>JASAUF010000101.1:2472978-3709467 GCA_030180095.1 Magnolia changhungtana | reverse complement strand
CTGATCCCGAACCCGAACCCAATTTCCTAAACCTAAACCTTAACCTATTCTCAATTCCCTAAACCTATAGCTTATAACCTAAACTTAAACCTTAACCTAAACCTAAACCAATGACCTAAAACCTTAACCTATAACCTATAACCTATACTTATAATATATAACCTAACCTTAACCTAAACCTAAAACCTAAACCGTAACCTACTACTTAAAACCTAAACCTAAACCTAAAACTAACACCTAAATGTATTCACAAATCCCTAAACCTTAACCTACACCTAATCCTAATCTCAACTCCCTAACCTAAACCTAAACCTAAACTTGAAAACCCAAACCTAAACCCGATCCAGAACCCGAACTCGATTTCCTAAACTTAGACCTTCACCTATTCTCAATTCCCTAAACCTATAGCATATAACTTATACCTAAACCTTAACCTAAACCTAAACCTATAACTTATAACCAAAACCTAAACCTAAAAACAAAATGTATTCTCAAATCCCTAAACCTAAACCTACACCTAATCCTAATATCAACTCACTAAACTAAACCTAAACCTAAACTTGAATACCCAAACATAAACCCGATCCCGAACTCGAACCCGATTTCCTAAACCTAAACCTTAACCGATTCTCAATTTCCTAAACCTATAGCTTATAACCGAAATCTTAACCTAAACCTAAACCTATAACCTTAACCTATAATAAAACCTATGACCTAAAACCTTAACCTAAAACCTAAACTTAAACCTAAAACCAAAATGTATTCTCAAATCCCTAAACCTAAACCTACACGGAATCCTAATCTCAACTCCCTAACCTAAACCTAAATAGGAAAACCCTAACCTAAACCCGATCCCGAACCAGAACCCGATTTCCAAAACCTAAACCTAAACCTATTCTCAATTCACTAAATCTATAGCTTATAACCTAAACCTAAACCTAAACCTTAACCAAAACCTAAACCTATAACCTTAATCTAAACAAAAACTTATGAGCTAAAACCTTAACCTATAACCTATAACCTAAACTTATAACCTATAACCTAACCATAACCTAAACCTAAAACCTAAACCTTAACCTATAACCAAAAGTCTAAACCTAAACTTAAAACCTAAATGTATTCTCAAATCCTTAAACCTAAACGTACACCTAATCCTAATATCAACTCCCTAACCTAAACCTAAACCTAAACTTGAAACCCCAAACCTAAACCAGATCCCGAACCCGAACCCGATTTCTTAAACCAAAACCTTAAACTAAACCTAAACCTAAACCTAAACCTAAACTTAAACCATAACCTAAACCTATAACCTTAACCTTGACCAAAGCCAATGACCTAAAACCTTAACCTATAACCTATAACCTAAACCTATAACCTATAACCTAACCTTAACCTAAACCTAAAACCTAAACATTAACCTAAAACCTAAAACCTAAACCTAAACATAAAACCTAAATGTATTCTCAAATCCCTAAACCTAAACCTATACGTAATCTCGAATCTCAATTCCCTAACCTAAACCTAAACCTACACTTGACAACCCAAACCTAAACCCGATCCAAAACCCGAACCCGATTTCCTTAACCTAAACCTTAACCTATTCTCAATTCACTAAACCTATAGCTTATAACCAAAACCTAAACCTAATCTTTAACCTAAACCTAAACCAATAACCTTAACCTAAACCAAAACCTATGACCTAAAACCTTAACCTATAACCTATAACCTAAAATTATAACCAATATCCTAACCTTAAGCTAAACCTAAAACCAAAAACTTAACCTATAACCTAAAACCTAAACATAAACCTAAAACCTAAAGGTATTCTCAAATCCCTAAACCTACACCTAATCCTAATCTCAACTCCCTTACCAAAACCTAAACCTAAACTTGAAAACCCAAACCTAAACATGATCCCGAACCCGAACCCGATTTCCTAAACCTAAACCTTATACTATTCACAATTCCCTAAACCAATAGCTTATAACCTAAACCTAAACTTAACCTAAACCTAAACCTAAACCAAAACCAATGACCTAAAACCTTAACATATAACCTATAACCAAAACTTATAACCTATAACCGAACCTTAACCTAAACCTAAAACCTAAACCGTAACCTACAACCTAAAACCTAAACCTAAACCTAAAACCTAAATGTACTCACAAATCCCTAAACCTAGACCTACACCTAATCCTAATCTCAACTGTAACGCCCTGAAATTCGAGGGTCGAGTAGCAACTCAACTCTCGAGTTCTAGAACATCACTTATGCAACATAGATGATGATGATTGAATGTTGTCTGTGTCAGTGCAATAAACATGAGTGAGATTATACCAAAACAGTAATTCATACTCCAGATCAATTGTATAAAGGCAAGCGGAAGACTGAAACTGTATATATAAGGTATGTAAAGGAACAAAACCATCTCGATCTCCAGAGTATGAATACTAACTGAGTAACTATATACATGTATTGTTTCTGAATCAAAAGATCAAAATATAACTAAAAAAGATCTATCCTGAAATCCCCGTGATCCAGTCAGCCTAAGCAAAGCCGTCAGAGTACTGCATGTATGAGAACTCATCCTGGTCCTCATCGTAGTTTGGCTCCGCCTCCTGAATCAACGTATCATCTATACCTGAGACAGAGTCTGGTTGGTGTGTACAACATCGTCCCGTAACGTGGGAGTGAGTAGCTAACTCAGTGGAACAATAAAGCATAGGTTAACATGTTATCAATTTAGTCAAGCAGTAATGATAAAGCAGTACAATCAAACAATCCTAACTACTCTTATTAAATGCAAGTATGAAATGACATGATGAATGCCCTTGCCAAACCACCCTCATGCGACACCATCTTACGTTCGCGAATACGTTCATCCCTCAGTGCTCCACATCTACCAGGCACATGTAGTGCAATGATGAGCATGATTACCGAGTAGTTATTAGTCCATTTCAAACAGCAGTATTGGGAAATTAAGGTACCTCCCTTGTATCATTCCCAAACATGATCCATTCTAGGGTCATCAGTCCTAGTTAATCTCATACGATAGTGTGTTTCTAGGTCACTGCAAAGGCTGCCAGGGCTGTTACACACAAAGGTTACACCACTCCCCCTTTACCTTTTTAACGGTTCATCACTATACAGATACAGGCCTAGTTCATACTCTATACACTGCGGCAAAACTCGTCACCTTACCGCAAATTCAGAGTATGCTCGAGGTCACTACAAAGGGCTGTCAGGACTGTTATGCACAAAGGTTACACCGCTCCCCCATCACCTTATCAATGTAGGCCGACAGCACGAATATAGTGTCCCATACCACCATAATCGGCTCATGAGTCTGGTTGCTCACTAGTCATTACGAGGAGGCATGTGGCCCCAGTGTAAGCCGACAGCTCGACCACGGTGTCCCATACCACCATGCCCAGCTCATGAGTCTTAGCAGATCGAGGTACCATGGTTAACGGGATTCCATTGGTAAGTTTGGTACCCTAGGTTCAAGCAGTAGCGACCAAACATGGTGAACATACATTAGACATATCGGGTTACTTGACGAGCCTGACTAGCTCGAGCACACAATCAATTGAATGACATGAAGTGCATAAGTACTTCGCGTGGCCTAACCACTGTCGCCAACTGAAGTACGACTCGGGTTCATCAAACACATCCTACGTGGCAAAATGAATCTCAACTACGATCTCAAGTCTGGTACCGATTGTCTGGACTATAGACATAGTCCCAAACTCAATCAATCCTTATTCATAGCATGTGGAGTAAAGCATAACAAACAAAGTAATTCAAGCATGTTAACAAGTATGTCATAAAGCATGTTATAAAGCACTACATAAATAGGAATACAAACACATATATTTCATAAGTAAGTGGTTAAAGTAAACGACCCACATGGAGGAAATCATACAGGTCTCGAAGATAGTTGAGAATCCCATCTCAGCACCTACCTAAGACACCATCATCCAAACACTTACCCTCACAAGCATTTTCACAAACACTTAGAATACACTATTTCAACATACATAGTGTATGTTAGTAAAACCCGTATTAGGGTGAGTCCTTTCGCTAAGCAAGTATTTTACGCATATATAATATATTCATACAGCAAATAATCATGGCAAACACATGTCCAATATTTATACGTATACGGTACTTTCTACAATACACTATTTCTTCATACATAGTGTATATTAGCAAAACATGTATTAGGGCGAATCCTTTCGCCAAATAAGTATTTTATCCATGTATCATATATTCATACAACAAATAATCATGGCAAACACATTTCCAAAATTTATACGTATACGGTATTTTCTACGAATACCTAGAATATGTAAAATTCCATATTCTACATCTTTAATCGAAATGGAAAATAAACAGCACTTTGTACATGTGCAATTGCATATAGATCATGAATCTATCATTATCTGACATTGAAAGCATTGAAAACCATAACCTATACACCTAAAGTCCTCACCTTATACCGTATAATCGCAACGAATCAGCTAGGTTTGCTAAGCTTCCATATTCGGCAGTTTGGTAGCCTAAAGAATGAAATAGGTTAGCTATTTCATAACCTACAACCTTCACACCCCAAAATAGATTAGGGTTAGGGTTTCTTACCTCAAAACGAAGTCAGAATCGCTGGAAAAATGATGAGAATCGGGTGGTGCAGCTTGTGTAGTGGCAAGAAACGGTAGTAGGGAGATTCTCCCACTTCTCTCACTCTTTCTCTCTCTTTTCTCACTTCTCTATCTAGAGTTTCTTTCAAATTCGTATGGCTGTGAGAGAGAAGGTTCTAAGGTCCTTATATGGCCTAAAAATGCACTAAACTAGACTTAAGGTCAAGGTATACTTAGGTTATAACCAAAGCGGCACTTTTCTAGCTCAACGGAGGACTTCTGGCGGGCCTCCTTGAGCCAAAGGTCGGACTTAAGCTCACGGACTTGGGATCTAGGTGGAGTTAAGTTTTCGTTTCAGTCGGATTCCCAGATCACGCATGGCGGATCAGTTTCAGTTCAACGGTCAGCGGATCCCGATCTAAAATTCTAAGTACATGGATATGTCTATGAAATTTTTCCTGATCCGAGGGTGTATTTGGGTCAGATTATGACGGTCTGGTTACTTACAAAATGACCACAAGTAACAAGTCTCAGATTACTATTCAAGATATTTATTTTGGAAAGAAAATAAGTGTTTTCACACTCTCTCGCTCCGGACTCAAGCGAACAGCCGTGGGACACTGGCTGGATTTGATTTCCAAGATGGTTGTCAAGCCCAGCGAGGCGGTCTTAAGTCCTTAACCTCATATTATTTGGACTCTTGATGTGTGGTCCAGACCTGATACGGAGTTTCACTGTGCTCCCGAGAGCAGTCGAGTAATGAGTTTGATCTTAGATTTTAGGATAACCTAGCGTCAATGATTCTACAAGTTTTGGGTCTTGCAGATCATATTTAAAGTGATTCAAATGGATTTCATGGCTAATCTAGTTTAGCACTTAATTAACTTTGTCAAATTTCTAAAGGATTTAATCCTAAGTGATTTCTGGTCGAGGTGGTACTCGGGTCATTGTACGGAAATTTTTGAGTCGTTACATCAACCCCCTAACCTAAACCTAAACCTAAACTTAGAAACCCAAACCTAAACCCGATCCCGAACCCGAACCCGATTTCCTAAACCTAGACCTTCACCTATTCTCAATTCCCTAAACCTATAGCATATAACCTATACCTAAACCTAAACCTATAACCTATAACCAAAACCTAAAACTAAAACCTAAATGTATTCTCAAATCCCTAAACCTAAACCTACACCTAATCCTAATCTCAACTCCCTAAACCTAAACTTGAAAACCCAAACATAAACTCGATCCCGAACTCCGAACCCGATTTCCTAAACCTAAACCTTAACCTATTCACAACTCCCCAAACTTATAGCTTATAACCTAAACCTAAACCTAAACCTAAACCTAAACTCAAAACCATAACCTAAACCTAAACCTAAACCTATAACCATAACCTTAACCAAAACCTATGACCTAAAACCTTAACCTATAACCTATAACCTAAACTTATAACCTAAACATATAACCTATAACCTAACCTTAACCTAAACCTAAACGTAAACCTTAACATATATCCTAAAACCTAAACAAAAACCTAAAACTTAAATGTATTCTCAAATCCCTAAACCTAAACCTATACGTAATCCTAATCTCAACTCCCAAACCTAAACCTAAACCTAGACTTGAAAACCCAAACCTAAAGCCAATCCCGAACCCGAAATCAATATCCAAAACCTAAACCATAGCCTATTCTCAATTCCCTAAACCTATAGCTTATAACCTAAGCCTAAACCTGAATGTAAACCAAAACTTATAAACTATAACCTAAACCTAAACCTAAAACCTTAATGTATTCTCAGATCCCTAAACCTAAACCTACACCTAATCCTTATCTCAACTCCGTAACCTATACCTAAACTTAAACTTGAAAACCCAAACCTAAACCCGATCCCGAACCCGAACCCGATTTTCTAAACCTAAACCTTAACCTATTCTCAATTCCCTAAACCTATAGCTTATAACCTAAACCTAAACCTAAACCTAAACCTAAACCAATGACCTAAAAACTTAACCTATAACCTATAACCTATACTTATAACCTATAACCTAACCTTAACCTAAACCATAACCTACTACCTAAAACCTAAATGTATTCACAAATCCCTAAACCTACACCTACACCTAATCTTAATCTCAACTCCCTAATCTAAACCTAAACCTAAACTTGAAAAGCTAAACCTAAACTTGATCCCGAACCCAAACTCGATTTCCTAAACCTAGACCTTCACCTATTCTCAATTCCTAAACCTAAAGCATATAACCTATACCTAAACCATAACCTAAACCTAAACCTATAACCTATAACCTAAACCTAAACCTAAAACCTAAATGTATTCTCAAATCCCTAAACCAAAACCAACACCTAATCCTAATCTCAACTCCCTAACCTAAACCTTAACCTAAACTTAGAAACCCAAACCAAAACCCGAACCCGAATTCATAAACCTAAACCTTAACCTATTCTCAATTACCTAAACCTATAGCTTATAACTGAAACCAAAACCTAAACCTAAACCTAAACTTAACCTAAACCTAAACCTAAAACCTTATCCTAAACCAAAACCTATGACCTAAAACCTTAACCTCAAACCTATAACCTAAATTATAACCTATAACCCAACCTTAACCTAAACCTAAAACCTAAACCATAACCTATAACCTAAAACCTAAACCTAAACCTAAAACCTAAATGTATTCTAAAATCCCTAAACCTAAACCTACACGTAATCCTAATCTCAACTCAGTAACCTAAACCTAAACCTAAACTTGAAAACCCTAACCTAAACTCGATCATGAACCCGAACCCGATTTCCTAAACCTAAACCTTAATCTATTCTCAATTCACTATACCGATAGCTTATAACCTAAACCTAAACCGAAACCTTCACCTAAAACTAAACCTATAACCTTAACCTAAAAAAAAACCTATGAGAGCTAAAACCTTAACCTATAACCTATAACCTAAACTTATAACCTATAACCTAACCTTAACCTAAACCTAAAACCTAAACCTTAACCTATAACCTAAAACCTAAACCTAAACCTAAAACTTAAATGTATTCCCAAATCCCTAAACCTAAACTTACACCTAATCCTAATCTCAATTCCCTAACCAAAACCTAAAATTAAACTTGTAAACCCAAACCTAAACCCGATCCCGAACCCGAACCCGATTTACTAAACCTAAACCTTAACCTATTCTCAATTCCCTAAACCTATAGCTTATAAACTAAACCTAACCCTAAACCTAAACCTAAACCTAAACCTAAACCTATAACCTTAGCCAAAACCAAAACCTACGACCTAAAACCTTGACCTAAAGCCTTAACCTATAACCTATAACCTAAACTTATACCTATAACCAAACCTTAACCTAAACCTAAAACCGAAACCTTAACCTAAACTTAAAACCTAATTGTATTCTCAAATCCCTAAACCTAAACCTACAGGTAATCCTAATCTTAACTCCCTAACCTAAAACTAAACTTATACCTGAAAACCCTAACCTAAACCCGAACCCGAACACGATCTCCTAAACCTAGACCTTAACCTATTCTCAATTCACTAAACCTATAGCTTATAACCTAAACCTTAACCAAAACCTAAACCTATAACCTTAATCTCAACAAAAACCTACGAGCTAAAACCTTAACCTATAACCTATAACCTAAACTTATAACCTATAACCTAACCTTAACCTAAACTTAAAACATAAACATTAACTTATAACCTAAAACCTAAACCGAAACCTAAAACCTAAAGGTATTCTCAAATCCGTAAATCTAAATGTACACCTAATCCAAATCTCAACTCCCTAACCTAAACCTAAACAAAAACTTGAGAACCCAAACCTAAACACAATCCTGAACCCGAACCCGATTTCTTAAACCTAAACCTTAACCTATTCTCAATTCCCTAAACCTATAGCTTATAACCTAAACCTAAACCTAAACCTAAGCTTAAACCATAACCTAAACCTAAACCTAAACCTATAACCTTAACCTTAACCAAAACCTATGACCTAAAACCTTAACCTATAACCTATAACCTAAACTTATAACCTATAATCCAACCTTAACCTAAACCTAAACGTAAACCTTAACATATATCCAAAAACCTAAACCTAAACCTAAAACCTAAATGTATTCTCAAATCCCTAAACCTAAACCTATACGTAATCTTAATCTCAACTCCCAAACCTAAACCTAAACCTAGACTTGAAAACCGAAACCTAAAGCCGATCCCGAACCCGAAACCGATTTCCAAAACCTAAACCTTAACCTATTCTCAATTCCCTAAACCTATAGCTTATAACCTAAGCCTAAACCTGAACGTAAACCTAAACTTATAAACTATAACCTAAACCTAAACCTAAAACCATAATGCATTCTCAGATCACTAAACCTAAACCTACACCTAATCCTAATCTCAACTCCGTAACCTAAAACCTAAACCTAAACTTTAAAACCCAAACCTAAACTCGATCCCGAACCCGAACCCAATTTCCTAAACCTAAACCTTAACCTATTCTCAATTCCTAAACCTATAGCTTATAACCTAAACTTAAACCTTAACCTAAACCTAAACCAATGACCTAAAACCTTAACCTATAACCTATAACCTATACTTATAATATATAACCTAACCTTAACTAAACCTAAAACCTAAACCATAACCTACTACTTAAAACCTAAACCTAAACCTAAAACTAACACCTAAATGTATTCACAAATCCCTAAACCTTATCCTACACCTAATCCTAATCTCAACTCCCTAACCTAAACCTAAACCTAAACTTGAAAACCCAAACCTAAACCCGATCCAGGAACCCGAACTCGATTTCCTAAACTTAGACCTTCACCTATTCTCAATTCCCCTAAACCTATAGCATATAACTTATACCTAAACCTTAACCTAAACCTAAACCTATAACTTATAACCAAAACCTAAACCTAAAAATAAAATGTATTCTCAAATCCCTAAACCTAAACCTACACCTAATCCTAATATCAACTCACTAAACTAAACCTAAACCTAAACTTGAATACCCAAACATAAACCCGATCCCGAACTCGAACCCGATTTCCGAAACCTAAACCTTAACCGATTCTCAATTTCCTAAACCTATAGCTTATAACCGAAATCTTAACCTAAACCTAAACCTGATTTCCTAAACCTAGACTTAAACCTAAACCTATAGCTTATAACCGATTCTCAATTTCCTAAACCTATAGCTTATAACCGAAATCTTAACCTAAACCTAAACTTGAAAAGCCAAACCTAAACCTGATCCCGAACCCAAACCTGATTTCCTAAACCTAGACCTTCACCTATTCTCAATTCCCTAAACCTAAAGCATATAACCTATACCTAAACCATAACCTAAACTAAAACCTATAACCTATAACCAAAACCTAAACCTAAAAACAAAATGTATTCTCAAATCCCTAAACCTAAACCTACACCTAATCCTAATCTCAACTCACTAAACTAAACCTAAACCTAAACTTGAAAACCCAAACATAAACCGGACCTAAACTTGAACCCGATTTCCTAAACCTAAACCTTAACCTATTCTCAATTCCCTAAACCTATAGCTTATAATCGAAATCTTAACCTAAACCTAAACCTATAACCTTAACCTAAAACAAAACCTATGACCTAAAACCATAACCTAAAACCTAAACTTAAACCTAAAACCAAAATGTATTCTCAAATCCCTAAACCTAAACCTACACAGAATCCTAATCTCAACTTCCTAACCTAAACCTAAACCTGAAAACCCTAACCTAAACCTGATCCCGAACCAGAACCCGATTTCCAAAACCTAAACCTAAACCTATTCTCAATTCACTAAATCTACAAAGATATAACCTAAACCTAAACTTAAACCTTAACCAAAACCTAAACCTATAACCTTAATCTAAATAAAAACTTATGAGCTAAAACCTTAACCTATAACCTATAACCTAAACTTATAACTTATAACCTAACCATAACCTAAACCTAAAACCTAAACCTTAACCTATAACCAAAAGCCTAAACCAAAACCTAAAACCTAAATTTATTTTCAAATCCTTAAACCTAAACGTACACAGAATCCTAATCTCAACTCTCTATCCTAAACCTAAACCTAAACTTGAAAACCCAAACCTAAACCTGATCCCGAACCCGAACACGATTTCCTAAACCTAAACCTTAAACTATTCTCAATTCCCTAAACCAATAGCTTATAACCTAAACCTAAACCTAAACCTAAACTTAAACCATAACCTAAACCTATAACCTTAACCTTAACCAAAACCAATGACCTAAAACCTTAACCTATAACCTATAACCTAAACCTATAACCTATAACCTAACCTAAACCTAAATCTAAAACCTAAACATTAACTTATAACCTAAAACCTAAACCTAAACCTAAAACCTAAATGTATTCTCAAATCCCTAAACCTAAACCTATACATAATCCGAATCTCAACTCCCTAACCTAAACCTAAACCTACACTTGAAAACCCAAACCTAAACCCGATCTAGAACCCGAACCCGATTTCCTTAACCGAAACCTTAACCTATTTTCAATTCACTAAACCTATAGCTTATAACCAAAACCTAAACCTAATCCTTAACCTAAACCTAAACCAATAACCTTAACCTAAACCAAAACCTATGACCTAAAACCTTAACCTATAACTTATAACCTAAAATTATAACCAATATCCTAACCTTAAGCTAAACCTAAAACCAAAAACTTAACCTATAACCTAAAACCTAAACATAAACCTAAAACCTAAACATAAACCTAAAACCTAAAGGTATTCTCAAATCCCTAAACCTAAACCAACACCTAATCCTAATCTCAACTCCCTTACCAAAACCTAAACCTAAACTTGAAAACCCAAACCTAAACACGATCCCGAACCCGAACCCGATTTCCTAAACCTAAACCGTATACTATTCTTAATTTCTAAACCAATAGCTTATAACCCGAACCTAAACCGAACCTAAACCTAAACCTAAACCAAAACCAATGACCTAAAACCTTAACATATAACCTATAACCAAAACTTATAACCTATAACCTAACCTTAACCTAAACCTAAAACCTAAACCGTAACCTATAACCTAAAACCTAAACCTAAACTCGAAACCTAAATGTACTCACAAATCCCTAATCCTAATCTCAACTCCCTAACCTAAACCTAAACCTAAACTTGAAAACCCAAACCTAAACCCGATCCCAAACCCGAACCCGATTTCTTAAACCTAGACCTTCACCTATTCTCAATTCCCTAAACCTATAGCATATAACCTATACCTAAACCTTAACCTATACCTAAACCTACAACCTATAACCAAAACCTAAACCTAAAACCTAAATGTATTCTCAAATCCCTAAAACTAAACCTACACCTAATCCTAATCTCAACTCTCTAAACTAAACCTAAACCTAAACTTGAAAATCCAAACATAAACCCGATCCCGAACCTGAACCCGATTTCCTAAACCTAAACCTTAACCTACTCTCAATTCCCTAAACCTATAGCTTATAACCTAAACCTTAACATAAACCTAAACCTATAACCTTAACCTAAACCAAAACCTATGACCTAAAACCTTAACCTAAAACCTAAACCTAAACCTAAAACCAAAAATGTATTCTCAAATCCCTAAACCTAAACCTACACGGAATCCTAATCTCAACTCCCTAACCTAAACCTAAACCTGAAAACCATAACCTAAACCCGATACTGAACCCGGACCCGATTTCCAAAACCTAAAACTAAACCTATTCTCAATTCACTAAACTTATAGCTTATAACCTAAACCTAAACCTAAACCTTAACCTAAACCCGAACCTATAACCTTAATCTAAACAAAAACCTATGAGCTAAAACCTTAACCTATAACCTATAAACTAAACTTATAACCTATAACCTAACCTTAACCTAAACCTAAAACAAAAACCTTAACCTATAACCAAAAGCCTAAACCTAAACCTGAAACCTAAATGTATTCTCAAATCCTTAAACCTAAACATACACCTAATCTAATCTCAACTCCCTAACCTAAACCCAAACTCCGAACTTGAAAACCCAAACCTAAACCGATCCCTAGACCCGAACACGATTTCCTAAACCTAAACCTTAACCTATTCTTAATTCCCTAAACCAATAGCTTATAACCTACACCTAAACGTAAACCTAAACATAAACCATAATCTAAACCTAAACCTAAACCTATAACCTTAACTCGAACCAAAACCTATGACCTAAAACCTTAACCTATAACCAAAAACCTAAACCTATAACCTATAACCTAACCTTAACCTAAACCTAAAACCTAAACATTAGCCTATAACCTAAAACCTAAACCTAAACCTAAAACCTAAATGTATTCTCAAATCCCTAAACCTAAACCTATACGTAATCCTAATCTCAACTCCCTAACCTAAACCTAAACCTACACTTGAAAACCCAAACCTAAACCCGATCCTGAACCCGAACCCGATTTCCTTAACCAATACCTTAACCTATTCTCAATTCACTAAACCTATAGCTTATAACCAAAATCTAAACCTAATCGTTAACCTAAACCTAAACCAATAACCTTAACCAAAACCAAAACCAAAACCTATGACCTAAAACCTTAACCTATAACCTATAACCTAAAATTAAAACCAATAACCTAACCTTAAGCTAAACCTAAAACTAAAAACTTAACCTATAACCTATAACCTATAACCTAAAGGTATTCTCAAATCCGTAAACCTAAACCTACACTTAATCCTAATCTCAACTCCCTTACCAAAACCTAAACCTAAACTTAAAAACCCAAACCTAAACACGATCCCGAACCCGAACCCGATTTCCTAAACCTAAACCTTAAACTATTCTCACTTCCCTAAACCAATAACTTCTAACCCGAACCTAAACCTTAATCTAAACTTAAACCTAAAGCAAAACCAATGACCTAAAGTCTTAACATATAACCTATAACCTAAACTAATAACCTATAACCTAACCTTAACCTAAACCTAAACCTAAACCTTAACCTACAACCTAAAACCTAAATGTATTAACAAATCCCTAAACCTAAACCTACACCTAATCCTAATCTCATCTCCCTAACCTAAACCTAAACCTAAACTTGAAAACCCCAAACCTAAACCCGGTCTCCAAACCCAAACCCGATTTCCTAAACCTAAACCTTAACCTATTCTCAATTCCCTAAACCTCTAGCTTATAACCAAAGCCTAAACCTATAACTTATAACCTAAACCTAAACCTAAAACCTAAATGTATTCTCAAATTCCTAAATATAAACCTACACCTAATCCTAATCTCAACTCCTTAACCTAAACCTAAACCTAAACTTGAAAACCCAAACCTAACTCCGATCCTCGAACACGAACCCGATTTCCTAAACCTAAACCTATAGCTTATAACCTAAACCTAAACCTAAACCTTAACCTAAAACTAAACATATAACCTTAACCGAAAAACAAAACCTTCGACCTAAAACCGTAACCTTAACCTATAACTTTAACCTAACTTATAACCTCGACCTAACCTTAACCTAAACCTAAAACTTAAACCTTAACCTATAACATAAAACCTAAACATAAACCTAAAACCTAAATGTATTCTCAAATTCCTAACCTAAACTTACACCTAATCTTATTCTCAACTCCCAAATCTAAACCTAAACCTAAACTTAAAAACCCTAACCTAAACCCGATCATGAACCCGAACCTGATTTCCTAATCCTAAATCTTAACCTATTTTCAATTCCCTAAACCTAGAGCTTATAACCTAAACCTATACCTTAACCTAAACGTAAACATATAACCTATAACCAAAACATAAAACCTAAACCTTAACCTACAACCTATAACCTAAACATAAACCTAAAACCAAAATGTATTCTCAAATCCCTAAAATTAAACATACACCTAATCTTAATCTCAACTCTGTAACATAAACCTAAACTTAAACTTGAAAACCCAAACCTAAACCCGATCCTGAACCCGAACCCGATTTCCAAAACCTAAACCTTAACCTATTATCAATTCCCTAAACTTATAGCTTATAACCTAAACCTAAACTTATACTTAAGCCTTAACCTAAACTTAAACCCACACCAATAACCTTAACCTAAACCAAAACCTCTGACCTAAAACCTAAAACTATAACCTATAACCTAAACTTATAACCTATAACCTAACCTTAACCTAAACCTGAAACCTAAACCTTAACCTATAACCTAAAACTTAAACCTAAACCTAAAACCAAAAGGTATTCTCAAATCCCGAAACCTAAACCTACACGTATTCCTAATATCAACTCCCTAACCTAAACCTAAACGAAAACTTGAGAACCCAAACCTAAACCCGATCCCGAACCCGAACCCGATTTCCTAAACCTAAACCTTAACCTATTCTCAATTCACTAAACCTATAGCTTATAACCTAAACCTAAACCTCAACCTTAACCAAAAAGTAAACCTATAACCTTAACCTAAACCAAAACCTGTGACCTAGAACCTTAACCTATAACCTATAACCTAAACTTATAACCAATAACCTAACCTTAACCAAAACCTAAAACCTAAACCTTAACCTATAGCCAAAAACCTTAAACTAAACCTAAAACCTAAATGTAATCTCTTCTCCCTAAGATGAACCTAAACCTAAACTTGAAAACCCAAACCTAAACCCGATCCTGAACCCGAACCCGATTTCCTAAACTTAATCCTTAACTTATTCTCAATTCCCTAATCCCATAGCTTATAACCATAACCTAAACTTTAACCTATAACCTATAACCTGTAACCTAAACCTAAACCTAAAACCAAAATGTCTTCTGAAAACCTCAAACCTAAACCTACACCTAATCCTAATCTCAACTCCCTAACCTAAAGCTAAACCTAAACTAGAAAACCCAAACCTAAACCCCATCCCGAACCCAAATCCGATTTCCTAAACCTAAACCTTAACCTATTCTCAATTCCCTAAACCTATAGCTTATAACCTAAACCTAAACCGAAACCTAAACCTACACCTATAACCGTAACCTAAACCTAAGCATATGACCTAAAACATTAACCTATAACCTATAACATAAACTAATAACCTATAACCTTACCATAACCTAAACCTAAAACCTAAACCTTAACCTATAACCTAAAACCTAAATGTATAATCAAATCCCTAAATCAAAACCTACACCAATCCTAATCTTAACTCCCTAACCTAAACCTAAATATAAACTTGAAAACCTAAGCCTAAACCCGATCCCGAACACGAACCCGATTTCCAAAACCTAAACCTTAACCTATTCTCAATTCCCTAAACCTATAGCTTATAACCTAAGCCTAAACCTTAACCTAAACCTAAACCTATAACCTATAGTTTAAACCTAAACCTAAAACCTAAATGTATTCTCAAATCCCTAAAGCTAAGCCTACACCTAATCGTAATCTCAACGCCCTAACCTAAATCTAAACCTAAACTTGGAAACCCAAACCTAAACCGGATCCCGAACCCAAACTCGATTTCCTAAACCTAAACCTTAACCTATTCTCAATTCCCTAAACCTATAGCTTATAACCTAAGCTTAAACCTTAACCTAAGCCTAAACCTATAACCTATAACCTAAATATAAACCTAAAACCTAAATGTATTCCTAAATCCCTAAACCTAAACCTACACCTAATCCTAATCTCAACTCCTTAACCTAAACCTAAACCTAAACTTGAAAACCCAAACCTCAACCTGATCCGGAACCCGAACCCGAACCCGATTTCCAAAACCTAAACCTTCACCTATTCTCAACTCCCTAATCCTATAGCCTATAACCTAAACCTAAACCTAAACCTTAACCTAAACCTAAACTTACACCAATAACCGTAACCTAAACCAAAACCTATGACCTAAAACTTTAAACTATAACCTATAACCTAAACTTATAACCTATAACCTAACCTTAACCTAAACCTAAAACCTAAACCTTAACTTATAACCAAAAACCTAAACCTAAACCTAAAACCTAAATGTATACTCAAATCCCTAAACCTAAACCTACACGTAATCCAAATCTCAACTCCCTAACCTAAACCTAAACCAAAAGTTGAAACCCCAAACCTAAATCATCCCGACCCCAACCCGATTTCTTAAACCTAAACCTTAACCTATTCTCAATTAACTAATCCTATAACTTATAACCTAAACCTATACCTAAACCTAAACCTAAACCTATAACATTAACCTAAACTAAAACCTATGACCTAAAACTTTAACCTATAACTTATAACCTAAACTTATAACCTATAACCTAACCTTAACCTAAACCATAACCTATAACCAAAAACCTAAACCTAAACCTAAAACCTAAATGTTTTCTCAAATCCCTAAACCTAAACCTAAACCTAATCCTAATCTCAACTCCCTAACTTGAACCTAAACCTAAACTTGAAAACCCAAACCTAAACTTGATCCCGAACCCGAACCCGATTTCCTAAACCTAAACCTTAACCTATTCTCAATTCCCTAAACCTATAGCTTATAACCTAAACCTAAACCGAAACCTAAACCTATACCTATAACCGTAACCTAAGCATATGACCTAAAACATTAACCTATAACCTATAACATAAACTAATAACCTATAACCTTACCATAACCTAAACCTAAAACCTAAACCTTAACCTATAACCTAAAACCTAAATGTATAATCAAATCCCTAAATCAAAACCTACACCAATCCATAGCTTATAACTTAAGCCTAAACTTTAACCCAAACCTAAACCTATAACCTATAACCTAAACCTAAACCTATAACCTATAACCTAAACCTAAACCTAAAACCTAAATGTATTATCAAATCCCCAAACCTAAACTTACACCTAATCCTAAATCAACTCCCTAACCTAGACCTAAACCTAAACTTGAAAACCCAAACCTAAACCCGATCCCGAACCCGAACCCGATTTCCTAAACCTAAACCTTAACCTATTCTCAATTCCCTAAACCTATAGCTTATAACCTAAACCTAAACCTAAACCTAAACATAAATCATAACCTAAACCTAAACCTCCACCCATAACCTTTACCTAAACCCAAGCATATGACCTAAAACCTTAACCTATAACATATAACTTAAACTAATAACCTATAACCTAACCTTAACCTAAAGCTAAAACCTAAACCTTAACCTATAACCTAAAACCTAAATGTATTCTTAAATCCCTAATCCAAAACCTACACCTAATCCTAATCTCAACTCCCTAACCTAAACCTAAACCTAAACTTGAAAACCCAAACCTAAACCCGATGACGAACCCAAACCCGATTTCCGAAACCTAAACCTTAACCTATTCTCTATACCCTAAACCAATAGCTTATAACCTAAGCCTAAACCTTAACCTAAACCTAAACCTATAACCTATAACCTAAACATAAACCTAAAACCTAAATATATTCTCAAATCCCTAAAGCTAAACCTACACCTAATCGTAATCTCAACTCCCTAACCTAAATCTAAACCTAAACTTGAAAACAGAAACCTAAACCAGATCCCGAACCCGAACTTAATTTCTAAACCTAATCTTAACCTAAACCAAAACCTATGACCTAAAACCCTAACCTATAACCTATAACCTAACCATAACCTAAACCTAAAACCTAAACCTTAACCTATAACCTAAACCTAAAACCAAAATGTATTTTCAAATCATTAAACCTAAACCTACACCTAATCCTAATCTCAACTTCCTAACCTAAACCTTAACCTAAACTTGAAAACCCAAACCTAAACCCGATCCTGAACCCGAACCCGATTTCCAAAACCTAAACCTTCACATATTCTCAATTCCAGAAACCTATAGCTTATAACCTAAACCTAAACCTAAACCTTGACCTAAACCTAAACCTACACCAATAACCTTAACCTAAACCAAAACCTATGACCTAAAACCATAAACTATAACTTATACCCTAAACTCATAACCTATAACCTAACCTTAACCTATAGCCTAACCTTAACCTATAACCTATAACCTAACCTTAACCTAAACCAATAACCTATAACCTAAACCTAAACCTAAGACCTAAACGTATTCTCAAATCCCTGAAGCTAAACCTACGCCTAATCGTAATCTCAATTCCCTAACCTAAATCTAAACCTAAACTTGAAAATCCAAACCTTAAACAGATCCCGAACCTGAACTCAATTTCCTAAACCTAACCTTAACCTAAACCAAAACCTATGACCTAAAACCCTAACCTATAACCTACAACCGAACTTATAACCTATAACCGAACCATAACCAAAACCTAAAACCTAAACCTTAACCTATAGCCAAAAACCTTAAACTAAACCTAAAACATAAATGTAATCTCTTCTCCCAAACATGAACCTAAACCTAAACTTGAAAACCCAAACGTACACCCGATCCCGAACCCGAACCCGATTTCCTAAACCTAATCCTTAACTTATTCTCAATTCCCTAATCCCATAGCTTATAACCATAACCTAAACTTAAACCTATAACCTATAACCTAAACCTAAACATAAAACCAAAATGTCTTCTGAAATCCCCAAACCTAAACCTACACCTAATCCTAATCTCAACTCCCTAACCTAAAGCTAAACCTAAACTAGAAAACCCAAACCTAAACCCCATCTCGAACCCGAACCCGATTTCCTAAACCTAAACCTTAACCTATTCTAAATTCCCTAAACCTATAGCTTATAACCTAAACCTAAAGCTAAACCTAAACCGAAACCTAAACCTACACCTATAACCGTAACCTAAACCCAAGCATATGACCTAAAACATTAACATATAACCTATAACATAAACTAATAACCTATAACCTTACCATAACCTAAACCATAACCTATAACCTAAAACCTAAATGTATAATCAAATCCCTACATCAAAACCTACACCTAATCCTAATCTCAACTCCCTAACCTAAACCCACATATAAACTTGAAAACCCAAACCTAAACCCGATCCCGAACACGAACCCGATTTCCAAAACCTAAACCTTAACCTATTCTCAATTCCCTAAACTTATAGCTTATAACCTAAGCCTAAACCTTAACCTAAACCTAAACCTATAACCTATAGCTTAAACCTAAACCTAAAACCTAAATGTATTCTCAAATCCCTAAAGCTAAACCTACACCTAATCGTAATCTCAACGCCTTAACCTAAATCTAAACCTAAACTTGAAAACCCAAACCTAAACCCGATCCTGAACCCAAACTCGATTTCCTAAACCTAAACCTTAACCTATTCTCAATTCCCTAAACATATAGCTTATAACCTAAGCTTAAACCTTAACCTAAACCTAAACATATAACCTATAACATAAACATAAACCTAAAACCTAAATGTATTCCTAAATCCTTAAACCTAAACCTACACCTAATCCTAATCTCAACTCCTTAACCTAAACCTAAACCTAAACTTGAAAACTCAAACCTAAACCTGATCTGGAACCCGAACCCGATTTCCAAAACTTAAACCTTCACCTATTCTCAACTCCCTAATCCTATAGCATATAACCTAAACCTAAACCTAAACCTATACCAAAACCTTAACCTAAACCTAAACTTACACCAATAACCTTAACCTAAACCAAAACCTATGACCTAAAACCTTAAACTATAACCTATAACCTATAACCCAACCCTAACCTAAACCTAAAACCTAAACCTTAACTTATAACCAAAAACCTAAACCTAAACCTAAAACCTAAATGTATACTCAAATCCCTAAATCTAAACCTACACGTAATCCAATTCTCAACTCCCTTACCTAAACCTAAACCAAAAGTTGAAACCCTAAACCAAAACCATCCCGACCCCAAACTCGATTTCCTAAACCTAAACCTTAACCTATTCTCAATTAACTAAACCAATAACTTATAACCTAAACCTAAGCCTAAACCATAACCTAAACCATAACCTAAACCTAAACCTATAACCTAAACCTAAACCAAAACCTATGACCTAAAACTTTAACCTATAACCTATAACCTAAACTTATAACCTATAACCTAACCTTAACGTAAACCATAACCTATAACCAAAAACCTAAACCTAAACCTAAAACCTAAATGTTTTCTCAAATCCCTAAACCTAAACCTAAACCTAATCCTAATCTCAACTCCCTAACTTGAACCTAAACCTAAAATTGAAAACCCAAACCTAAACCTGATCCCGAACCCAAACTCGATTTCCTAAACCTAAACCTTAACCTATTCTCAATTCCCTAATCCTATAGCTTATAACCTAAGACTAAACCTTAACCTAAACCTAAACCTATAACCTATAACCTAAACCTAAACCTATAACCTATAACCTAAACCTAAACCTAAAACCTAAATGTATTATCAAATCCCCAAACCTAAACTTACACCTAATCCTAATATCAACTCCCTAACCTAAACCTAAACCTAAACTTGAAAACCTAAACCTAAACCGGATCCCGAACCCGAACTCGATTTCCTAAACCTAAACCTTAACTTATTCTCAATTCCCTAACCTATAGCTTATAACATAAACCTAAACCTAAACCTAAACATAAATCATAACCTAAACCTAAACCTCCACCCCTAACCTTAACCTAAACCCAAGCATATGACCTAAAACCTTAACCTATAACATATAACCTAAACTAATAACCTATAACCTAACCTTAACCTAAAGCTAAAACCTAAACCTTAACCTAAAACCTAAAACCTAAATGTATTCTCAAATCCCTAATTCAAAACCTACACCTAATCCTAATCTCAACTCTCTAACCTAAACCAAAACCTAAACTTGAAAACCCAAACCTAAACCCGATGACGAACCCAAACCCGATTTCCGAAACCTAAACCTTAACCTATTCTCTATACCCTAAACCTATAGCTTATAACTTAAGCCTAAACCTTAACCTAAACCTAAACCTATAACCTATAACCTAAACATAAACCTAAAACCTAAATGTATTCTCAAATCCCTAAAGCTAAACCAACACCTAATCGTAATCTCAACTCCCTAACCTAAATCTAAACCTAAACTTGAAAACTGAAACCTAAACCAGATCCCGAACCCGAACTTAATTTCCTAAACCTAATCTTAACATAAACCAAAAACTATGACCTAAAACCCTAACCTATAACCTATAACCTAACCATAACCTAAACCTAAAACCTAACTGTATTTTCAAATCCTTAAACCTAAACCTACACCTAATCCTAATCTCAACTCCCTAACCTAAACCTTAACCTAAACTTGAAAACCCAAACCTAAACCCGATCCTGAACCCGATCCCGATTTCCAAAACCTAAACCTTCACATATTCTCAATTCCGAAACCTATAGCTTATAACCTAAACCTAAACGTAAACCTTAACCTAAACCTAAACCTATACCAATAACCTTAACCTAAACCAAAACCTATGACCTAAAACCATAAACTATAACCTATACCCTAAACTTATAACCTATAACCTAACCTTAACCTATAACCTAACCTTCACCTATAACCTATAACCTAACCTTAACCTAAACCAATAACCTATAACCTAAACCTAAACCTAAGATCTAAACGTATTCTCAAATCCCTAAAGCTAAACCTACGCCTAATCGTAATCTCAACTCCCTAACCTAAATCTAAACCTAAGCTTGAAAACCCAAACCTAAAACAGATCCCGAACCTGAACTCGATTTCCTAAACCTAACGTTAACCTAAACCAAAACCTATGACCTAAAACAATAACTTATAACCTATAACCGAACCATAACCTAAACCTTAACCAATAACTAAAAACCTAAACCTAAACCTAAAAGCTAAATGTATTTTCAAATCCCTAAACCTACTCCTAATCCTAATCTCAACTCCCTAACCTAAACCTAAACCTAAACTTGAAAACCCAAACCTAAACCCGAACTCGATTTCCAAAACCTAAACCTTAACCAAAACCTAAACCTACACCAATAACCTTAACCTAAACCAAAACCTATGACCTAAAATCTTAAACTATAAACTATAACCTATAACTTAACCTTAGCCTTAACCTAAAACCTAAACCTTAACCTATATCCTAAAACTTAAACTTAAACCTAAAACCTAAATGTATTCTCAAATGCCTAAACCTAAACCTACACGTAATCCTAATCTCAACTCCCTAACCTAAACTGTAACGCCCCGGATTTTTGCCAACCTGAGATTAGACGTCCTTAGGCAATGGATCAATCCTAACACAGGTTTAACTTCTTAAACGCTCAAATAAAGCCTCAAATCCCTTTGAACCCATTTCCTTCACAAATCTCACCCTTCACCACCTTGATCTTCCAATTTTTCTAAGAATTTTCACCCTAGACACTATCTTAAACTAGCTAAGTAGTATAACTTGGATCACTTTATATACAAACTACAATGGACTAAGTTCCACCTCAGACGAAAATCACTTAGGATTAAATTCTTTAGAAATTTAACAAAGTTAACTAAGTACTAAACTCGATTAGCCATGAAATCATAGATCGCTTTAAATACGATCTGCAAGAAGACCCAAAAGTTGCAGAATCATTGGCGCTAGGTTACCCTAAAGTTTAGAACCAAACTCATTTCCCGTCTTCTCGGAATGAGACGAAACTTCAGATTAGGTCTAGATCGCACATCGGGAGTCCGATTAACCCGAAGCTAAGGAACTAGGACCGCCCCACCGGGCTTAACAATCATCTCAAAATCAGCTCCATCCGATGTTCCATGGCCATTCGTTTCGATTCGAGCGAGGGAGTGTGAAAAATACTATTCACATCCAAAATAAATATCCGGAATAGTGATCGCATCATTCGTTGACGCGTCAAGATAAGCAACCCGACCGTCGAATCGACCAAATTACACCCTCGGATTAAGAAAATTTCAGAACATTTACATGTACTTGGAATTTCTGATCGTGGCCCACTGACCGTCGAACTGAAAGTGGTCCGCCACGTGCGATCTGGGAATCCGATCAAGTCAAAAACGTAATCCCACGTAGATCCATCGATGGTGAGCTTAAGTCTGACGTTTGGCTCAAGGAGGGCTACCAGAACCTCTCTTTTGAGCTGGAAAAGTGACGAATATCCTATATTAGCAGTAACCCTTGAACCTGAGTCTATTTTCAGAATATTTTAGGCTATAAAAGGACCTTAAACCCTCTCCCATTCCAGCCATACGAATTTGGATTTGAGAGAGAGAAAAGAGAGAGAAAGTGAGGGAGATGTGGGAGAAATTCCCTACTGCTGTTCCCTGCCGCTATTCGGCCTACACCGCCCTGTTCTAGGCGCTTTCCTACGCGGTTTCCATCCCATTTGAAGGTAAGAAACCCTAACCCTAGGTCCGATTTGAGGTGGGATCGATGTGGGTTGTGTAACGACTAACCGATTCCGCTCTTTAGGCTAGAAATCTCCGTATACGGAAGTTCTTCTACCCTTGCCGATTCGTTTCGCTTCCAAAGGCAAAGGTGAGGACTTTAAGTGTATAAGTTACGCTTTTCAACGCTTTCAATGTCGTATAATGGTAGATTCATGATCTGCATGCAATTGCACATGTACAAAGTACCTTCCGTTTTCTGTTTCGATTAGAATTGTAGAATTTGGAATTTCACATACTCTAGGTATTCGTATAAAATACCATATACGTATTTTTATGGAAATGTGTTTGACATGTTTATTTGTCGTATGGATATATGACGTATGGATAAAATACTTATTTGGCGAAAGGATTCGCCTAAATACATGTTTACTAATAAACACTATGTATGTAGAAATACGGTATTGTAAGAAGTACCATATACATGTATATTTTAACGATGTGTTTGTCACGATTAATTGTCGTATAAATATATTATGTGCATATAAAATATTTTCTTGGCGAAGGGAATCGCCGTAATACATGTTTGCTTGTATACACTATGTATGTTGAAAATGCGTATTCTAGAAAATACTGTATACGTATAAATTTTGGAGATGTATTTATCATGATTATTTGTTGTAGTAATATATTATACATGGATAAAATACTCACTTGGCTAAAGGATAGCCCTAATACATGTTTTGCTAACATACACCATGTATGTTGTAATAGTGTATTCTAAGTGTTGTGAAAATGATCGAATGAGTATAGAATTCTCATTCGTGCTCGCCATGACTAATTGTCATGGATAATTGATTGTTGTATTGGCAATACCCCTTTGACGAAAGGATTTACCTAAATCACGCCACGGCCAATACACACTATATATGCTAAAATGTGTGGCCCAAGTGTTTGTGGAAATGATCAATGAATATGGAACTTGGTTTCACCTGCCATGACTATCCGTCATGGGTGTATGCGTGTTATGATTGGGGTAACTCCCTAGTGAAAGGATTTGGCCTTATACCTCTGTGATCAACATATGTCATGTATGTTGATTCCTGTATTTTAAAGTGTTTGTTGAAATGTCTGAATGAGTAGTAGTTAGTAAATTGTAATGTTTAAGGGTGTTGAGATTGGATTCTCGACTATCCTAGCGACGTGTATGATTACCTCCATGAGGTTGATCACTTAAACCACTTACTTACAATACATGTGTTTGTATTCCTATTAATGTAGTGTTTTACAACATGCTTTATATCATGCTTTATAATATGCTTATAACATGCCTACTAGCATGTTTGAACTACTTTATTTATCATGCTTGAATTACTTTGTTTATCATGCTTTACTCCACATGCTATGGATGACAATTGATTGTGCTTGGGGCTATGATTATAGTCCAGACAATCGGTACTAGATTGGAGATCGTGGTTGAGTTTCATGTCGCCACGTGAGATGTGTTCGACGAACTCGAGTCGTACTTCGGTTGGCGATAGTGGTTGGCCACGCGAAGTGCTTATGCACTTCATGTCGTTCAACTTGTTGTGCGCTCGAGCTAGCCGAGCTCGTCATGTAACCCGATTTGTCTAATGTATGTTCACCATGTTTGGTCGCTAATGCTTGAACCTAGGGTACCAAACTTACCAGTGAAACCCTTTTAACCATGGTACCTCGATCCGCTAAGACTCATGAGCCGGGCATAGTGGTATGGGACACCGTGGTCAAGCTGTCGGCCTACGCTGGGGCTACGTGACTCCCCGTAGTGACCAGTGAGCACCTTAACTCGTGAGCCGATTATGGTGGTATGGGACACTATATTCGTGCTGTCGGCCTACATGGATAAGGTGATGGGGGAGTGGTGCAACCTTTTGTGCGTAATGCACCAGCGTACCTTTGTAGTGACCGCGAGCATATTCTCGTCGCGGCGCCTTAGGGTTCGCCGCGATATATAGAGTATGAACTAGGCCTGTTTCTCGTATAGTGATGAATCGTTTAAGGGGTGATGGGGAGTGGTGCAACCTTTGTGCGTAATGCCTGGCACCTGCAGTGACCTAGAAAATATACCATCGTTTGATATTATCTAGGACTGACGACCCTAGAATGGATCATGTTTGGGAATGATACAAGGGAGGTACCTTAGTTTTCCAATCCTGCTGTTTGAAATGGACTAATTAAAAACTCGGTAATCATGCTCATCATGCATCGCATGTGCCTGGAAGATGTGGAGCACTGTGGGATGTAAGCATGCGCGAACGTGAGATGGTGTCGCATGAGGGAGTATGTCGGTGAGGGCATCCATCATACCTGCATTCATACTTGCATTAATCAGAGTAATTAGGAGTGCTTGATTTACTGCTTTATCATTACTGCTTGACTGCATCGATAACATGTTAACTTATGCTTTATTGTTCCACTGAGTTAGCTACTCACTCCCACGTTACGGGACGGTGTTGTACACACCAAACAGATTTGTTGAGTTTCAGGTGATGGCGATGCTTGTGAAGCAGAGTCGGACTACTTCTATGGTGATGAGGAGGAGTTCTCCTATCATAAAATTCTCTAGCGGGTCTCTGAAGACCTGGTACTATATTGTCGGGGCTGTGGTACTGGGGATAGAAGACATTAAACTTACACATTTGGTATATTTTAGAACTGTACTTGTATTTATTTAACCTGGTAATGTTATCACACTCTGGAGACTCATCATAGTTTATATATTTTATCTATTTATCATAGTCTTCCGCTTGCAAAATTAACTGTCTCTGGAGTATGATATGCTGTTTTGGCTTAATCTCACTCATGTTCAATGCACGAATACAGTCAACATTCAATCATCATTCATTTTGTTGCATAAGTGATGTTCTGGAACTCGGGAGTTGAGTTTATGCTCGACCCCCAATTTTCAGGGCGTTACATAAACCAAAACTAAATCTTGAAAACCCAAACCTAAACCCGATCCCGAACCCGAACCCGATTTCCTTAACCTAAACCATAACCTATTCTCAATTCACTAAACATATAGCTTATAACCTAAACCAAAACCAAAACCTATGAGCTAAAACCTTAACCTATAACCTATAACCTAAACTTATAAGCTATAACCTAGCCTTAACCTAAACCTAAAACCTAAACATTAACCTATAACCTAAAACCTAAAACTAAACTTATAACCTAAAACTAAACTTATAACCTAAATGTATTCTCAAATCCCTAAACTTAAACCTACACCTAATCCTAATCTCAACTCCCTAACCTGAACCTAAACCTAAACTTGAAAACCCTAACCTAAACCTGATCCCAAACCCGAACACGATTTCCTAAACCCAAACCGTAACCTATCCTCAATTCCCTAATCCTATAGCTTATAACCTAAACCTATAACCTATCACCGAAACCTAAACCTAAAACCTAAATGTATTCTCAATTTCCCAAACCTAAACCTACACCTAATCCTAATCTCAACTACCTAACCTAAACCAAAACCTAAACTTCAAAACACAAACCTAAACCCGATCCTCGAACCCGAACCCGACTTCCTAAACCTAAACCTTAACCTATTCTCAATTCCCTAAACCTATAGCATATAACCTAAACTTAAACTTAAACCTAAACCTACACCTATAACCTTAACCTAAACCCAAGCATATAACCAAAAACCTTAACCTATAACCTATAACCTAAACTAATAACCTATAAACTAACCTTAACCTAAACTTAAAACCTAAACCTTAACCTATCACATAAAACCTAAATGTTTTCTAAAATCCCTAAACTAAAACCTACACCAAATCCTAATCTTAACTCCCTAACCAAAACTTAAACCTAAACTCGAAAACCCAAAACTAAACCCGAACCCATTTTCCTAACCTATTCTCAATTCCCTAAACCTATAGCTTACAACCTAAACCAAAACCTTAACCAAAACCTAATCCTAAACTAAAACCTATGACCTAAAACCTTAACCTATAACCAATAACATAAACTTATAACCGATAACCTAACCTAAACCTAAACCTAAAACCTAAACCTTAACATATAACCTATAACCTAAACCTAATCCTAAAACTTGAATGTTTTCACAAATCCCTAAACCTAAACCTACACCTAATCCTAATCTCAACTCCCTAACCTAAACCTAAACCAAAACTTGAAAACCTAAACCTAAACCCGATCTCGAACCCGAACCCAATTTCCTAAACCTAAACCTTAATATATTCCCAATTCCCAAAACCAATAGCTTATAACCTAAACCAAAACCTTAAACTAAACCTAAACA
The DNA here is from genome assembly GCA_030180095.1 of Magnolia changhungtana. Classification (NCBI taxonomy): domain Eukaryota; kingdom Viridiplantae; phylum Streptophyta; class Magnoliopsida; order Magnoliales; family Magnoliaceae; genus Magnolia; species Magnolia changhungtana. The sequence goes on along the minus strand of JASAUF010000101.1, from coordinate 3,681,145 downwards.
TATAACCTAAACCTAAACCTAAACGTATAACCTTAATCTAAACCAAAACTTATAACCTAAACTTATAACCTATAACCTAACCTTAACATAAACCTAAAATATAAACCTTAACCTAAAACCTAAAACCTAAACCTAAACCTAAAACCTAAATGTATTCTCAAATCCCTAAACCTAAACCAACACGTAATCCAAATCTCAACTTCCTAACCTCAGCCTAAACCTACACTTGAAAACCCAAACCTAAACCCGATCCCAAACCCGAACCCAATTTCCTAAACCTAAACCTTAACCTATTCTCAATTCACTAAACCTATAGCTTGTAACTTAAACCTAAACCTAAACCTTAACCTAAACCTAAACATATAACCTTAACCTAAACCAAAACCTATGACCTAAAACCACAACCTATAACCTATAACATAAACTTAAAACCTATAACCTAACCTTAACCTAAACCTAAAACCTAAACCTTAACCTATAACCTAAACCTAAAAACCAAATGTATTCTCAAATCCCTAAAGCTAAACCCGATCTCGAACCTGAACCTGATTTCCTAAACCTTAACCTACACCTAATCCTAATCTCAACTCCCTAACCTAAACCAAAACCTAAACCCGATCTCGAACCTGAACCTGATTTCCTAAACCTAAACCTTAACTTATTCTCAATTCCCTAAACCTATAGCTTATAACCTAAACCTAAAAATTAACCTAAACCTAAACCTAAACAAAAACCTATAACCTATAACCTAAACCTAAAACCTATATCAGTAACCTATAACCTAAAATCTAAACCTAAACCTAAAACCTAAATGTATTCACAAATCCCTAAACCAAAATGTACACCGAATTCTACTCTCAACTCTCTAACCTAAACCAAAACTTAAACTTGAAAACCCAAACCTAAACCCGATCTCGAACCCGAACCCGATTTCCTAAACGTAAACCTTAAACTATTCTCAATTTCCTAAACCTATTGCTTATAACCTAAGCATAAACCTTAACCTAAACCTAAACCTATAACCTATAACCTAAACCTAAACCTAAACCTAAAACCTAAATGTATTCTCAAATCCCTAAACCTAAACCTAAACCGAATCCAAATCTCAACTTCCTAACCTAAACCTAAACCTAAACTTGAAAACCCAAACCTAAACCCGATCCCGAACTCAACATGATTTCTAAACCTAAACCTAAACTTAAACCTATTCTCAATTCCCTAAACCTATAGCTTATAACCTAAACCTAAACGAAATCCTTAACCTAAACCTAAACCTACCCCTATAACCTTAACCAAAACCAAAACCTATGACCTAAAACCTTAACCTATAACCTAAACTTATAACCTATAATCTAACCTTAACCTAAACCTAAAACCTAAACCCTAACCTAAACCTAAAACCTAAACCCTAACCTATAACCTAAAACCTATACCTAAACCTAAAACCTAAATGTATTCACAAATCCCTAAACCTAAACCTACACCTAATCCTAATCTCAACTCCTTAACCTAAACCTTAACCTAAACTTGAAAACCCAAACCTAAACCCGATCCCGATTTCCTAAACCTAAACCTTAACCTATTCTCAATTCACTGAACCTATAGCTTATAACCTAAACCTAAACCTAAATCTTAATTTAAACGAACCTATAACCTTAGCCTAAACCAAAACCAATGACCTATAACCTAACCTTAACCTAAACCTAAAACCTAAACCTTAACTGATAAACTAAAACCTAAACCTAAACAAATAGTTAATTATGTTCTCGGATCCCTAAATATAAACCTACACCTAATCCTAATCTCAACTCCTTAACCTAAACCTAAACGTAAATTTGAAAACCCAAACCTAAACCCGATCCCGAACCCAAACCCGATTTCCTAAATTAAAACCTTAACCTATTCTCAATTCAATAAACCTATTGGTTATAACCTAAACCAAAGCCTTAACCTAAACCAAAACCTATGACATAAAACCTTAACCTATAACGTATAACCTAAACATAGAACCTGTAACCTAACCTTAACCTTAACCTAAACCTAAAACATAAACCTTAACTTATAACCTAAAACCTAAAACCTAAAACCTAAATGTATTCACAAATCCCTAAACCTAAACCTACACCTAATCCTAATCACAACTCCTAAACGTAAACCTAAACCTAAACATGAAAACCCAAAGATAAACCCGATCCTGAACCCGAACCCGATTTCCTAAACCTAAACCTTAACCTATTCTTAATTCCCTAAACCTATAGCTTATAACCTAAACCTAAACCTTAACCTAAACCTAAACCTATAACTTATAACCTAAACCTAAACCTAAACCTAAAACCTATATGTATTCTCAAATCCTGAAACCTAAACCTACACCTAATCCTAATCTCAACTCCCTAACCTAAACCTAAACCTAAACTTGAAAACTCAAACCTAAACCCGATCCAGAACCCGAACTCGATTTCCTAAACCTAAACCTTAACCTATTCTCAATCCCCCAAACTTATAACTTATAACCTAAACCTAAACCTAAACATAAACCAAAACTTATGACCTAAAACCTTAACCTAAAAGCTATAACTTAAACTTTTAACCTATAACCTAACCTTAACCTAAACCTACAACCTAAACCATAACCTATAACCTAAAACCTAAACCATAACCTATAACCTATAACCTAAACCTAAACCTAAAACCTAAATGTATTCACAAATCCCTAAACCTAAACCTACACCTAATCCTAATCTCAACTCCCTAACTTAAACCTAAACTTGAAAACCCAAACCTAAACCCGATCTCGAACCCGAACCCGATTTCCTAAACCGAAACCTTAACCTAATCTCAATCCATTAAACCTATAGCTTATAACTTAAACCTAAACCTAAACCTTAACCTAAACCTAAACTTAAACCTATAACCTCAACCTAAACCATAACCTATGTCCAAAAACCTTAACTTATAACCTACATCCTAAACTTATAACCTATAACCTAACTATAACCTAAACTTAAAACCTAAATCTTAACCTATAACCTAAAACCGAAACCTAAACCTAAAACCTAAATGTATTCTCAATTCCCTAAACCTAAACATATACCTAATCCTAATCTCAACTCCCTAACCTAAACCTAAACCTAAACTTAAAAAACCAAACCAAAACCCGATCCCAAACCCGAACACGATTTTTTAAACCTAAAACTTAACCTATTCTCAATTCCCTAAACCTATAGCTTATAACCTAAACCCAAACCAAAACCTAAACCTAATCCTTAACTTAAACCTAAACCTACCCCTATAACCTTAACCAAAACCAAAACCTATGACCTAAAATCTTGACCTATAACCTATAACCTAAACTAATAACCTATAACCTAACCTTAACCTAAACCTAAAACCTAAACCTTAACCTATAACTTAAAACCTAAAACCTAAATGTATTCTCAAATCCCTAAACATAAACCTATATGTAATCCTAATCTCAACTCCCTAACCTAAACCTAAACCTAAACTTGAAAATGCAAACCTAAACCCGAAACCTATTTCCTAAACCTAGACCTTAACCTATTCTCAATTCACTAAACCTATAGCTTATAACCTAAACAAAAACCTAAACCTTAGCCTAAACATAAACCTATAACATTTACCTAAACCAAAACCTATAACCTAAAACCTTAACCTATAAACAATAACATTAACATGTAACTTGTAACCTAACCTTAACCTAAACCTAAAATCTAAACCTTAACCTATAACATAAAACTGAAACCTAAACCTAAAACCTAAATGTATTCTCAAATCCCTAAATATAAACCTACACCTAATGCTAATATCAACTCCCTAACCTAAACCTAAACCTAAAGTTGAAAACCCAAACCTAAACCCGATCCCGAACCTGAAAACTATTTCCTAAACCTAAACCTTAACCTATTCTCAATTCCCCTAAACATAAAGCTTATAACCTTAACGTAACCCTAAACCTAAACTAGAACCTATAACCTAAACTTATAACCTATAACCTAACCTTAAAACCTTAACCTATAACCTATAACCTAAACTTATAACCTATAACCTAACCCTAACCTACACCTAAAACCTAAACCCTAACCTAAAACCTAAAACCTAAACCTAAACCTAAAACCTAAATGTATTCACAAATCCCTAAACCTAAACCTACAACTAATCCTAACCTCAACTCTTTAACCTAAACCTAAACCTAAATTGAAAACCCAAACCTAAACCCAATCCCAAACACGAACCCGATTTTTTAAACCTAAACCTTTACCTATTGTCAATTCCCTAAACCTATAGCTTATAACCTAAGCCTAAACCTTAACCTAAACTTAAACCTATAACCTATAACCAAAACCTAAACCAAAAACCTAAATGTATTCTCAAATCTCCAATACAAAACCTACACCTAATCCGAATCTCAACTCTCAAACCTAAACCTAAACCTAACCTTGAAAACCCAAACCTAAACCCGATCCCGAACCTTAACCTGATTTCCTAAACTTAAACCTTAATCAATTCTTAATTCCGTAAACCTATAGCTTATAACCTAAACATTAACCTAAATGTAAACCTACACCTATAACCTTAACCTAAATAAAAACCTATGGCCTAAAACCTTAAACTATAACCTATAACCTAAACTTATAACCTATAACCTAACCTTAACATAAACTTAAAACCTAAACTTTAACCTATAACCTAAAACCTAAACCTAAACCTTAAACCTAAATGTATTCTCAAATCCCTAAACCTAAACATACACGTAATCCTAATCTCAACTCCCTAACCTAAACCTAAACCTAAAATTGAAAACACAAACGTAAACCCGATCCCGAACACGAACACGATTTCTTAAACCTAAACCTTAACCTATTCTCTATTCACTAAACCTATATCTTATAACCTAAACCTAAACCTAAAATCTTAATCTAAATATAAACCTATAACCTTAACCTAAACCAAAACCTATGACCTAAAACCTTAACCTATAACCAATAACCTAACCTTAACCTAAACCTAAAACCTAAAGCTTGACAAATAACCTAAAACTTAAAGCTAAACCTAAAATCTAAATGTATTCTCAAAACCCTAAACATAAACCTACACCTAATCCTAATCTCAACTACCTAACCTAAACCTAAACCTAAACATGAAAGCCCAAACCGAAACCTGATCCCGAACCCGAACCCGATTTCCTAAACCTAAACCTTAACCTATTCTCAATTCCCTAAACTTATTGGTTATAACCTAAACCTAAACCTTAACCTAAAGCAAAACCTAAACCAAAACCTATGACCTAAAACCTTAACCTAAAACCTATAACCTAAACTTATCCTATAACGTAACCTTAACCTAAACCTAAAACATAAACCTCAACCTATAACCTAAAACCTAAACCTAAACCTAAAACCTAAATGTATTCATAAATTGCTAAACATAAACCTACACCTAATCCTAATCTCAACTGCCTAACATAAACCAAAACCTAAACTTGAAAACTCAAAACAAAACCCGATCCCAAACCCGAACTCGATTTCCTAAACCTAAACCTTAACCTATTCTCAATTGCCTAAGCCTATAGCTTATACCTAAACCTGAACCTATAACTTATAACCTAAACCTAAACCTAAAACCTAAATGTATTCTCAAATCCATAAAAGTAAACCTACACCTAATCCTAATCTCAACTCCCTAACCTAAACCTAAACCTAAAGTTGAAAAACCAAACCTAAACCCGAACCCAATTTCCTAAACCTAACCCTTGACCTATTCTCAATCCCCTAAACCTATAGCTTATAACCTAAACCTAAATCTAAACCAAAACCAAAACCTATGACCTAAAACCTATAACCTAAACTTATAACTTATAACCTAACGTTAACCTAAATGTAAAACCTAAACCTTAACCTATAACCTAAAACCTAAACCTATACCTAAAACCTAAATGTATTCACAAATCCCTAAACTTAAACCTACACCTAATCCTAATCTCAACTCCCTAACCTAAACCTAAACTTGAAAACCCATACCTAAAGCAAATCCTCAACCCGAACCCGATTTCCTAAACCTAAACCTTTAACCTATTCTCAATTCCCTAAACCTATAGCTTATACCTAAACCTAAACCTAAACCTAAAACTATAACATCAACTAAACCAAAACCTATGTCCAAAAACCTTAATCTATAATCTACAACCTAAACTTATAACCTATAACCTAACCTTAACCTAAACCTAAAACCTAAACCTTAATCTACAACTTAAAACCTAAATGTTTTCTCAAATTCCTAAACCTAAACCTACACCAAATCCTAATCTCAACTCCCTAACCTAAACCGAAACCTAAACTTGAAAACCCAAACCTAAACCCGATCCCGAACCCGAACCCGATTTCCTAAACCTAAACCTTAACCTATTCTCAATTCCCTAAACCTTAACTTATCACCTAACCTAAACCTAAACCTATAACCTACACTTATAACTTAAACCTAAACCTATAACTTAAAACTAAGCTTAAAACCTAAACTTAAACCTAAAACCTAAATGTATTCTCAAATCCTTAATCTTAAACCTACACCTAATCCTAATCTCAACTAGCTAACCTAAACTTAAACCTAAACTTGAAACCCGATCCCGAACCAGAACCCGATTTCCTAAACCTAAACCAAAACCACCTTAACCTATTCTCAATTTCCTAAAGATATAACCTATAACCTAAACCTAAACCTTAACCTAAACCTAAATCAATACCTATAACCTAAACCTTAACCTATAACTTATAACCTTAACTTATAACCTATAACCTAACCCTAACTTAAACCTAAAACCTAAACCTAAACCTTAACCTATAACCTATAAACTTAACTTATAACCTATAACATAACCTTAAACCTAAAACCAAAACCTAAACCTATAACCTAAACCTATAACCTAAAACCTAAACCAAAAACCTACACCTAATCCTAATCTCAACTCTCTAACCTAAACCTAAAACTAAACTTGAAAAACCAAACCTAAACCCAATCCCGATTTCCTAAACCTAAACCTTAACCTATTCTTAATTCCCTAAAGCAACCTATAACCTAAACCTAAACCTATAACCTAAACCAAAAACCTAAACCTAAACCTAAAACTTAAATGTATTCTTAACTTCCTAAACCTAAACCTACACCTAATCCTAATCTCAACTCCCTAACCTAAACCTAAACCTAAAGTTCAAAACCCAAACCTAAACCCGATCCCGAACACGAAAACTATTTCCTCAACCTAAACCTTAACCTATTCTCAATTCCCTAAACATATAGCTTACAACCTTAAACTAACCCTAAACCTAAACCGAACCTATGACCTAAAACCTTAACCTAAAACCTATAACCTAAACTTATAACCTATAACCTAACCCTAACCTAAACCTAAAACCTAAACCCTAACCTAAAACCTAAAACCTAAACCTAAACCTAAAACCTAAATGTATTCACAAATCCCTAAACCTAAACCTACAACTAATCCTAACCTCAACTCCTTAACCTAAACTTAAACCTAAACTTGAAAACCCAAACCTAAACCCGATCCCGAACACGAACCCTATTTCCTAAACCTAAACCTTTACCTATTGTCAATTCCCTAAACCTATAGCTTTTAACCTAAGCCTAAACATTAACCTAAACTTAAACCTATAACCTATAACTAAAACCTAAACCAAAAACCTAAATGTATTCTCAAATCTCCAATCCAAAACCTACACCTAATCCGAATCTCAACTCTCAAACCTAAACCTAAACCTAACCTTGAAAACCCAAACCTAAACCCGATCCCGAACCTTAACCTGATTTCCTAAACCTAAACCTTAATCGATTCTTAATTCCCTAAACCTATAGCTTATAACCTAAACATTAACCTAAATGTAAACCAACACCTATAACCTTAACCTAAATAAAAACCTATGACCTAATACCTTAACCTATAACCTATAACCTAATCTTAATATAAACTTAAAACCTAAACTTTAACCTATAACCTAAACCTTAAACCTAAATGTATTCTCAAATCCCTAAACCTAAACATGCACGTAATCCTAATGTCAACTCCCTAACCTAAACCTAAACCTAAAATTGAAAGCATAAACGTAAACCCGATCCCGAACACGAACACGATTTCCTAAACCTAAACCTTAACCTATTCTCTATTCACTAAACAAATAGCTTATAACCTAAACCTAAACCTAAATCTTAATCTACATATAAACCTATAACCTTAACCTAAACCAAAACCTATGACCTAAAACCTTAACCTATAACCTATAACCTAACCTTAACCTAAACCTAAAACCTAAAGCTTGACCAATAACCTAAAACTTAAAGCTAAACCTAAAATCTAAATGTATTCTCAAAACCCTAAACATAAACCTACACCTAATCCTAATCTCAACACCCTAACCTAAACCTAAACCTAAACATGAAAACCTAAACCGAAACTCGATCCCAAACCCGAACCCGATTTCCTAAACCTAAACCTTAACCTATTCTCAATTCCCTAAACCTATTGGTTATAACCTAAACCTAAACCTTAACCAAAAGCAAAACCTAAACCAAAACGTATGACCTAAAACCTTAACCTATAACCTATAACCTAAACTTAACCTATAACGTAACCTTAACCTAAACCTAAAACATAAACCTTAACCTATAACCTATAACCTAAACCTAAACCTAAAACCTAAATGTATTCACTAATCCCTAAACATAAACCTACACCTAATCATAATCTCAACTCCCTAACCTAAACCTAAACCTAAACTTGAAAACCCAAAACTAAACCCGATCCCAAACCCGAACCCGATTTCCTAAACCTAAACCTTAACCTATTCTCAATTCCCTAAGCCTATAGCTTATAACCTAAACCTAAACCTTAACCTAAACCTGAACCTATAACTTATAACCTAAACCTAAACCTAAAACCTAAATGTATTCTCAAATCCAAAACCTAAACCTACACCTAATCCTAATCTCAACTCCCTAATCTAAACTTAAACCTAAACTACAAAACCCAAACCCGAACCCGATTTCCCAAACCCGAACCCGATTTCCTAAACCTAACCCTTAACCTATTCTCAATCCCCTAAACCTATAGCTTATAACCTAAACCTAAACCTTAACCTTAACCTAAACCTAAACCAAAATCAATGACCTAAAACCTTAACCTAAAACCTATAACCTAAACTTATAACTCAGTAACCTAACGTTAACCTAAATGTAAAACCTAAACCTTAACCTATAACCTAAAACCTAAACCTAAACCTAAACCTAAAACCTAAATGTATTCACAAATCCCTAAACCTAAACCTACACCTAATCCTAATCTCAACTCCTTAACCTAAACCTAAACTTGAAAACCCATACCTAAAGCAAATCCCGAACCCGAACCCAATTTCCTAAACCTAAACCTTAACCTATTCTCAATTCCCTAAACCTATAGCTTATACCTAAACCTAAACCTAAACCTAAAACTATAACATCAACTAAACCAAAACCTATGTCCAAAAACCTTAATATATAATCTACAACCTAAACTTATAACCTATAACCTAACCTTAACCTAAACCTAAAACCTAAACCTTAACCTATAACTTAAAACCTAAATGTTTTCTCAAATTCCTAAACCTAAACCTACACCTAATCCTAATCTCAACTCCCTAACCTAAACCGAAACCTAAACTTGAAAACCCTAACCTAAACCCGATCCCGAATCCAAACCCGATTTCCTAAACCTCAACCTTAACATATTCTCAATTCCCTAAACCTTAACTTATCACCTAACCTAAACCTAGACCTATAACCTACACTTATAACTTAAACCTAAACCTATAACTTAAAACTAAGCTTAAAACCTAAACTTAAACCTAAAACCTAAATGTATTCTCAAATCCTTAACCCTAAACCTACACCTAATCCTAATCTCAACTAGCTAACCTAAACTTAAACCTAAACTTGAAAACCCAAACCTAAACCCGATCCCGAACCCGAACCCGATTTCATAAACCTAAACCACCTTAACCTATTCTCAATTTCCTAAAGCTATAACCTATAACCTAAACCTAAACCTTAACCTAAACCTAAATCAATACATATAACCTAAACCTTAACTTATAACCTATAACCTAACCTTAACTTAAACCTAAAACCTAAACCTAAACATATAACCTAAACCTATAACCTAAAACCTAAACCTAAAACCTAAAACCTAAAACCTATATATATTATCAAATCCCTAAACCTACACCTACACCTAATCTTAATCTCAACTCTTTAACCTAAACCTAAAACTAAACTTGAAACCCAAACCTAAACCCAATCCCGATTTCCTAAACCTAAACCTTAACCTATTCTCAATTCCCTAAAGCAACCTATTGATGCGAGAATCTGGTTGAACCACTTTAGACCTCCGAGTACCTGCACAGGAGGAAGACAATGGAGACCCTGGCTAGAACAGGGGACCCTCCGATGCCAAAGTCAGGCTAGGAATCTGGGTCTTAATGTATTGAGGGGTTCTAGGAGAGAGTTTTTGTGTACCTTTTAGGAGGATGGAGGTCCTTTATTTATAGATACGAAAGGATCCCATCATGTGAGGATTCTCCTCACAGTATCGTGTGTGGATTCTCTTCACAGTATCGTGGAGATTTGATTTTGCCCATTTTCGGTCTCTATCCGATCCCGTGACCTTTGGGATCGGGAATCTTTTACCGAGATGCTCGGGATGACGTTTTGTTTTACGCCGTCTTTCCTTCATTCGGTTCAGCCGGCTCCAACCCAATTAGGTGAATCAACCCGACACATGCCCAGGTTGCTAGCTCGTCGCCCGAGCCAACTTAATTTGTCTGGCTTTTTTCGATTTATATCCTTCCCTCGGATTCAACGTATCCTTCGACGACCCGAGGCACCAAGTCCGAGTCTCCGGGCTTGGCGTACTTTTTGTCCCCAATAGTTAGCCCCCCTTACTCCATGTGTCTCCTGTGGCACTTCGGAGTAGCGAGTTTTTGAGTCGGTTCACAGCCAAGTCCGAGACAGAAATTAGACATTTAATGCATTTTGTGTCGTCTTTGATGGAAGACGGTTCACCTCCTGACACCGCGTGCGCCAACAGCCGTCAAATCAAGTTACGCACTACGACTTAGATTCCAAGCTTCGAACAATACAGCCAAATATGAAGCGCTGTTAGTCGGCCTCCGACTTGCAGCTAGCATGGGAGTTACGCACCTAAATGTTTTCAGCGATTCTCAGTTGGTCGTTAATCAAGTTACCAGTGTATATTAAACACGGAAAGACCAATTAAGAGCATACATGGAAAAAGCGAAAGAAATGATCAGCGAATTTCGACTTTGTATTGTCACTCGGATCCCTCGGACAGAAAATGGCAAAGCCGATCTATGGGCAAAGCTCACCTCCGCCGATGAAGATGACATACCCAGGTCCGTTCCTATCGAATACGTCGCTAGGCCGAGTATTAATGAACCAATTAGCTCGGTCGTCCATGCAATCAACTCAGAACCTTCCTGGATCGATCCAATCATCCAATATCTCAACAAGAGAAAGTTGCCTGAAGATCGTGCCGAGGTTCGACGAATTAAGATCTGAGCCTCCCGTTACACCATGCTCAACGAAACCCTGTACAAAAAAGGTTACTGTGTTCCGTTGCTGCGGTGCCTCAGGCCCAGTGAGGCCGACTATGTGTTACGGGAGATTCATGAAGGAATCTGTGGAAACCATTCTGAAGGGTGATCTCTCGCCCATAAGGTCCTACGGCAGGGATATTACTGACCAACTATCCAACATGACGCTCGCAGGCTCGTCCAAAGATGCGACAAATGTCAGAGGTTCGCGGTGATTCCGAGACAAGCTCCCGAGGCACTAACGCCAATGACTGGCCCTTGGCCCTTTGCACAGTGAGGTATCGACATTATAGGCCCACTCCCTATGGGAAAAGGCCAGACCAAGTTCGTTGTGGTGGCCGTGGATTATTTCACGAAGTGGGCCGAGGCAGAGCCATTGGCTAAAATAACCGAACAGAAGATTACCGACTTTGTGTAGAAAAATATTATCTGCCGGTTCAGAGTACCCCGTACCATTATCACTGACAATGGAAGGCAGTTTGATAATAGGAGCTTTCGTGAGATTTGCGACAACCTCGGAATCAGAAACGTGTATTCTTCGCCCCATCATCCTCGGACGAATGGACAGGTTGAGGCGGTTAACAAGATTATCAAGCAACATCTCTGGACCAAACTTGACCGTGCCAAAGGAGCATGGGCCGAAGAACTCCCAAAAATTCTTTGGGCATATCGAACGACTGCTCGAACTGCCACAGGCGATACTCCCTTCTCCCTCGCTTACGGCTCGGAAGCCGTCACTCCCGTTGAGATCGAGTTATCTTCGGCTTGAGTCACTTCGTTCAACGCAGAAGAAAATGAAGAACTCCTAGCATTTGGACTCGACCTTCTGGACGAACAAAGGGAAATGGCACGGCTACGCACGGAGGCCCGGCAACGACAAGTAGCTCGGTTTTAAAATACTCGAGTCAAGATCAGGCGGTTTCATATGGGAGACATGGTTCTCCAAAAAGTATTTTCCAATACAAAAGAATTTGGATCGGGTATGTTGGGACCAAACTGGGAAGGACCCTATATTGTCTCAGGTACCATCCGACCGGGAACGTATCGGCTAGAAGACCTAAACGGACAACCATTGCCTCATCCCTGGAGCGCTGAGCACCTCAAGATCTATTATCCTTAGCTTGGTATTCAAAGCTTCTTAAAAATTTCGAACTAAGAAAGATTTAAGCCAAGTCATATGAATAAAATAAAATGCTTTCCTTCATTCATCTGCAAAGTGTTTTTACACCGAGTAAAAAAAAAGACCCTGGTTACTGTCCCTCGGCGGGAACGACCCCCGAGGCATTCTCAGAAGTACCGGCCTCATCCCCAGCTGTGACGTCAGCAGTAGCATCCAGATTCTCAGATTCCGAGGCTCCTCCACCTTTGAGTTCTGATAGATCGAGGTCAGGGAAAGTTTTCTTCATATCTTTAACACATTTTAAATATCTGCCTTGGAACAGGCGATCCCTCTCGTCCTCGAACCCCGCAGACTCAAGGAAGGCTTGAACGACTTGGTCCCTGGCCTTCTCGGCCTCCTGGGTCTTCTCCTTAGCCTGTTGGATAAGCCCTGCCCCCTCAAGCTTAGTCCGAGCCAAGGCGTCCTCGTAAGAAGCATGAACCTTGAGGATCCGCTGATTCTCTTCTTTGGCCTTGGATAGAAGAGCCAGCACACGAGCGACCTCAGCTTGTGCGTCTTCAAGAGCTCTCCTGGCAAAAGTCGCCTCAGCTTTCGCGTCATCAGCAGCTTTCCTGGCGAGGGCTGCCTCACCAGTCAAAATACCAACCTGGATTTCGACGTTTTCGCGTCGTCCCTCTGCCTCCACTAGGAGAGTCTGCAGCCAATGAGTTGAGGATAACTCCTTATAGGCCTTAGCCAAGCAGGGAGCGAGCTCAAAAAGTACCCTTGCCGCATGGCCGACAGTTTGTGTCATGGGAGCGTTGTAGAGGCTAACAAACTCTTTCTCGCTCCCATGAGCTAAGGCCCAGGGGATCATCCCCGATACTATCGACCGTAAGGCCGACGGCTCCTCTTGGCTCGCCTCTCCTCTGGAGGATGCAGCCCTCTCCTCCCGTTGCCTCGGAACGACCGTCGCAACAGGTCCCAATTCAGACGGCTGCAGTCTCCCTCACTTCCGGCCTTTCCTCCGGGTCAGGGAGCACAACCACAGTGGGGGCGGAAGAACTTGTGGGTTCCTTCTCCTTCTGCGCCGCTCTCTATTTCTTTAGCGGCCGAGGCTCTGACAGGAGAACCGATCGTGGGGGAGCCTTTATCTTCAAAACCGCCCTAAGGGGGGGCCGAGCTCCAGTCATCTCCGAGGGGACCGACTCAGGAACGGTCCTAAGATGGGGATGAGCTTCGGCCAAGTCTGAAAGAAGATGAAGTAGATCAGATAAGGTTCAAAGAACATATGAAAATACATCATCAATTACCTGTGACGGCCAAGTCTAAACCTGCAAGATGAAGGCGCTCCGGCTGTAAGAGCACCTTCCAGGACCGATTCGCCGGATCCAACGTTCTTAACTCCTTGATCCGAGCTAAAGCACTGGATCCGAGCTTCTGCCTCTTCTTCGGGATATCTGGCAAACATCAGTCCGTCAGACTCAAAGCATTATAAAAACAAAGAGGGAAAAAGAGAGATGCCGAGTCACCTGCTTTCTGAAATGCCCGAGGAACACAAGCCTCGTAGAATCCGGATTCAGCCGTCTCCCAGCGGCCACTGGCCCAAAACCAACGTTTTCTCCAATGTTTGTTGGAAGTAGGAGGGTCGGTTATTAAGGAGCCGCCTCTGCCCCACCAAGCAGCGAAGACATAAAAGCCGGGATAATTGGGATTTACGCGCACTTGATACAAGTGGAGGAATTCGTCAACTGTCAGCGGTGGCTGTTCCAACTCAGCTCACAACACCGCACATCTAAATAAGTCCCTCCACCCATTCGAAACTATTTGTCCAGGAGCAATCCGAATATGAGATAAAATGCCTCGGACAATGGGTTGAAGGGGCAGACGTAAGCCGCATTGCATCGAGACTTGGTAGATCGCGACCGCCCCAGCAGGAGGTTGGTCCGGTAAGTCATTCAGACGGGGGAGATAAGTGATAACTGATTCGGGGATGTGATACCCGATTTGGATCCTATCTAAATCTGCCTCGGTAAAAACAGAAGGGACCGGGCTGCTTAGTTCATCCCTCGACTCTTCTCCTTCGGACTCGGCCTACACCGACCTATCAGCGGGAGCCGACTCAGAGGTTCCCTCGGCAATCAACATTTTCTCTTCCTCCTCTTCTTCCTCTTCCAAATCCATTGGAGAATTGGGCCTCCCTGGGCGGGTTATCAGGGACAACCCGCCACGAGAAGGACCTACAGAAGCAGGGCGTTTCGCCGGAGCTCCGGTGGTTCTCTCAGAGAGAAAAGCAGCATTCGCATCAACACAACCTATAACCTAAACCTAAACCTATAACCTAAACCAAAAAAACTAAACTTAAACCTAAAACTTAAATGTATTCTCGAATCCCTAAACCTAAACCTACACCTAATCCTAATCTCAACTCCCTAACTAAACCTAAACCTAAAGTTGAAAACCCAAACCTAAACCCGATCCAGAACATGAACCCAATTTCCTAAACCTAAACCTTAACCTATTCTCAATCCCCTAAACGTATAACTTATAACCTAAACCTAACCCTAAATATAAACCAAAACCTATGACCTAAAACCTATAACTTAAACTTTTAACCTATAACCTAATCTTAACCTAAACCTAAAACAAACCTTAACCTATAACCTATAACCTAAACCTAAACCTAAAACCTAAATGTATTCACAAATCCTTAAACCTAAACCTACACTTAATCCTAATCTCAACTCCCTAACGTAAACCTAAACTTGAAAACCCAAACTTAAACCCGATCCTGAACCCGAACCTGATTTCCTAAACTTAAACCTTAACCTATTCTCAATTCGCTAAACCTATAACTTATAACTTAAACC
The DNA here is from genome assembly GCA_030180095.1 of Magnolia changhungtana. Taxonomy (NCBI): domain Eukaryota; kingdom Viridiplantae; phylum Streptophyta; class Magnoliopsida; order Magnoliales; family Magnoliaceae; genus Magnolia; species Magnolia changhungtana. Next base: position 3,665,504 of record JASAUF010000101.1, on the reverse strand, counting down.
TAAACCTAAACCATAACCTAAACTTATAACCTCGACCTAAACCAAAACCTATGTCCAAAAACCTTAAACTATAACCTACATCCTAAACTTATAACCTATAACCTAACCATAACCTAAACTTAAAACCTAAATCTTAACCTATAACCTAAAACTTAAACCTGAACCTAAAACCTAAATGTATTCTCAAATTCCTAAACCTAAACCTACACCTAATCCTAATCTCAACTTCCTAACCTAAACCTAAACCTAAACTTGAAAACACAAACCTAAACCCGATCCCAAATCCGAACATGATTTTTTAAACCTAAACCTTAACCTGTTCTCTATTCCCTAAACCTATAACTTATAACCTAAACCTAATCCTTAACCTAAACCTAAACCTACCCCTATAACCTTAACCAAAACCAAAACCTTTGACCTAAAACCTTAACCTATAACCTATAACCTATACTAATAACCTATAACCTAACCTTAACCTAAACCTAAAACCTAAACCTTAACCTATAACCTAAAACCTAAACTTAAACCTAAAACCTAAATGTATTCTCAAATCCCTAAACAAAAACCTATATGTAAAAATAATCTCAACTCCCTAACCTAAACCTAAACCTAAACTTGAAAACACAAACCTAAACCTGAAACCGATTTCCTAAACCTAGACCTTAACCTATTCTCAATTCACTAAACTTATAGCTTATAACCTAAACATAAACCTATTAATCTAAACATAAACCTATAACCTTTACCTAAACCAAAACCTATGACCTAAAACCTTAACCTATAACCAATAACCTTAACATGTAACCCATAACCTAACCTTAACCTAAACCTAAAACCTAAACCTAAACCTAAAACCTAAACCTAAACCTAAAACCTAAATGTATTCTCAAATCTTTAAACTTAAACCTACACCTAATCCTAATCTCAACTCCCTAACCTAAACCTAAACCTAAACTTAAAAACCCAAACCTAAACCCGATCCCGAACCCAAACACTATTTCCTAAACCTAAACCTCAACCTATTCTCAATTCCCTAAACATATAGCTTATAACCTTAACCTAACCCAAAACCTAAACCAGAACCTATGACCTAAAACCTTAACCTATAACCTATAACCTAAACTTATAACCTATAACCTAACCCTAACCTAAACCTAAAACCTAAACCCTAACTTAAAACCTAAAACCTAAACCTAAACCTAAAACCTAAATGTATTCACAAATCCCTAAACCTAAACCTACAACTAATCTTAATCTCAACTCCTTAACCTAAAACTAAAACTAAACCCAAACCTAAACCCGATCCCGAATACGAACCCGATTTCCTAAACCTAAACCTTTACCTATTCTCAATTCCCTAAACCTATAGCTTATAACCTAAACCTATAACTTATAACCAAAACCTAAACCTAAAACCTAAATGTATTCTCAAATCTCCAATCCAAAACCTACACCTAATCCTAATCTCAACTCTCAAACTTACACGTAAACCTAACCTTGAAAACCCAAACTTAAACCCGATCCCGAACCTTAACCTGATTTCCTAAACCTAAACCTAAATCAATTCTCAATTCCCTAAACCTATAGCTTCTAACCTAAACCTTAACTTAAACGGAAACCTACACCTACAACCTTAACCTAAACAAAAACCTATGACCTAAAACCTTAACCTATAATCTATAACCAAAACTTATAACCTATAACCTAACCTTAACATAAACTTAAAACCTAAACTTTAACCTATAACCTAAAACCTATACCTAAACCTTAAACCTAAATGTATTCTCAAATCCATAAACCTAAACATACACGTAATCCTAATCTCAACTCCCAAACCTAAACCTAAACCTAAAATTGAAAATAGAAATGTAAAACAGATCCCGAACCCGAACCTGATTTCCTAAACCTAAACCTTAACCTATTCTCTATTCACTAAACCTATAGCTTATAACCTAAACCTAAACCTAAATCTTAATCTAAATATTAACCTATAACCTTAACCTAAACCAAAACCTATGACCTAAAACCTTAACCTATAACCTATAACCTAACCTTAACCTTAATCGATAACCTAAAACCTAAACCTAAACCTAAAACCTAAATGTATTCTCAAAGCCCTAAACATAAACCTACACCTAATCCTAATCTCAACTCCCTAACCTAAACCTAAACCTAAACTTGAAAATCCAAACCTAAATCCGATCCCAAACTCGAACCCAATTTCCTAAACCTAAACCTTAACCTATTCTCAATTCCCTAAACCTATTGGTTATAACCTAAACCTAAATCTTAACCTAAACTAAAACCTATGACCTAAAACCTAACCTATAACCTATAACCTAAACTTATAACCTATAACCTAACCTTAACCTAAACCTAAAACATAAACCTTAACCTATAACCTAAAACCTAAACCTAAACCTAAAACCTAAATGTATTCACAAATCCCTAAACCTAAACCTACACTTAATCCTAATCTCAACTCACAAACCTAAACTTAAACCTACACCTAATCCTAATCTCAACTCCCAAGCCTAAACCTAAACCTAAACTTGAAAAATCCAAACCTAACCCCGATCCCGAACCCGATCCCGATTTCCTAAACCTAAACCTTAACCTATTCTCAATTCCCTAATCCTATAACTTATAACCTAAACCTAAACCTTAACATAAACCTAAACCTATAACTTATAACCTAAACCTAAACCTAAAACCTAAATGTATTCTTAAATCCCTAAACCTAAACCTACACCTAATCTTAATCTCAACTCCCTAACCTAAACCTAAAACTAAACTTGAAAACCCAAACCTAAACTCGAACCCGATTTCCTAAACCTAACCCTTAACCTATTCTCAATCCCCTAAACCTATAGCTTATAACCTAAACCTAAACCTTAACCTAAACCAAAACCAAAATCAAAACCTATGACCTAAAACCTATAACCTAAACTTCTAACCTGTAACCTAACCTTAACCTAAACGTAAAACCTAAACCTTAACCTATAACCCAACACCTAAACCTAAACCTAAACCTAAAACCTAAATGTATGCATAAATCCTTAAACCTAAACTTACACCTAATCCTAATCTCAACTCCCTAACCTAAACCTAGACTTGAAAACTCAAACCTATAGCAAATCCCGAACCCGAACCCGATTTCTTAAACCTAAACCTTAACCGATTCTCAATTCCCTAAACCTATAGCTTAAAACCTAAACCTAAACCTAAACCTAAAACTATAACCTCAACTAAACCAAAACCTATGTCCAAAAACCTTAATCTATAACCTACAACCTAAACTTTTAACCTATAACCTAACCTTAACCTAAACCTAAAACCTAAACCTTAACCTATAACACGAAACCTAAACCTAAACCTAAAACCTAAATGTATTCTCAAATTCCTAAACCTAAACCTACACCTAATCCTAATCTCAACTCCCTAACCTAAACCTAAACCTAAACTTGAAAACCCTAACCTAAACCCAATCCCGAATCCAAACCCGATTTCCTAAACCTCAACCTTAACATATTCTCAATTCCCTAAACCTTAACTTATCACCTAACCTAAACCTAAACCTATAACCTACACTTATAACCTAAACCTAAACCTATAACTTAAAACTAAGCTTAAAACCTAAACCTAAACCTAAAACCTAAATGTATTCTCAAATCATTAACCCTAAACCTACACCTAATCCTAATCTCAACTCCTTGACCTAAACTTAAACCTAAACTTGAAAACCCAAACCTAAACCCGATCCCGAACCCGAACCCGATTTCCTAAACCTAAACCATCTTAATCTATTCTCAATTTCCTAAAGCTATAACCTATATATTATAACCTCTAACCTAAACCTAAACCTTAACCTAAACCTAAATCAATACCTATAACCTAAACCTTAACCTATAGCCTATAACCTTAACTTATAACCTATAACCTAGCCTTAACTTAAACCTGAAACCTAAACCTAAACCTATAACCTATAACCTAAAACCTATATATATTATCAAATCCCTAAACCTAGACATACACCTAATCCTAATCTCAACTCTCTAACCTAAACCTAAAACTAAACTTGAAAACCAAAACCTTATCCTGATTTCCTAAACGTAAACCTTAACCTATTCTCAATTCCTTAAAGCAACCTATAACCTAAACCTAAACCTAAAACCTAAATGTATTCTCAAATCCCTAAACCTAAACCTACACGTAATCCTAATCTCAACTCCTTAACCTAAACCTAAACTTGAAAACCCAAACCTAAACCCAAACCCAAATCTAAACCCGATTTCCTAAACTTAAACCTTAACCTATTCTCAATTCCCTAAATGGTAACCTATAACCTAAGCTAAACCTAAACCTATAACGTACACTTATAACCTAAACCTAAACCTATAACCTGAACCTGTAACCTTAACCTAAACCTATAACCTCTTTTAATTTATTGCTTAGTTTCAATAAGATTGTACATAATCTGTTGCAATGGAAAAGAAAAGGGCTTAGTTTTTGAGTTCTTTAAGCTTCCTTCTCATCCATGCTTGGCACTGCAAACCTTTACTAAATTGTAACTCTAATCGGAACTTTATGTGCAATCTGACCAAGTGCATTAACATCTAATGCTATCATATTCCTTTGCAGGATAACATTGCCATATTTATGAGCCCTTGTGTTGCGATTTTTGTTCTCATCATCAATGGACTCTCATGCATGGGAATCAAGGATGTATCCCTTTTAACACATGCTCCTTTTTACAAAACTTTAATTTTTGTTGTTGTTTTTATTAACTTGAATTGAAACACTTTTTTGCATTATTTTCTTGCATTAGTTTTATTTTAAACACTTTTTTGGAAACAAAAAAAAAAGTGAATGAAGTTTCTGCAATTCTTCATGATTTTGAATTATAATGTTTTGTTGGTTGAATATTTTTTATTAGATGAAAGACACAAAAAGAAAATTGTTGCTGATTTTTTTTCCTTTTTTTTTATTTATAATGTTAAACTTATATGTATTTATGAGTGGATGAATGTAATGTGGATAAGATTGTTTGTTTGGATGGAGGTAGTTTATGTTTGGATGGATTTACGTAGTTTGGGTTTAGATGGATGTGAATGTGAATATGATTAAATATATTATATAATAGGTGTATATCAGGAAGAATATAATGAAATATATTGTAACAAGTGTATATCGACCGTCTCATATTTGAAAATTCTGACCGCTCTAGGCCGTCCATATTTTTTTTAAATATTTAAATATGAGACGGTCGAAGACCATCCTTTTAAGGGTCATAAGAGATGGTTCATAGCAGTCCTTTTTAAGGACGGTCCATGACCATCCTTTTAAGGTTCATAAGAGTTCATAACAGTCCTTTTAATGGACGGTCCATGACCATCCTTTTAAGGCTCATAAGAGATGGTTCATAGCAGTCCTTTTAAAGAATGGTCCATGATCGGCTAGACCGGCTCATAAGAGACGGTTCATAGTAGTCATTTTGAAGGACGGTCCATGACCGTCCTTTTAAGGGTCATAAGAGACGATTCATGATAGTCCTTTTTAAGGACGGTCCATGACCGTCCTTTTTACAGACGGTCCATGACTGTCCTTTAAATGTCAATAAGAATGACGGTTCATGACCGTCCTTTAAGTAATACGACGCCTCAAAATATGACGGCCTATGCGACGGTCCATGACCATCCTTTTTGGTCATTTGAGACAGTTTTCAACCGTCCTTTTCTCGCTGTTTTGGCATAGTGTTCTTTCCCAGCTTCATTCACCTGAGCCAACAATGCTCCTAGAGAATTCTCAATCGCAAATATGTATAAGATTAGCAGCTTCCCTTTTATCAGAGCAGTCAATACCGACGGCTGTTTCAACAATTCTTTAATTGAATCAAACGCATTCTGGCAGGCTTGATCCCACACAAATTTTGTATCTTTCTTCGTCAGATGGGAGAACGGTTGACATCTCCCTGCTAAATTTGAAATGAAACAGCGAATGTATGTCAGCTTTCCTTGTAGGCTTTTTAATTCCTTTAGTGTTTTCGGCGGCGACATATTCTTAATAGCTCGGACCTTCCCTGGATCGATCTCAATGCCTCTATGCCAGACAACAAAATTGATAAATTTTTCTAAGGATACTCCAAATGCACATTTAGTTGGATTCATCTTCAGCTGTTTCTTTCTGAGCCGACAAAAAATTGATGCTAAATGTTTGCGATACTCTTGATGATTTCCTGACCTAACCACCAAGTCATTAACATAATATTCAACATGTTTGTCCATTATGTCTTGGAAGATATTCTGCATTGCCCTCTGATATGTCGCCTCGGCATTTTTGAGACCAAACAACATAACTTTATAGTAGTAAATTTTTAGTGACATCCTAAATGTTATTACTTCTTCATCTTCAGGTGTCATCCTAATTTGATTACACCCCATGTATCCATCCATGAAGGACATGATGACATATTGAGTCATACTATCAATCAGCAATTTAGTTATCGGTAGAAGAAAATCATCTTTCAAACAGGCTTCGTTTAGATCCCTGAAGTCAACACATACCCTGACTTGTTCATTTTTCTTTTTCACAGGGACGATGTTTGATATCCACTTGGGATATTTGACCTCCCTGATAAACCCAACTTTTATGAACTTGCTCACTTCTTCTATCAGGGGAACCAAGTCTAGGTGAAATCACCTTTGTGCCTATTTAACTGGTCTTTTCTCTTTAGATATGTTTAATCGGTGCATTACCACGGAAGGTTCCAAACCTGGCATTTCTACATACGTCCAAACGAAGATATCTTTATTTTCTTTAAGAAGTCGAACATACTCCTCATATTCTTGTCTAGAAAGACCGACTCTGACAAATGTGCTTCTTGGCTCTTCTTCTGTACCTAAGTTTACTTCTTGCAAACTATCTATCGTCAGTTGCCCTTCGTCCTCTATCTGCTTTAGGGTCATTTCAGGATATTTGATTATCTTGAAATCCTCTTCTGATGACTGCGTGACTTTAACTGTGTTCACTGATGATTCTGCCCCCAAACCTTGAAATTTCTTTCGCCTTTCCTGATCAACCCCAATAGGATTTTGATTTCCTCTCCCACGATTCAAATCGGTGGGCTCTTCATAGTCAAAACCCATATTTTTCATGATCTTCTTGCTTGTCGGGTTATACTTTTTGAAATCTTACGGTGTTAGCCTACCGTAGTACGCATTATTCCTGGTCTCTTCTTCAGCCTTTGCTTCCACTGCAGTGTAAAATTCTATTGGTTTTTGATGTTTCGCGCTAGTCTTGACCCGAAATCTTCCTGGAGCAGTCGAAAATGGCTTATTCCTTTTGGCATACGGCAACGACATCATATAATTGGACTACAAAGTTCTTAAACTACTCACGTGATAACAAGGTTAATGGTAGTTGCCCCGGTTGTCTCAGACGCTTTGGTACAAAAATAGAATTTCTTCTTTGTTTCTATGACCCTAGATGATTCTACTTTCTCTTCTTTAATCTCATTTACTTGAACGTCCTTCAGGACTCTGTTTTCATCATTCATTCCTTCTTTTTCAGTGAACCCTTTATAGTAGCTGGAGTCCGCGAAGAAAGACTCAACTTCCGTATATGCTTCGCATCAGCCATCACTTTATAGTGTATTCCATCTTTACAGTATTTAAAACATTGATATAAAGTAGAAGATACAATACTGTACTGATGTATATAGGGCCTTCCTAGTAGAAGATTGTACGTTGTCACGGCATTTATAACATGGCATATGACGTCAGTAGCTAGTTCTCCTATCTCCAGCGTCACTGTAATCTTACCGAGTGCCCGTTGTCCATCTTGATTAAAGCCCTGTATCATCATTCCACTAGGGCGTAGATCTGAGCGATGATACCCCAACTTACCCAACATCGAGAGTGGCAATAGATTCACTGCGGACCCATTATCTATCATAACCCGCTTGACCTTCTTCCCACGAATGTGTCCTTCTATCATCAGTGGCCTATTGTGCTCTACCTCACAGATCATATCATTAGCAGAAAAGGAGACGACCGGGAGGCAATTTTCTCGCTCATCATACTCTTCGCATTCTAATTCTGCCAATAAATTTTCCCTGACATCATGATTGGACAATGCTTGGACCAAACTTTGTCAAAATTCTTCTGATAATTTAAGCGCATTATATATGCTTAACCGGGCCGGTATACCCTTCAAATGACTCACTACATCATAGGTCACCTTTACCGCCCCGTTCTTCTTTTCTTCTTCATCAACATTGCTCTGTTTCTTAATGATTTCTTTTCTTATAACTCCAGACCTTTACTTTTCCAGACTTGTCATCTTCTTTCCTGATCTTAGCGTAATTACTGCTACGTTCTCTGTCGTATCACTATCCCCTTTCTCTTTTGTATCCTGAATCTTTCCTCGAATCGTGAACATGTTCACTGTCACCATTGTACCCCTTTCCTTTTTTTTTCCCAATTACTATGTCACCTTTGTCTATCATTCATTGTATTATGCACTTCAATGTATAACAATTTTCTGTTGGATGTCCTACTAGGCGATGATAGCGACAAAAATCTCTCTTTGGTTTTTGTCACATCTTCAAGGCGCTTGGGTTAGCTTTTAGTAATTGGGTCATCATAGAAATAACATCCTCCTTGTCGAATGTAAACCCCTCGTGAGAATTAAGCATCCTAGACCTCTTCCCACTGTATCTGTTTCTTGGTTGATTCCATTCTTCTTTTCCTTCCGGTCTCTTTTCCTTTGAGTCCCTCGTATCTCTGCTCTTTTCGCCACACTCGATAGTATTTACGGCCATCTTGTTGGGTACTCTCCTATTCGTCTCGTGGTGGAATGCTGACATCTTGCGAGTCATCAATTCCAAAGCATAAGCCTTGGTAGCTAAGTCGCGAAAAGTTCTGATATCGGCGCTGGTGAGTCCAAACGCGATTCTTGTTTCCATATAATTCAAACACATTTTGACTTGTTCTTTTTCTTCTGGCAGTTGTCTACACGAGGCTTCCAATATCTTCCACATGTCTATAAACTTTTCTAACGGTTCTCCTTCTCTCTGCCGCACGGAGGGCAATTCCGTAATATTAACATCACGTTCCAATGAGAAGAAATTCGACATAAAGGCATCCTGCATTTGTTCCCAAGCACTATGGACCCTAGGGCCAGACTGGAGTACCATCAAAATGCCTTGTGTGTTAGTGAGGACCCGAACAGTCGTAAGCAATACTGCGGTATTGTAGAAAAATTCCCCATGCAGTAATGAAGTGCATTAAGTGTTCTTCTAGGGATCCTTCTCCATTGAACTTCTGAAAGTCTGGGTGCTTGAAGTTGGCTAAAAAGGGGATATCTCCTACCTCCCTTGGGTATGGCGTTCAATACCTAAATCGACCAGTGTTTTCACACTCTCTCTATTCTGACAGCTTCCTCGACGACTTGCCTTACCTCATCTTGCGTTGTGGTTCTCACGGCTAGAACAGACTCTCTTGATCCTGTCCCTCGGGGTTGAGAGCCTTCAGGCTAGTTTTCTTGCCCATTCATTGTTCCCATCATTGGTAGAGTCGCTATCTAGGCTACATTATGTGAAAGGGTTGCTAAGGCCTCTCTAAGGTTTATGCATTCTTCCATTAATGATCTTTGTGCTTCTGCCATTGCATTTACACAATCTTCTGTAGTCGGCATATCATCTTGATTTGTCCTGGCCATATGTACTGCAGCTTCTCCACTCTTTGACGAAACTGTGGTTAGAGTGGGGTGGTAGTATGTCGATGTAATAGGGCTTACGAAGAGGGGAGAGGAAGGCTGAAGGTGAGGATAGGATGGAGTTTTGTTCAACTTTTGTATGCTTTCGGTACTATTGATTGATTGAGACGTTACAGACATTGGTGAACTTGCTTGAGGTGACACAGGTATTGGCAAGATTGTCATTAACGCCTTACCTTTCTGCTTTTTCGTCCATCCGACCCTTGGGGCAAGTAGAGCCAGAAAATCATGCGATGCGAACTGCGGAACTACTCGCTCAGGATATATCGCAGGGGGAGCGAGTTTCGGATTCTTCCTAGCTGCATTTCGCGTTACCGGCCCTCTGACTCTTAGTGAAGGCAGATTCATTTAAAGGCTTCTTGCATTCCATGCTTTCGTCCTACGAGGCATCACAATAGTCCAGCCTTTATCGCTTTCTAGTGGTTGAGGCGAAGTAGATACAACCTCAGCTGCCAGTCGAATCAGGCTATTTTTGTTTGTATGAAATTGCGTCATGTGTTCTGGGACTTGGTTCGATGTATATTCTACCATGAACCCTGTCAGAGTAAAACATAAGCTCACTTTCTTTACAGAAGTTACCATTGGTTGTAATTTGTAATTGGATTCAGAAACCTTCAGACATGAAACATAGCTATAGTTAGTATTTGAAAAATCGAATAATCTATCTTAGAAATGACGAGGAGGATGTTCCCACTGAGAGTCACCATTTTAGCGTCAGAAAAATGCTAAATTGTGATGAAAATTTCATAACTATCTTAACATTAACGTTAAATAAGATTAAAATTCCTAATGGAGTCGCCATTTTATTTTGAATAAGAAACAAATGTATTTGATTAGGGAGATCATCCTATTTAAACATAACAAGGAAGAATAGACATGGAATCATCGTCATATTATCATTGCTAAGTTCATTTACATCCCTTTAATATCCTTTGATTCTAAGATAGATTATTAATAATGAACAACTTGTAATTAATTAAAGCTTATATGTCAAATCTTGATTTCAGCAGCCTTTCGACAGCTGTTTTAATCATCTCCCAATACTTAGGAAGAATATCGAATTTAATCGACTAATCTCTCTTTTAAGCTTGTCCTTCGGTCAAAGGAGAAAGCCTTTAGCAATTCCAACAGCACTTCGACTTGATTTTCCATAGTCACCTGAATGACCAGGTTGCGCGACCCGCGCAACCGATTTATTCGTTGCACGGTCCGCGTAACAGTTACGATGGTTGCGCGGTTCCACGCAACAGACCTGTCCTTCTTCTCATTACCTTTAGCCTTCCTTCAAAAATTCTATCTATCTCCTTAATGAGAGGGGAAGCGGGGTATTTATAGACCTCTCACATGTGTCAACCCTCGGTCTTCGTGCCATGTTATACCAGTTGCGCAATCCACATAACACTTCGACTGGTTGCGCTACCCGCGCAACTGCTTTCTTCATTATGCGATCTGCGCAACTGCTTTCTTCGTTGCGCGATCTGCGCAACTGCTTCTTTCAGTTGCACGATCCGTGTAAATGATCTAACTGGTTGCGCGATCCATGCAACAGCTTGTTTCGGTTGAGCGGTCCATGTAAGTGATATTCCTGCTGCACGACCTGCGTAACTGCCAACCCAAATTCCTTAGTGCTTTCTCCTTTCTTCACTTACTATTTGATTCTTAATCTTCATCCTTTCTTGATTATTTTTCATGCTCCAACAATTAGAATTCTAGGGAAATGGTTTGTTATGTTTTTTTTAGGATGTGCAACGCCCTTGCAGCAGTGCAAGGCATGGCATAAGAGCCCCACTAGTAAGCAACTATGTTGTGCCCTCCTCCACAACAAATTAATTCAATATAATGTGGATTGATGGCCCACGTAATAGATATTAAACTAATTAGAATAGATACTGCCCTTGATTCTAGCTGTTTGATGCTATAATTCATTGTACTATATTGATTCTATTTTTTGGATCGATTTTCAGATGCGTCGAACAGATCAATAAGGTGAACCGAGGGGATATCAGTCCAGAGGAATTGCAAGAGAGACATCTCAGTTTGGTTTTACCAATATTAGTCATTTTTGTCTTTGCCTTAAGAGTGTTTTATAAGGTAAGGATTTATACTTGTGTTTTGTTCTTTGTAGGCAAAGGCAAATGCGGGATCCAAAAATTCAGAACATTCTATTTGACGCCATCATGAGACAGGTATGCTTTTAGGAATTTTTATGGTCATCATGTTGTGGCATTATCTGTTAGTACTACAAAAACTTCACAGTTTTATGTTGGTTATCATTGGTCATGGCATCATCTGTCATTTTTCTAATGATGTCATCTCTTCTATGTAGGAGTGATTGACCCCTCATGCATCTTAGAACAACTTGAGGCTCAAATTGCAAAGGTGAAAGAAGAAGCTTTTAGTAGGAAAGAGATTTTATTAAAGGTTGAAAGTTGGTACTCACAAACCATAAATATTTCTTTCTTTTAAAATTTCATGTTATCCAATTTTGTTGAATTACCCTAGAGCAAGTCAAGGTTGTAGGCTTCATTTTGGTAGGTATGATCATCGGCACATGCACTTAAAGCAAGGCCTTCTATTGTGTAGACATACCTTCTCAAACAGGTTGGTTCGTTCAAGGCGTTGGAGAAATAGGTATATCTAGAAATGGATGTTTATGTTGATCAATGCACACATCCATTTCTAGATATACCCATTTCTCCAAAGCCCTGAACGAATCAACCTAATTGAGAAGGTAAGTCTACACAATAGAAAAATAAGAAATACATCATTTAGATTCAATTAATTTTCATAAAAAAAAAATTAATGAGAATCGCCGATGGCTAAAACTGGTCAAAAACACTGATGGTTTTGCTCGTCGCCCTTAGCTGTTGGAAATGCCGACGGTTTTATCCGTCAAAAATGCCGGTGGTATTAGCCGTCACCCTTACCATCAGATACACCGACGGTTTTAGCCATCGAAAACGCCGATTATTTTAATCCGTCGGCGAGTAACACTGACGCACCCTTTACTGACGGACCTTACGACGGCTAAAAGCCATAGGGGAAGGTCATTGTCGATGGTTTTTAACCATCGGCGTTGCCCTATTTTTTGGTAATGCTAGATAGTATGGCTCATGCGTCTAACTATTTTTTTGACATTATTATTTGTTGCCCTAACGACATTAAGGATGCGGCCTCCACAGGCATATCATAGATTTCCAGATAGGGCACTGAAAATGTTTGGTTTGAACATATAGGAACTTTGGATATCCGTGGGTGAAAGTCCTTAAACTCCCATGGCTAGGGGATGCTCCAATGTCTAGACCGAGTGGATACACATGAGCGCCAAGTACCGAATACCAGTAGGTCGCGTCTCCCACTGTGTCGTGGTCAGTTAGAAGGGGGTGTGGCCTTATCCGCCCGAGTAAGGGGGCTGTAAGCTAGGCTTAATTTAACCAGCTCACAAATGGGTCCGCTATCGATGAGCCAGGTAGGCATTGGTATACTGCTGGCAGGAAGGTAGTGAGGTCTTTTCCACTTACTAGGCTACGCGGCCGGCAGGGGCGGCAGCCAACTTGGAGTGTACTAAACTCCAGTGATAATCCCAGAGATGTACGGTACTGATATATGAACTTATTGAGCAGGAGTTGCGTACTTGGCATTTTACTCATTCATTCATGCATTCACTATCCACTCGGGCTGGTGGTGCACAACTAATTATTGTGTACTTTCGTAATGGCCAGGATTTCGGTTGGGGCGCGCGACTAACCTGAGATCAGGAGTTTACCACATTGAGTCTGGCTATCCAAATTTAGGTATGGGATTGGTTTGGATAGAAGTCCCTTATGATGGACCCCATAGCCTGCGATACTACGTACTATCATCTCGACTTCACACTCTAGCTTGGGCATTTCATTCACACTGCATAGCACATTACATTCGTGGCATATGGCATTTTGGGTTGCTATTTTTTTGCATTTACATGGTCTAGATAAGGTTGACGGCATTCGTGGACTCGTCAGGATTTGCATACTGTATTGCATCCTTAGTATATGATATTTGGCTTACTATGTCTCTACATTGTATAGTTGATCTACATTACTTCCTTAGTATATGATATTGGTTTATTATGTTTTGCATCACATAGCCTGGATAATGCTGATGGTATTTATGGACTTACTAGCATGTTTCCGCATTGCCCTGATATTGTATACTTGACACTTACTTTACGCACATACTTACACCATCCTCTAAGCTTTCTATAAGCTTATGCATAATATATACGTGCAGGTGCCGTTACGTCACAGTAGCGTTGAGGTTGGAGCATGCAACGGTCTTCTGGAGCTTTGATTTTCGATATATGTATATTTTCCTTTACAGCACTATATTCAACTGTTTATATTAGTGAATATGTGATGATGATGTTGCCTTTGTGATTTGGGTAAACTTGTGGTTATGCTTCTTACGAGATAAATGTATGTTGGAAAATCCTCCTTATAGGATCTCAGGATTGGAATTGGCGTATGGGCGTTAGGAGCCGAGAATGGGGTACTACGGAGGCTATCGGCACCAGATTCGGCGATCGAGGATTTTGTGATCCCGGTTTCTGAGTTTGGGGCGTGACATCTTGTACCCATTGTATAACCTGATCGCTATCCACATGTTAAGGTTCATCCACTGGTGGTAGATCTGGACTTATCGAGTATGGTCTGCCATTGTAAGGCGTGTTCCTAAGGAAAGGGTGCCCCCATGCACTCCTTGATTTTTAACTTCATAAAGAAAGATTCTGGCCTCCTGCTCAATTCACTTGAATTTGAGAGACGGAGGCACATTCCACATACCCTGTGTCGGAGAAAATTGTGTATTCCGCTGTGGGGATGGTACTGGTGCCAAGTTGTCCAGAGAATTGATCTTAACATTTTGTTGAGGTGTAGTAGGTGTCATCTTGGAAAGGATAACCATCATTCGGTACAAGTTCTCGATCTAACTGGCTATCCACCTATTGAAGATATCAACAAGGATTCACAATTGCTCTACTTGATCCCTTCCTTGCTCCACAATATGTTGGATTCTCATCTACATGTCGTGTAACCCAACTATTATCATTTAGAAGGTTACTCTAAAATGAAGATGCTGATGGGATTTTTATCCCATGCTCAACCGGTCGTGAGCCTCGCTCGACCGGTCGAGGGCTGGTGCATGACCAGTCGTGGAGTTGAGCCCTGACTCGACTCAAAATCCAGCGACTTTGGGCTATTTTTCTCTGGGATGTTCGACCGGTCGAAGGAGGTGCTCGACCGGTAGTGGGTGGCGCTCGACTGGTCGAGGACATGACTCGACCAGTCGTGGTTATGCAGATTCGTTCTGTGATTTTGTGCGGATCGCGGATTTTGAGTCCTTTCGCAATAAGGATGCGGAAGGGAATTTCCTAAACGATAAATAGGAGGTACATATGGCTTTCTAGGAATGATAAGATGGTTTCCTAAATCTTTATAAGGGATTTACTAAAGGGTTTAGGGCTATCAAAGGTGTGTGTGTGAGAGAGAGAGAGAGAGAGAGAGAGGAAGCTTATAGAAGGGAGATTATGTTCATGGAGGTTATCTACTGTGTAGTTTATATCTCAACGCTTCTACGTCCTCGTAATCGGTGAGATCTCTCCGTTTTTTCTTTTATTCTCTCATTGTTTATCTATTCCTGCGTGAGTGAAGACGGTTGTAACATTCTACTTCATAGTGGATTGTTGATCTAGACGAGGTCCCTTGGTTTTTACCTCTTTGAGAGTTTTCCACATAAAAATCTCTTGTGTGGTGTGTGATTTATGCTTTGATTTATTTCATTGCTTTATTATCCATAATTCTGGTTTATTTCGGGAGGCTAGATCCTAATGTTTTGTTTAAGTCCCCCAATAAAATGGTATCAAAGCTAAGTTCATTGAACGGGTAGGATCGGTTTGAATTGTGGAAGGTAGCTCATCAAGGATGATCAACCTCAATGGTTTTAACTGGACCATTTGGACGGTTAAGATGGAGGAATTACTTTATTACAAGGACTTATATTCTCCAATTTTAAGCATATCAGCAAAATCCAAGGATATGTCTGATAATGATCATAAGAAGATGGACCGAAAGGCGGTGGGGTTTATTAGACAATAGTTAGATGATTCTGTGTTTCACCATGTGTCTACTGAATTTTTGATAGCCAGTAATAAAATTTTTCTGCTAAGGCGACTTGTGAATCTTAAGTTCAAGGATGGTGGTTCTGTGGCCGACCACATGAATGAGGTCAGCAATATAGTGAACTAACTCTCTGCTATGAAGATGGTCCTGGATGATGAATTGCAGACTTTGCTATTGCTTAGTTCATTGCCTGACAATTGGGAGACATTGGTGGTGTCCCTAAGTAACTATGTGCCAGGTGGAAAGGTATTTATGGAATAGGTAACCAGTTGTCTCTTCAATGAGGAGATGAGGAGGAAGTCTCAGGGGTTTACTCAGCAAGAGGCTCTTGTGACACAGGAACGCGGTAGAGGAAAGAACAGGAAGGGCGGGAAGGCCCGAGATAAATCAAGAGGCAAGTCAAGTGTCAGGAAAGATGTTGAATGCTGGAATTGTGGCAAGAAGGGCCACTATAAGCATGAATGTCGTAAGGCTAAACGCCAAAAAAGGAAAAGGAAAGGAGAAGGAAGATGAATCAGATTCCACTACAGTTGCTTCAGATGGCGACGTTGTAGTTATTCTTTCAGCAAATCATGATGTACGTCTCACGGCTACGAGTTAGGACACCAACTAGGTGATAGACTCGGGAGCTTCTTTTCATACGACTCCACGCAGAGAATTCTTCACAAGCTACAAGTCAGGTGACTATAGGACTGTGAAGATGGGAAATTCTGGTGTATCGAAGATCATAGGGGTCAATGATATTTGTGTGAAGAGCAATGTGGGCTGCATATTGGTTCTTAGGGATGTGAGACATATCCCAGACCTTCGCCTTAACTTGATGTCAACGAGAAGGTTGGATGATGATGGCTATGAAAGTCGGTTTGCTGGTGGGCGCTGGAAGCTCATCAGGGTTCGTTGATAGCACCCAAAAGAAAGAAGTACTGTACCATTTACAAGGCAAGTGTCAGTGTGTGCAAGGGTGGGTTGAACACAGTAGAAGATTCAACTATTGACATGTGGCACAGGCATTTAGGCTACATGAGTGAAAAAGGGCTTCAGCTACTAGCGAGGAAGCGGCTCCTTCCAGACATGACAGGTATACCTCTCAAAACCTGTCTTAATTGTTTATCAGGGAAACAACATAGAGTTTCATTTATTAAATCTGTTTCTCATGTTAATAAAGTGCATGCATTAGATTTGATTTATTCTGATGTTTGTGGTCCTATGACGACAAAAACGTTAGGTGAGGCATTTTATTTTGTTACTTTTATAGATGATGCATCTACGAGAGTTTGGGTTTATGCTTTGAAATCCAAGGACGAGGTCTTTGGTGTGTTTAAATTGTTTCATGCTATGGTCGAGAGAGAGACAGGTAATCATTGAAGTGCATCCGCACTGACAATGGTGGTGAATACATTGGCGACTTTCATGAGTATTGTAAGTCCATCGGTATACGGCATGAATAGACGGTTCCCAAGACCCCCAGCATAATGGTGTAGCTGAGCGAATGAATTGCACTATTGTAGAGAGACTCAGATGCATGTTATCCCATGTGAAATTGTCCAAGATATTCTGGGGAGAAGCAATGCACATGGCAATGTATCTGATAAATAGGTCTCCATCAGTCACGTTGAATGGAGAAGTGCCTGAGAAAGTGTGGACTGAACAGGATCTATCGCACAGTCATATTGGGGTGTTTGGATGTAAGGCATCTGTTCACGTACCAAAGGACGAGAGGTCCAAACTTGATATGAAGATCAGGCAGTGTGTATTCTTAGGGTACGATGATGAAAAGTTCGGTTACAGATTGTGGGATCCGACCGAGAAAAAAGCTCGTCAGGAGCAGAGATGTGGTTTTCTTTGAAGATCAGTGTATAGAAGACATTGGTAAGCTAGAGAAGAACCAGCCTAGTTCAGGTGAGCTAGAGGACATGGATCTGGTTATTCCTCTCGTGGTGCCTGATGACGGGGGAGTATAGCAAGGTGCAAAGGACGAGGGAGTTCCTTCAGAAGATGGACCAGGGGAGCAGCCCCCACTTGATCCACCTGTTGAGCCACAGGTGAGGAGGTCATCTAGGGACAGACAGCCGTCCAAGAGATACTTGCCATATGAATACATTACGCTGACTAATGGGGGAGAGTCAGAAGATTATTCTGAGGCCCTAGCCGACGAGCATAAGGGGGAATGATTGAAAGTTATGCAAGAGCAGATAGAATCTTTGCATAAGAACCACACATATGATATGGTGAAATTGCCTAAGGGCAAGAAAGCTTTGAGCAACAAGTGGGTATTCAGAAAGAAGGTTGAGCAGAAGAATTCACAGACAAGGTTTAAGGCTAGACTTATAGTGAAAGGTTTTGGTCAGAGGAAAGGCATAGACTTCAAGGAGATATTCTCACCAGTGGTGAAGATGACATCCATACGGGTGTTGCTTGGGTTGGCCGCTAGCATGGATTGAAGATAGAGCAGTTAGATGTTAAAACTATCTTTCTCCATGGTGACCTGGAAGAAGAGAACTACATGCACTAACCAAAGAGGTTCAAAGTCAAGGGCAAAGAGCATTATGATGTGTAGGCTGAGGAAGAGCTTATATGGGCTGAAACAAGCTCCACGACAATGGTACAAGAAGTTCGACTCATTTATTTTGAAGCATGGGTATGATAGAACGGAGTCGAACCACTGTGTGTTCAACGCAAGTTCTCAGATGGTGATTTCTTAGTTCTGTTGTTATGCGTTGATGACATACTCGTCATGGGAAAAGACATCAAGAAGATCGACAGGCTGAAACAGGAGTTGGGCAAGTCTTTTGCGATGAAAGACTTGAGCCCGGCTAGATAGATCCTAAGAATGGAGATAACCCGTGACAGAGGCAGCAGGAAGCTTTGACTATCACAAGAGCGGTATATTGAGAAAGTCCTAGAGCGGTTCAATATGAATGCAGCGAAGCCGGTCAGTACCCCCACTGGATGGTCACTTTAGATTGAGTGACAAGTAGTGTCCCAAGACGAAGGCAGAGGTAGAAGAAACGCAGAAGATACCCTACACGTCAGCTGTAGGAAGTTTGATGTATGCTATGGTGTGTACATGCCCAGACATAGCATATGCGGTTGGTGTTATCAACTGGTATCTCGCCAATCCTGGCAAAGAGCATTAGGCAGCGGTGAAATGGATACTACGGTAACTAAGAGGCTCATCCAGGTTGAGCCTATGCTATGGTGACGGTAAATCTGTGTTAGAGGGCTACACTAACACAGATGCAGATATGACATGTGACATAGACTCCAGGAAATGTACATCGGGGTTCATGTTCACATTTGCAGGGGGAGCGGTTTCTTGGTAGAGCAAGCTATAGAAGGTCGTAACATTATCGACAACAGAGGCCGAGTACATTGTAGTCACAAAGGCATGTAAAGAGATGCTTTGAATAAAGAGGTTCCTACAGGAACTTAGCCTGAAGCAGGAAGAGCACGTGGTCTATCGCGATAGTCAAAGTGCTATACACTTGAGTAAGAATCCAAGTCAGCATTCCAAGTCGAAGCACATAGAGATTCGGTATCACTGGATCAGGGATACTTTAAAACAGAAGATGTTACAGCTTTAGAAGGTCCACACGGACGATAATGGGTTAAACATGATGACCAAGGCTTTGCTCAAGGGCAAGTTTAAGGTTTGTAGAAACCAAGCTTCATTGAAGAAGGTGAATTCCCCTTGGGACAAAAAGGGGGAGATTTGATGGGATTTTTGTCCCGTGCTCGACCGGTTATAAGCCTCGCTCGACCAGTCGAGGGCTGGTGCACGACTAGTTGTGGAATCGAGCCCTAACTTGACTCAAAGTCCAGCAACTTTGGGTTATTTTTCTCCGGGGTGCTCGACCGGTCGAAGGAGGTGCTCGACCGGTCGTGGGTGGCGCTCGACCGGTCGAGAACTCGACTCGACCAGTCGTGGTTACGCAGATTCATTTCGCGATTTTGTGCGGATTGCGGATTTTGAGTCCTTTCGCAACAAGGATGCGGAAGGGAGTTTCCTAAACTATAAATAGGAGGTACCTAAGGCTTTCTAGGTATGATAAGAGGGTTTCTTAAACCTTTACAAGGGATTTGCTAAAAGGTTTAGGGCTATCAAAGGTGTGAGAGAAAGAGAGGAAGCTTGTAGAAGAGAGATTATGCTCGTGGAGGTTATCTACTGTGCAGTTTATATCTCAGCGCTTCTACGTTCTCGTAATTGGTGATATTTCTCTGTTTTTCATTTTATTCTCTCATTGTTTATCCACTCCTGCGTGAGTGAAGACGGTTGTAACATTCTACTTCATAGTGGATTGTTGATCTGAACGAGGTCCCGTGGTTTTTACCTCTTTAAGGGTTTTCCACATAAAAATCTCGTGTGGTGTGTGATTTATACTTTGATTTATTTCATTGCTTTATTATCCATAATTTTGGTTTGTTTTGGAAGGCTAGATCCAAAGGTTTTGTGCAAGTCCCCTGACAAATGCCCCATCTTGACTTGGAGAATTGAGCATTGGGTTTGATGGCAAAACTAAGAATTCAAGTGCTGAATGCACCCGCATCTCCTTGGTGTTTTCACGCGTCGTTTTCCAATTGGTTCTTTAAGGACTAGTCCAAAACATGGTACAATAGATGCGGAGTGTGCACATCGTAGTCTTGTGGCCGTGTTCCCGTATGGTAAAAAAATAATAAGAAGAAATAAAAAGAGGAAGAATAAGAATTAAAAAATTAAAAAAAGGTGCATGTTGCATAACATGTACTCTGACTAGTTATTAGAAACATGAACTTATATTAATAATAAAATATAATTTTTTCATCTACAAACAACTCGGTGGCACAACAAAACCGCTAGCATTTCCGTCCGCATTCATACAAGATGATTGTGAGGGTTGATTTTTGTATGTAAGTTTTACGTCCTGTAGGTCGATTCCACTGCATGGATGGGTAGTGCTACAGTCGAATTTCACAGCGACCTGGGTTGCCGATGATCCCTGGATGTCGTTGTAGGTCACTTCGCTGATTTTTACGCCAGAATTCTGAGAAAAAAAAAATTGAAAAAAAAGAAAGAAAAAGCAGTTGAGAAAGTTGAACTTGGAGAATTAGGGGTTAGAAAACTAAAACATGGATAGGAAACTGTAACCTGGATTCCTCAGGAAATGGAAAACCATGGATTCCGATTTTCCAGCCGTTGGTTGTTTTGGATAATAGCTTCTTCTTTCTTTTTTTTTTTTTTTTTTTTTTTTTTTATTATTATTATAAATTTTTTAAATGGATTCCACATCTGGGTCACCATAAAAAGCTACCTCACATTTCTTCTGCCATTTCAGAAATGTACTTAAACATTTTTTTGGGATATTGTTTTCGGATTTTTAAAGAAAAGCCTGGAATGGATAATTGGTTACTATTTTATTTTTTTCGGTGAAATATAGAGAAACAGGATTTTCCATACAACCAATTTCATGTCCAAGGTTTTACACGTTGAATTTGACAAGGGACAGATTATGGAAACGACGTATTTGTAATACATTCGAAAACAACACCAAAATAAAAAAATAAAATAAAAATAAAAATTAAAAATTAAAAAAAAAACTTCACAAAAGAGTTTCTATGTAAGATGGTATCCTATATTTGTTAAAGTTGGTCATGGGCCCGATGTGGTGGGGGATCTAGTATCTTTCGCCTTTTGTCTTTTTAGGGTTCAAAATATACAACACCTGAGCCACCAACCGACTTATGATTTTTTGCTTTATTGAGCAAATAATCTCATTTATAGATAATTAGAGGATCTCATTAGTGAAGCTATATACATAGCAATATTGAAAATACTTGAAGTCACATTGTAAAACTCTCTCTCTCTCACGGTGTGTTTCTCTCTTGTACAAGGTACGGCAACCTTCACACAAGGCTAACGAAGGTTGTTCAACCTTCATTCGTTGTTGCATGGGCCTCCATAATGACCGGATGACCAGAGTCGTTCTCTTTTAGAACGAATACATTTCAAGTTTGTTTGGGTCATTACCACAAGAGTAGTGTCATAAATTGGCCGGTTCAAGTTTGCTTCTGCTAAATTGATGTTTACCCAATTGAAGACAGGATGTGCCACTACTGACAGTCAATTCCGACCGACCAACTGATGGGCCTTCTATAATTTCTGTCTAGACTTTTTTGAACCTATAAAAAATGGGTGATCGATTAGATAGCTATGAACTCCACGTTGGACAATGGGCTAAGATGTTGATGTAGAACAGGTCGCGCACAATTTCGTGGTCAAGATGGACAAGAAAAGACCCGATCGGAGATGGAGATGATCTGGACGGTCAGAACTTAAAACGGATGTATTTTGCAAACTGGAATGAGCTATCGGATGTACCATATATGATTTTGGAGTATGATGAGCTACTTTAGCCACCCAACCTCGCTATATTAGGTTACTCGCACCAAATTTGTGAAATACTATTAGATCGACGGTCGAATTCCTGTTTTAATTTCGTTTTTATTACTTATAGTAAGTTTTAGTTTGAGTACGACTCTTCATCTGTTAGGCTTTAGGAGTTGCACCCAACATGAAAAGTGCTTAGAATATTTAGGCGAACATTGTAGTTCGGCTAAATAAGACACTCGCTATTTTTGGCCGAAAACCATGCGCACTAGTAGGAATCGTAAATGTCTATGAGTAGTAAGTTTACTATTTATAGCAAGTCACGGTTTCTAAGAGGTTTAGTTGTAGTTTAATTTTGAAACTTCTCCCTAGGGTTCGTAGCCTCATTTAAAGAGTTGTAATCTCATTTTTCATTATCAATAAAATTATTTTGAATTTTCTAGAAATTATTTTCTATTTTTCTTTGTTTCCTCGTAGATTTGAGGTATATATGTGAGGAGTCCGGAGAAGTTCCGTGGATTAGGAACAGTTATCCTTGAGAAAGACGGTGCTCAACCTCATCATGCCCATCCCTGCGTCAAATGTGGTCCACAAAAATCTCAAGTTTTCATGGAAAATCAAATCCATGATGATACTATATTCTAAGCCTTCGATCGTGGATTACTATATCCATATTCAGCTAGAGAAGTGCGAAAAACTATGATGGTTTGGATCTTCTGATATGGATATTTTGGTGCATATATCCCTAATGAGTTTCGTTAGATCAACCGTCCACATTACTAAACTGCCGGTGCCTCTCATGCCAGTGCCTCTCATGCAAATTCAATGCTAGATTCTACCACACGTACCCTCGGATACAGTAAACATTTTAAGGATTATGCTCGTTTATTCACCTCTTGTATATTGCAACGGGGCTGTTAATCCCCTTTTATAAACTTCGATTCTAGTTGAATAATCAATAACAAACACCCCCTCATGCTTTAGAAATGTTAATCCACATTAAGCAATTTATTCGAATGGCCTAAACTGATTTTAAGTAATAATTTTTATTTCGTACTATTAATAATATTACAAATTGTTTGAATTATTAGCAATGCATTGTGGAGATTACTGGGGTCTCCACCACAAATTGTCAGGATCAAGAGGGCTTCATGGCCATTGATCCAGCATGATCATATGAACCTCCTTTAAATAGCGGTCCACATTTTGAACCTTGCCCATGTGTCCTTTAGAAAAAAGAGAATAACAAAATAGGCAAATTCCATTATTAGCCTTGTAAGGGTAATACCTGATCAGGGCAATCTTCCTGGTGAGGGCAGTAATTTTGGTCGATGATGATAGGATTTTGGACATTTTGCATGACAGCGTGCTCGAAAGTAACTCCCTTCACAAAACCGTTGCTGGGCCTTCCCCATGATTTTATCCTCAACCCGTTTTCAGTCCCTGTAAATACAACCGTTTTAACGGTCACGTTCTGCACCCCTGCCTCATTCAGCTCCTTCCCGAGGCTTCCAATGCTGCCACAAGCACATATATGCACACGTTAGCATGTAGATCACATGCATGATTTGTAGGATGAGATCCAGCACACTCACATCCTTCAGCTTTTTATACTATAAATATTGCATATATTTGCAGAGTGTGATATACGAACCATCCAATGACAGGGGACCGTAATGAACTCCTCATTGGAAAGATATGACAGTAATCCTGCAATCCTAATCTGGTACATAATTTTCCACGCATCTTATCTAGCATTGTTGGATTGTATGGACACTATCCTTTTTCATCTACGGTCCATTTACGGAGCCTTATGATGCACAAATGCATTGGTTCATCGCACACATATGCCACATGTATAGTATAAGCTTCAAAGCATTAAAATTCCATCCTCCGGGTGGACCAGATCCCATCTTGTAAGTATGAACCATCCAAATTTTAACAGATATACATTCAACCGCTATCTTTTTGTAATGGCCCTTTAATGCAGCCATTGAAACTAGGGAGGAGAAAGGGCTGGAATGAAGCAATTTCAGATCCGGCCCTAGACAAAATTTAATTGGACCCGAGCATTGCTTGCATCTGCCTAATAAGGGCAATCAATAGATACCCAGACCTACGGTTACCCAATTGACCGGACTAGATTTTATTGTATCTTGTCTGGTCCAAGTCGGGTCCAGGTTAGACTCCGGTTGGGTCTAGTTGGGTCCGAATCCGGTCCCATTTATTTTGTATATAATAGAAATTGATGATTTTAGCAACAAAATGAAGTTTCTAAGTCGCACATGTCTAGGGCCACAGGGAATACATGGGCCCTCGGGGCGTTGGTGGATCGTTGGTTACCTGATGCCATGTCCAGGGCCGCAGCCAATGTTCTCAACCCACAAGTTCATGGTGCCGGGGCCAACTGAGATGCAGTCATCTCCCGTCTTTATGCTCGTCCCAGTGATGGTGACACCCGTTGACTGTTGCACGTGTATGCCATCTGTGTTGGGGCTGTTGCCAGGGGCTACGATCTTCACCCCTTGGACCATCACATTCGCGCAACCGTCAATCACGATGTGGTAGAGTTTGCTGTTCATCGAAGTTAGGCCGCTGATTAAGATGTCCTTTGCGTTGTTGAAGGTCAGCGACTGCAAGCATCACAAGTGATGTATACCCAAATTGTCAGTTTTCCCTCGTTTAATTTTTAGCATTTTATTATTATTTTAATCGGAAATGATCCCATACAACAACTAGCTTGCATTCATATTATAGTGGAAGTGATTCTTACTGCACACATGGCAGTTCAAAATATTAATCTGAACCGCACGTCAAGCCTAACCTTCCCTTGCATGGGTCACAATGCCAAAATGAAAACCAACGGACCATCTTAACTAGGACCTATAATTTGGACAGTTTAGTTTGAATTACTTGTACTCAGCGTACCAAATTTCCAGTTGTACTGGTTGATAGATACATATTTCTCTTTCTACTTTATTAAATGGAGAAGCACAAAGTTGTATATAAATATAAGAGGGTGCTAAATATTAATAAGAAAAACGGTAACAGGTAAATTTGTCAATATTTGAATGTGATTCTCCTCAAATTCACCTACCTCTGCACCAGCTGGGCAATTCCCACTGGATGCCTTGCAAGCCCACAGACCGGCCCCACGCCCATCAAGGGTCCCACCATGGATAGAAACGCCCTGAACATCATTGAAAAACAGCCAATGTCCTGACGAGCCCAGGGACACATAATTCG
Organism: Magnolia changhungtana; assembly: GCA_030180095.1. Taxonomy (NCBI): domain Eukaryota; kingdom Viridiplantae; phylum Streptophyta; class Magnoliopsida; order Magnoliales; family Magnoliaceae; genus Magnolia; species Magnolia changhungtana. The sequence continues at coordinate 3,639,962 of JASAUF010000101.1, read as the reverse complement.
TAGGTGCAACGAGGGTCCCATCAATCCGAATGGTGATCCCATTGTTCTTACATGGGCCTGCAAAGACAGTCTGCCCCAGCAAATACGAACCAGGGGGCACGTAGATGGTCGTGGGCCCAGCTGAGGCGCAAGCCGTGGCCCATGCACTAAGGAAGGATTTGGTGGAATCGGTCACACCATCGGGTTTGGCACCAAAGTCGAGAATGCTGTAATCTCCTTGTGCTGATGGTAAGACAATGAAGAGAAATGAGAGAAGGAAATGCATGGGCTTTTCCATAGAGAGAGGGGGAGGGGTAGTATTGATGAGTGAGAGATCGAGAGAATGTAGTGTTGATGAGTGAGAAAACTTGTGTAGGTTTTGGCTATTTATAGATATTGGAGTTGTTTGGATGGTTGAAGCAGGAAGCAAGTCACCTGAAAACCGGAATAAAGGGTCCATCTTTTCATCATCGGGAATTACCAGAATACCCTTTTCGCTCATGTGTAAAATTGTATTAGTCAAATTACAAACTACGTCATAGCTCAAAGAATCAGACCACAGCATAGTATGTTTGAACTCCATGAGCTCAATTTCGTAAAAGACTTAAGTTACCAGACGAATCCGACAATACAGGCTTTACTTTTCAAATGTACCACTGACCGAGATCTTAATGTTTGCTAAGTGGGTCATGAGTTCAGGTCCCAACAAAACCTGTGACCGGGTTAAAAGACTCGCCACTCTATCCTACTCATTGAGTCCGGAGTCAAGACGGGGTTGTATTGGTTGGCTTGTCTGAGTTGACATGGATAAGTTGCAATGGGATCGACTTGTCTAGGGATGCCAATAGGCCGGGTGCACCCAATGGATAGCTAGGGCCGAGCCTAGCCAAACATGGCCTTTTATATATATATATATATATATATATATATATATATATATATATATATATATATATATATATATATAATTCAAATCATAAATAGGTACCTAATACCTTGATAAGTACGTAAACACCATAAAACCATGGATGGTACGACTATGGGTACCCAATACATACTTGACATTGGTATATAGAAATAACTATGAGTGTTGTTAACGTCCCAACCTGGATGAACTTGTGGTTACAGTTATAGGCACTTCAGATACATGCACCAATAAGAATGTAAATGATCATGGGTCATCGGTGTTGGCTGGGGACCTCGGATGCCTAAGTTAGGTGGGTAAGTTTATCACAGGAATAGGACCTGAGTCGAAAATTTTTGTGTGTGCCTTCCTTCTAAGGCAGTGGGTATATTTATAGGATGCTTAGGCAATTTTCGTATTTTAGTGGGATTTATTAGATACGCTGAAGGGTCTGAATTTGAATGAGAATTTGCTCCCGAGAATATCTTTGATACTATCTCAATTGACGTGATTTTTCAGATAGGATCTCGTCGGGTCTATCCTTGCTTAGTACAATGCAGGATTTTTTTTTTCTGGATATCCCTCGATCGTGGTTGATATTGGTCTGATCTGCTCAGCCGATAAGTTCTATCATTGAGTTCTGAATTCGAGCAATTTAGCTAGGCAGGTGAGTCTCTCATCGAAGCTCATTTACAGGGTTTCCCCTCAAAGCTCAGCTCGGCTCTTTTATGTGGTCAAAAAGTTAGTGGTTCGAGGAGCCTCTTTAGGCGATTCTTCTCCAGCATTGCCCTGGTCCCCCTCATGATGCATATGTGTCCCATGTAATAAGTCAGTTCGGTTTTCCCTATAACAGTTGTCCCCTACTTCCGAACTTAACATATGTGAGCTCGAGAATTAAGAGTTTGAACTGATCTACAAGTGCGGGAGTTGAGATTTCAAACTCTAATTAACCCGATCTCTTCATTTTTTTTTGAATTTGTCATTTAATGATGAGGGCGGGTATAAGAAAGGGTGATGTCTGTCGCAGAGATCGAAAAAGATATAATGGTCATTTTATCATACGAGAGGACGTACACTAAGTGGCGAGCTCCGTTTCCTCTATAAAGCATCTCACAAGCAGACACCTATCACCTAACCATTTAATGCCTCGCCCATGCGAACCTCGTGTCGCCACGTGGTAGAGCTCGTTGATTAAGGCATCCCATCATGTTCTCACGAATGTTGTAAGCATTAAAGGCATTGTCGTTTTGATGCTTATAAATAGAAGCTCCCGCCTCATTGTGCACTCACCAAGTCAAGTGAAGTTCGAGCTATGCCGACCTGTCTCCCCGTTGATCTTCCATCTTCCCTTATCTTATTGCAAAGGGTCAAATATTGCATATTATCTCCCATTTATATATTGGTTTTATGAACATGATGATGTTTAATGTTCTATTTTACTCATGTTTATGTTGCAAGGTGAATTTAAGAGCTTGGATTGAAAAGGGTGATAAAAGCATGTATTTGATGCTAAAAAATCACCAAGGCAAGGGATGGATCTTAGGAGACCAATATTGAAGAATTCACATGCCGAAGATCTAAGAAAATCAAGTAAGGAATGAAAAGAATCAAAGATTTGAAGTGAAGAAAAGGAATCCTGAAATCGTTCTAAAAAACATATTCTGAAACTCTAGGTCATTTTTTAAAATTGCGCAGAGTGAAGTCTATTTTGGAAAACTATGCAGAGCGAAGTCTATTTTATCAAAATGCGTAAATTTGAAGTGCGGAAGTTGGAGTTCCACAACTATAAATAGGACTCCATAGGATGTTCCTTGGCATCTTCTAGGGTTTAAGGAGTGAAGCAAAAAAGGTGGAGAAGCCGTTGCCAAGAGTTTTTCTTCTTCTTCCTTAGTTGTTTGCATGTTTTTCTTAAGAGACTTTGGTCCAATCAAGTTTATGGTCAGTTAAACCTCTTAGATAAGGCTAAAAGGTGAAGCTTGTAGCATGATGGGATGTTTCTATTGCTTTAATTTATGTTTATGTTGAACTTCATAAATTCTAATTTGATATTTAAGGAATACTTTCAGTTTTAATGGTTTATTGTGACTTAAATTACAGTAGATTTGCAATAGCTTTGAGTATCTTCTTTTCCTGATTTGAGATTATGAAATTAATAAGTCATGTTGTTCACCATCGTCCCTTGGGCATGGTAGGGTGATAGAATCCTTCATAATCTTCATAATTCTCCTGCTTTAAGATTATAGGATTGGCAAATCCTGTTGTTGGACATTGTCTCCTGGGTATGATTTGGTGATGGAATCCCTGTCAATTATCATAGTTCTCCTTCATTAAGAATTAGGTCAATGGAAGTTCAAATTAGGTTTTATTGATATATTTTTCGATTAGATAGGATATGATTCCAATTCTAATTGTGTTACTTGAATCAAGCAAAAGAGCTCCCAGATCACTACATGTAGATCCTTGGAAACCCTAGTTCATACCTTTAAATTGTTAGTTTTAATTACTCTATTCACAATTACTCTCTCAAATACTTCAGAATTAGTTTCACATCTATTTCTAATTCTATTTCTAGATAATTTCAGAAATATACAAGTTTCGGTCCCTATGGATTCAACCTCGATCTTATCGAGATTATTACTTATTACTACATCGCGACCCTACACTTGGGGTTGTGAATAAGTTTTTGACACCGTTGCTGAGGATTAATGGTTGTATTTTTCTGAGATTAACTAGTTTTGGAATTAGTTTAAGATTAGGTTTTTTTACTTTCTATTTTTAAGTTAGGGTTTTTTTCAGAATTATTTTAGAAATTAACTTGGCTTTCTATTTCTAGGTTTAGAAACTTTCCTTTTTTATTTGAAACTAATTTACTTTCTAATTATAGGATAGAAACTTTCCTAATTTATTTTTAGAAATTAATTTTTTATTTTTTAGAAACTTTCCTAATCCATTTTTAGAAACTAATTTCCTTTCCTTTTTCTGTTTTTAGAAACTTACTTTATATTTTTAGAAACTTTCCTTTTCTTTTTTTAGAAACTAGGTTGCTTTCTTAGTTCCCTTTTAGAAACTTTCTTAATTTTTTTTAGAAACTAATTTTTCTTTTCTATTTCTAGATTTAGAAACTAACTTTTCTTTTTATTTTAAGATTTAGAAACTTTCTTATTTTTTTTTAGAAACTAATTTTTTTTAGAAACTAACTTCCTATTTCCAGATTTAAAAACTTTCTTAATTTATTTTTAGGGCTAATTTTTTGTTTTGTTTTTAGGTTAGAATTTTTCTGGAATGTTTTTTTTTTTTTTTTTAAAGTACTAACATTGTTTTCTATTTTGTAGGATCCTAACATAGAACTCTCCAAACCGCTAAACTCTTTCTAACTTCTCATCTACTTACTTTCCATATTGCTATAGGAATTTTATTTTTCTTTTATGTTAGGATTAGGTTTAGGATTAGGGTTTCACCATGTATATGCAGGAGTGGGAACATCAGTATGCTGAGCTAGTTTTAGAGAATGCGAGAAATTGTGAAGGGCTATCAGATGATTATGTTAAAAAGCAACCTACGTCTCAAAATTTTTCTAGAAACATCATCGAGAACCAAACAGAATACAATGCTCCACCGGTTAAGAAATCCTTGTGCAATCATATGCGGGAGAATAATTACACCCCATGGATTAAGAAAAAAGTACGTGAGTGTTGTGGCTATCATAAATATGGAGTGAGAATTATCACCCATCATACAAGAAGAAAACAATGAGAGATTATATTATGGGTGATAATATGTATCAACAACTATCAGATTCTCCCACCTATGACCCGTTTGACTATAATCAGTGGAAACACCAATATTGGAAAGATGAACCAGTAATACATCACAGTGACAATTCTCTTGGGTCTTCTACCTTTGAAATCTAACCAGAAACGATTCAAGAGGATTCACTTCAGGGTTACACAAATGATTTTGCTGGCATTAGAAAAATGATAGAAGCACTTGCATCGCACCTCGATAAGCTAAAGAAGACTAGTTTACCCCAGCCTAAACCCAATCCAATTCTTCATTCCCAACTCCCTATTTATGATTAGTGGAAACATCAAGATTGAGAAGTTGAATCAACAATGCATCATAGTGACAATTCTCTTGAGTCCTATACCTCTGAGATCTAACAAGAAACAATCCAAGAGAATTCAGTTCAAAATTCTACACAAACTCTAGAGCTCATCTAGTAAAACACACTCCAGAGATTATAAGAACTTATAAAAGATATATAACAGTTAGGTTCACATGATGCGATTATGGAGAATACTGAAATTGAGAATAAGGGGTTTTCTGTTAATGATCATATGGTTCAATTTCCTGGAGAGTCGATCTCGATGACTGTCCAAAGTAAAGATCAAGAGACATGAGTATCTTTCAAATATAATGATATTGACATGCTTCACTCACATAATACACTTGGCTTCAATGAGGAGGAACAGGCTAGTTTATTCAAGCCTCAACCCAACCTAAAAACAGAATGTAAGGAAAGTGATCCCATCCCACTTGTGAACTACACTGAATTAGAAGATGGTGAGTATTGGGATGATAGTCATGAATTTACAGCCCAAATTTTCCTAGAATCGATCTCAAGTATGGTTCAGGAAAGTGATCATGAGGTACAGGAAGTTGTCGACCATTATGATCTACACCACCCATCTAACACACCTGATTTAAATGTGAAAGATGAGCCTATTTCAATTGACCTTTCCATCTCTTTTGAGGCATGTATAGACCACTCCCACGATTTAGATTATAATACGATTAGTGAGATGGACAAGTCGCTCAATATGAATCTGGAATTTGAAGCCACCCAGTTAAGGTCATCATCTGAGCCGTCAACCCTTGATGATATAGTGTCTCTACTAATGACAGTAATGGACAGAATCCTCACATCAATACGCCTACTGATCCACAATCTGTCTATGTAGGGCAAGGCGAGATGTATCCGGTAACAATTGACTCTCACCAAGGTGAAGAGTAAGAGATCATGTTTCCCTCTATTTTAAGAGAAGACGAAGGAATCATTGGGCATATCGTCACAGACCTCAATGTGGAAAATAAGCCTCTCTCAACTGACTATCTCAACTCTTTGAAAGATCACTTGACATATTTTGTAAATTTAAATAATCCTATGATAAAAGATATAATGGATGCCTTGCAAAACAATACCTCGGTGGTTGTTACTGACCGAGAGAACCCTTATTCTGAAGCCCCTCATTCCACAGATCTTGAATGTTTACCATCGAGGGAGGAAGAGCTGAAATTTGAACTGTAACACCCCGGTTTCTATAACTGAGTATAGGACTCGTTTCCTAAAAACTCAAGTGTTAACGATCAGCTAATTGACAATATTTCAAAATCAGAGTGCAATAGCATAACCAAGAGTAGGTAATATCATGTAACCAAATATCAAGATTTAGGTCCACTCAGTTGGGGACCTTAATTATAAAATTCATAAGTTTCAGTGTATTAAGACAAACTATAAGGGAATTACTATAGCTACTGATTAAGTCCATGGTATTCAGCCGCCTCCTGATATGGCTCTTCTTCGTAGTATCCATCCTCTGATCTGGCTGCCGCAACCTCAGGGCCTGCACCGCAATCACCTCCTTCTATACCTACATACTCTATACGATTGAATATTTGATGGATGAGTGACCAACTCAGTGTGAATTCCCCTCAAGATTACACACTGCCGCCTTAGCTAAGCATAGGTAAAAACAACAAGACATTCAAAACAATACATGATGCAATCTTATTTAAATGTATGGATGTGTGAATGCACATCAACCTAAGGATGCTCATCCAGTTGGACTTAAGCTCATCACCCATGCAAAAGATCGATCATCAGCATAGCACATCACATACAGTATAATGACCAAGCCATCGTACATCACGTAGGTAGGTCGATAGTCGATGGTCTAAGAACTGGTGAAATGATACCCCAGTAAGCCTAAGGGCACGTGCTACAACATCTAGAATTAGCCACCCATCATCGCCAGTATGCTATGAATGTTTGTTTAGCTAAATCTTTATTATTCCAATTACAACCAGCCAATTTAAATAAACTCAAAGGTCACTATGAGAGGTTCATCACCCAGCGTAAGCCGACAGCTCTTGCATAGTGTACCATTCCCACCATCTCCGACTCATAAGATTTTCCCATCTCAGGATGTTTAATGGATACCCGTTGACCAGTGGCCAATCAAATTCAATAAGTAGGGATTACCATCGCATGGGTATAGGTTATCGAAGCCACACAAGGCAACTATCAAAACATGGGACAAATATTAAATCACAGCTGTAAAAGGTGCTCGAAACATTAAATTGAGATGGCAAAGGGGTCAACAAGATTAAATCAGAGTGGTTGAAGAGGTCATTTCTAAGCCACTTTAGCCATATGACCTATGGATGGTAAATCCTACATTAATGTTCCATGTCCCAAATAGCCTCCAGATCAAGGGTCCATTCCTTACCACACTCCATCTTGTTACATCCTAAGTATGGGTTTACATACATAAGAGGGAGTTGCCTACTAGAAAGTGTACTGAATAGAGATTCGTAAGTGACTTACAATAATTCATGTGAAAGCATATAATCATAATAGGACAGACATATGTTAAGCATTTGATTTACAATAGTTGCAATAGGTATTGTACAAACTATTAGTTGAGTGTTAAATGTGAGCTATCATGTAAGTAACTATCGCATGCAATCATGGTTCATAACTATTAACTATAAATCTAACGTAAGTCATGTCTTAAGAATTTATAACTAATGTACGAAATCGCATATTATGATATTGCATTTGTAGTTCCAATAAAAATTATTACTTGAACTAATTTGGTAATGGAAAACTTAAGGGGAAGAAGTCATCACCTAACCCTGTAGCTTGATCGAGGCTTCGTAACAGGCTATCTTACCTCTAGGCTATCCCTTGTCCTAAATAGCACAATTTTTCCAGGTTAGATGTTTTAGGATTACTATAGACTTTAGGAAGGAGTTTTGTATGTCGGTTTATTCGCATACCTAAGGGATTGTTTTAATGAAGTTTGGCCCAACCATGATCTCTGTCGTATATGATTTGGTGGGGAGTCGAGATGAAAGTTCTGTAGCTAGGATGGAGTTAGCAATCATACTCATTTAGAACCCCTCATCCCATGATTTGATTTGGCTTACCTGTTGTGCAAATCTACTATGATTTGTATTGATAATTCCAACTAGTAGATCAGCTGGACCTTGCCCTCAAATAGAGGGCTTGTTGGGTTAGTTCAAACCCAAGTTGATTCAACCGAGGTGGCTTAGTTGAGGCCATCTCTATGGTGAGATGAAGCACATGAGAAGGAAGGGCTTGGACCCTTCATTTATTAGCCATACAGGGGCTGGATTGGATTGAGCCCAGTTAGCTAGGGACCCCATTGTTGGTTTACAGTTCCAATGGGCCCAGCGGCTCATTTACTCGACCCAGTACCTATGGCCAACTAAGTTCAGCTCAGACCCGACCCAATTACTATGGCTGGGTTCAGCTTGGACTCGGCCCAGTTGCTGTGGCTGGGTCCAGCTTCGACTCGCCCCAATTACTATGGCTGGGTACAGTTTGAAATCGGGCCCATTGTTGCCTCTGAGTCCAGCCCAATCTAAGATGGCAGGGACTCAGTGAGCCGGTGAGTGGATAACGTGCTAGAGACGAGTGGACTCATCCAAGCCACTCATTCGACTTGCAGCATGAAGTGGGCTGCCTCGGATGGGTGTCCATCGATTTGAATTGGCTCTTGTGATCTGTTGAGTTGGCCCAGCCTGAGTTGGCTCGATTTGAAACATCACAGACATGATCACCCTTTTTGATGGTTGAACTGTTTGCGGTATCAAGATTCATGGAAGTCTGATCGACAAACAATTCCATTCGTTGTTGTCGGTCCTTATCAAGGCACCTCGATGGATGAAACTAAACAGGCGAACCCATTCATTCCTCACAAAGGTGGGGTGTTTGGCCGTTACCTGTGTTGTCCTTAGCACCTTGCTGAGTCGACTCGGCGTCTTGTATAGCTGCTACAAAGGGGCAGGTCGATACTACTAATAGCCGAATCAGCATCCCTGACTCCTTCTGCTACCCTTTCTCCTCTCTTTCCCTCGGCCAGATCCCACCGTGCCTGGGCCTGACACAACACAGCCTAAGCTCTACAACTCAATCTAGCCAACTTGGACTCGGATGGGAGTGCAGCAGCGCACTTACCCACCCTCCTTTCTCAACCTTTCTTCCTCTCTAGGTATGGTGACACTGGTCTGCACTGACCCAACTCGACTTGAACTGACCGGTCGACTTGGTGCAATGCGGCACCGAGCTCACTCGCCTTTCTTACCTCTTACCTTCTCTCTCTCTCTCTCTCTTCCTTTCTCTCTCTCTATCTCTCTCTCTTTCTCTATCTTTCTCTCTTCCCTCTCTCTCTCTCTCTCCCTCTCTCAACAGAGGTGCTACTGGTCTACACTGATTCAACTTTATCCGAACAGACCGGGTCGACTTAGTGCGGCACCGAGTTTGCACCTATCCTCCATTTGCTCACTCTCTCTCCGTTCCTCTATTCTCTCTCGTTCCTCTCCGAATTCTTAGTGAGAATCCTGAGGTAAATGACCCACATTTATAGGGCTGAAACACATGTAAACGACCATCCAACAGTTGTGATCCTGATTTGGAACCTCCAGAGTGAATGAATGGAGTAGATTTCACCTGAACGCTATGGTGGGCCCTACCACAGTGGTGTGTGTGTACAATCCATGCGCACCCGAGGTGCACTGAACCATCAACACAGGTTAAACATGCTTTGACCCACTTTTTCCCGCAATAAGAAGGAAACCTCTCCCTTCTCATGTCTTCTTTTCACAGCGAATGGACCCCATCTGTGAAACTTGATCAGGTGGGCCTCATCCAAGATCAGGTTGTTGATCTGAACCGATCATCTTGTTAAGAATCAAAATTCCACCAAACCCCATCTAACCTCGCACCTTGGAACTCGTGTGTATGCACACGATTCTCAACGCAACCCGGTCCTACAAACACGTCATTCCCAAAAATGGAAACTGTCTGCCGTTGCCAGCTTGGTAATCCGTGTTAACACCCATTCTCGAGCCTCAACCGTCCATAGAGAGCCGATCCTGGCCATTGGAGAACGACGGTGCTATTGCCAGCTAATCCAGTAGTGTGGCAAGATATTTTCAATAAGGAGAGAGTCGGTGGAAGCCTTAAATTCGATCCACACCGTTCTCTCTCAATCCGACGGCTTAGAAACGTTAGGGCAGTGGTATTAGAGGGAGAGGATCGAGCATCTCCCCATTCTCATTGCCGTTCTTGTAGCTGGTAGAAAGAAAATGTTGTTTCTTCTCCATTTGGAACCCACCACCCAAATCTCTCCCGAGCTTCGAAAAAGCCTATCCTTAAGCTCTCTAGGATCCATATGGACCGTTTGAAAGGAGTAGATTGGAGGAAGAAGGCTCCGCTCGAGATCCGCCATTAATGGTTGTCTCATCTTCCTCGTCTAAACCACATCTGGTTCGGTTTAAGTCGAGCAGAATCAAGTCGTCCAAGGGTGCTGGACCTTCAACAGAGAGAGAGTAAAGGAAAGTGGAAGAAGAAAGAAGAGGTGTTGACTGTTACATGCCGCACCAACTGTTGTTGACCGTTTCTGACCGGTTTCAATCCCAAATCGATCCGGTTCTCAAAACAACAAACTGTTGTTGGTCCTTTGAAGGTCCAGAAGGAAGAAGGAGCAGATAGGAGAAAAAGGGAGAAGAACAAAGAGGAAGAAGGAAGAGAGAGAGAGAGAGAGAGAGAGAGAGAGAGTAGAAGTAGAGAGAGGGTTAACGTGGTGCAGCTGCACCACATTGCTGACTCGAACCGAGTCGGGCTGGGTTTAGTCCATCTGGACTCACTTCTAGACATCCCAGCAGGGAGAAGAAGAAAGAGAGAGGAAATGGACAAGAAAAGAGAGTTAGGGAGAGAAGAAGTCAGAGAGATGGGGGGTGAACTGCTCCGGTCGAGTCAGGCAGGCCCGACTCGTTGAAGTTCAAAATGGGGCTTGGTGTGGCTATTGCTAAACGCTCCCAGCAACAGAAGGAGAGAAGAAAATAAAAAGAAAGAAAAGGAAAGAGGAAAGAAAGGAAAAAAACAGGCATGAGCTACTGCTCATAGTGGTGCCGTACCACACTGACTTGCACCAAGTCATCGCTTGACTCGCTGTCAAGTCCAGCAATGTGAGTCGGGTCGGGTCATGGCTGCTCGAGTCCGAACTGAGTTCTGACTCTGTGAGGTCGCCCTAAGAGCAAGTTCCGATAAGGTAGGTGATGGCAAGTGCTGTTGAACCAGTGGCTAAGGAAGGAAGTGAGCCACTGATTGTAGATCCGGTCCGGGGTGTGTAGTCTCATTATCTTACTGCTTGTGTCGCTGATCTGAAGGGTAGATTGTGAGACTCTCAGGCTAAGATCGAACCAAGTCTAAAACGACTTGGGCTGCATGAACTTATGGCAGGTTATCCACGGCCACAGCTAGTTAGGTAAACCCATTCTCTCTCTCTCTCTCTCTCTCTCTCTCTCTCTCTCTCTCTCTCTTCTTTTAAAATCATCTTAGCTATTACTCAAAATAAATGGCTTGGTGACTTGATGTAGAACTGAGTCATTTAGTTATTTTTGGATCTAGTAGGCCATCCAGCCTTTGAGTTGGTAACTCAAGGTTTTTCCCTACTCTTGAGGTGAACTTTGGATGAACTAAGGTGTAGGTTTAATGCACTCAAGTTAGACCTGCCTTGCGTCCCCTTGTCAATGAATGAAAGAAAAACCCACGCCAAACCAGGCCTAGTACAGGCCACCTTGTCGAGCCCCGTCATCGTAGAATGAAGGAAAGACACGAGTTTTGGCTCAGGCCCACATAACATTGAGGGACCCACCTCATGGATGGGGTGGATCGGATGTACACGTGTGGCCCGCCTGATTTTCAACGTCCATATGTACATTTGATTGAGTGGACGGTTGTCCATTATTGTGAATAGTGTGGCCAAGGTCCAAATAAGCTTGACTCTTGTGTCAGGTGTTCTACATGCTGGGACCAACCTTTTGGATGGATAATTCATGCTAGAACTAGTCATTATAGATGAAATTTCAATTAGTAAATAGTTGTATTCTATTGACCGTTCTTAAATGTCTTCATTGACAATGGAATTCACAAATTGTTACCATCACAACAACTATTATAACCATGTTAGCTAATGTTAATTACATCATTAATGAAAATAATTGTTGTTGTACTTATTTGTACACCAACTAGGATTCAAAAATTAAAGTTTACCCTAGACCTAAACCTAAGGATGAAGCCGTAAAACCGAGGTAATCCAAATCCTAAAATCTAAGTTTAAGACTAAACCCTAGGATGAAAATCCTAATCTTACATTAAAACCCTAAAAGTAAGTAATCTAAACCCTAGGTTAAAATCTCAACCATAAATAGTATGTAGAACTTGTATCTGACCATACGATTTTGTAATTCATGGTAGGGTTTGATTATAAGGGCACACGTGCTTCTTAGCAACATTAGTGGTGATCTGACCTATAAGGTGATGATTCTTCCTCTTGAGCTTTCCATCTTCTCATTAGCTTAAGTTATAGTTTTTATTTAAATTCATAATTGACATCTCCCTTTATAATCACATGTGTTAACTGGCGGAAATTGAATTACTGTATTACATGCTTTATGATTATCCTGTGTAATTTTTTATGCTTGTGGATTCCTTTTTATGGATTTCTTATGGAACTTAAACTGGTACATTAGTGGAAAATTCCTACATATGAATGTACACCGATACTTGGGATGTAACTTGACTAGTTGTGATCATAATGGACCTTCGACTTGGTGGTTACTGAGTGTGGTCTAGATGGATCATTGATGTGGGCCTACCATCAAGGGTTGTGGTGTCCAATGGTTTTCAAGGATGGTCCTTTATTGCATGGTTCTGATACTCGCCCTATGTGGCCTACTTTGGTATCGCCTTATGTGGTTTTGTTCTAGTATTTTCCCTATATGGGTTGAATGTTTTATACTGTATAACCATGCGATGGTAAACCTCATATATTGTAATATGATTGGCCACTAGTTGACGGCATACCATTAAACATCCTAAGGTGGTAGTCTCATGGGCTGGGAATGGTGGTCATGGGACACTATGCCCGAGCCGTTGGCCTACGCTGGGCCAAGTGCTCCCCGTAGTGACCGTGAGCTTACTTAAATTGGCTAGTTGTAAATGGACTAATAATGGGCTGACAAGTCATGCATATATGGCATATTTCGATGACTTGGATCACTCTGCCCTGTGATTACGCTGCGTGTTGCGCTTATGACCAGTCATTCAATTGTGATATTGACTCGGATTATCATGCCATGCGATTACGCTGCGTGTTGCGTTGATAACCAGTCTTATCCCTGGGTGACGACCCCAATGTCCGTCCAGATGTTTTTCTCGGGACATAGGTCATCTGGATGTTTTATCCGGGCCGACGATTGCATTCATGCATCCATGCATATAATAAGATTGCAATTACTCTGTTTTAGTTGTCTTGGTGTTTTATACTATTTCTTACCTAATGCAGCAGTGTGTAATCTTGAGGGGAGTTCACATTGAGTTGGCCACTCATCCATCAAATATACAACCGTACAGGTAGTACAGGTGGCTTAAGTTATATCCATGCTCAAACTTGATGAGGAGCAGAGTATGATCGCCAGGATGCATGACTGTATTTGCCTGGAGGAGCTGCGTGATCTTACGGCTTATATTTATATGCTTTCTGTTATTCTTCATGTATTAAATCATGTCAACTGTATTTGTTAATTTTGAAGACATTGGTTTGTATAAGTCATTATGGGCAACTCTTGTAACTCTAAAAGATGATGAAATTTTCCCTTATGCTTACTTGTCCATTCTACTCTCATCTACTTACTCTGATAAAAGAAGGAAAAAGTATATTTGACCATCCTTTAAGGTTAACACTTAAGTTTTTGGGAAACAGGTCATGTACTCGGGTCTTGAAAACACAGGGCATTACAATCATAGCATGCATGTATCATACAACATAGTGGAAGGTGTGGATTGTGGTGTGGAAGGTCCATTAGTGGTGGGACCTTCCACCAATGGCCAATCTCTCTCCTTCTCTCTCCCTTTCTCTCTATTTTTTTACGTGTATTTATGATGATGTGTGGCCCACCAAGGAGGTCAGCAACATTAGCAAGATGGGACGTCCAAGCCCACCATTGTTGGACGTCCAGGCCCACCATGCATGCATGGGTTGGGTGGCCTCCAAAATGGTTTTTTCATGGAGGATATAGTGAACTCATGGGTCTGAAAATTTTCTAACCCATCAAGGTGGACCCCACATAATGGATCAGAGCAACAAACCTTTTGATTTAATTATATGGGCCAAAATATGGACAACGCATGTTACTGTCTAGATTTTAAGCTTAGTTGGAACATGACTCCTGAGCTAAAGTTTAGATCTGTTACATGTCCTTTTCTTCCAAATTTCTTTGAGAAATTTATATTTTGTGGACCACACTTTGATGTGGAATGGGGCCCACACCATTTCCCCCATGCTTGAGGCCCATGGGATGAGCCAAAAAGGGTTAACTATCCAGAAATTTCTGGACAGTTCAGCAATACTGTATGATAGAAATGAGTATGTTTACCTTATTTTCTGGAGTAAGTGGGCCACCCCAGTGGACCCCACTTGTTGTCCACATGTGAGACTACCCTTCCCATAAAATTTCCAGGTGTTTGGATGAGCTTAGGCCCACCCCATGTGGTGTCAAACATGGGGTCAGCAGGATTTCTGCACTAACCAGATTTTTCGATATGTATTGATGTCCTAATTCTTAAAAATATTTATCACATCTGTAAAATTGTGAAATTAATTCCTAAGGTGGACCACCCTTGCTGGGACCCACTTAACTAGATTTGGGGACAATTGGGCTACTAGATTCAGTGTGTAGGGGCTGGACCGGCCCACCTGGCTAGGTGTCCATGGTGGTGACGTCCAGCAAGGCTAGTCGTCCACCTTGATTGTGGCCCACCATGATGTTGTATTTTATCCACATGTCCATCCATTTTGCGACCCACTTGGACATGGCCCACCTTAGTGTGGAACGTCCAAGGTGGGGCCCACCGTGTGCATTGGTATAGGGCTAGGCGTCAACTCCATTGGATCACCCAGGCCCAACTGTGGGATGCCCATGGTAGGTTGCTACTGGACCTTGGTCCAGTAGTGTGGCCCACCTACTTCTTTGTGTTATTAGGTTCACTCCTATGTGGTGGGACCCTTTGACCTTATTGCTAGACTAGCTGGACTTGTGTCCCAATCAGATGAACATTTTCTAGGCTCCAACAGGCCCATAAAGCTGGTGGAATAAAAATCCAGTAAGATGTTATAAATGTACATGGCTTTTGGCTGAAGTTTGAAGGAGTAGAGCCCACCATATTCTGAGGACTTTAGAGGGATAAATTCATGCCTTTAATCCCCAAAATTTGGGCTTAATTAATACACTCTTGAGGCCCACCATAGTTGGGTTATTTGGGTCCATGTATGTAATAAGATATTTGGACTCTTTAGGCCCAAATGGGCTAGAACTTTCTAGATAGGCCCAGTGGACTCTTGGGCTATATTCCCTATGATATTGTGTTGGGTTAGTAGGCTGGATTATACGAGTGGTTGGGCCCTTGGTTGCCTACCAAATCAACTATATCCTTGGGCTAGAATGTAGGCCCAACTTGCTTGGCTAAAACATGATTATTGCCTATGTGGTTGGGGTAATGGGCTGCTCAGTAGGCCCACCATAAAATATGGTTTTGGTGACCCTTATGCTAGGCCCTAACCACCCTTATGGGCCCATAGTATTGCATATGGGTTGGGCTATGTATGTTGCCCTTTAGACCTATGTATTGAATAGGTCTTGGGCCATCTTTTTGGTGCCCAATATGAACATATGTGGAATATTATGGCTATCCATTTCTTATTCATGGTGATGTTTGGGCCTTGGGCCTTGATCCATGATCAATTAGTGATGGGCTACCTTCTTGGGATAATAGTGGTTGAATGTCCACATTAGTGGCCCCAAGGAAGGCCCACTTGCTCTATGAGTGGTTAAATGTCCACCATAGACCCTAGCTAGGCCCGTTTCATTTACTTAGGCCCATGTCATTGTCCTTCCTTAGCCTTGTGGGCTACCCCAGACTATCGGGCCCCCACTAGAGGTTGATTCCTTATGAAAATTCGTCTAAGTACCTAGACCTAGTTCCTTCTTGGATAGGCAGAAAGTACGACATCATACATCACCGCATGGTGCATCTTGTTCATCTTCATGACCCATATACATCATTGTATGCTTGGTTGACATTGTGTGTGTGTGGTTATGGTTATGCCATTGGGCAAGATATTATGGCTTTCCAGAGGGATGGAGTTCCCCTCTTGAGCACATAGGATGCTTGGAGTTGATGCATGACTGGTATGCGTGATTCATGCATCTGGCAATTCATTACATGGTTTATATTCGCCCTTGCTTCATCAAGGCGGTAGCCTTCACAGGAGTATCATGAATGGCCGTATTGGACACCTGAAATATCTCTTGAGCATATAGGGTACTTAGGATCTCCTTGGGTGAAAGCCCCTAAACCTTCATGGTACTAAAAAGATGCCTCAACGCCAAGACTAAGTGGAAAACATGAGTGCTCGAGTACCTTATACCATTAGGTCACGACTTCCATTGTAGCGTGGTCAATTGAGATGGGGTGTGGCCTGACCCACCTAAGTTAAGGGGGTAATAGCTAGGCTGAGTTTGACCAGCTCGTGAATGGGTCCATTACTATCAAGCCATGCTGGTGATTGGTTGTCCACAGGCAGGTAGTGAGGTCTCTTATGCTTGCTTGACTGTGCGGGTCTTGGAGAGCGGTAGTCAGAAAGTCGTGCGTACTTGACTCCAGTGGTTTCCCTATATTGGAACTATATATGATTTGTGGACTTGAAATGAGGACTGATATGTATTGCATTACGTTGGCATTAGCTATATCGGCCTTTTGTGCATCGCCTCGGTATGGCGCACAATACTCATGTATTTCTTTGTATAGACTTGGTATGGCTTGTTGCATTCATGATTGTTATAGCTTAGCCTTGGTATGGCTAGTGGCATTGATAGTGTTTATGGTTCATGTCAAGCTTCTACATTCTCTAGTATTTCTTCCTGGCACTGGTATTACACACACTTACATCGCCCTCTAAGCTTTCTATAAGCTTATGAACAATTGATGCGTGCAGGTGATTCTAGGTAGCCGCAGTAGCTGAGGAGCTTGAGGAGCGTGCCGAGCACTTGTTGGAGTTTCCCTTATTCTGCTTATATATTTCCCCTTTGAGCCATGTACCTGTATAAAGTTTTAAATTTCTAGTGGATTTGTGATGTGTTCCTATGGTTACTATCTGTGGTTACTATGTTATGATTTTGGGGATGGTCTTATTGGATTCAAACTTATGTTATAAATCCTCCTTATGGGATCCCAGGATCGGAACCTGGTGAATAGGTGCCAGGAGCCGAGAATGGGGCACCACGGAGGTTGTTGCTGTTAGAACCACCTATTCGGTTCCTTGTGAGTTCTGTCACTGAGTCTAGGGGGTGATAGGCTGTCTTAATGCAACCCTTTTCTTGTCCTGATAGAAGCCCTATGCGCCACTTCTATCTCTCCTTTGTCTTAATGCAAGGCTTTTCTTGTCCCGTAAAATAGCCTTCTTGCGCCACTTAGTGTGGAAGTCTGTCTGGAGGAAGGTCTTTCGCGACTGTGCGCAACCACTTCTGCAGAGAACCTCTTTGCACGACTACGCACAACCATTTCTGCAAAGAAGCCCCATGCGCCACTTTGTGTGGAGATTGTCTTAATGCAAGGCTTTTCATGTCCTAATGGATGCCTTGGCTTGTCCCGAGGCTTGGCTTTTGTGCCACTTGGAGAGGAGCTTTGTCCTAAAGATTGCCTTTTGTATCATTATCCATGGGAACTTGTCTTAATGCATGGCTTTTGTCCTAATACAAGCCTTTTGTACTCCATATTCCCTCTCTAAGCTCGTGCAATTCTATCTTCAGACAAATGACTTCCACACCTATTAGATGTCTATAAATACTTCTCTCTTATCTCTATTTGGAGAGGGCAGCAAGAGAGAGAATCGAGGATAGAAATTGGAGAGTTTCAAGGACCCTACAAAGGAGAGAGAAACATGAAGCATAGAGAAAGAGTTCCATTAGAAAGAAAATCTATTTGTACGACTGGAAGGATGAATGAAAGGATGATTAGAACTTATCGCGTGACCAAATCAAGGGCTTGAACTTCGCACAACTCATCCGCCTTTGCGATGAATATCAAAAGCGTCAAAATGCTGCCAGAATCACCATTAGACTGCTTTCTCTTTCATTCATTGTGATAATTGATTGTACTCTATTTTTAGAATCAGGGGAATGCGAGGATGTAAATGAACTCAGAATGATATGATATCTTGTGATCATTGTTCTCTCATCCTTTCGTTGTTATCATTGAATAATCCCCCAAATCAAATGCATTTGTTTCTTATCGAAACAAAATGGCGACTCCACTATGGAACTCTTTTCAATGATAACCTAGAAAAAATTCAGAGAACATTTATCACTTTTTGGCGTTGTATAGACATCAAAATGACGACTCTCAATGGGAACATCCTCCCCTTCATCTCTAAAAACAAAGTACAATTTTATTTAATTAAAATAATTGTGTTTTGAATAACAGGTATTTGGTCAACATATAACCGTAATGACTTTTCTTTCGACAAACGTGGTTGTCTACTTCACTCCTAACGGGTTTTCACCAGAAAGTACCAAAAAAGGTCAAATCAGTTGTGATCAAGGATAGACATTGCCAGGTAATGTTCAAAATGGTTTCTGCTTCATAGGTAACGCAACAAGACAATGAAAAACGGATGATAGTGACATCTAAAAAATGAAGGATTCGATCCTCTTTCACAAGGAGTACCATCCTGCCGAGCATGGTCAACAGGTCAATCATGTGCAATACTGCGAGGCATAGTTTTACCTCACTCATTCGGTTCATCCTCCTCGATGGCATCAACAATGTAGTTTTCACTTTCTCCTTCGATATCTGTACATTTAAAGTGTATAGAAAATAGGAAATTGTTAAATAGTCTTCACCAGAAGAGCATGTTGCTGAAGAAGTCTCTAATTTTCCAACAGCGACTACCGTGAACGACATTTCTCCCAAAGGAAAGCCTTCAGATGAGAAGTTAGTTCGACTGAATTAGGTGCTGCTCGCTACAAGAAGACAAATCAATTAACAAATTCATCAGTTAATAGAGAACCCTGGGGGCATCGTCACAACTTACTAAAGTAGAAGAGCAAGACAAGTCACATATAGAATGCATAAAACTAGAACATTGCATTAGAACTCATTGATCCGAATATATAAATCTTTCAAGAGTTGATTATAAAAGTTTGCAATTTGAAAAGAGTTAAAGTGATGCTACTCAATTCTCATATGAATTAGCTATTTCAAGGTCTTAAGAGAACAACAACAGATATTGCCGAAGAAAGAAAAGTAAAATGAAGGATCGTCAAAAAGTAAAGAATTGAATCTTCTGATAAAAAGAACATGGGTGATTCTACAATTAAGAAAGTAAAGAAAGGGTTTAGACAATTCAAAGACTACGGGAAACATACAGTTGAAGAAGATGATATACTTCCTATGAGGAAGCAGTGGCTAGCTGCGGAGAAGATCAAAGGAAATGAAGCAAAGAGGAAAAGGGTATTCTACAGAAGGTGATCGATGATAGTAAAAATTGTCATGAAGAAGATATATGAAATAAGAGAGAAAGTAATGACATATGATTCTAATTGAAAATATTCGCTCTATAGAAGAACAGGTAAGAAGAAAGCAAGACAAGTATATTCACCATGGGGGCAAATTTTCATCAATCTATTTGCCAGTTCAGCAAAATATATCATCTCTGAATACCAAGAAGATTCATGGCATTTTGACTTAGATGATTCATGGCGTAATTATTCAGTGGGCAAACAAAAACATATAAAACACATTATCCTTGAAGATAATTACAGTTTTAATTTCGAAGATTATTAGCATAATACTTCAAAATCAAAAGGGGGCAAGATAAGAAGAATATCAAGGATGTCAAAGTCTCAAAGTATCAAGAAGGCCAAAGTTTCAGAATGCAAAGTTTCAGAATGTAAAGTCTCAGAATGTCGAAGTCTCATAATGCCGATGCCATACATAAAGAAAAGACAGACATTCAAGCACATCAAGTTCAAGCATATTATATTCAAGCGTTGACGGTTATTGCTAAATCAGCAGTAGTTACCATTATCATCGCCATATCGCTGATGTGAAGATTATTCTATTATTGAAGTTTATTGAAATTGATATTATTGCCAAGTTAAAGCTCTATTCGAACCAAATTTTATAATATCATCAACAACAACAGGGGCGATATATCAATTATCGATATGTCATCTTCAACAAAGCTTGTAAGATCAATTATCACGTCATCAACAACAATTTATCATTCAAGGCAGTCAAGCCAAGCCCTATACAGCCAACTACACATAAGGCCTATCACCATTATTATTCAGGCAGCAGTGAGAAGCCAGTGGCCCTAAAAACCCATATAGGCTACCATATGCATACCTATGTGGGCAGCGGATGGAGCCAGTGACTGAAAGCCCTGCAAGACCAAAAAGTCCTCACCGACCAGTCACGCCTAACACCAATGCCATCTGTATAGCTTTCTAATAGCGTTACAGGGAATGGATGAAATTTCCCTCCCGTGAATGGTCTGACCTTTTAGATGAAGAAAAAGTGGGCTACAGTGTACGCTCTTTGGCCATTGTCTATAGATAGGTCAACTATACATAAGACCCCCCAGATTCCTGGCTTAATTTCACTAGTAACTCATGTGGACAGGGTTTTTAAAATAAAAATACCCCCTCATTGATGGACTGACGGCCTTGGATTTGGTACCGCAAAGGTAGCCTTGTGCGCCTCGTGAACTTTAGAGAGTTACTGCGGCCAACCCTGCGCATAAATCCAACTGAGTTCACGGCCCCGGTAGCTTCGCTAGGCCCCTCTGATGGATCGCGGTTTGTGAACTCACCAGGCTATGAAAAGTTCAGTGAACTAATAAGAGTTACAGAGACCAGTCACGTGAGACCCAACTCCAACTACTTATGAGTCTAAAAAACTGTGATTCCTTCACTACTCAAGAACTTAAACTGTTTAATTGCTCCACTACTCAAGAGCTTAAACTTTGTGTAAGTGTCAATCTAATAGTGTCAGTCTAGTAGTGTCAGTCTAGTCAAGTCCAGTCTAGTCTAGTCGAGTTAAGTCCTGTCCAGTTAAGCCCAGTATAGTCCAGTCTATGTAGCATCAAAATGCTGCAGATATATATTTCACTTTAAATATGCTCAAATATACAATTGCCTGATGAAAATTTCAAATATTGAGTAAACAACATGCAAAAATGCGTTTCCTTGAATCAAGTTCAAATTACAGCAACAATAAATGCCTTCAAAATATTGGCAATTATCTACTCAAAAGTTTAAATCTTCAAGATCAATTAATATATTGACAAGAGTCGTGAGGTCTTTTTGTCTTTTGCTTTCTTAATGATAGAAAAATATTATCGCACAAGATTCTCAAAGGTGGCAGAGAATAAACTAGTGAAGAATCATCATTCTCTCCCGGACAATTTAAAGATTCAGATATATTCTTTAGATTCGTTAAACGAACAGCAGGGATTATCCATCCTTCAAGGGTATTAGCAGGCTTCACTTCGAAAATATTATCTTCTGAAGAAATCTTTACACAAAGATTAGCCTGGAGAGGGGGGCATGATCTATATCTTCAAAGTAATCTATGCCTTGGTCTTTCTGATAATTTCTTATGTAGGATGGAGGAATTCATATGCCGGGAATTATGAAGCATGATTCAGTATGAACGTTCCAAAGTTGTTTCTATATCAAGGCCCATTTATATGAATCAACAAAGGTCAAAGGAAAATATACTCTTAGCCAGTCTATGAAGAAATGCCAAGGAGCACAAACTAGAAAGACTCATCGGTTGAACTTTTAAAGCCAAAAGACTCATTGGTTGAACGTTTAAAGCCAGAAATGACATCTGCAAAAGCACGATATAATGCAGCACAAAGCATGCTGACAAGCACAAAGAAGGGATAATCAAATCATTATCATATTGCAAATATTATAATCGTTATAAAAAGTTTTCAATATATACTTCATAAAACTAAATTAAAAAATTATAATGTCTTCGGATACTAATTCCAATTAATATGGCAGGAAAGACTATCATTTGAAAGTTTGGGTTATGCAGATCATGAATAAAGGAGACAATCGAAAGAGTTGTTGCAGCAGGAGCAGGATTAATTAAAGGGACCGTTGCAGCAGCAGTAGTGTTGAAAGATAGTTTTCTGGTCGAGTTACTCAAAGATGAAGTCGCCACAACTGTTATAGTGGTAAGTCTTGATGAAAAGAGAATTTTATCTTCTCTAGTGAAGCATCCATTCGACATTGCTGGCTGCGATCATTTAAGTCTTCCGTTCGAACGCGATCATTCAAGTCTTCCGTTTGAGCGTGATCATTTAGGTCTTGCTTTCGAACGCGATCATTCAAGTCTTCCATTCGAATGCGATCATTCAATCTTCCATTCGAACGCGGTCATTCAAACTTTTGGTCGAGTGTAATCATTCTGTTTTCCATGACACCAGTCATCCATTAGTTGCAGTTCATTTGGTTCTTTGGTCAGAAGAAGATCGATCCTCCATTTGATTTCATAAATCAATCAAAGAAGGATCAAGGGGGCATCTATTGAGGCACAAAAAATATTCCATCTTTCTTTCCTTGGAAATCTCATTACATGCCCATCGCTTTAGCAGGAGAATTCCATTGTACAGATCCTTCCTAGGGTTGTGTGCTCCACATATGATATGGAAGAATGGACGGGTGTCATCTGATATTGAAGAATGGATGGGTGTCATCTGATATGAAAGAATGGATGGATGTCATCTGATATGGAAGAATGGATGGGCATCATCTAATATGGAAGAATGGACAGGTGTCATCTGATATGGAAGAGTGCATGGGTGTCATCTAGTAAGAAGAGGAGGTGCATTGGAATCTTGTCTTAAGGAAGGAAGGAGGATTGTTGTTAAGGGAGAAGTGGTGATGATCACCACTATTTAAGCAGTAGGGAGCTTAGGAGACCTATAAATACTCCTCTCCACTCCTCATTTGGGGGGTTGGAAGACAAGAAGGAAGAAAGACCAGAGAGAGAGAGAGAGAAAGTTTACGCGACCCGCGCAATGGAAAAGAGGGATAGAGAAAGTTTGCGCGACCCTGCGCAATGGAAAGAGGGAGAGAGGCCATGTGCCACTTTGTGTGGAGGCTGTCTTAATGCAAGGCTTTTCTTTTCTTGATAGATGCCCCATGTGCCACTTCTCTCTCTCATTTGTCTTAATGTGAGGCTTTTCTTGCCCTGTAGAAGAGCCTTCCTACAACACTTAGTGTAGAAGTCTGTTTGGAAGAAGGTCTTTGCATGACTACGCGCAACCACTTCAGTAGAGAACCTCTTTGCGTGACTGCGCGCAACCATTTCTTCAAAGAAGTCCCATGCGCCACATTGTGTGGAGGGTGTCTTAATGCAAGGCTTTTCTTGTCTTGATAGAAGCCCAATGTGCCACTCCTCTCTCTCCTTTGCCTTAATGCAAGGCTCTCCTTGTCCTGTAGAAGAGCCTTCCTACGCCACTTAGTGTGGAAGTCTGTATGGAAGAAGGTCTTTGCGCGATTGCGCGCAACCACTTCTGCAGAGAACCTCTTTGCGCCGTGCAACCATTTCTGCAAAGAAGCCCCATGCGCCACTTTATGCGGAGATTGTCTTAATGCAAAGCTTTTCATATCCTAATGAATGCCTTGGCTTGTCCTAAGGCTTGGCTTTTGTGCCACTTGGAGAGGTGCTTTGTCCTAAAGATTGCCTTTTGTGCCATTATCCATAGGAACTTGTCTTAATGCATGACTTTTGTCCTAATACAAACCTTGTGCACTCCATATTCCTTGTCTAAGATTGTGCATTTCTATCTTTAAACAAATGACCTCCACACCTGTTGGATGTCTATAAATACTTCTCTCTTATCTCCATTTGGAGAGGGCAGTAAGAGAGAGAATCAAGGAGGATAGAAATTGGAGAGCTTCAAGGAGCCTACAAAGGAGAGAGAAACATGAAGCATAAAGAAAGAGTTCCAGGGGAAAGAAAATTTGTTCATACGACTGGAAGGTTGATTAGAAGGATGACCAGAACGTATAGCGCGACTAAATCAAGGGCTTCAAGTTCGCACAACCCATCCACCTTTGCGATGAACATCAAAAGCGTCAAAATACTGCCAGAATCACCATTAGACTGCCTCCTCTTTCATTCATTATGATAATTGATAGTACTATATTTTCAGAATCAAGGGAATGCGATTATGTAAATGAACTCAGAATGATAAGATATCTTATGATCATTGTTCTCTCATCCTTTCTTTGTTATCATTGAATAATCCCCAAATCAAATGCATTTGTTTCTTGTCGAAACAAGTTTATGAAAGATAATGTTGTGCTAAAATTGAATAAAATGAGTATAGGGGTACCATTGATATGTGTTGTATTGTGAATCATCTGGAGGGGGTCCCCCTCGGCCTTTCTAGCATCGATTGTATACATGTGAGCAGGGAGAATTCTCTATTGTGTTGGAGGTCTCGATCTAGGCGACTGTGGTCTAGGTGCTGCTTGGTTTGGCTGTGGACGATTTGCTGGTGGTGGGACGCCCTCGTCCCTCATTCTCTTGTAGAAGTTCTGAGCAATGTGTCCATCTCTATGGCAGTAATCGCAACGCTTATTGGGAGGCATGGGAAGAGTGCCTGAAGTTATGATCTTAAATCTCCTCTCTAGTACTTGCGAGGCAAGAGGCGCCTGCCTAGGGCGTGCCCTCATGGTGCGCTCGAAATCTTTCTCAACCCTCATGGCCTTGTTCACCATTTCCGCAAAGTCTTTGAAATCCCATGCGCACAGCCGCAACTGGATCCCCGGCTTAAGTCCTTCCATGAATTGCTACTGCTTGTACTTGGTATCTTCTAGGGCCTTTAGTACGAATCGGGGGAGTTCGTCAAACCGTTCTTCATATTGGGCAATAGTCATGTTGCCATATTCTAGCTTCAAAAAGTGGGTTATCTCTTCATTTTTACACGATCAAGGAAAATACTTCTCCAGGAACTTCATCCTGAATCCCCCCCATGTCCATGCATACATAGGTGGAAGCCCCGCTACAAGCTCTGCCACCAACTTTCTACTTCCCCCTCTAAGAGTAGCCAAATTAACCATTTGAGTGTCTGAACACTCCAGTGGTTTTATCATTTTGGTGATCCTTACTAACCAGTGCTCTACCTACACCGGGTTGGGTGCCCCTTCAAATGTCGGCAGTCAGAGTATCTGGAACCGCTCAAAGATATCCGCGCCCCTAACATCTCCATCTCGTGACGCCGCCCCACGATTACTATCTTGTAGGGCCTTCATCATAAGGGCATGTGTAGCCTGCTGTTGCTATATGAATGCAGCCTGTTGCTATTGTATGGCTACCTCCATCTGCCCAAAGGCCGCGAATGCTACGGTCCTGGCATGTGCATCGATGAAAACGTCTATTGAAGGCATCCCTAGCTCAAAGTAGCGCGAAGGCATACCTGATGGGATGGCCTCAGGAGGAGTAGAGTCCCCTCTGGCCTTAGACTCCATGTCCGGGTTTGTGACTTCAGGCAGGAGGCCTGACATGTACACAGGACTCCTCTCGCATTGGTGCTCTGTTGGCGGGAGGCCTGGTATGTCAATTGTGTGAGCCTGTTGTGACCGCAGTACAAGAGGCATTTCTTCCTATGAGACCAGAATTTCACGGTATAGACTTTAACCAAGGGTTTTCCCAAGGTAACGGGGAAATACAATAACATTCTAATGAAGGGAGAATGATGCAAAAGCAAAGGATCTGTTATCAACCTACCTACTTATGACTAAAATAGCAACTCCTATGCCACGTGGCGTCCTATTTCTTTCTTTCGGGATGCCTATATGCATTTACTAAGTTTGGCAGTCATTCCTACGAACTCTCAGGGACCCTAAGTATAAGGTTTCTATGTTCTTTTATCCTAACTATTCTTAGAGGAACTTGCCTAAGTTTTGTTTTATCTAAGTTCTAGCATGTTGATTCCTCAAGAATTTTTTATTAGATATTAATCCCATAGCCTGGCTATCAAAGACTTTGCTCTGATACTAACTTGTAACATCTCGATTTCCAGAACTGAGTATAGGACTCGTTTCCTAAAAACTCGAGTGTTAACGATCAACTAATTGACAATATTTCAAAATTAGAGTGCGATATCATAACCAAGCATAGGTAATATCATGTAACCAAATATCAGGATTTTGGCCCACCTAGTTGGGGTCCTTAATTACAAAATTCACAAGTTCCAGTGTATTCAGCCATAGTATAAGGGAAGTACTATAACTACTGATTAAGTCCATAGTATTCAGCCACCTCCTGCTATGACTCTTCGTAGTATCCATTCTTTGATCCAACTGCCGCGACCTCAGGGCTTGCATCGTAATCACCTCCGTCTATACCTGTATACTCTGTACGGTTGAATATTCGATAGATGAGTGGCCAACTCAGTGTGAATTCCCCTCAAGATTACACATCGCTGCCTGTAACGCCCTGAAAATCGGGGGTCGAGCATAAACTCAACTCCCGAGTTCCAGAACATCACTTATGCAACAAAATGAATGATGATTGAATGTTGACTGTATTCGTGCATTGAACATGAGTGAGATTAAGCCAAAACAACATATCATACTCCGCAGACAACGGTTAAATTGCAAGCGGAAGACGATGATAGATAGATAAAATATATAAACTGTGATGAGTCTCCGTGTGATAACATTACTAGGTTAAATAATTACAAGTACGCTTCTAAAATATACCAAATGTGTAAGTGTAATATCTTCTATCCCAAGTACCATAGCCCATTCAATGCGGTACAGGTCTTCGAGACCCGTCAGAGAGTTACATGATAGGAGAACTCCTCCTCATCACCATAGAAGTAGTCCGGCTCTGCTTCATAAGCATCGCCATCATCTGAAATTCAACAAATCTGGTTGATGTGTATAACACCGTCCCGTAACGTGGGAGTGAGTGATCAACTCAATGGAACAGTAAAGCATAGGTTAACATGTTATCAATTCAATCAAGCAGTAATGATAAAGCAGTACAAATCAAACAATTCTAACTACTCTTATTAAGTGCGAGAATGAAATGACATGATGCTATATGCCCTTGCCAAACCACCCTCATGCGACATCATCTTACGTTCGCGAATGCTTAACTCCCTCAGTGCGCCACATCTACTAAGCACATGCGGTGCGATGATGATCATGATTACCGAGTTATTATTAGTCCATTTCAAACAGCAGTATTGGGAAACTAAGGTACCTCCCTTGTATCATTCCCAAACATGATCCATTCTAGGGTCGTCAATCCTAGTTAATCTCATACGATATTATGGTTCGAGAAGCATAGCGAAGGCATCGCAAAGGGCTCGTCACCCGTCAGCGCGGATACGGGTCTCACCGTATGCCGCTCAATTGCTGGCCGTCAGCTCGAGTACAGGTCTCACCGTACTCGGCTCAATCACTAGCCGTCAGCTTGAGTACAGGTCTCACCGTACTCGGCTCAACTCATACTCTAGTTGCTGTGAAAGACTCGTTGCCAATCACAGACCCTTGGAGTATACTCGAAGATACTACGGAGGACTCGTCGCCGCGTCAGCACGAGCACATGTCTCACCAGTACTCGGCTCTCGCCGTAAGTATCGACAAATTAATATAGTGTCCCATACCACCATAATCGGCTCACGAGTCCGGTTGCTCACCGGGTCACTACGGGAGGCACGTGGCCCCAGCCAGTGGGCCGACAAATTTCGACCACGGTGTCCCATACCACCATGCCCGGCTCATGAGTCTTAGCGGATCGAGGTACCATGGTTAAAAGGGATTTCACTGGTGAGTTTGGTACCCTAGGTTCAGGCAGTAGTGACCAAACATGGTGAACATACATAAGACAGATCGGGTTACTTGACGAGCTCGGCTAGCTCGAGCGCACAATAAGTTGAACGACATGAAGTGCATAAGCACTTCGCGTGGCCAACCACTATCGCCAACCGAAGTACGACTCGAGTTCGTCGAACACATCTCACGTGGCAAATGAATCGCAGCCACGAATTCAATTCTGGTACCGATTGTCTGGACTATAATCATAGCCCCAAACATGATAACTTGCAGATAGATAAAGCAGTAATGGATCAAGATTCCACTCATACAATCAAGGTATGGTATTATCCGTTTAGGGCTGCCAGGGCTGTTGCACGCACTCGTTGCTCCGCTCCCCCATCACCCACGACGGATCATACAACGTAAATATAAATTTAAACATATGCATTACATAGTAATAATCATAAAGTAGTTGAGTATGTTATGAATCACAACACAAGCATGAGTTTATACATGTTCAATTCCTAATCACACAACAATCCAAGGAGATCATACACAGAGTTAAAAGAGGTTGAGAATCACATCTCAACACCCTTATACATTACAATTTGCTAACTACTACTCATTTAGACATTCCAAGAAACACTTAAACAAACATACATCAACATACATGACATATGTCGATCACATGGCATTAGGCCAAATCCTTTCCCTAGGGAGTTGCCCCAATCATAACACGCGTACACCCACAACGGATAGTCATGGCAAGCAGGAATCCAAGTTCCATATTCATTCAGTCATTTCCACAAACACTTGGGCCACACATTTTAGCATATATGGTGTATATTGGCCGTGGCGTGATTTAGGGCAAATCCTTTCGTCAAAGGGGTATCGCCAATACAACAATCATGAATCCATGACAACTAGTCATGGCAAGATTTAATTAGAATTCGGTACTCATTCAATCATTTTCACAAACACTTAGAATACATTATTACAACATACATGGTGTATGTTAGCAAAACATGTATTAGGGCTATCCCTTAGCCAAGTGAGTATTTTATCCATGTATAATATATTACTACAGCAAATAATCATGTTAAATTCATCTCCCAATATTTATACGTATACAGTATTTTCTAGAATACGCATTTTCAACATACATAGTGTATACAAGCAAACATGTATTACGGCGATTCCCTTCGCCAAGCAAATGTTTTATACGCACATAATATATTTATACGATAATTAATCATGACAAACACATCACTAAAATATACATGTATACGGTACTTCTTACAATACCGTATTTCTACATACATAGTGTTTATTAGTAAACATGTATTTAGGCGAATCCTTTCACCAAATAAGTATTTTATCCATACGTCATATATCCATACGACAATTAAACATGTCAAACACATTTTCAAAAAAATACGTATACGGTATTTTATACGAATAGATAGAGTATGTGAATTTCCAAATTCTACAATTCTAATCGAAACAGAAAACGGAAAGTATTTTGTACATGTGCAATTGCATGCAGATCATGAATCTATCATTATCTGACATTGAAAGCGTTGAAAACCATAACCTATACACCTAAAGTCCGCACCTTGTGTCGTAGAATCGTAACGGAGTCGATAGGTTCGCTAAGGTTCCGTATACGGGAGTTTGGCAGCCTAAAGAACGAAACAGGTTAGCTATTTCATAACCTACAACCTATACAACCCTAAAACAGATTAGGGTTAGGGTTTCTTACCTAGAAACGACGCCGGAATCGCCGAGAAAGCGATGAGAATCAGGCGGTGGAGCCCGAATAGCGGCAGGGAACAGCAGCAGGGAGTTCCTCCCACATCTCCCTCACTTTCTCTCTCTCAAATCCAAATTCGTATGGCTGAAATGGGAGAGGGTTTAAGGTCCTTTTATAGCCTAAAACCTTCCCAAAATAGACTCAGGTTCAAGGGTTACTGCTAT
This sequence comes from Magnolia changhungtana, assembly GCA_030180095.1. Classification (NCBI taxonomy): domain Eukaryota; kingdom Viridiplantae; phylum Streptophyta; class Magnoliopsida; order Magnoliales; family Magnoliaceae; genus Magnolia; species Magnolia changhungtana. The sequence continues at coordinate 3,609,871 of JASAUF010000101.1, read as the reverse complement.
TATACGCATTTTGGCGATGTTCCAGCTCAAAAGAGTGTTTCTGGTCGCCCCCCTTGAGCCAAACGTCAGACTTAAGCTCACCACACATGGATCTATGTGGGATTACGTTTTCGACTCGATCGGATTCCCAGATCGCACGTGGCGGACCACTTTCAGTTCAACGGTCAGTGGGCCACGATCCGAAATTCCAAGCACATGTAAATGTTCCTGAAATTTTTCTTAATCCGAGGGTGTAATTTAGTCTGATTCTGACGGTCTGGTTGCTTAATACTGATGCGCAAGCGAATGGTGCCAGATCACTATTCCAGATATTTATTTTGTAAAGGGAATAGTGTTTTTCACACTCCCTCGCTCCGGATCCAAACGAATGGCCGTGGGACATCGGCTGGACCTGATTTTTGAGATGATAGTCAAGCCCAGTGAGGCGGTCCTAGTTCCTTAGCTTCGTGTTAATCGGACTTCTGATGTGCGATCTAGACCAGATACGGAGTTTCGAGATGCTCCCGAGAGCAGTCAGGTAATGAGTTTAATCCTAGATTTTTGGGTAACCTAGCATCAATGATTCTGCAAGTTTTGGGTCTTGCAGATCGTATTTAAAGTGATTCAAATGGATTTCATGGCTAATCTAGTTTAGCACTTAGTTAACTTTGTCAGATTTCTAAAGGATTTTATCCTAAGTGATTTCCGTCTGAGGTAGTATTTAGTCCTTTGTAGTTTGTATCTAAAGTGATCCAAGTTATACTACTTAGCTAGTTTAAGATAGTGTCTAGGGTGAAGGTGCTTTGAGAAATTGAAAGCACAAGGTAGTGAAGGGTGGGATTTGTGAAGAAAATAGTTTGAAAAGAGATTTGAGGCTTTAATTGAGCGTTTAAGAAGTTAAACCTGTATTAGGATTGATCCATTGCCTAAGGACGTCTAATCCCAGGTTGGCAAAATCCGGGGTGTTACACTGCCTTAGCTAAGTATAGTTAAAAACAACAAGACATTCAAAACAGTGCATGATGCTGTCTTATTTAAATGCATGGATGTGTGAATGCACATCGACCTGAGGATGCTCATCCAGTCGGACTTAGGTCGTCACCCATACAAAAAACTGGTCATCAGCGTAGCACATCATGTGTAGCATAATGACCAAGCCATCGTACATCACGTACGTAAGTCGATAGTCTATAGTTTGGGAGCTAGCGAAACAATACCCCACTAAGCCTATGGGCACATACTATAACATCCAGAATTAGTCACTCGTCATTGCCAGTATGCTATGAATGCATGTTTAGCCAAACCTTTATTATTCTAATCACAGCTAGCCAATTTAAATAAACTCAAAGGTCACTACAAGGGGTTCATCACCCAATGTAGGACGACAGCTCGGGAATAGTGTCCCACTCCCACCATCCCCGGCTCATGAGATTTTTCCATCTTAGGATGTTTAATGGATGTCCGTCAACCAGTGGCCAATCAAATTCAATAAGTATGGATTACTATCACATGGATACAGGTCATCGAAGCCAAATAAGGCAACTATCAAAACATGGGACAAATGTTAAATCGCAGCGGTAAAAGGTACTCGAAACATTAAATCAAGATGGCAAAGGGGTCAGGCAAGGAAAAATCAGAGCAGTTAAAGAGGTCATTTCTAAGCCACTCAAGCCATATGACCTATGGATGGTTAATCTCACATTAATGTTCCATGTCCCATATAGCCTCCAGATCGAGGGTCCATTCCTTACCACACTCCATCTTGTTACACCCTAAGTATGGGTTTACATACATAAGGGGGAGTTGCCCACTAAAAAGTGTACCGAATAGAGATTTGTAAGTGACTTACAACAATTCATGCAAAACATAAAATTATAATAGGACAGACATATGTTAAGTGTTTGATTTACAATAGTTGCAATAGGTCATGGTACAAACTATTAGTTGAGTGTTAAATGGGAGCTATCATGTAAGTAATTATCACATGCAATCATGGTTCACAACTATCAACTATAAATCAGATGTAAGTCATGTCTTAGGAATTTATAACTAATGTACGAAACGCATACTATGATATTGCATTTGTAGTTCCAATAAAAACTATTACTTGAACTAATTTGGTAATGGAAAGCTTAAGGGGAAGAAGTCATCACCTAACCCTATAGCTTGATCGAGGCTTCATGACAAGCTATCTTGCCTCTAGGCTATCCTTTGTCCTAAATAGCACAATTTTTACAAGTTAGATGTTTTAAGGTTGCTATAGACTTTAGGAAGGAGTTTTGTATGCCAGTTTATTCGCATACCTAAGGAATTTTTTTTAAATGAAGTTTGGCCCAACCATGATCTCTTTGTCGTATCTGATTTGGTGGGGAGTCAGGATGAAAGTCCTTTAGCTAGGATAGAGTTAGCAATCATACTCATTTAGAACCCCTCATCCCATGATTTGATTTGGCTTACCTATTGTGCAAATCTACTATGCTTTGGATTAATAATTCCAAGTAGTAGATCAGCTGGACCTTGCCCTGAAATAGAGGGTTTGTTGGGTTAGTTTAGACCCAAGTTAATTGAATCGAAGTGGCTTAGTTGAGGCCATCTCTATGGTGAGATGGAGCACATGAGCGGGAAGGGCATGGGCCCTTCATTTATCAGCCATACAAGGGCTGGATTGGACTGAGCCGAGTTAGTTGGGGACCTCATTGCTGGATCACCTCTCCAATGGGCCCAACGACTCGTCTACTCAGCCCAATACCTGTGGCCCACTGAATTCAGCTTAGACCCGACCCAATTATTGTGGCTTGGTTCAGCTTGGACTCAGCCCAGTTGATGTGGCTGGGTCCAGCTTGGACTCGGCCCAGTTACTGTGGCTGGGTTCAGTTTGAAATCGGGCACATTCCTGCCTTTGAGTCCAACCCAATCTAAAATGGCAGGGACTCAGTGAGCCGATGAGTGGATAACATGCTGGAGACGAGTGGACTCATCCAAGCCACTCGTCCGATATGCAGCATGAAGTGGTCTGCCTCGGATGGTCGTCCATCGATCTGGATCGGTTCCTATGATCCGTTGAGTCGGCCAAGCCCTAGTTGGCTCGGTTTGAAACATCATAGACACAACCACCCTTTTTGATGGCTGACCCATTTACAATATCAAGATTCATGGAAGTTTAATCAGCAAACCATTCCATTCATTATTGTCGGTCCTTATCAAAGCAGCTCAATGGATGAGACCAAACGGGCGAACCCATTCATTCCTCACAAAGGTGGGATGTTCCGGCATTACCTATGCTGTTCTTAGCGCCCTGCTGAGTCGACTCAGTGTCTTGCACAACTGTTATAAAGGGTCGGGTCGATACTACCTACAGCCGGATCAGCGTCCCCGACTCCTTCTGCTGCCCTTTCTCCTCTCTTTCCCTCGGCTAGATCCCACTGTGCTTGGGCCTGACACAACACAGCTTGAGCTCTACAACTCAGTTTGGCTGACTTGGACTCAGATGGGCATGTAGCAACGCACTCGCCCACCCTCCTTTCTCAGCCTTTCTTCCTCTATGGGTATGGAGACACTGGTCTGCACTGACCCAACTCGACCTGAACTGACCGATCGACTTGGTGCAGTGTGGCACCGAGCTCACTCCCTTTCTTTCCTCCTACCTTCTCTCTCTCTCTTTCTCTATCTTTCTCTCTTCCCTCTCTCTCTCCCTCTCTCAACAGAGGTGCTATTGGTCTGCAATAATTCAACTCGATCTGAACAGACCGGGTCAACTAAGTGCGGCACCGAGTTCACACCTATCCTCCATTCACTCACTCTCTCTCCCGTTTTCTCTCCGAATTCTTAGTGAGAATCCCGAGGCGGATGACCCACATTTATAGGGCTGAAACACGTGTGAACAACCATCCAACGGTCGAGAATTTATGGTTGATTCGGACGGTTTCATCTGATAATCAGGATGCATCGTGCCCATCCATCAGGAGGGATGGGTTCCTGGCGTCTGGGCCCACCAGAAAAGTAACATTCTTCCCCCAGTGAGGCCCACCCCATCACGATAGGTATTTCAGTCTGACGGAGAAGATGGCGTGGCTGGAAATGGTGGATTCTTGTTATCAGTCTATCGGGATGAACTGATCCATCTGAATGGGTCGAACGAGGCCATTGATCATCATAACACCCACTTTTTCCACCAATCTCCACCGTTTGCCTATATCTCACAAGAATTTCCTACCCTTAATGGTTTTCTCGTGAGAGGAGATGCCTCTTTTAACAAGACCATTGCTGCCAAAGAGGGAGCGGCTGAGATCAATCTATGAAACCTAGTGGGAGGTCCAGAACGCGCCAGCTCCTTCTTCCCAAAGTGAAAATGTTCCCCCACACCATTCTGTGGTGCAAACGAGTGTCTGACCATTTCGGGCACTGAAAGGAGTGCTGAGAAGCATCCTCAATGAACGGCTGAGATTAGCAACGGGCTATTGTTTTGGATCGCCAATGTGGCAACCATACGGCTTTCTCTTTTTTGAAGAACGCCAATGTGAAAGTGCCCTGGTTTGTCAAGTTAAGTGAGTGTTGAGTCAGATTGTCTACAGAGCCTGATAGGAAGATCAATTCAAGCGTCTACCTCAACTGGATGTGTGCAACCTCGCCACAGGTAAATTTAAAGCCTCACATCCCATTTCCCAAAACACCAAGTGAATAAAACCCTTAAAAACAAGTTAGAAAAGTATAGGGTTTTTAGGTGAGAAAACTTTTTCAAAATAGAAAAATCTCTAAGTTTTTCTCACCTTGTCAATTTTATCGAAGCACCATCGATATGATCGACCTGCACTTCGAGTCCTCAATGCTTCATCGATACCATCGAAAAGAGGACCAAATATGTCCAGTAACTTCACAATATAACTGGACGAATTATCGATGTATCGATACACCTATTAATACCATCGATACTCAAATCTCGAGCCCATTGAAAGTGGCTCGATAAGATCAATAAGCAGTTTTCCAGTACCCCTGTTTTTTACAAAAAAATTTGAATTTCTTCGATATATCGATACACCGTCCGATATGATCTGAAATCAAATATCAATAAGATCGGAAGTCCATCGATGATATCGACCTTGGGTGCGCATTTCTTTTAGCAGATATTTAAGGTTATTTTTAAATTTGATCGGGGGCCATTTGAGGAAATCGATATTCATATTTCGATGATATCGAGCCCAAGTGGATTGCATCGAAACTGGACATAAACTGTCCAGTGAGTTTACTAGTAAATCAATTGGATTTATCGATGCATCAACACTGCCTTCGATATCATCGATATAAAAATTCTGATGACATCGGCTGACCCTCGATCATATCCTAAAAACCTGAAATATTTCATGTCAAGTTTCTCTCGTTTTTCAAGTGTCTATTGATTGAACCTACCATCGATGGAATCGGAGTTCGAAATTCAATGATATCGACAGTGGTTTCCATTCATTGACCATCTTGCAAAAGGTTTCAAAAGCGTTTGACTTTGAGTTCAAGTCATCGAGCAGACCATCGATGTTATCGAGAGTATACGCTCGATGATATTGAACTTGCTCAATGATATCGAACTCAGTCATAAATGTGACCATTTTATATCCATTGGAACCTTTTGCCTATATATAGAGGACTTGTCTATTGTTGCTGAGAGAGAGAAAGCAGAGAGATCTTTTGAGTATTTAACCTTAGATCATATACCCAAAGTCCTTTCTCTCAAGGAAGTTCATCCTCCAATCCACCCTCATCATTGATATTCAATAGAGTGGATAGGGGAATGAACTTCAACATTTAAGGATCCTCCAGCTACTACCTTAATGGAAAATCATTAAGCTAGGATGCTTTGAATGCCTAGATGATTGGAACTACTCTATCTTCCATATAGGAAAACTTTTAGGGAGTAGGATTCCATCATAACCTTGACCCAACCTAAAGCCAAGTACTGGTATATCATCTTGTGTTGTGGTTCAAGGGAGCAGAAGACTCTTCGTCAATGAGGAGGAGGAGATCTTCGACATTATGTTAAATGAGACTCATCAACTTATTTGTAAGTATCTAGAGTCCAAGAGGACACTTGTGATCATTCCTTTTTAGGATTGGGTCTTAAGTGGTTCTCACCCTTGAAGTCCTCAAGGAGGCCTCTGGCAGGAGTGTACGTGGTGGGTGCGTTGTGTGGATCCTTGCTCTGTGGAGAGCATAAACATTTGGTTAGGAGTGAACCAGTAAAACTCCTGGGTTAGAGGTGAACCATGTAGAAACCTCCAGTAGGGTCTTATGGAAGATCCTTGGCCAGTGTGTCTAAATGTGGGTGCATTGTGTTGACCCTTGCTCATGAGAGCATAAACAATCAGCCTCAGTATAGGTTGTAAAGGTTGAAGGTGAACCTGATTTAAAACCTTAGGTTTGAGGTGAACTATTGTAAAACCTCCTTAGTGAAATTCCGTACACTCAAAGGTTGAGTGCGACTATCGGGAGTGGAGTAGACAACTAGTCGAACCACTATAAAAATGACTCTGTTTGTGATTGCTCTTCTTTGTAGTTCGTGATTCATGTAGATGAATTCATATTTATATATCTGATCTCACCTCACACACATTCACAGTCATGTCCATCATAAACTAAGTTATATATTACCACTTCTTGAATAGTTTGTGATTGGATCCTCTACCAGGCTTGGAAGCCAGTAGAGTTACATTTGAGTAATCCTAATATATGTCTGTTGTTAGGATTAGTGTAATAGGATTTTAAAATAAATCATAAAAACTTTTAAAAGTCCTATTCACCCCCCTCTAGGACATATTGGCATATTCCTTCTTCAACTAGTGCAGTCTTCACCGCCATTTCAATTGGTATCAAAGCGGGTCTCTCTTTAAGGGCTTCACCGCCTAGAGAGTGATCTTGACTGAAGTTGGGAATATGGCCAAAGGAGAGGGCTCATCAGTCACTAGACCTCCAGTATTTGATGGCTCAAATTATGCATACTGGAAGGCTAGGATGCACTACTTTCTGAGATCTTTGGACCATGATGTTTGGGATATAGTTGAAAATGGATATGTACCACCAACTGAACAAATCATACTTGATAGTGGCACAACGATCATAAAGCCCAAACTCAAAGAAAAGTGGACGGCGTTCGACAATGAAAAACAGACTGCTGAAGCAAAAGCTATAAACGCCATCTACTGTGCCGTGTCCCAGGATATATTTAATTAGATAAGTATGTGTGGGACATCTAAGGAAGCATGGGATCAATTGGAAACAACCCATGAAGGCACAAGCACTGTGAAGAGGTCTAAATTTCAACTCTTGACTTCACAGTTCGAAAGTTTCAGAATGGAAGAGCATGAGACATTTATGGAGTTTTTCACAAAGTTGAATATCATCTGTAACTCCATGGGTAGATTGGGACAAAAAGTTCCGGTACCAAAAATTTGTAGGAAAATCCTAAGATCCCTACTGGAACGGTTTAATCCTAAGGTTACAACAATTGAGGAGTTTAGAAACATAGATGAGATGAAAGTAGAAGAACTGGTAGGTTCCCTACAAACTTTCGAACTACACTTCAAACAAATTCCCAAATCCAAAACAATTGTCCTAAAGACCTCTAAGAAAACATTTCATGAGGACAGTGAGAGTGAAAATGAAAATGAAGATGCGGAAGTGGCTTTGCTGGCCTAATGATTTAGGAAATTCTTTCAAAAGAATCATGGTCGTCCTTCCAAGGGAAGAAATGTGAACTATAAATCTTCTGTGGGCAAATTTGGTAAAAGAACCAAAGAACCACAATGTTATGCCTGTCATGAGTATGGACACCTATCAACTGAATTACCAAACAGAAAAACTAAGGCGGCAATGGCCACCACGTGGGATGATACTGAGGAGTCAAATTCAGAATCTAGTAACTCAGAAAGCGATGGAGATCAGAAATCATTGAAAATACTCATGGTCTCCACTACTTCAATCATTTTCACTGAATCTGAGAACAAAAAAGAACAGTAAGCCACTAAATCATTTTCATCTGATAATGAGGGAACTGAAGAAGAAGAAGAAGAAGAAAAGGACAAGCTACAAGATTCTTACAATCAATTATATATCCATAGCATCAAAGTGGTCAGAAGACTTGGAATATCTAAGAACAAATTGGAATTGCTGCGAAAAGATTTGGATAAAACTCTAGAAATTAATATACATCTAATCAATGACTTACAGTAATATCACTCTAACAATGATAGACTTGAGAGAGTTAACTCCTTCTTTAAATCCGAGTCCGAGAAATTGAATAGACAAGTTGAGATCTTAAAAGACAAAAATATGGTGCTTCAAAATGAAAATCATACACTCCTGTTAGATCTAGAAGAGTCCAGAAAAACTGTCAAGCAAAACTGTAAGTTTTCCTAGAGTGGTGAGAAGTTAGAAAAACTTTTAGGTATGGTGTAACGTCTCGAAAAATTTCTTACAAAGACCCGAGTACCACCTCAGGCAGAAATCACTCAGGATCAAATCCTTTAGGAATTAGACAAAGTAACTAAGTGCTAAACTAGCTTAGTTATGAAATCTGCTTGATCCACTTTAAATATGATCTGCAAGACCCAAAACTTGTAGAATCATTGACGCTAGGTTACCCTAAAATCTAGGATCAGTCTCATTACCCAGTTGCTCTCGGGAGCACATTGAAACTCCGTATCGGATCTGGACCGTACGTCAAAATTTTGAATAATATGAACTTATATAATTAGAACTGCCTTGTTGGGCTTGACAACCATCTTGGAAATCAAATCCAGATAGTGTTCCGGGGCTATTCGCTTGAACCCGGAGTGAAGTGTGTGAGAAAACGTGGATTTCTTTAGAAATTAAATCTAATTTAAGTAATCTGAGACCTGTTGCTTGCGGGCCTGATATAAGTAATCAGACCGTCAGAATCTGACCTAAATACACCCTCGGATCAGGAGAAATTTCATACACATGATAGTGTACTTGTGACCCTGATCGAGTTTCGGTGACCGTTGAACTGAAACTGGTCCACCACCTGCGATCTGGAAACCCGATTGGAACAGAAACTTAACTCGACCTAGATCCAAGGTCAGTGAGCTTAAGTCCGACCTTTGGCTTAAGGGGGGGCTCCGGAAGTGCCCCGTTAAGATGGAATAGGTGCCCTTTGGACATAACCTAAGTATACCTTGGCCCTGGGGCCATTTCCATCAGTTTTAGGCCTATATAAGGACCTTAAACCCTCTCTCATTCACTCCATACGAATTTGAGAAAACCCTAGGAGAGAGAAGAGAGTAAAGAGAGAAAGTGTGAGAGAAGTGGGAGGAGATTCCTGTTGCTTTATCCTGCTATTCTACATACCTATCCATCACTACCGTATCACTTTTCCAGCGATTCTGATTCCATTTTTGGGTAAAAAATCCTAACTCTAATCAGTTCTAGAGATTCGACTAGTGAAAGTGATGAAATAGCTAACCTATTCCATAACATAGGTTACCGTTCTATCATGGATAAAGACTTGGTGTTTAGACCAAGTCCGTTACTCGCTTCTACGGCATAAGGTGAGGACTATAGACGCTTAGGTTATGGTTTTCAACGCTTTCAATGTCGGATAATGATAGATTCATGATTTGGGTGTTATTTCACATGCAAAATGCTATGTTCGTTTTGCGATTTAGTTATGTATGCAAATTATAGTGTTTAGCATATTCGTTATAGTTGTAGAAATACCGTATACATACAAAATATGAAAGTGTGTTTGCTATGATTAATTACTGTGTATATGCTAGGTATATGTGTAATACTTATTCGGTGAAAGAATTCGCCCTAATACATGTTTTGGCTAACATGCGTTATGTATGTTAATAAGTGCATTCTAAGTGTTTGTGAAAATGCTTGTATGAGTAAGTACTTAGATGATAGTGCTTAGGGTAGGTGTTGAGATAGGATTCTCAACTACCTTAGAGATGTGTATGATTTCCTCCATGCAAGTTGTTTAATTTAATCGCTTATGAAATGTATGTGTTTATATTTCCTGCTTACACTGTGCTTTATAACATGCTTGTTAACATGTTTGAATTACCTTGTTAATTCTACTTTGACTACTCCATATGTTTTCTGGTTAAGGATTGAATGTTATTGGGGCTATGTTATAGTCCAGGCAATTGGTAACAGGCTTGGAGTCATGGCTGAGATTCATTCGCCACGTAGGATGTGTTTGACGAACCCGAGTAGTACTAAAGTTGTCGATAATGGTTAGGCCACACGGAGAGCTTATGCACTCCATGTTGATCAACTTTGGGTGTGCTCGTGCTAGTCGAGCTCGTCAAGTAACCCGATTAGCCCTATGTATGTTCACCATGTTTGGACACCATTGCTTGAACCTAAGGTACTAAACTCACCAATGGAAACCCCGTTAACCTTGGTACCTCGATCCGCTAAGACTCATGAGCCGGACATGGTGGTATGGGACACCGTGGTAGAGCTGTCGGCCTTCACCGGGGCGATGATTCCACCCATAGTGACCAGTGAGCAACATCGACTCGTGAGCCGAATACGATAGTATGGGACACTATATTTGAGTTGTCGGCCTACACTAATTTGGTGACGAGCCCTTTGTAGTGACCTCGAGCATACTCTGAGTCTACGTAGAGGTGAGGAGCCTTTCTGTAGCATCTAGATTATAAACTAGGTCTGTATTGATTTGGTGATGAGCCCTTTGTAGCGACCTAGAACTGTATCATCGTATGAGATTTCCTAGGATTGACGACCCTAGAATGGATCACTATTTGGAAAATGACATAAGGGAGGTACCTTAGTTTCCTAACCCTGCTGTATGAAAAGGACTAATAAGAACTTGGTAATCATATACATGCACTACATTAGGGTGCGTTCAAGCATAGCAGGTCAAGCACTGAGGCAGTGTTGTTCATGCGCGAACGTGAGATAAAGTCGCTGAGGGAGCATAGGTGAGGGCATGCATCATACATTTATACCATTCTTGCATTAACAAGAGTACTTAGGAATGTGTGATTTACTACTTTATCATTACTGCTTGATTGAATTGATAACATGCTAACCTTTGCTTTATTGTTCCACTGAGTTGATCACTCACTCCCACGTTACTGGATGGTGTTTTAAACACCAACTAGACTCTGTCTTGATTGCAGATGATGGCGTGACCCCTGAGGTGGAGCCTAACTACTACGATGATCAGGACGAGTTCTCTTATATGCAGTTCGCTTAGGCTATCCGGATTGATGGGGCTACAGGGATTATCAGTGTAGTTGTACTACTTTGATATTTTAATTTTGGAGATTATTACATGTATATGGTGACTCAATGATGTATTCATACTCTGGAGACCGATCGTGATCTTTGACTTATATACGTGTATTTATGTCTTTCAGTCTTCCGCTTGCGTTTTACAACTTGATCTGGAGTATGAATTACTGTTTTGGTACAATCCCACTCATGATTAATGCACTAACACAGAAAACATTGAATCATAAGCATATATGTTGCATAAGTGATGTTTTGGAACTCGAGAGTTGAGTTGCTTCTCGAACCCCGATTTTTAGGGCGTTATATATGGGAAAATCTGGAAATAACAAAAATGGCTTAGGATATGAGAAAGTTAGAGCCAAAATTGGGTATAGAACATAAATACTTGAAAAATCTAATGCCTCCAGTATGAACACAAAGACTAATCAAGTAGTTGAATCAAATAAGAAAATTAAATCTACTTCAAGTAAGAACCCCACAAAGTGGATAATTAAAGAAAAGAAGAATTGTCTTGCTACTCACTCAGATCACTTAACAGGCAATGATTCTAAATGGTACCTTGACAGTGGTTGCTCAAGACATGTAACTGGTGACATGTCCCTTCTTTCAAATTATGAGAACCTTCATAATGGGATAGTCACTTATGGAGATGGAACCACTGCTAAAGTAATTGGACAGGGAATCATAAAAGGAATTCAGTTGCTTGAAAATGAGAATGCTCTCTGCATAAAAGGTCTGATACATAATCTTCTAAGCATATCTCAAATCTGTGATAATAGGCACATGGTTAAATTTAACAAACAAAAGTGTGAAATCCTAGACTTATTAGGAAAATCAGTAATGAAGGGTCATCGCATAAGCAATCATTGCTACACTATCAGAGGCTTAGAGAGAACTGATGCTTAGAAGTCCTGAGCATAAAAGGACAAGTCCAGATCATACATCCAGATCTGAATATTTGCTGAAAAGATGCAATTTTGCTGAGCATCAAATGATATATTTGAGGTTCCTCACCTCAATCTTTTGTATATAAACATTCAAATGTTTATAATTTTTTATATGTACAGTCATTGTACATAATTTTGCTGAGTATGTTCTTAAGTCACAAAAATACTATACGTATACTTGAAGGGTTGTCCGTATGCTGAAAAAGAAAAATTTTCCTCTTCGATACATCTATTGATATGACATTCCCGATTAATCGATCATGAGTCAATATCATCGACATCTCTTCAAAATGTGGAAATTCACATGATCGGGACTACTATCGAAGCAATTGTTGATAACATCTGATGAGGATCATCGATATAATCGAAAGTAAGGTCGATAAAATCGAAGACTACCGCCCAATAAAAAAAGCGGTCGAGCGAGAAAATCTTATTTTTTTTGAAAAATTTTCTTTTTTGCCCTCTGCTCGAATCCTCGGCCAAAAGATATCGGTGGGTTCTAGAAGCTTTAAAAGAAATGGGTATTATCCTTCCAATTCTTCCACTCCAGAGTCTAACCTCACTTTTGGTCGGGTACTTTCTGCTTTTTTGGTTAACCATCCTTACCTTTATCTATCTCATATACTGAAAAATCATGAACAAAGGGAAAGGTAAGTCTCTTCACTCATTACAATCAAAGAACATGCAATCCAAATCTAGTAGACGTCAACCTATTCCTAGAGAAGGACATCCATTCACCATTGTTGAACGTCTAGTACTCAATAATGTTATTGAATCTTTTGGAGTGGACTTACTTTTGAAAGTAATAGGTTGGCAGAACATCCTCAATCTTAGAGGATCGTATCAACTAGGGGTGATTTAAGAATTCTTCAATCACTGTCATGTCACTAGTAATGATCCCCCTAACATTCAGGTCGAACTTGCACATTACTCAAAGATCATCACTCCGATCACCCTGGCTCATCTTCTAGATCTTGATGTCACTCGAATTCTAGTAACTAACAGGAATCTCAACAGTCTGGGTGTATGGGGAGAAATTACTCGTGCATTATATTAAGGCACTACCGTTCCACGAAATGATGACAATTTTCTTCACATCAACTATCTTGGACCCACTTTCAAAATTCTTCATAACATTTTTAGGTCTAATGTATATCCCTGTGATGTCAAAAGAAATCATCTCTCCATTTATGATCAATGTGCTGTATGATATACATCAAGAAAATCAAGTGTGCCTACCAACTCTTGTCCTCAAGTAAATCATTTGTGTCATCCAAGGCAATTATCAGGAGAAACTGTTCTTTCTCGTACTCATATGCAAGTTAGCACATCATGCGGGACTTCCTACCACATCTGATGCTGTGTATCCTGAAGCATGGTTTGACAGTAATGCAGCCCAGGAAGCCCAACAATTGTCTCTCTTCGTCTCCCCCCAGGGTTCACTTTTCCATGCCAAGGGATGTCCAACATGCTTAACCACCTACACATGGAGGGTCCAATCGCATGCCAATGGTCAGCCCAGAGTCAATCACAAACTGCCAGTCCCATCATCTAGAACGACACCTTTTTAATGGGATGGTTGGAATGGAGGAACGGTTGTACAACTGTGAAAGGCGCCTCACCACAATCGAAGAGAAGGTCGGCATCCTCTAGTACACTACTCAATAAGTGGTGGACTTGCTTACACAGAGCAATCCTCGTGGACATTGAGCTCATGTCGAGGAGTACAACTACGGACGGATTGCCACACATGTTTATTTTGCCCTGACTAAATATTTTACTGCAAAACCCTTGGGCAGTTTTTTTATATGACATTTTGATCAGGATAACTGTTAATTTTCTGTCAATCTTGGGCAGTTTATTTTGGATAGTTGGATAATTTGGGTTCATTTTGATAATGGCTGAGTATAATTCTTATTTTTACTGCCATGATTTTGTTCTAAGTTCCCCTGGTTTATCAAGTTTCTAATATGGTATGCATGGACTATGCTTTACTAATTATTTTATCTGCTATATCACTGTTTTATCTGATCTACTATACATCCATATATTTTAAAATTGATGTATGCTTAAACTGAGTTGATTATTATACATCAATTGATCCGCTTTCACCTGGTCGGTTCTCCCAAGTAATTCACTCTTCAGTCAATATCACCTTGATATATCTTTGTCAATGACTGACAAAAAAGGAGAAGAACATTTGCAAACACCCTGAATGGAAATTGTATATCTGCTTGAATGGTTGTGCAGGTGTTTAAGGGGAGCAAGCTGCAACAAGAAAGTGGGAGTTTATAAGTCAGGGGGAGCAGCTACTGGTGTGTACATGGGCTAGAAATTGTAAAATTGTGTAAAAGCATATACACACACAATTTAGGGTGTGTTTGTCTAGAGCATTCTTGGGTGTTTTGGATTTTTGTCACGTAATTAACAAAGGGGGGATTGAAAGTGCCTTGGTTTGTCAAGTTATGTGAGTGTTGAGTCAGATTGTCTACAAAGCCTGATAGGAAGATCAATTCAAGCGTCTGGCTCAACCGGATGTGTGCAAGCTCGCCACAGGTAAATTTAAAGCCTCACATCCCATTTCCCAAAACACCAGGTGAATAAAACCCTTAAAAATAAGTTAGAAAAGCATAGGGTTTTTAGGTGAGAAAACTTTTTCAAAATAGGAATATCTCTAAGTTTTTCTCACCTTGTCAATTTTATCGAAGCACCCTCGATATGATCGACCTGTGCTGTCGCGTCCTCGATGCTTCATCGATACCATTAAAAAGAGGACCAAATATGTCCAGTAACTTTACAACAAAACTGGATGAATTATCGATGTATCGATACACCTATCAATACCATCGATACTCAAATCTCGAGCCCATCGAAAGTGGCTCGATAAGATCGACAGGTAGTTTTCCAGTACCCCTATTTTTTACAGAAAAATTTAAATTTCTTCAATATATCGATGCACCCTCCGATATGATCTGAAATCAAATATCGATAAGATCGAAAGTCCATCGATGATATCGACTGTGGGCACGCATTTCTTTCAGCAGATATTTCAGGTTGTTTTTAACTTTGATCAGGGGTCATTCAAGGAAGTTGATATTCATATGTCAATGATATCGAGGCCGAGTTGATTGCATCGAAACTGGACACAAACTGTCCAGCGAGTTTACTAGTAAATCAATTAGATTTATCGATGCATCGACACTGCCTTCGATATCATCGATATAAAAATTCTGATGACATCGGCTAACCCTCGATCATATCCTAAAAACCTGAAATATTTCATGTCATGTTTCTCTCATTTTTCAAGTGTCGATTAATCGAACCTACCATCGATGGAATCGGAGTTCGAAATCCGATGATATCAATAGTAGTTTCCATTCATCGACCATCTGGCAAAAGGTTTCAAAAGCATATGACTTTGAGTTCGAGTATCGAGCAGACCATCGATGCTATTGAGTGTATCCACTCGATGATATCAAACCTGCTCGATGATATCGAACTCAATCATAAATGTGACCGTTTTATATCCGTTGGAACCTTTTTCCTATATATAGAGGACTTGTCTATTGTTGCTAAGAGAGAGGAAGCAGAGAGAGCTTTTGAGTGTTTAACCTTAGATCATATACCCAAAGCCTTTTCTCTCAAGGAAGTTCATCCTCTAATCCACCCTCATCATTGATATTCAATAGAGTGGATAGGGGAATGAACTTCCGCATTCAAGGATCCTCCAGCTACTACCTTAATGGCAAATCATTAAGCTAGGATGCCTTGAATGCCTAGATGATTGGAACTACTCTATCTTCCTTATAGGAAAACCTTTAGGGAGTAGGATTCTATCATAACCTCGACCCAAGCCAAAGCCAAGTACTGGTATATCATCTTGTGTTGCAGTTCAAGGGAGCAGAAGACTCTTCGTCAACAAGGAGGAGGAGATCTTCGGCATTGTGCTAAATGAGACTCATCAACTTATTTGTAAGTATCTAGAGTCCAAGAAGACACTTGTGATCATTCCTTTTTAGGATTGGGTCTTAAGTGGTTCTCACCCTTGAAGTCCTCAAGGAGGCCTCTGGCGGGAGTGTACGTGGTGGATGCATTGTGTGGACCCTTATTCTGTAGAGAGCTTAAACATCTGGTTAGGAGTGAACCAGTAAAACTCCTGGGTTAGAGGTGAACCATGTAGAAACCTCTAGAATGGTCCTATGGAAGATCCTTGGCTAGTGTGCCTAAATGTGGGTGCGTTGTGTTGACCCTTGCTCGTGAGAGCATAAACAGTCAGCCTCGGTGTAGGTTGTAAAGGTTGAAGGTGAACCTGATTTAAAACCTTAGGTTTAAGATGAACCATTGTGAAACCTCCTTAGTGAAATCCGGTACACTCAAGGCTTGAGTGCGGCTACCGGGAGTGGAGTAGACAAGTAGTCGAACCATTATAAAAATGATGTGTTTGTGATTGCTCTTCTTCTGAGTTTGTGATTCATGTCGATGCATTCATATTTATATATCTGATCACACCTCACACACATTCACAGTCATATCCATCATAAACTAAGTTATATATTGCCACTTCCTGAATAGTTTGTGATTGGATCCTCTACCAGGCTTGGAAGCCAGTAGAATTACATTTGAGCAATCCTAATATATGTCTGTTGTTAGGATTAGTGTAATAGGATTTTAAAATAAATCATAAAAACTTTTGAAAGTCCTATTCACCTCTCTAGGACATATTAGCATATTCCTTCTTCAACTAGTGCGGTCTTTACCGCCATTTCACAATGTATGCTTCTGTTTTGCTCCCCCCCGAGCACATGCATGCTTGCATGGGTCTAGTCAACCATCATGGGTTTGGTCATCCGGGGGCTCCTTACCTAATTGACGGTCTGGATCACCCGGACGGTGCCTCAAGGTGGGCCATGACTCGTTTGAATCGTATGTCATCAATTAAACTTGTTGTGGGCGGGAGTTTGTCGGAGAAATTCTCTTTTTATGAGAATTATCAGGTCAGCATGGATTTGACCACTCCGGTGGTTCGGTGCACTTCGTGCAAGCCGTCCGTGGTGCACTTGCAACCTAGCGTGTCCCCCACATGATAGATCCGTGCAAATCCACGTCGTTCATTCTCTTAAGGAACCTCATCTGAGGCGTCGGGCCAATGATTAGAATGATCCGATGCTCGGGTGGCCCATAAGTTGTGATCGAAGCATTTACTTACGGATTTCTACTAATCTGAACGCTGGATCTTTTTGGGTTCAAGTTTCACTGGCCCAAAAGATCCTAGAACTATGGGTGTGTACGTGCTCAATCACCTTGCCTGTTGAGCATACTTAGAAATATGTTTTCCGTGTGCCACTACTATATGTGTTCACCTAGGCACCTGCTCATTTGCTTTCTTATTTATAAGGTCCATTTTGTTGATGTGGACCGTCTGTCCAGTCTCAGAAATGTCTATCCTTTGAGTAGTTTACTGTTGGGTTCTATAACCCAATGGCCATGATGGGGAGATTGGCTGTTAGGATTAGCGGACATTTTGTTTAGACCCTAAGAGTTCTGGTTTCGATAATCGGTCGAAGGTCGTTCTCACCATTTTGGTTTAGGTTAGAATCATTTATTACTCAGGTTCATAATTGTACTAAATAAAGTTTCAATGGTAAAACCCGTGTAGGGGTGTTACATGAACCGATGTCTGAAACTTCGGAATATGTTGAGACTACATCACCTATTGAGAATTTCTCTAAATTTTATTACTTGTAGTCTTTGATTCACCATATTGTGCTAACTTTAAAACTTTCTCCATCTCAAGTGAATCATATGTACTTTGGACACCTCAGAAGATTAAAAGGAAACTTTATGCTGAGGTCCATAAATTTCTCTAGAAATTCATACTCCAGGACATCCAAGCCTATTGCAGAAGGGGCTTTTGGATGATCTTGTAAAGAAATCTATTGAGAAATTTATCAAGATATTAGCCGGAGGAGGAACCTTACGGCATGACCGAGTAGCTTTTCCCTGTTTTCCTAGTTAGGTTTACTGCTTTCAAAGAATTTAGGATTATGATAGTTTGCTTTCCGCTATTTTAGGATAGTTTACTTTCTGCTGTTTAGGATAGTTTGCTTATTGTTTGTTGAGTCTTTTGTGCTAACCCATCTTCACACTGAGATCATTGGAAAAACCTCAAAAAATTTCCTTCTTTAGGTATTATCTTTCCATCACTTCCCTTTTCTTTTCATTGCCTCTTTTGCATTACATGCTTATTTCTTTTACATTGAGGAAAATATAGATTTTAGGTTGGGGGTGTGGATTAGACAAGCTAATTAGTGTTTTCTTAATCTTTGAACAAAAATTGCAGAAAATTAGAAACTTTTTGAAATATTAGAATTACAAGATGCTTAATGTTAATGCCTCATGTCTCTTGGAGTTTAGTCACTTAGGAGATCTCAAAATTAAGTTAAGTCATTAATCCTCAATTAGGAGTTTTAAATACTGATTGAGTCATGATATCACATGTCACATCTAGCTTACACAGTAAAGTGTTAATTTGATATTGAATTGTTAACTTGATGATTATTACGCATGGAAGGAACCAACCTAGGGAATTTGTCCATTATATTTAATAAGAATAATTGAAAATATAGAAAAAGAAAATACCCAGCTAAAAAAATAGTTATTGTCGAAAAAGTTTACCTATTAAAGATCTTTAAAAAGGTTGACATAGCGTGAAAGCCATTGATGGAAAAATCAAAAGCTGGAGGAATAAAAGATGGAACTAAAAGATGAACGATCACGCAAGTTTCGATTTAGGTTTTGGTAGTCCTGAATGCTCTTTTAATTATCAATTTATCATAAAAGTGACAAATTGAACCTTTGATTGTGATAAATCTAAACTTCATTATACACCCATGGAACTCAATGTTTGGAATTATTCTAATTGGAGGATTAATGCTTTGAACTTAATTATGAAACTTACCGAGTGCGAGTTTAGGAGAAGGTAATGCACAACATTGATGTATTTTACAATTCTATGATCTGGATTATTTTTTAAAAACCACTTGAGGACTTGAGCTTATAGAAATTATCACATGGTTCTTGAAATATTTTTCGCATACTTTGCTGGGACTAGCAAAATGCTAGTTAGGGATTGTGTTGAGGGTCAAATATTGCATATTATCCCCCATTTATATCTTGGTTTTATGAACATGATAATGCTTAATGTGCTATTTTACTCATGTTTGTATTGCAAAGTGAATTTAAGAGCTTGGATTGAAAAGGGTGCTAAAAGCATGGATTTGATGCTCAAGAATCACCAAGGCAAGAGATGCATCTTAGGAGACCAATATTAAAGAATTCACATGCCAAAGATCTATGAAAATCAAGTGAGGAATGAAAAGAATCAAAGATTTGAAGTGAAGAAAAGAAATCCTGAAATCGTCCTGAAAAAGCATATTCTGAAACATGGAGTCATTTTTTGAAATTGCATAGAGTGAAGTCTATTTTGGAAAACTATGTAGAGTGAAGACTATTTTAGCAAACTACGTAAATTTGAGGTGCTTTCTAGAGTTTTTCAACTAGGTGAGAAAGTTGAAGTTCCACAACTATAAATAGGACTTCCTAAGATGTTCCTAAACATCTTTTAGGGTTTAAGGAGTAGAGTAAAAGGGTAGAGAAGCCATCACCAAGAGTTTTTCTTCTTCTTCCTTAGTTATTTTCATGTTTTTCTTAAGAGACTTTGGTCCAATCATGTCTATGGTTGGTTAAACCTCTTAGCTAGGGCTAAGAGATGAAGCTTGTAGCATGATGGGATGTTTCTATTGCTTTGATTCATGTTTATGTTGAACTCCATGGATTCTAATTTGATATTTAACGAATACTTTTAGTTTTTAATGGTTTATTGTGACTCAAAATACAGTAGATTTGCAATAGCTGTGAGTATCTTCATTTCCTGATTTGAGATTGTGAAATTAGTAAGTCCTGTTGTTCACCATCATCCCTTAGGCATGGTAGGGTGATGGAATCCTTCCTAATCTTCACAATTCTCCTGCTTTGAGATTATGGGATTGGTAAATATTATTGTTTGCCATTGTCTCCTGGGCATAGTTTGGTGATGGAATCCCTATCAATTATCATAGTTTTCCTTCATTGAGAATTAGGTCAATGAAAGTTCATATTTGGTTTTATTGATATATTTTTCAATTAGATAGGATAGGACTTAAATTCTAATTGTGTTACTTGAATCAAGTAAGAGGGCTCCCTGATCATTATAAGTGGATCCTTGGAAACCCTAGTTCCCACCTTTAAATTCTTAGTTTTAATTACTCTATTCACAATTACTCTCTCGAATACTTAAGAATTAGTTTAACATCTTCTTCTAGTTTTACTTTTAGTTCTACTTCTAGTTAATTTAAAAAAGATACAAGTTTCAATCCCTGTGGATTTGACCTCGGTCTTATCGAGATTATTACTACATCGTGACCCTACACTTGGGGTTGTGAACACTTGTGCATCTTCCTCTAATCTACTTGCAGTTGACCGGAGACTTGTACTTCCTTTACACCCTGTTTGAGTCTTTCCCCCTTCTTATTTTTTTCTTTTTTCCTTGATATTGTTTGTCGCTCTTATGACCCCTTTCTACCACGGGTGGCATGCGAGCATGCTAGAATTGGGATTGCGGTTCCAATTCAAGCCGAACAATAATGACCCTGACCATCGAAGTAGGCAGATACAGTATGATCGAGATCTAAGGAGATCAGTCACCTATTCAACCACTCGCTCAATGTGTAAATTGATCAGGTGATAGTCATAGTGTGGGGTTTGTCATCTAATGATGGGTTACTCCTTTGCCTTCCATATGAAAGGACTTTCCAATATAAATTAAATAGAATAACAGAGAATTCCTTACAGTCGACCGTAAGGAATTCTGAAGGATGCTCTGCCAGTGATGGGATGAAGTTCCAATTACAAATATAATTATTAGCTACTGCATTAACACTATGAATTACACTAAGGAATTTAAATGGCAGATGTGGAAAGTAAATGATTATACTAGGAACAGTAATTTACTTGATATGTATATAGTTACACTATAAAATGTAAATCTGACGAGATAATTGAAAGACAATTAGAAGATAATTAAAAGATAAATTTTGGTTTTGATTGGTTTGGTTGGTATGAGACGAATTTTCATGCTTACTTTGATCTTCTATTATAGCTTTGATCCAGGCATTTTGGATCCTTCCCACGTTCCGACGGTTATTATAATTGTTTCTCCATTACTTGGTTTCCAGATGCTTCTCATGATCTATTTCATTCGAATCTTTCTTTAACCAATTAGCCAACAATTATACATATTTCAACCATTAACCATCTGTTGCTTAGTCACTTGGACTCTGTCACATATGTATCGGCCACTTTAATATAATTGATATGTTTTAATCCCTTCATCAAGATGCAACCATACATATTTGTTGGAAATCTTCTGACAAAATATGCTCTTTGTACACATACTCTACCCTAGCTGGTCAAAACAGTCCTCGACAAAATAAGATACAAACATTGCCCCCCTCGTCGTTTCCTTTTAAAGAAAGTGACAACGATATTGGAGGTTTTACTAATGCTATCATAAATGCCCACACGTGTTACCAAAATGTGAACCGCCTTCGACCATGATTGTCACTCTTGATCGCATCGATTCAAGGCATTGAATGAGTCTCTAGTTGACATGTGTCTCAAAAAGCCATTGTGCTGAAATAAGCATGATTTCATAATAAATGTTACTTCCTATTTGCTTATATATAGGCAATCTCGCTTTCAAATTCAATATGCTTTTAAAATCTTTCTCTCTTTACAACTCATCTCTTCCGAAATCTTTGCTACTCTTATCTCTTAACAATGGCTTCTTCATCGTTTGAACCTTCCTTTGATCAAAAGGACATAATGACGATAATAGATCTGTTCACCAAAAAGTGTACCGAAGGAATAATCTTCAAATCTCCGATGCATGAAGACACTCTCTGCCTTGGCCCTTCATTTTCTCTAGAAATCTCGACCGAAGCATTGCAACCCTTGGACACATTCTTCCCGATTTGTTTAGGGGAAAACATTCTCATCAGGTCCAAAACCATTCCTGATATTGCAAACGCGCAAAAAAAAAAAAAAAAAAAAAAAAACAAGATTGTGGATAAAGCCACTTCCAAGGTGGGAAGATTGGTTTTCCAGAGTATCAGACCAATACGAAGATCTATGGAAAGAGCTTCGTATTTACGAAAGTATCAATATATCGCTTTTAGAATACTTTCCCAACACATCTATTCTTCTTGCTCTATCGTCGTGTTAGAGCACTTCCACTAACACTTTCATATTTAGTTGCGATTCAATGAGCGTTACCATTAAATAGATCTGCCATCTGATCGAACTTTTACCCTTTGGGATGATGTATCATGCAAAGGCCAAAACAGGGTAATGCAAAAACTTCCCTAATAAAACTGCCAAAGGATACACCAATTTCATGAATGCTACCGCAAGTTCGATGGACTGATCGAAGAAATCAAGCACCTCACCTTCCTTCTCTTCTGGATCTATTGTCACTTATTACAACACCTTGAACTTTGAGGGTTGAGTCATACTTGACTCTCGAGGTCCCAGGTGTCACTTATGCTTTTATGAAAATGAAAGTATTCGTACATTTGGTTGGATATCACAGTAGATATATAGTCAAGCCAGATAATGCAAAATACTTTGAAATAAATAATCCAAACATTCTAGTTAATATAAATAGAAAGGCCATATTTGTTTAGAGTACATGGCGGAACCTGATTGGTATATAAACATGTAGTCCAAAAATGCAAAAAAAAAAAAAAGTGTCAGCCCTAAAATCCTACCAACGGTCTAATGATGTCCTACATCGGCCCTCTAAATGTCTAGAAGTATGAAAGCTCCTCCTCTGAGTCCACATACGCCTCCTCTAGTGTGTCGGACTCCAGGGTAGCTGCATCTAAACCGGGTCTGGTCGGTGCTTTAAAACACTGTCCTAGAGTGGGAGTAAGTGATCAACTTAGTGGTTCCATTAACATCAAGTTACACATGTTATCAATTCCACAAGCACGATTAATGATAAAGAATCTTAACACCCAATTCCTAAGTATTATTATTAGTTTATGTGCATGCTATTATGGGATGATGCATGTCCTCGCATTCCAACACTCCCTCATAAGCGTCTCCGACACCTTATTCATTAATGGTAACACTCACCCAACAAGCAACCACAACACCTAAGTCACCACAACCTAATGCAATGCGATGAATGTTCATGTTAGCTGAGTATTTAGTTAAGTTCGTTCATCTAGGAAAATTGGAGAAGTTGAAACACCACCATTAAATCAATGACCCTATCCAGATCATTGGCTCGTGGCTGCCGTAGCGACCCTGTACCTGTGATCTGTGATCCGACTAGGTTCATCACTCCCAGGTGAGCTCATACGATAGGTAAATTCATGAAATGGGTTTGCTTGCGGTCACTAGGGGGAGGCTTGTCACCTTAGCGTAGGCCAACAGTATGGGCACAATGTCCCATACCACTATGCTCGACTCCCGAGTCTTAAGGATCATGTCACTAACATTAATAGTGGGCCTCCTAAGGGCATGTGGTGCTTTGAATTCAGACAGGCATGATCATACATGGTGAATACATGTGGTTGGTCGACTAATGGACTAATTCGGTTGACTCGAGCGAACTTCAGCGTAATCGGCACTGGAAGCAAGCATCTCGTGTAGTCTGACTACTGTTGGTTGTCCGTGTTCGACCTGGATTAGTCAGACTAGCCCGGGGTAACCGAGCTAATTAGGATTGCCCTCATGAGTTTTAGGGTTTTCCAACCAACCTGATTAGTCGATTAACTGCAATCAAATAGTATACTTCATACATTACTCATTTCGAGAATAGGAAGGATTGCATAACAATAAATCGGGAAGGTCCTACTTGTTTTAGGAAATTTATCAAATATATAAGTGTACTACTTAGATCTTTGAAATTTGTAGGTGATAAGACAAATTAAATGCATATGTTAGAGAATGATACAATGCATGAGCAAGAATCTTAGTAAATTCAACCTACTCTAGCATTTAATCAATTGTTTAAGCTACATTCTCACCATTAGCAATTCATAGAGGGCAATCGATTGAAAGAATGTACACTAGTTAGTATGCGATCATTTATTCATTACGCAACCATTAATCGTGACATGGGTTCGATAAATGACAACCTAAGGGTAGTGGTCCGCACCTTTGAGTGATACACCAGATTTCGAGCTCGCTCCTAAGACTAGGGTCATGCGGATTTGCTTGTCAGTGTCCAGTCTTGAGATGGACGGCTTGTAAGGCCTCATGCATTCAATTCTTAAAAGAAAATCATCATGAAAAGGTTTACTATTTACCTCAAATCATTCTTGGGGAGATTCCGGCAATGCGACATGATGCGGATGCATTGTAGGCTAGTGGCGGCAGGGTGGTCTTCCATACTAGCTCCTCTCCCTCACTTTCCCCCTTTATTCTCCTCTCTCTCTCTCTATCTCTTGCAATAAAAATTCGTATGGGAGTGAGGGGTTGATAAATGAGGCTTTATATAGTGCCAAAAATGTGCACAATAGCCCTAGTTCTCCTTTTTCTATTAAACTTGTCCTGAGGGAGGTTAATTATGATTTACAGGGTCCCTTCGAGTGCCCACTGGCTCAGCGTCATTTTAGCTCAGGTGTTATAGTTATTGTGCATCAATGCCCCATAAGTGACGACCGAATGTTTCTTTGGATGATTGCCTTGTTCAAGGACATCGAGTAGCCCGAACACCATTCGTCCTAAGTCATATGTACAGAGGTCATTATGAGGTTAGCAATAAAGGATTATACTCTGCAAGGGGAACTATATGTCTTATACAGATGTTGTTTATAACATACTGTCAGCCTTATCTCTTTGATCAGTAACATTCTGACTGATCATTTTCTTCTAATGGCAATCGAATTCTCCACACTCCCCTGGAGAAGAATATGGTCAACGAATACCTTGTAGGATTCTTATCTCTTGACAATTCCAATGACAATCAGTCCTTTATGCCCTTTACAAAGAAAAAGGCTTACGGACCTAAATGGCTCACATGACAATTTGATCATGAAGATGAGTACTTGGTCAATTGACTACATCAAGCTTGGACCTGCTATGTCATCTTTCACGACTTGGCTTTTGGCGGTACAATTGGAAAAGGCAAAAACATGAAAGCAAGGGTCAAACAATATCACCCTTCCGTGTTTGCTTTCAATTTGGCTTGGTGCAGTATATCCCCTGTCCTCTCACTTACACAACATAAAACTGACCTCCTTACGATCGTTTGATAGTGATCAATGATGAGTTTAATACTTCTCTCGGCAAATCTTATTGCAAGGAAGTGGTCGCTCTTCAGATTCCAACCTATCTTGAGTCTCCTGAGGCATGAGCAACTCCATAGTGTGGTGGGATCACCAGTATGTTAAATTCTTAGGTGGTCAAAGTACCATAGAACTTTTGTCCCAATTTTGCTCCCAGCCGGGTCTAGTGGATAGCAAGAAAAGAAGTGCCCCTACACCGCTAACCACTATTATGAAAAAGAACAGTAAGAGTGAAGACTAGGATAGTTACCATTCCTTCCATTCCGACGACCGAAGCTCATTTTCCAGAAGTCCCGCAAATTACCTGTTCACAACCCCAAGTGTAGGGTCGCGATGTAGTAATAATCTTGGTGAGACCGAGGTCGAATCCACATGGACTAATCTTGTGTGTATATTCTGAAAGTAATTAGAATCAAAACTAGGAAAAGATCTAACCTAAATTAGGAAAGTAGGGAGTAATTGTGAGATGATGAATTTAGAAACTTAAGAATTTAAAGGTAGGAACTAGGGTTTCCAGGGATCCACTTGTAGCTATTAGGATGTTTCCTTATTTGATTCAAGGCACTCAATTGGAATTGGAGTCCTATCCTATACAACTGGAAGATATTTAATAAGATCAGATCTAAACTTCCATTGACCTAATTCTCAACGAATAAAAGTTGTGAAGATCGGAAGAGATTCCATCACCTAACCATGCCCAGGAGACTATGGTAGACAACAAGATATACTGATCCAACAACCACCATTAGAGAATTGTGAAGAATAGAAGGGATTCCATCACTCATCCATGCCCAAGGGACAATGGAGAACAACAGGATTTCCTATTTTCACAAACTCCAAATAGAAAAAGAAGATACTTCAAGCTATTGCAAATCTATTGTAATTTAAGTTACAACAAACCATCCAAAACTAAAATTATTCCTTAAATATCAAACTAAAATCAAAGGAGTTTAACATTAACAAGAATCAAATAAGAAAAACATCCCAATCATGCTATAAGCTTCACCCCTTAGCCCTAGCTAAGGGATATAGCCAGCCATAGACATGATTGAATTAAAAACCCTAGAAGAAAGCATTAAAAACTACGAAGAAGGGAAGAAGAACCTTGGGAAGCGGATCCACCCTTTTGCTCTACTCCTTCAAACCCTAAACATCCTTAAAAGACTTAGGAAACCCCTATTTATAAGCCAAGTTCCGCAAAATCGTAAAATCGAATCAAATTTACGCAGTCCGCATAAACACTGTGTAACCGGTTCGATGTTATCAAACACCCTTCAATGTCATCGAAGGGGATTGAATCTGAAAGTCGCACCTTTTCTTCTTTCGCACTTCGTAAGTCTCTGTGTCATCAAACCGTCCTTCAATGTCATCGAGCAGAGATTTGATCCATCGAACGGGTCTTCGAGTTATCGAGAATGTGTCCAAAATAGTTCAGCGAGTTGCTTTAATTTCTTCAATAAATTCGATGCCATCGAGCAGTCTTCCATGTCATCGAGCACATTCTTTCGAGTATCAAACATGCCTTCGATTAATGAAGAAAAGCACCCAATACGTCTAGCAACCAACTCAATTTTCCCTCATAAATTCGATGTCATCAACCAATGTTCGATGTCATCGAACGGATATTTGATGTCATCGAACGGTTCTCGATGGCACAGTCTTTGTGATTTCTGTGCTTGTTTTTTCGACTTCCTTCCTTCTCCATTTAGTTTTCTTGGATTATAGAGTCTTGAAATCTTCAATCTTGGTCTCCAAAGATCCATTCTTTGCTTTGGCAATTCTTGAGCAATAAATCCATGCTTTTTGCATTCTTTTCAATCCAAGCTCTTAAAATCACCTTGCAACACAAACACATGTAAAATATACCATTAAGCCATATTATGTTTGTAAAACCAAGAAATAAATGGGGATAATATGCAATATTTGACCCTCAACATTACCCAGAACAACTTGCTATTCTTGCAGCTACTCGACTGCAACAGATGGCTTCAAAGAAAATTTCAAACTTAGGAGGTATCAATCCTCCTCCAAAACCACCTGTTCTTTCTTTCTAGCACACAGTTCCTTCCAAACCTCCTCTGATTATAAAACATCAGCCAATTCCAATACCTAAAAGGCTATCAAATACACACTCAGCTTCATCAAGTTGCAAACACCTTAAATTGGTGGTCAGGTTATTGGTAGAGTTTTATTTTTCTGGTCGAGCCAGTTGATACTTGGCTCGGATAAGAACTCAATTGGTATGGTCCTGGAAATATCATCGTCGACGGCCGATGCCAATTTAGCTAGGGCATTGGCTTTGGAATTTTCTGACCTACAAACTAGCGTGAGTTTGTAGTTTTTAAACGCATAGAGCAAGTTTCGATCTTTCTGCAAATAGGCAATCATCTTCTCTCCTCTGGACTAATATTATGTAGTGATTTAATTTACCAGCTAGGAATCATTGTATATTCTCAACATATTGGCTTACATGGCTTTGACTAGTCTTAATCTAGCAAGGAAGGCTTCGCTTTCAGCTTCATTTTTAGAATTCATGAAGCCAAATCTTAGAGCATATTCTATGTTGGCCTGATTGGGTGAGACGAGGATCATCCTTACTTCGCTTCCTCAGGAATTTGATGACCCATCCACATGGAGGGTCCACTCTTGTGGCCCAATCCTTTGTTCGACCTCGGTTTCCTACTGAGGGGATGACTAGGTGAATTCGGTGATAAAATCAGCGATAGTCTATCCTTTAATCGCCACCCATGGTCAGTATATGATGTCAAAGTCACCTAGCTCAATCGTCCACTTGGATAGTTGCCCTGATACCTTTGGTTTCTGTAATACCTGGAGGAGTGCCACGTCGGTTAGAACTACGATCGTATGAGCCTGCATATAAGGCCGGAGACATCGAGATGACACAATCAGGGCCAGTGCCATTTTTTATTTCTAGGTATCACATCTCCGCTCCAGTCATGGTTTTGTTTAGATAATAGACTGGTCACTATTACTTTCCTCTTCCTGTATCAAGGTCGAGCTGAACACTACATTTGATATTGCTAGATTTAATAGTAGTTCCTCCTCGGGGCTTTAGCTTAGAGAGCAATGGTGGAGACCTTAAGTATGTTTTGAGCTATTGAAATGCTCGGTCACACTCTTCAATTCAAGTAATCTTCTTGCTCCCTTTCAACTGCTTAAAGAATGACAAGCATTTCTCCATGGATCGAGAGATGAATCTGTTTAAGGCCGCTACTCTGCCCATCAGGCAATGTATTTCTTTTGTTGCGATGGGGGAGCTCATCTCCAGGAGAGCTCGGATCTTGTTAGGATTTACCTCTATTCCCCCCTGATTGACTAGGAAGTTTAGGAACTTTTCTGAGCTAACACCGAAGGCACACTTGCTCGGGTTGAGCTTCATCTGGTACTTTCTCAAGTCTTCAAACATCTCCTTCAGGTCAGTCAAGTGGTCACTTGCCTTGAAACTCTTAATAATCATATCATCGACGTATACTTCCATTGTTTTCCCAATATGCCTGGAGAACATTTTGTTCACCAAGCACTTGTATGTTGCTCCTACATTCTTTAGTCTGAACGACATTACGTGGTAGTAGTACAACCCTATGTCAGTGACGAAGGCCACTTTTTGCTTGTCATGTCTATGTAAAGAGGTGATTTGCATCGCTTATTATCATTGTGTTTTTGCTCGAATCACTATCGAATAGCATTATTGGGCCTCATGCAGCTCCCCCTGACCTGGTTGTCTCAATGCTTAGTTAGGAACTGCATGGTAAGGTGATAAGTAGACACCACAACTCTCATGGGGATAAAGATGGCCTGCTACAAGAAAATCAACCATGGTGGTGACATGGTTAGCGCCTTCGCCAGCTGTTACGGGTAGGAGGTAACCTTTTCCCCTGCAAAGTCGAGTAAGGGTGTTCGAACAAGTCACAATCTTCACCTTCTTATCAAATGTGACTATGAATAAGTGTTGATGGTCAAATATTGCATATTATTCCCATTTATATCTTGGTTTTATGAGCATGATAATGCTTAATGTTCTATTTTACTCATGTTTGTGTTGTATGGTGAATTTAAGAGCTTGGATTAAAAAGGGTGCTAAAAGCATTGATTTGATGCTTAAGAATCACCAAGGCAAGGGATGGATCTTAGGAGACTAAAATTGAAGAATTCACATGCCAAAGATACAAGAAAACCAAGTGAGGATTGAAGAGAATCAAAGATTGAAAGTGAAGAAACAAAATCTTGAAATCATCCTGAAAAAGCATAATTTAAAACTCCGGGTCATTTGTGAAATTGCGCAGAGTAAAGCCTATTTTCAGAAACTGCACAGAGCGAAGTTATTTTAGTAAACTACGTAAATTTGAGGCAGTTTCTAGAGTTTTTCAACTAGGTGTGAAAGTTGGAGTTTCACAACTATAAATAGGACTCCCTAGGATGTTCCTAAGTATCTTCTAGAGTTTAAGGAGTGGAACAAAAGGGTGGTGAAGCCGTCACCAAGAGTTTTTCTTCTTCTTTAGTTGTTTTCATATTTTTCTTAAGAGACTTTGGTCCAATCATGTCTATGGTTGGCTAAACCTCTTAGCTAGGGCTAAGAGGTAAAGCTTATAGCATGATGGGATGTTTCTATTGCTTTGATTCATGTTTATATCGAACTCCATGGATTCTACTTTGATATTTAAGGAATACTTTTAGTTTTTAATGGTTTATTATAACTCAAATTATAGTAGATTTGCAATAGCTTTGAGCTTCTTCATTTCTTGATTTTAGATTATGAAATTAGTAACTCCTGTTGTTCACCATCGTCCCTTAGTGATGGTAAGGTGATGGAATCCTTCCTAATCTTCACAATTCTCCTGTTTTGAGATTATGGGATTGGTAAATCCTCTTATTTGCCATTGTCTCCTGGGCATGGTTTGGTGTTGAAATCCCTACCAATTATCATAGTTCTCCTTCGTTGAGAATTAGGTCAATGGATGTTCAGATTTGGTTTTATTGATATATTTTTCAATTGGATAGGATATGACTCCAATTATAATTGTGTTACTTGAATCAAGCAAGAGGGCTCCCTGATCACTACAAGTGGATCCATGGCACCCTACTTCCCACCTTGAAATTCTAAATTTTAATTACTCTCTCAAATACTTCAGAATTAGTTTCACATCTTCTTCTAGTTCTACTTCTAGTTAATTTCAGAAACGTACAAGTTTCAGTCCCTGTAGATTCGACCTCGGTCTTAACCAGATTATTACTACATCGCGACCCTACACTTGGAGTTGTGAACAAGTTTTTGGTGCCGTTGTCAGGGATTGACGGTTGCATTTTCTGGACTTAATTAGTTTTAGAATTATGTTAAGATATGATTTATTTACTTTCTATGTTTAGGTTAGGGTTCTTTCTAATTTGTTTTAAGAAACTAACTTTTCTTTCTATTTCCAGATTTAGAAACTTTCATATTTATTTTTTTTAAAACTAACTTTTCTTTCTATTTCTAGATTTAGAAACTTTCCTAATTTGTTTTTAGAAACTAGCTTTTCTTTCCATTTCTAGATTTAGAAACTTTCCTTTTCTGTTTTTAGAAACTAACTTTTCTTTCTATTTCTAGATTTAAAAACTTTCCTTTTCTATTTTTAGAAACTAATTTTTTATTTTTTAGAAATTTCCTAATCCATTTTTAGAAACTAATTTCCTTTCCTTTTTCTATTTTTAGAAACTTACCTTCTATTTTTAGAAACTTTCCTTTTTCTTTTTTCAAAACTAGGTTGCTTTCTTTTTCGCTTTTTCTTTTTTTTTTTTTAGAAACTAATTCACTTTCCTTTTTTTTTTTTTTTTTTTTTTTTGCAGGACCTTAATTTAGAAACTTATATTTTGGTAACCTCTTTCTAATTCTCTCTCTTTCTTTTCTAGATTTCTTATTTGTTCGAGGATTCTTTCTTTTTAGGATTAGGTTAGATTTTTCTTAATTTTAGACTTTTGTTTTTTAGGATTTTTCCTGTTATTATTATTATTATTATTATTTAAAATTTTTTAGGAACTAACATTGTTTTCTATTTTGAAGGATCCCAGCATAGATCTTCTCAAATATGGTAACTTCCTTCTAACTTCTCCTCTACTTACTTTCCATATTACTGTAGGATTTTTTCTTTTATTCTCTCTTAGGATTAGATTCAGAGTTAGGGTTTCACCATGCAAGAGTGGGAACGTCAATATGCTGAGATAGCTAAGAGATATTGGGAAGGGATGTATGATGATTATGATAGGAAATAGCCTATGTCTCAAACTTTTTTTGAAAATATTGTTATGGGAAAATATGAACCGGCCTCAGAAGGAATGGACTCGGCTTGGCTGACTAAGTGAACTCGTCATAGCAAGCCGAATGACCAAGGCCGACGAGTGAAACCTCAGCTCGGTAGCGACAGCTAGTCTAACCCAATCTGGTAGTAACTAAAGTTCAACTCCTAAGTTCTTTTGTAGAGCTATCACATTAGCCTATAACCCAGAAGAAGCCATTACACATCTCCACCAGTAGCTCCAACCCGATCCTTGCTGAGCAGCAATCAGGATCGACCTACGTATGGGTGTAGACCGTTAGAGGATGGACTCAAATGGTAGGGTTGGCTCGAACGTGGATGAGAACGTGGTCAGCAATCACATTGAGGAATCAACTCCAATAACGTATGTGAATAGTGTTTTCCGTTGTATGATTACGAGATAACTGTCAATATTAGTGCACGCGTCGTTCACTCCTAATGGCAGTAGTCGTGCCGAGAAAGACGGGCATGGTTACTTCGACCAAAAGGTATAAATAGGAGACTAGCTGCAGGAATAGGTATGCAATATCTGACACCCTAAGCCCCATCCTAGCTTGACTTTGGCATAGGAGGGTGCCCTGCTCTAGTCAGGGTCTCCTTTGTCCTTCTCCCGTGCAGGCTTATAGGGCTCAGCGTGAGTGCTTAGAGCTTGGCGAGGGTGAACCAGATTCTTGCATCAACATTTTGACACTGTCTATGGGAATTCATAACAAAAAGTCTTGGTAACTTTATCGAAAATGGTTAGAGGAAAGAAGAAGGCACTCCCAGTAGCCACGAAACTTGAGCCTAGTAGACAACACAGCTCATCTTCAATACTTCATGCTGAATCTACTCCAACAGGGCCGTCTCAATGGACTTAAAGCCGAGGTGGTAAGTATCAAGCGTTGCAGAATCAAGTGCAGACGTTAGTCTGTGAGATTAACCAAATGAAGCAACAATAGAGAATAGGACAACAACCACCCCTTGATCAGGGAGAGGTCGCCCCAGTGGCAACAGAGCAACCTGTTCTCGTAAGCTCATGAGCAAGAGCATTCCAAAGTATGTCAACTCACCTCCAAACATCGTACGAAATGCAGTAACTCGAGCGCCAACTTACATGTCTGAGACCTCGGCGTTAACCCCAACTGAGCTCTGCCAAGAGCTGAAAAGGAGGAGAAGGGGCAAAACACCTGACGTCAAAGCTCCTCGTGAAATAGTTGCTGAGAACAAAGATCTATGGGAAACCTAGCTTAATGAACTCCGAAACTAGATCAAAAGTTTACAACGGGATCAGCAAACACAAACTCCAACCGTAGTAGAAGCGATGATGGAGGAGATCGAATCTCTGTTCACCGGTGACATCATGGGCGCAGCAATGCCTCTGAGGTTTAGAATGCCCCCAATCATTCAATACTCGGGTTCTGGGGACCGGACAGATCACATGGAATCCTACTGCTCTTGGATGCAAATCCCGTTGGCATCAGAGGCAATGATGTGTAGAGCATTCTCCATAACCCTCACAAGGGCTACGAGATGTTTGTACTGACAGCTCAAGCCGAAGTCAATTAACACGTTCGTTATGCTCAGTAGGGCATTCTTGACGCGATTCATTGTCAGAAAGAAGAGTTACAAGCTGTCGACTCATCTACTCACCCTGAAACAAAAAAGTGGAGAATCACTGAAAGATTACATCTCTCGCTTCAATGAGAAGGCTCTGCAGGTTGATGACTACTCCGACAGAATGGCCCTAACATGATGATCGGCGGGCTCAAGGACGGAAGGTTCCTCTTCTTAAGAGCTCATTAGTCGGGCTCAGAAGTATACGAACATGGAAGAATTCTTCAGTTCACGAAAGAACAACTAAGGTTTGGAACATTCATCCAAAGAAAAGAGGTGGAAGGATGAAGAGCCATCACAAGCCAACAAAAGGAGGTCGGACGAAAATAACTTCAGTGATCAGAGGCCGAGTTGAAGGCCAGAAAGAAAATTCAGCTCATATACTCCCCTCAACACGTCACCAGAGCATATCCTATTAGATATCTGGGACAAAAGGCTACTACATTAGCCGAGCTATATGAAGACAGAAGCAGCCCAGCGAGATAAACGCAGGTACTGTCACTTTCATCACAACCATGGAAACAACACCAGCGAGTGTGTCGACTTGAAAGAAGAAATTGAAACCCTTATTCAAAAAGGGCATCTGCGACAGTATGTTAAAGAAGAGAAACATCCTCAGAAGGATGAATTGTCGAGCTGAACAGCAGATAATGCCGTCGAGATCTGAACGATATATGGGGGGCCATCAGGAGGTAGGGATTCTGAAATGGCCAAGCTAAATGTCCTAGAGGAGGGGGGGGGGGGGTGAATAGGACTATGCCAAATTTAAAGTAATTACAACAAAATTTAAATAACAAGATAGCCAAATAAAGTAAATCAATTTACAATACTGAAATGAATAGCAACCATAATAAATAAGTATTGAGAGATTGATACAAAAGTTGTTCTAAGGACAACCTTACACCAAAAACCAAAGTTTATGGTAGGACAACCTGATTTCTAGAAAAGTCTTTGTATTAAGAACTCAAACCGTAGAGAAATAAATAAATTTAAACTATACGGAGGAATAAAAACAATTTCAAATATTGATTGTTCTCAGGGCAACCATACACCATAAAAATGGCAGGGCAACCTTATAAGAACAATTAAAGAAACTGAAGCTCAAACTTAATAAAGGAATAGCTAGAAATAAATTGCTGAAATATAAATCTAAACTATTACAACATTCCCACTGAGCTTGAAATAAAATGATTACAACATTCACCACCACATATACATTCCTCAACTGAATAATTAATTATATGAAAATAAAGCACACATCCACACGACACAAAGAGTTATAGTGGTTCGCCTGTGTGTACACCAACTGTTCAACAACAGCCACACAGAATGCTACTCCACTCCTAATATCCTCACACAGGGGATATTAGCATTCACTATCAAATAGGTTTTCACAGGTTCACCAAAAACCTTCACAATTGTGTCTTTTTCAAAGGGCTTACACAATTCAAAAACCCTCTTTTCTGAGTTTTCCTGGCTCTCCTCAGATAACCAATACAATGAGATTTTTCTGGCTTAACCTTAAATAAAATCAAATAAAGTAAATTACACAAATTGTAAAATACCTATTTTTCTTCTTTGTTGTAGCAGCCTAAAAGGAACCAAGTTGGAGTAGAGATTTGAATGTTAAAGTTCAATGTCCAATACTCACTATATAATGGTTTTAATTTTTAATAGATTTTAAATTAAAACAAATGGGCTAGCTTTAATTGATTTTGATTTCAGAAAAAGGAAAGACAACACTTCCTCTTTTCAAATCTAATTGGAGTATAAGAAACAAAATCAATTAAGAAAGCTAAAGAAAGAAGATATTAAATATGCACACTTAGCTTAAACAGATCATAAATTTAACTCTCAGAAGGTCGAATTTTAATTGCTTGAATGATCTATTTTATTCTGAGATTCGTGCTCTATTTATATGTGAATAAATCACATCTTCGACTAGTCTAAAGACCTCTACGACTGGTCGTAGGTTGAACAGAAGTTTGAAAATTCGGGCGCAATAAGATAAGATGGTTTCACGACTGGTCGTAGGGCACCTTCGACTGGTCGTAAGGCACCTTCAACTGGTCGAAGGTCACACACGACTGGTCGAAGCTAAGGGCAAATCATTGTTGTAGTTTGAGTCGTAGGTCTATTACTGATCGAAGAACCAGTAGACACTATTCCTACGACTAGTCGAACAGTCCCTAGGACTAGTCGAAGCCTAACAGAAAATTTATGAATTTTGCAACAAACTTACGACTGATCTAGGAAATCCTTAGACACGTCGAAGCAGTATTAGGACTAGTTGAACAAAGTCCAGGACTAGTCTTAGACAGACCAAACTCTCTTATATAAAATATATGAATTATGTATCCAAAATGGCCTACTCTAAAGGTCAACCTACGGTCAGTCATACCTCAATAATGAAGTAAGGACATTGAAACTTAAAGACACGTGACCTTAAAAGTAGTGAAGCTTGAAGTCTTGATGTAGTTCAAACTTGAAAGCTTCTTGAGATCTTGAATTTGAACTTAAAAGCTTCTTGCATTATCTTTGTCTTTGAATTAAGTCGAACAAACTCACTTCCTCGAGTCTTGACTTATGAGCAGTACTTGTCCATCAAAGTTGATCTTGAGTAGAGCTTTGTTCTTCACATATTTAAGCTTCATAATAGTGTCTTTGGCACCATAAATTTGACAACAAAAAGGGCTATAAACAATAACACTTACAATCTCCCCCTTTGTCAAATTAATGACAAAACACACTTCTAGGATATGTTACAGAACACAGAATATCTGATTAACGAATCATGCACCAGTTGTTATCAACTGACACAGTAACACGAACCTGCAAATCAATATTCAACAGTCCACATCTACACAAAACTCCCCCTGAGTGCATAAAACATATCTATTCTCCATACATATAAGACATCCCCAAGCATAAAACATATCCATTCTCCCCCTTTTTATCATAAGAGGACAAAGAAAACACAGAACAGATAGACTGAGGAGAATAAATTAGAGAGATAGATGAGAGATATCAAGACAAGATATTAGATAATAGCATAATCAACTCATATAATTCATAAACTGAGTTAAAGCAAAACTAACACAATAGTAGTAAAGTTATTACAAATTAGATAACTTGAAAGAACTAATCTGAATCAGATGAAGGAGCAGGGATAGACAGATCAAGTTCATGCATCCCCTTGTTCAAGCGCTTAAGATATTTGTGCATATACTTGAAATGTAAATCATTAGCAACAGACATGTTTTCCATCTTAACGTTTATATTCTCAACCTTATCCTCCAATGCATGTAGACGAGCATCAAAGTCAGAAGGCTCATAATCTGGATCATTTGTAGAATCAGAATCTAGTTCTTCAAAAATATCATCCATATTAATATCACTAGGAGGAAGATTAGCAGCATCTTCCTCATTATCAGCTTCAACATTGCCAACACCACCACCTTGACCTGGAAGCATTTTCAGCTTCATCTTATTTAGGTTAGAATTGTTAAATATCAGATGATGGATAGGGGCTTCACCAACCCGCATATCGACTAACATATGAATAGCCAACACCGTCATCAAATAAGTAAAAGGAATGTCACTGTGACCGGGATGGAGACGAAAATTAAGAATGAAGTGACAAATCAAGGATGGTAAACAAATAGATGTACCACTGGCAACAGTATGAAGAACACGAACCATGAAGGAAGTCAATTCAGATTTATTACCCAATCGTGGATATAAGTTAGACACAGATTTTGTGAAGAACTCTGTATTTGGATAACAAATTCCTTGAGGGAAGCGCATTCCCTTTATGAGTCCATTGAGTATCTAGATTGCATAAATCTCTAGTGAATAAACATTTTTTAGTTTCTGAGGGTTTATCAGATAAATTATGAATAGGAATGCCCTCATCATTCACAGGAATATCTATAAGAGCTGAAATCAAATGACGATCAATGTCAAATGGTCCTTCTCTAGTGGCTATTTTAAAAGTTAAATTCTTCAGTGAAAAATCACATATACATGCGAACATGGACTGTGCAATGGACCGGTATGCTGGCCCACCCCAATGTAATAAGTTATCCCAACCTACAGCTTGAAACATAGGAAGGATATTAAAAGGAGCAACATGATTAATAGAAACTTGATGTTCAAAAATAACATTGCGCAATCTGATGTCCCGAACATAAGACGGATCATCATTGGGAGTCCGAAGATAACGCTTAGAGAGAGGGGCTGATCTGGAAGAAGAAGTGGACCACGGGATGTTGCCTTTTTCCCTCTAGATGCCATTTGCAACAAGAATTTCAAAAAAGTGAAGAGTGGCAAAGGATTGAGAAGATGATTTTCTCAAAACAGATTTTTCAAAAGAAAAAACCCTAAATCACAACGAAATAAGAAATAAATAACTTCAAGAGGAAAATAGAAGTAATCTAGGCACAAATCCACAAGAAATAGGCAAATAAAACACTAACCATGAAGGAGTTGGAAGGTGGGTTCGACTGGTCGAGCGTCGACTAGTCAAAGATGAAAGAAGAAAAGAGGAAGAAGGTGATTTCCTCCAAATATAAGTCAATCACCGTGATCTACGACTGGTCATGGGTTTTCTTTGACTAGTCGTGCCACGACGGGTCAAGGAAATCCTCGACTGGTCGAGTACCACCAAAAAATCAGATTTTCATGCATATTTCAAAAAATTAGAAATTTAATTTAGGAAATATATACAATATGATACAAATAGGCATAAATAATCATTTTAGAATACACATGCCAAGATCACATTTCATTTTGTTAAACTTGCTTTTGTCGAGCAGTTTAGTGAAAATATCAGCACGTTGATTCTCAGTAGGGATATATTCCAATGATATTATCTTTTCTTCTACTGAATCTCGAATATAATGAAATCTAATATCAATATGCTTAGTACGAGATGCTGAATTGGATTTTTTGAAATATTTATGGCACTGGTATTATCACAATATAATAACATAGAATCCTGTTTAATTTCATAATCACTTAGCATACATTTTATCCAAACAAGCTGTGTACAAGCATTACCAGCTGTGATATATTCAGCTTCAGCTGTTGAAAGTGATATAGAACTTTGTTTCTTACTAAGCCAAGAAACTAAACAGTTTCCAATATAAAAACAAGCACCACTGGTTGATTTTCTTTCATCAAGATTACTAGCCTAGTCAGCATCTGAGTACCCAGCTAATTGAATACTAGTCTCATGTGGATACTATAGACTGAGATTAACAATACTAGTAACATAGCGTATAATCCGTTTGACCGCAATCAAATGCGATTCTTTAGGTTCAGACTGATATCTAGCGTAAATACCAACACTTAGAGCAATATCGAGTCTACTAGCAATTAAATACAGTAAACTACCAATCATACTCTGATATAATTTCGGATCCACATTTTACCTGCAAAATCTCTTGAGAGTTTCAAAGTTGTACTTATAGGAGTATCAAAATTCTTACCATTCTCAAATCCAAATCTCTTAATCAAATTCATAGCATAATTAGATTGAGAGATGAACATTCCATTAGGTCGTTGTTTTACTTGTAACCCAAGGAAGTAATTCAATTCTCCAACCATGCTCATTTCAAATTGAGATTTCATCAAATCTGCAAACTCAATAGTCATATCAGTATAAGTAGATCCATAAATGATATCATCTACGTAGATTTGAACCATTAAGATATCTTCGTTATGTTTCTTAACAAACAATGTTTTATCAACACTTCCCATCTAAAAGTTATGCCAAAGTAAAAACTTAGTCAATTTCTCATACCATGCTCTAGGAGCTTGTTTTAGACCATAGAGAGATTTTTTAAGACGGTATACATAATCAGTAAACTTAGGATCTTTAAACCCTGTAGGTTGTTCAACATAAACTTCTTCATATAAATCACCATTTAAAAAGGCACTCTTTACATCCATTTGAAAATTTTTAAACTTTTTAAAGCATGCCATGGATATAAAAAGTCTGATTGATTCGAGACGAGCAACTGGGGCAAAGGTTTCATAATAATCAATACCTTCAATTTGAGTGTACCCTTGTACAACTAATCTTGCCTTATTTCGAATAATATTTCCAAGCTCGTCAGACTTATTTTTATAAAAATCCACTTTGTTCCAATAATATGTTTATCTTTAGGTCTAAGAACAAGATACTAGACATCATTTCGAACAAATTGATTAAGTTCTTCTTGCATTGCAACAATCCAGTTTTTATCAGCAAGAGCTTCTCTTACATTAGATGGTTCTATTTAGGATGTAAAATATACGTAATTACATATATCCTCAAGTTGTCTACGGGTACGAACACCAGTGAGAGGGTTTCCAAGAATCTGTATGGTTGGATGATCTTTAACAGTCCTTAGATCAGAATCAGTCAGATTAGATGAAGTATCAGATTTATCAATTACAAGAACTTCATCATTATCTGAACTTGAGACTGGTGTGTTCAAGTGATCATCAATGACCACATTGATGGACTCTTGAATTACACCGGTCCTTTTGTTCAGAACCCTATAAGCTCGACTGTTTAAAGAGTATCCTAAAAAGATCCCTTCATCACTCTTTGTATCAAACTTTTCCAGATTTTCACGATCTCGTAAAATATAGCACTTCTTGCCAAAAACTTCGAAAGTATTTGACAGTAGGCTTTTTATCAAACCACATTTCGTAAGCCGTTTTATTATTACCTTTAATAGTGTAAACCCGGTTAATGATGTAGCAAGCTGTATTGACTGCTTCAGCCCAAAGATTCTTAGAGAGCTTCATACTATTCAATATGACATTAGGTATTTCTTGAAGCACTCTATTTTTTCTTTCAACAATACCATTTTGTTGAGGAGTTTTGGGCACTGAGAATTCATGTAATATTCCCTAGTCGCTACAGAACTTTTCAAAACTGCTATTCTCAAATTCAGATCCATGATCACTACGAATCTTACTGACTTGAGAACTCTTTTCAGTTTGAATCCTTTTGAGAACCATTTTCACTTCTTCAAGGGTTTCTGATTTGTCCCTTAAGAAGACAACCCATGTATATCTAGTAAAATCATCCACTGTTACTAAGATATATCTTTTACCACTTCGACTTTCTGTCCTTGTAGGTCCTACAAGATCCATATAGAGAAGCTCGAGTGGTCTTAATGTGGTATTGGAATTCACCTTTTTGTGTGAGTTCCTTGTTTGTTTGCCAATCTAACATTCACCACATATTTTATCCATTTTTTGTAGTTTGGGTAGACCTCTTATAAGTTCTTATTTGCTCAATCTATATAAATTTCGGTAGTGTACATGTCCAAGACGTTTGTGCCACAAATCAATCTCGTCTGTATGGACCATGTAACACAGTTGATTAGATGAGTTGGATTCGCTTACAATATATCAGTTTTCAGACGTTCTTCGTCCAGTTAATATTACCGAGCCTTTGTTATTTAGTATCTCACAACTTTGATTAGAAAACCGTACACTATGGTTATTATCGCACATTTGAGATATGCTAAGCAAGTTATGCTTTAGATCTTCTACATATAAGACATTTTTAAATAAATGAAGGTTATAAAGTTGAGCCGTACCTTGGCCCATAATCTTGCAGTTGCTGCCATCACCAAATGTGACTGAACCATCAGTCATGTCTTTGAGATCGGTGAATAAACCTTTATCACCAGTCATATGCCTTGAACATCCATTGTCTAGGTACCATTTAGAATGCTTTATAGCTTTGAAAGCATTGTGAGCAACCAAACAAGTGACCTTTGGAACCCATTTCATAACCATTTTGGGTTTAGGTGGGTAGTTGGTCTTCTTTCGTTTGTAAGAATTATAAGTATGACCTATTGAGTTAGACTTTAGAAGCTCCTTAAGTAAATCAACTATTTTTTTAGCTAAAGGGTTTTGGTTCTGTTTTTTATAGTTGAAATAATTACTATTAGGTTTTGAAAAGATTTAGAGTTTTTAGAAAACATTTGATCTTTTCCTTTTGAGTTTAAGTTCTCTCCCTTTACAAACTTGGGAGGAGTGTTCTTTGGTTTAGGAGGAATACTCTTATCAAAGCCCAGACCAGATCGATTGCCACATTTTCTCGATCCTGATAAGAGTTTTTCTAATTTAGGATCACCTTGGGCATATTTCCAGGTTTCCTTTAAACTCAAGAGAGAAGAAACTTCATGTTTTAGTTGTTTGTTTTCAGATTTAAGATTTTCATTTTGGGAGGTTTTAAAATCCAAATCGCATTTTGTCTTTTCAAAACAGTCTGAAATATGAGACTTTTCTAAAACAAGAGATTCATAAATTTCTTTGAGTTTAGAAAATTTCTCTTTTTAAAGTTTCAATTTCACAGCAATTTTACAACTTTCCTTGTATAAGGCATTGCAGGCATCTTGAAGATCATCTTCATTTTCACATTCACTATTCATATTTTCTTCACTTGTAGAGTCATCATTATCTGAAAAAGTGAATTTTGCTAAAGTCATAAGAGCTTTAACTTCATTGCCTGACTCGTTTTCTGAATCTTCTGATTCAAAAGAGATTTCAGAATCAGAAGACTCATCCCAAGTAGCCATCATACTTTTCTTTTTTGACTTGCCCTTATTAGGACATTTGTTAGCCAGATGCCCATACTCATGGCAGTTGTATCATTGACTATCTTTCAATGATTTTCTTGATTTAGTTTTAGGTTTCTTTTTATCATATGCTTTTTGAAGATCAACCCTCTTTTTACTTTTAAAAATCTTATAAAACTTTTTCGCTAAAAGGGCCATATCATCTTTAGAGTTTTCTAAATCAGAGTTTAAATCATTTTCATGAAAAACATTTTTAGAAGTTTTTAAGGCAATAGATTTACCTTTTGGAGCTTTAAAGGTTAACTCATAAGTCTGTAATGAGCCAACTAATTCCTCAACCCTCATATTATCCTTATCACAAAGTTCCTGGATTGCGGTTAATTTAGAATTGAACCTTTCAAGAAGTGAGCGTAATATTTTAGCACATATCTTGCTTTCAAGGATTTTATCGCCTAGACCCCACATAGAGTTTACAATGTCATTCAATCTGATATAGAAGTCCATGAATATTTCATTTTCTTCCATACGTATTTCCTCAAATTTAGTTGTGAGGATTTGTATCTTAGATTTCTTGACAATTGAAGTACCCTCGTGTGTCATTTCTAATATATCCCAAGCTTGTTTTGTAGAATCACAGGATATAATTCTTTTGAATTCATCCGGTGATAGTGTATATGTAATTGCATTTAGTGCCTTAGCATTTGCACTACTCTCACTTTTCTGAAGTGTGGTCCAAGAAAAATAAGCCATTATTTTTGTTGTTTTTTAACCATTAACACCAGTCACTTCAGTGGTAGGAGGGGTCCATTCATTCACTGTGGTTAGCCACACATTTTCATCCATAGATTTGAGGAAGATCCTCATCCTGGCTTTCCAGTAGGCATAATTCGTGCCATCGAAAGGTGGAGGCTTAGTGACTGAAAGGCTATCAAAATTTGACATCTCATATAATGCTTAGATCGTTAGCTCAGGAAATAAATCCAAGAATAACAATTAAAAATGAGCTATTTAGCTCTGATACCACTTGAAATGGCCAAGCTATATGTCCTATAGAGGGAAGGGGGGGGGGGGGTGAATAGGACTATGCCAAATTTAAAGTAATTACAGCGAAATTTAAATAACAAGATAGCCAAATAAAGTAAATCAATTTACAATACTGAAATGAATAGCAACCACAATAAATAAGTATTGAGAGATTGATACAAAAGTTGTTCTAAGGACAACCTTACACCAAAAACCAAAGTTTATGGTAGGACAACCTGATTTCTAGAAAAGTCTTTGTATTAAGAACTCAAATCGTAGAGAAATAAATAAATTTAAACTATACGGAGGAATAAAAACAATTTCAAATATTGATTGTTCTCAGGGCAACCATGCACCATAAAAATGGCAGGGCAACCTTATAAGAACAATTAAAGAAACTGAAGCTCAAACTTAATAAAGGAATAACTAGAAATAAATTGCTGAAATATAAATCTAAACTATTACAACATTCCCACTGAGCTTGAAATAAAATGATTACAACATTCACAACCACATATACATTCCTCAACTGAATAATTAATGATATGAAAATAAAGCACACATCCACACGACACAAAGAGTTATAGTGGTTCACCTGTGTGTACACCAACTATTCAACAATAGCCACACAGAATGCTACTCCACTCCTAATATCCTCACACAGGGGATATTAGCATTCACTATCAAATAGGTTTTCACAAGTTCACCAAAAACCTTCACAATTGTGTCTTTTTCAAAGGGCTTACACAATTCAAAAACCTTCTTTTCTAAGTTTTCTTGGCTCTCCTCAGATAACCAATACAATGAGATTTTTCTGGCTTAACCTCAAATAAAACCAAATAAAGTAAATTACACAAATTGTAAATACCTATTTTTCTTCTTTGTTATAGCAGCCTAGAAGAACCAAGTCGGAGTAGAGATTTAAATGTCAAAGTTCAATGTCCAATACTCACTATATAATGGTTATAATTTCTAATAGATTTTAAATTAAAACAAATGGGCTAGCTTTAATTGATTTTGATTCCAGGAAAAGGAAAGACAACACTTCCTCCTTTCAAATCTAATTGGAATACAAGAAACAAAATCAATTAAGAAAGCTCAAGAAAGAAGATATTAAATATGCACACTTAGCTTAAATAGAGCATAGATTTATATCTCAGAAGGCCAGATTTTAATTGCTTGAATGATCTATTTTATTCTGAGATTCGTGCTCTATTTATAGGTGAATAAATCACGTCTTCGACTGGTCTAAAGACCTCTACGACTGGTCGTAGGTCCAACAGAAGTTTGAAAATTTAACCGCGCCAAAAGATAAGACGGTTTCACGACTGGTCGTAAGGCACCTTCGACTGGTCGTAAGGCACCTTCGACTGGTCGAAGGTCACACACAAATGGTTGAAGCTAAGGGCAAATTATCATTGTAGTTTGAGTCATAGGTCTACGACTGATAGAAGAACCAGTCGACACTGTTCCTACGACTAGTCGAACAGTCCCTAGGACTAGTCGAAGCCTAACAGAAAATTTTTGAATTTTGCAATAAACTTATGACTGATCCAGGAAATCCTTAGATAGGTCGAAGCAGTGTTAGGACTAGTCGAACAAAGTCCAGGACTAGTCTTAGAACAGGCCAAACTCTCTTATATAAAATATATGAGTTATGTATCCAAAATGGCCTACTCTAAAGGTCAACCTACGGTCAGTCATACCTCAATAATGAAGT
Source organism: Magnolia changhungtana (assembly GCA_030180095.1). Classification (NCBI taxonomy): domain Eukaryota; kingdom Viridiplantae; phylum Streptophyta; class Magnoliopsida; order Magnoliales; family Magnoliaceae; genus Magnolia; species Magnolia changhungtana. The sequence goes on along the minus strand of JASAUF010000101.1, from coordinate 3,565,033 downwards.
AAGGACATTGAAACTTAAAGACACGTGACCTTGAAAGTAGTGAAGCTTGAAGTCTTGATGTAGTTCAAACTTGAAAGCTTCTTGAGATCTTGAATTTGAACTTGAAAGCTTCTTACATTATCCTTGTCTTTGAATTAAGTCGAACAAACTCACTTCCTCGAGTCTTGACTTGTGAGCAGTGCTTGTCCATCAAAGTTGATCTTGAGTAGAGCTTTGTTCTTCACATAGCAAGCTTCATAACAGTGTCTTTGGCACCATAAATTTGACAAGAAAAAGGGCTATAAACAATAGCACTTACAAATTCAAATCAGGCTCGGAAAGCCCACGCTCGTAGTACTGACCCCAAGCATTATGTTTATCTTGCCGACAGGCCGAGTAAGGAGCCTCAGATGAGCCCATGCAGTTTGACATTCATGAAAGATGACACACGAGGGATTCAACACCCTCATGACAATGCGCTGGTGGTTGCAATTACCATAGCCAATCTAAAGGCATACTGAATTCTGGTCGACACTGGGATCTCGGTCGACATCTTGTATTTCGAAGCATTTGACAAGATGAGGATTGATAGATCATGCCTCCGACCCATCCAGACACTGTTGCACCACTTTTCAGGTGATAAAGTAATTTTAAAGGGAGCAATCTCCCTCCCACTGATAGCTGGAGAAGATCGGAACTAGGTCACCCTGTTGCTAAACTTCCTGTTAGTAAACACCCCCTGGGCGTACAATGTCATCCTCGGGCTACCTTCCCTCAACTCCATGAGGGAGGTAGTATCTACATACCACTTAATGATGAAATTCCCTACGCTGGGGGGAATCTGATACCTCCGAGGAGATCAACGGGAGGTGAGGCGATGCTACTCTGTGGCAGTTAAGAAGGGCGTGGTAAAATAGGCCCTTACAATCAAAATGCTTAATCTTAGAGAGGTTTCTTTAAAGAGCTCTTCCATAGAGGATCTTGTGGTCCTTCCTCTCGATGAAGCAGATCCAATTAAGACAGTCCAATTCGGATCGTCGCTATCTAATAGCCAGCAGATGCTGATGCTCAACTTCCTAAGGCAGCACAGAGATGTCTTCGCCTGGTCTCATCATGATATGTTAGGTATCCCTCCGGAGGTGATCGTCCATAAGTTGAACGTGGAACCTGAGCATAAGCCGGTGAAATAGAAAAGAAGAGCCTTCGAGCCTGAGAGGTATGCTGCGATTGTCGATGAGGTCTTTAAACTCCTTAGCGCTGGCTTCATCGAAGAAATTCATTACCAAGATTGGATCGCGAATGAAGTGCTCGTGAAGAAAGCTAATGGGAACTGTCGGGTCTACGTGGATTACTTGATCTGAACAAAGCTTACCCAAAAGACAACTTCTCTCTTCCCAGGATCGACCAATTGGTTGACAACACAACCAAGCATGAGCTTCTAACCTTCATGGATGCATAGTCCGACTACAATCAGATAGAAATGCACCCTCTGGATAAACAGAAGATGACCTTCATCACGGACAAAGGGCTATACTGTTACCAGGTCATGCCCTTTGGCCTAAAAAATGTTGGCGCAACATATTAGAGGTTGGTCAACCAAATGTTTGCTCGGCAGATTGGTCGAACTATGGAAGTTTATGTCGATGATATGCTCATGAAGAGCATCAGAGCATCCGACCTTGTATCAAACCTTTGAGAGACCTTCTCAATCCTGCAGAGGTATCGTATGAAGTTAAATCCAGCCAAATGTGTGTTTGGTGTAGGGTCAAGGAAATTCCTTGGTTTCCAAGTTAGTTAGAGGGGAATCGAGGTAAATCCTGATAAGATCAAAGATCTCCTTGACATGAGTTCACCTCGGACAATGAAGGAGATCCAGTGCCTCACTAGAAGGGTTGTTGTGCTCAGTCGTTTCATCTCCAGAGCCACTAATAAGTAACTCCCCTTCTTCCAACAATTGAAGGGTCACAAGAAAGTAAAGTGGACCCTGGATTGCAAGCAAGCCTTTCAGCAGTTGAAACAATACTTGGGGTCACCACCACTACTGTCCAAGCCAAAGGAAAGAGAGCCCTTGCTCCTTTATTTGGCAGTTTCTGCGTCTTTCGTCAGCTCGACCCTTATCAGAGAAGCTGGGGGCAAGCAGCACCCTGTCTATTATACCAACAAAGCACTGGTCCTATTAGAGATGAGATATCCAAGTATGGAGAAGCTAGCCTTAAGTCTGGTTGTCTCTACACAGAGGCTACATCCATATTTTCAGGCACATTCCATCATTATCATCATAGATTCACCACTCCGACAAGTGCTCCAAAAACCTGAAGTATTCAGATGCCTGACCAAGTGGGCTATTGAGCTCAGAGATTTTGATATATAGTATCGACCGAGGACTATGATCAAAGGCCAAGCAGTGGCCTATTTCATAGAAAAATTTACCACTCCGAATTGTGAACTTGGAGGTATTAGTTCAGAGGTTCCAGTAGACTCGGCGATGAGCCCTACCGTTCCCCCAATTCCTTCACCCCCCGAGGACACCGGGGCAAAAGTAAGGTCTGATAAGTGGACCCTATTTATGGATGGGTCATCTAACTTAAAACGAGGAGAAGCAAGGATTGTCCTGGTCGCACCCAACGCGACCACCATTCAGTACGTGATCATGCTCGGGTTCATGGCATCGAACAACGAGGCAGAGTATGAAGCACTATTGTTGGGCTCAAATTAGCCATCAGCCTTAGAATCCATCTCATCGATGTCCGATGTGATTCCCAACTCGTTGTGAACCAGGTGTCAACAGAGTATGATGTGAAGGAGGCGAGGATGATAGCTTACTTAGGAGAGGCATGGAAAATCATGGGGAAGTTCAAGGAATGCATTGTGAGCTAGATATCGAGAATGGAAAACTCCTAGGCCAATGCCCTTGCAAAGCTAGCCTAAGCAACTAAAGGGAGCATCCTGAGGATTGTCCCTGTGGAATTCCTGGATACACCAAGCATCGATCGAGCCGACTAGGAGATCATCAATCCGATGCGAACAGTTGCGAGTTGGATGGACCCTATAGTCAAATACTTCACGAGCGGCGAGGTCCCCCAAGATAGGTTGAAGGCTCAGCGTCTGAGAGTCAGGGCAGCTTGGTACACGATTATAGGTGACACCTTGTACAAAAAAGGGTATTCTCAGTCGTTCCTCAGATGTCTCTGAAGTTGCGGTAATGACCACTTTAGTTGAAGTGGGTATATGCCAATATGTCCAAGAGGGGGTGAATAGGACTTTTTAGTATTTTATGATATTTTAAAATCCTATTAATCCTATCATGAGAAAATATGCATGTATCAGGATTTCTTCAAAGTAACTCTAATGGCTTCCAAGCCAAATAGAGGATCCAGTCATAAAACTATTTGAAAGATAAACAAGATGCAAATCATAGTTTATGATGGACGTGACTGTGTGTGAGGTGTGATGAGGTGTGATCTTAGATAATCAAATATGAAAACATTAAAGGAAATCACACAAGCAGTATAAGACAATAACAATCTCAAACACAGTTATTTTATAGTCGTTCGACTACTTGTCTACTCCACTTTCGGCGGACACACTCAACCCTTGAGTGTACCGGATTCACTAACGGAGATTCACAACAGGTTCACCTCAAACCGGAGGTTTCAAATCAAGTTCACCTCAAACCAGTATAACCTACTCTAGGCTAACTCAATGTGTCCACACAACACAAGTTTATGCTCCCATGAGCAAGGGTCAACACACAACACCCGAATTTCAAACCACACAGACCAAGGACCTACACAAGGACCTAAGAGTTTATGCTCTCCACAGAGCAAGGGTCAACACAAAGCACCCCCACATACTCTCTCGTCGGAGGCCTCCTATGAGGACTTGAAAGGGGTGAGAAACACCTTAGAACCAATCCTACAGAAGGAATGATCGCAAGGGTCCTTTGGACTCTAATGACTTACAGATAAGTAGATGAGTCCCATTCAGCATATTGATGAAGATCTCCTCCTTTGATGACGAAGAATCTTTAGCTCCCTTGAACAACAACTCAGATAATGTATCAAGATAAGGTGACGGGTTGGGTCAATGTTATGATGGAATCCTACTCTATTAAATATTTTCCTATCAAGGAGACAGAGCGATTCTAATCATTTATGCATTCAAGGCATCCCAACTTAATGATTTGCCATTAAGATGGTAGCTGCAGGATCCTTGAATGCGGAAGTTCATTCCCCAATCCACTCTATTGAATGTCAATGATGAGGGTGGATAGGAGGATGAACTTTCATGAGAGAAAAGGCTTAAGGTATAAGATCTGGGGTTAAACACACAAAAGTACTCTCTATTTTTCTCTACCAACAACTAAGGGCAAACTCTCATTATATAGGTAAAAGGTTCCAATAAATATAAAACGATAATTTTTTTTACAGAGTTCAATATCATCGAGCAAGGTCGATATCATCGAGCGTATAATCTCGATAACATCGATTGACCGCTCGATGATATGAACTCAACTGTCAAACGCTTTTGAAAATTTTTGCCAATTGGTCAAGGAAATCGAACATGCGTTAATGTCATCAGATTTTGAACTCTGATTTCATCGACACGAGGTTCGATTCCTCGACATTTAAAATGTGAGAGTGCTTGCCTTTGAAATATTTCGAGTAAGGGATATGATCGAGCATCACTCGATATCATCGGAATTTGAATGTCAATGATATCGATGACAGTGTCGATTCATCGATAATTCCAAAGAATTTTCCTATAGGCTTACTGAATAATTTTTATCCTATTTCGATGACATCGACCTTGTCTCAATATGATCGATATTTGAATATTGATTTTATCGAGTGACCCTCGATCCAAGAAAAAATAACTTGAAAACTTGTTGGATAGATTTGTGTCCCCATCCAATATCATCGAAGGTCTACCGATATCATCGAGATTTAAATTCCGAGGATATCAAGGAGCCTTTCGATATATTGAGAATCACATGATTTGCCTTAGTAGCTTTTTGGACACAACTGACCAAATGTCGATTTTATCGAGTCAATTCGATGAACACGAGTTTCAAACTTTGATGATATCGAGCAGTCCATCGATTCATCAATAATTCAGTCCAGAGATCTTTATGGTTGCTGGACATCATAAGTCCTTATTTCGATAATATCGAGTGCGCTTCGAGGACATTGATAACAGGGATCAATTTCATCGAGCCATGTATCGATAAATCGATAAAGGTAGAAAACTTAAAGATTTTTCTATTCAGTTTGAAAAACCCTATGATGTTCTATTCAATTTTAAGGGTTTTAATTACCTTGTGTTTTGGGACCTGGGATGTGAGGCTAAGATTTGCCTGGGATGAGTTCGGGCACACATCCAGTTAAGGCAGATGCTTGATCAATCTTCCTATGGGGCTCATTTATCTTGCTGACTCAACACTCACGCTAATTGACAAACCAGGGCACTTTTAGTCTCCGACCCGATGAAGCAGAATATGTGATTCGAGAGATACATGGAGAAATTTGCGGGAATTACTCCGGTGCCCGCGCCTTGGCACAGAAGATAATTCATCAGGGATACTTTTAGCTAACAATCCAAGAAGATTCTATGGGTTTCATCCGAAGATGCGATACGTGCTAAAGATTCGCTACCATCCCGAGGTAGCCAGTGAAAGAGCTGACCCCCATGAGTGGACTATGGTCATTTACTCAGTGGGGGATCAACATCATTGGGACTCTGCCTCGAGGCAAGGGGCAGACCAAATATGCGATCGTAGCGGTCGATTATTTCACCAAATGTGCAAAGGCCGAGCCTGTGGTAAGGATTACCAGGTAGAAGATAATGGAATTTGTCTAGAAGAACGTCATTTGTCTATTTGGCATCCCATTCACCATTGTGTTTGATAATGGGAAATAGTTCGACAATAACAGGTTTAGGGGCATGTGTCGAAGGCTCGACATCGTCAACACTTACTCGTCGTCTCGTCATCCTCAGTCCAACGGACAAGTGAAAGCTATGAATAAAATCATCAAGCATCATCTCAAGACAAAGCTGGAGAAAGCTAAGGTCAATTGGGCCAACGAGCTTCCGTTTGTTCTCTGGGCATACAGAACCATGGCTCAGTCAGATACAGGAGAGACCCCTTTCTCTCTCTCTCATATGGCTCAGAGGTTATCGTCCTAGTCAAGATAGGACTTCCCACTGCGCAGGTGCGAAACTATCAAGATGAGAAGAATACAGAGCTAGTCGTGACAAGCCTCAACTTGCTTGAAGAATTGCGAAACATTGTCAAACTATGAGTTGTGGCTTTGCACCAGCAAGTCGCTCGTTTCTACAACTCTAAGGTCAAAACGAGGCAATTATGATGAGGAGATTTCGTCCTTTACCTCGTGTTCCAGAATACTACAGAGCCCGGGGTGGCGTCCCTGGGCTGAACTGGGAGGGGCCTTACCAAGTAATTGGCTCGACCAAACTGAAATCTTATCGCCTGGAGGATTTGGAAGGATGACCATTGCCACATCCCTAGAATGCCGAGCACTTGAAGATTTACTAACCATAAAGGGAAGCAATGTATGGGTCGGGACCACTTGTTATGACAACACTTTTAATAAACAATGACATTATTTACATTAAGTTAATATACTTGAGAGTCCTCCCGAGGAATAAGATCCCGATGATGAGCCAACCATCTAAAAGATGTTCACCTCACCATCTGAGCATGCTACGAGGGACCATTTCTCACATGCATAAATGAAATCCTTCAGTGAGCCGACCCCTTATAGAAGAGGTCGGCTTCTCATTCGACAATTCGACTAGTCCAACAAACGTAATCCACAATCAACCAATTGAATCATCATTCAATAAAGTCATATTAAAATTATAAGTTGTGAAATCGCCACTACTTTACTACAAAAGAAAATAAATTCATTCTCTCTGAGAAGGAGAGTCAGCCACAGAGTTGGGAGGTTGAGCGTCGGCAGCCCCTTCGGCCTCAACAGCGACAGGAGCATTCTCAGCCTCAGCAGCAGCGGGAGCATTCTCGGCATCATTGGTGGCCAGAGTGTCAAGGTCCAGGTCAGGATAGAAACCTTTAACGTCACCTAAACAAGCATTGTAGGTGACATTGTAGGCATAGTAGTAGACCCTGTCCAACTTAGCGGACCTCTCCGATGATAATTTGAACTCCTCAACGGTCACAACAGCTCGTGAAGCAGCCAAGGCTTCGAACTCTGCATGTTGCTTGGCCAGTTCCTCGGCAGCGTCACGTCTGGCCTGTCTAAGTTCAGCTTTCAGTCACACATTATCCTCCTCCACACATTCAAGGAGAGCCTTCGAGCTCGTCAGTTTGGACTCAGCCAAGTCCAAGCGAGACTGGAGCCCATTGACCTCCCCTTGAAGCATTAACTCCCTTAACTGGTCTTCCCACCGGGCCCTTCAACTTCTCCTACTCCTCGGTCGAGGCCTTCAGGAGCCCTTCCAGCTCGGCCTTCTCCCTCTCGATCTAGGTCATCGCCTTTAATCTCTACCGAATCAAGAGAAACATCGACAACACTTGAAAAAGTAAGGGATTAAAAAATAAAAAGCAAGAATCAGAGCCAACAAGTCACTTTGAAAGCTTACCATATAGCAAACCGAGCCGTAGTCATTGACGAACGACTCGGGAAGGTGGGAGAGAGTGTTGGTTTTCGACATCTCAGTAGCGTGCTTGGCCGCCTAGTCATTCAAGAGGGGCATGTGATAACTAGGCAGAAACACCTCTGATCTCGAAGGAGGAACCCGGTCAGCGACCCTCCCGACGCCGCTAGCAGTTAAGGCCTGAGTCTCGACCTCGGGCATAGTGGCATTCCCAACCAGGACATCCATCCTGCCAACCAGGAAATCCACCTCAGCATCAGTGAGGTTGATATTGACAGTTTAGTCTAAAACGTCGCTGACCCGGGAGAGACTCGCAGCAGCTATCTCTCTGACCACCTCCTTATCGATCCTGGGTGGATGGGATGGGGCAGCTTGAGGAGCCTCGGGGGCTGAGGCAGGGGTGGCAGTGGGCTCAGCCACAAAAGTAGTCTTCTTCTTCTTCCCCGTGATCTTCACGCGTGGCTTAGAAGTGTAACACCTTGAATTTCAAGGGTCAAGCAAAGCTCTACTCCCGAGATTCAAAACATGACTTATGCATTACAGATGATGATATTTAGATTCTTTCATGTTAATGAGTTAAGCATGCATGTGATTATACTAAACAACACATCATACTCCAGATTTAATTAAATTAAGCAATTGCAGAATTCTAAACATATATGTGTAAGTATATAGATGTTTCACAAAGTTTCTTCCAGAGTATGAGTACGTAACTGGGTTCAATATATACATGTATTATTTCAAAATGAATAAAATATGGATATGTAAAAGTGTCCAACTAAGCCCAGATGTCCCAGTGGTCCCTGCATAACGATACGTAGCCTAGATCGGCCCGTCTGAGAGTTGGAAGTAGGAGAATTCCTCCTCCTCATCCAAGAAGTTTTGCTCCATTGCATAGACGTCATTTGTACCTACATCTACATCAAAGTCTAGTTGGAGTTTTAAAACACTATCCCAGAGTGGGAGTGAGTGATCAACTCAGTGGTTCTATAAGGCAAAAGTTACATATGTTATCAAGTCAATCAAGGCAGTAATGATAAGGCAATCATAACAATCACTTCCTAACTACTCTTTTTAATGCAGGATTGTGGTGCAAGTAATGATGCATGCCCTCACATCAATGCTCTCTCACATGCGACTCTAATAGCCTATTTCGCATATGACAACACTTCCTCAAATGGTGCAACTCCAATGCCTTTTTGGCACATCCTAACTAATGTAGTGCGTTGCATGGTCGTGTTAGCCAAGTAATTAATTAAGCTCATTCGTACAGTAAGTTTGGGAAGTTAGGGTACCTCCCTTTATATCATTGACCTGAATCGAACATTTGGCATTAGACAACCGCAGTAGTCCTACTCCTATGTTCTGGATCCATCTAGGTTCGTCACTCATAGTTAAACACATACGATAGGCAAGTTGTAGGTTCATCGCTCCTAGTCACATACATACGATAGGCAACTTGCAAGAAGTTGTGCTCACAGTCACTACAGGAGGCTCGTCATCCCATGTAGGCTGATAACATGAACACAGTGTCCCATACCACCATGCCTGGCTCACGAGTCTTAGTTACTCACTGGTCACTACAGGGAGGCTCGTCACCCCAGCGTAGGCCGACAGGTTGGATACTGTGTCCCATACCACCATGCCCGGCTTATGAGTCTTAGTGGATCGTGGTACCATGGTTATACTGGATCTTTACATTGGTGAGGGGTACCTTAGATTTAAGCAGTCGCATCCATACATGGTAAACACATAATAGGTCATTTGGTTCATTAGGTAAGCTCGATTGGTACGGGCACATGCTGACTTAATTGACATGGAGCGTGTAAGTGCCCCTCATGACCAAGCCACTATTGACAATCATCGTGCGACTCGGATTCATCGAGTTTACCCAAGGTGGCAATACTAATTCGGCCACCCGAACAAGGACTTTTACCGATTGCCTAGGGCTACATTTGTAGCCTCAATCCTACTCAAATACGGCTAACAACCACGTGTAATAATTATCCCAGCATTCAACAAACAATCCATGTGGATTTCTCATGTGGGCATTTCATCAAACACATAGACCATACTAATACAACATGCATTTATCAGTTGATTTCATAGAGGAAAATATACATACACATAAAACAATGAAGAATCCTACCTTAATACTCGTAGTAAATACAATTCATCAACAATTTCTCATTTAGACAATTTATCAAACACATAGACTATGTTAGTTATAACATGTGTTTTATCAATTCTTTATACAGAGAGATCTACATGCATATGACAATGATGAATCCTAGATTAGTAGTCATGGCAAGCACTAATCATTTTCTATTGCTCATTTAAACATTTCAACAAACACATAGGGTGCATCATTTGTTTATCACCATTCATAGGTGTATCTCATACAGAAATCAACGTATTTAAGACAATATGGTAGCAATCAAGACAAACATAAATCATTAGTTGTCATGAAAGCATTAATAAACTGCAACCTAAGCATTTATAGTCCGTACCTTTCGTTCGTATGCTCGACTCAGACTCGGTCAAAATTCTACGTTTCCAAAAATGAAACGTCGGGCACCTAAATGATGAAACTAGTTAGCTAGGTTGATGAAAAACTATCCGGGATTTCTACATCGATATTAGGGTTAGTATTTCTTACTCGCAATCGTAGCCGAAGGAGGTTTGGTAGTGCAACGGGGTGGTGATTTGGCGTGTGGGTGCGTGGGAGAAGATTTCCCACAGTTGAAGCGATCTCCTACACTTCCTCTTTTCTATTTTCTCTTTTCTCTCCTCTCTCTCTCTATCTAGGGTTTGAAATTCGTATTTGTGAGAGAGGGGTGTGTGGGAAGCTATTTATAGCCCCAGATGTGATGCAAATGGCCCTAAGGCCACTTTATACATGGTTTATACCCCATGGGCGGCTGTTTCTAACGAACAGGACTCATAGAGAGGCCCACGACCCATCTACATCATAAGGTACACTCCCTGACAATGGATCCATGTCAGGACATGATTTCAGTGCGATCGGATAAGTCGATCGACCATGGAGAGCCTGTCTCAGATCAATGGTCTTACGTGTTCAATTGGGGCCACGGTTATACGGATATGTGTACGAAAATTTCCTTTCCCCATGGGTGAAGTTTGGTCACAAACTAACGGTCTGAATTCTTCAACTTTGCATGACAGCGAATGACCCAATTCACTTAAGTTTCAATTCATTTTCTAAGGATATTCGCGTTTCCTATGCAGTTAACTCATGACTCAAGTTGGGCACTTCTGGACACTATCTGGGCCTGATTCCCACAATGGTTGTCGAGCCCAGCAGGACGAACATCTTCTTATAATTTTGCGATCATCAGGCCCTCGACGTGCGGTTTAGGTCCGTTACCGAGTTTCAATGTACTCTTGAGAGCGACAGGCCCATGGATTTCTTCTAGGTCATAAGATGACATTGAGTCAGTGATACTAATGGTTTTAGGCCTTCCCATTTGTGAAAATGGTGGCCCAAGCTTAATCCACTGATTATTTAGTACTTAACTAAATCGCATCTAAATTATACGACAGGATGCGGTCCTTAGGTTGTTCTGCCTGAGGTTGTACTCAGGTCTTTGCATGGATTTTTTTGGGATGTTATAAGAAGCCATTATTATGCTAAGAGGGGGACGCAGCACCGATGACCTTTTCCTCTTAGAACCCAAAGCCTCAACATACCTGACCAAAAAGGATCAGCTAGAAACACGCCTATAGAGAAGACAAACCGTATAAGAAATCATGATACTCACCCAGAGCAATGGGGAGGGGCTTGAATCTATAGAATCTGGACTGAAGAAGGTTGTCCGGACTAATGATATCATGTCAGACACGCTGCTCTTCCTTTAGCACCCTGGCCCTGACAACTTGGGCTCAAAGGAAGGAAGATAGGTCGGGAGGACCTTTGGAATAGTCTGTAAATAGAAGACATAGATCAGAATAAAGAACAAGATAGAAATATAAGATGTAATACGAATCTCAAAGGATTCAACCTGGATTGGAAATTTTGGTGGGTACTCTGACCCCTAAGTTGTCAAGTTCAAAAACAGATGCCTCCCACTCCCCCGAGGCTCAGAACCATTTGCCCTTCTAATCCTTATTGGAAGAAGAGAGTCTGGTTATCAAGCCCGGGGTACATTGGGCCCTTGCTGAAAAGTAATACCAGCACGGCTTGAGCGAGTCATGCTTAACTTGGTACACGGACAGAAACTCGTCTAGCACCAAATCCTGGTTCTTGACTTGGCGTCAGATGATGTATGAGGAGACCAGAACTTGCCAGGCATTAGGAACCAGCTAACCAGTGCAAACCTCAGACGTACGGTCATCAAGCATACGAACAGGTGGATGGAAAACTAAAGCCCGCACTAGAGGGCATAGAGGAAGATAACAACATCTGCATCAGCTAGATCTCCTACAACGTTGAGGGGAGAAGGAGCTCTGATATGCACCAAGTTGAGGATCTGGTACTCGGCGTGGATTCGATCCATTTGGGACTCGACTAAGACCGAGCCCTCAAGAACGACCACCTCGAACCATCCTCCTGAAGGCCTGGCCATGGCCCTTCCAGCCGAATCCTGAGGTATTCTCATCGATCCTCAGGCACGACCCTTTGATTTTGGGCCTGCAGTCTTCTTTGCTGGAGGCCAGAGAGGTATTGCCTCAAATGGACCTTCAGAGTCCCTGCGCTCGGAATCCGTACTCTTCGGCTCGTATTCCTCACCCACTAGTTAGACTATTTGGACTTTGTCCGAACCGTTCGACATAATGCGTTTAAAGGAAAGAGAAAGAAGGCTTGGGAAGGAGAGAACTCACAGTAAATCGCCCTCCAAAAGACGATTGGCAGCATAAAACTCTTTGAAACTCTCTGAGGAATGGAATGCAAGAGGATCCAAATGGAAATGGAGGGTAACTTTCATAGCCTTAATCTGCCACCCGCAATCATGACGGACAGCTGTTTCCACAACTGAAACAGTAGGACGCCGAGCTCTATGGTACACATGGCAGTTCTTCATTAGTCCGAGCTTAAATCATCCAAGCTGTATGCCTCTAGTAATAAATGGCATTCAAAACACGTGTGACCCTCCATCTCTCGGCATTCACGCGACAATATTCCACTCGCTCAGACGATTTCAATCCCTAACTATCTCCATGTGTTCATCTATCATAGGCTCGTACTCGAAAGGTCGCTGCTGAAGTACGGCGCCTCAATCGCTGAGAGCAATGATCATAACAATTAGTTTTAATCTTCCTGACTCATCATTAGGAAGAGAGTGGCAGTTCACTTCCCTAGGCATTTACTCCCTAAGTCCGAGCTCGAACTTAGAGAGTAGGAGGCTTCTGTTATGGAAAAATATGAACCGGCCTCAGATATAATGGACTCAGCTCGGCTGACTAAGTGAACTCACCATAGCAAGCCGAATGACCAAGGCCGATGAGCGGAACCTTAGCTTGGTGGCGACAACTAGTCTAACCCAGTCTGGTAGTAACCAAAGTTCAACTCCCAAGTTCTTTTGTAGAGGTATCACATTAGCCTAGAACCCAGAAGAAGCCATTACACCTCCACCGTTAGCTCTAACCCGATCCTTGTCGACCAACGGTCAGGCTCAACCTATGTATGGGTGCAAACCGTTAAAAGATGGACTCTTATCGTAGGGTCGGCTCAGACGTGGATGAGAATGTGGTCAGCAATTACATTGAGGAATCAACTCTAATAACGTACGTGAAGAGTGTTTTCTGACGCACGATTACGAAATAACTGTCAATATTAGTGCACGCGCTGTTCATGCTTAATGGCAGTAGTCGTACCAAGAATGATGGGCACAGTTACTTCAACCAATAGGTATAAATAAGAGACATAACTGCAGGAACAAGTATGTAATATCTGACACCCTAAGTCCTATCTACACTACTTAGACCCAGATTCCTAGCCTGACTTTGGCATCGGAGGGTCTCCTACTCTAGTTAGGGTCTTCTTTGTCCTTCTCCTATGCAGGCTTACGGGGTTAGGCGCGAGTGCTCGAAGCTCGGTGAGGGTGAACTAGATTCTTGCATCAACAAATATGATCGAGAACCAACCAAAATATGATGCTCCACCGGTTATGAAGTCTTTCAGTGATTATAGGCGGGAGAATAATTGCACTCCACAGATTAAAAAACAGTACGTGATTATTGGGGTCATGTGATTATTGGAATGGGGATAATTATCAACCATCCAGCAAGAGGGTATTAAGTGTGAATGTATTATGGCTGATAATATGTACCAACAACCACTAGATTCTCCCACCTATGACCCATACGACTATAATCAGTGGAAACATCAATGTTGGGAAGATGAACCAGCAATATATCATAGTGACAATTCTCTTGGGTCCTCTACATTTGAAACCCAACCAGAAACGATCCAAGAGGAGTCACTTCAGGGTTACTTCGACGATTTTCCTAGCATTAGAAGAACGATAGAAGCGCTTACATCACGCCTTAATAAGCTAAAGGAGGCTAGTTCACCCTAGCCTCAACCCAATCCAATACTTCATTCCCAACTCCCTACTTAGAATCAGTGGAAACATCAAGATTGGGAAGTTGAATCAACGATGTATCATAGTGACAATTCTTTTAGGTCTTATACCTCTAAGATCCAACAAGAAACAATGTAAGAGAATTCACTTCAGAATTTCGCACAAAATCTAGAGCTCATCCAGTAAAACATACTCCAAAGATTTCAAGAACTTATAAAAGATATACAACAGTTAGGTTCACGTGATGCAATTATGGAGAAAACTGAAATTGAGACTGAAGAGTTGTATTGTGTTAATGAGCATATAATTCAATTTCCCAAAGAGTCGATCTCAATGACTGTCCAAAAGAATGATGAAGAGACATGGGTGTCTTTCAAATATAATGATACCAACACGCTCCAGTCATATGACGCACTTGACTTCAATGAGGAGGAAGAGGCTAGTTTATTTGAGGCTCAACTCAACTTAGAAAAATAGTGTGAGGAAAGTGATCTCATCTCACTTGTGAACTGTACTGAATTAGAAGATGATAAGTATTGGGAAGAGAATCATGATTTTACAGCCCAAGATTCACTGGAATCAATTTCAATTATGGTTCAAGAAAGTGATCACGAGGTATAGAAAGTTGTCAACCATAATGATCTACTCCACCCATCTGACACACCTGATTTAAATGTGGAAGATAAGCCTCCTTCAATTGACCCTTCCAGCTCTTTTAAGGCGTGTGTAGACCACTCCCCTGATTTAGATTATAATGTGATTAGGGAGATGGACGAGTTGCTAGATATGACTCTAGAATTTGAAACCACCCAGTTAAGGCCATTATCTGAGCTGTCAACCCTTGACGATATAGTGCCTCTACTGAGTAGTGGCAATGAACAAAATCTTCACATCAATGCGCCTACTGATCCATAATCTGTCTATGCAAGGTAGGGCAAGATGTATCGGTGACAATTGACTCTCACTAAGGTGAAGAGCAAGAGATCATGTTTCCCTCTATTCTAAGAGAAGACGAAGGAATCATTGGGCATATCTTCATAGACCTTAATGTGGAAAATGAGCCTCTCTCAACTGAATATCTCTACTCTCTAAAAGATCGCTTGACATTTTTTACAAATTCAAATGATCCCATGATAAAAGAAGTAATGGATGCCTTACAAAGCAATACTTCAGTAGTTGTTACTGACTGAGAGAACCCTTATTTTAAAGCCCCTCCTTCCACAGATCTTGAATGATTACCATTAAGGGAGGAGGAGCTGAAAGTTGAACCGAAGTCTAAAACTTCGGAATATGTTGAGACTACATCACCTACTGAGAATTCTTTGAATTTATCTATTTGTAGTCTCTGATTCACCATGTTGTGCTAACTTTGAAACTTTCTCTATCTCAGGTGAATCATATGTACTTTGGACACCTCAGGAGATTAAAAGGAAACTTTATGCCGAGGTCAACAAATTTCTCTGAAAAATCATGCTTCGGGGCATCCAAGCCTATTACAAAAAGGGCTTTTGGATGATACTGTTATGAAACTTACTGAGAAATTTATCAAGATACTGGTCAAAGGAGGAACCTTGTAGCATGACTAAGTAGTTTTCCCCTGTTTTTCTAGTTAGGTTTATTACCTTTAAAGAATTTAAGATTAGGATAGTTTACTTTTCACCTTTTAGGATAGTTTGCTTTTTGTTGTTTAGGAAAGTGTGCTTTCTTATGGTTTAATTCTTGTGCTAACCCATCTTCACATTGAGATATTTTGAAAAAAAAAAACCTTAGAATTCCTTCTTCATGTACTACCTCTCCACCACTTCCTTTTTCTTTTCGTTGCCTCATTTGCATTAAATGCTTCTCTTTTACATTGAGGATGATGTAGATTTTAGGTTGGGGGTGTGGATTAAACCGCCTAATTAGTTATTTTCTTAGTCTTTAGGCGAATTTGTGAAAAATTGAGAAAATTTTCTGAAATTTCTGCAAATTTAAGTGATCTCGAAGTTAATCCATAAATTAGAATTATAAGATACTCAATGTTGTGGCTTATGTCTCTTGGATTTTAGTCATTTGGGAGATCTCAAAATTAAGTTAAGTCATTGATCCTTGATTAAAAGTTTTAAACATTGATTGAGTCATGATTTCACATGTCACATCCAGCTTACACATTAAAGTATCAGTTTGATATTGAATTGTTAACTTGATGATTATTGAGCATGGAAGGAACCAACTTGGAGAATTTGTCTATCATGTTCAATGGGAAGAATAAAAAAGATAAAAAGAAAATCCCAGCTAAAAAAATAGTTGTCGTAAAAAAGGGCTACCTATTAAAGATCTTTAGAAAGGTTGACATAGCGTGAAAGCCATCGATGGAAAAATCAAAAGTTAGAGGAATGAAAGAGGGAACTAAAAGATGACCTGTAAGGCAAGTTTCAATTTAGGTTTTGGTTGTCTTGAATGTTCTTTTTTAATTATCACTGTTATCATGAAAGTGACGAATTGAACCTTTGATTGTGATAAGTCTAGACTTCATTATACACCCATGGAACTCAATGTTTGAAATTGTTCTAATTAGAAGATTAATGCTTTGAACTTGATTATGAAACTTACGGAGTGTTAGAGTTTAGAAAAAGGTAATGCACAACATTGATGTATTTTAGAATTCTACTATCTGGATAATTTTTTTTTAAACCACTTGAGCTTATAGAAATTATTCTGTGGTTCTTGAAATATTTTTTGCATACTTTGCTAAGGACTAGCAAAATGCTAGTTGGGGATTGTGTTGAGGGTCAAATATTGCATATTATCCCCCATTTATATCTTGGTTTTATGAACATGATAATGCTTAATGTTCTATTTTACTCATGTTTGTTTTGCAAGGTGAATTTAAGGGCTTGGATTGAAAAGGGTGTTAAAAGCATGGATTTGATGCTTAAAAATCACTAAGGCAAGGGATGGATCTTAGGAGACCAAGATTGAAGAATTCACATGCCAAAGATCTAAGAAAACCAAGTGAGGAATGAAGAGAATCAAAGATTTGAAGTGAAGAAAAGGAATCTTGAAATCGTCCTCAAAAAACATATTCTGAAACTCTGGGTCATTTTGTAAATTGCACAGAGTGAAGCCTATGTTGAGAAATTACATAGAGCAAAGTCTATTTTAGTAAACTACGTAAATTTGAGGTAGTTTCTAGAGTTTTCCAGCTAGGTGCGAAAGTTAGAGTTCTACAACTATAAATAGGACTCCTTAGGATGTTCTTAGGCATCTTCTAGGGTTTAAGGAGTGGAGCAAAAGGGTGGAGTAGCCATCGCTAAGAGTATTTCTTCTTCTTCCTTAGTTATTTTCATATTTTTCTTAAGAAACTTTGGTCCAATCATGTCTATGGTTGGCTAAACCTCTTAGCTAGCGCTAAGAGGTGAAGCATGTAGCATGATGAGATGTTTCTATTGATTTGATTCATGTTTTCATGTTTATGTTGAACTCCATGGATTTTAATTTAATATTTAACGAATACTTTCAGTTTTTAATGGTTTATTGTGACTCAAATTACAATAGATCTGCAGTAGCTTTGAGTATCTTCTTTTCCTGATTTAAAATTGTGAAATTAGTAACTCCTGTTGTTCACCATCATCCTTTGGGCATGGTAGGGTGATGGAATCCTTCCTAATCTTCACAATTCTCTTGCTTTGAGATTATGGAATTGGTAAATCCTGTTGTTTGCCATGTTTCCTAGGCATGGTTTGGTGAGGGAATCCCTGCCAATTATCATAGCTCTCCTTCATTAAGAATTAAGTCAATGGAAGTTCAGATTTAGTTTTATTAATATATTTTCCAATTAGATAGGATATGACTCCAATTATAATTATGTTACTTGAATCAAGCAAGAGGACTTCCTAATCACTACAAGTGGATCCTTGGCACCCTACTTCCCACCTTTAAATTCTTATTTTTAATTACTCTATTCACAATTACTCTCTTAAATACTTCAGAATTAGTTTCACATCTTCTAGTTCTACTTATAGTTAATTTCAGAAACGTACAAGTTTCAGTCCTTGTGGATTCAACCTCGGTCTTACCAAGATTATTACTACATCGCGACCTTACACTTGGGGTTGTGAACAGTAGGATATCGGTCGAGCTCCCTGTGTCGACCAATATTCGATGCACTTTATGGTTGACGACAGTCATAACGATTACTAGGGCGTCATCATGTGGATGTCGAAGCCCTCGTGCCTCGTCTTCGATGAAGGTGAGGGTGCATGAAGCTCATACTAGGTTCCTTGTGGGGTCATCTAGTAGTAAGGTACACCTGATGCTCTCTCTCACTATTGGTTATTCTTCGCGGGTGGGCTCGGCGCACCCAATTTAATTCCCCACCTCCGATGGGACCCTCGAACATGGTCTATATTTCTCCTGTCGCATCGTTGTCAACCTTCTCATTTTGTCGCTCTTGTTTTTTGGATGGTTAATCTTCTTTTCCTTTGTCGATAAATTCACACAAGTGTCCCTTCTGAATAAGGGACTCAATATCTTCCTTAAAATCACACAGGTGATCTTGTTGTTGCACTTATACGAACTTCAAATACCTGCACTGGGGGGGGGGGGGGCTTTGGTGTTTACCGGGGACCCTCCGATGCCTGGGTTAGGTGGGTAGGTTTATCATAGGAATATGAACTAAGTCGAAAATTTTTATGCGTACCTTCCTCCTAAGGCAGGGGGTGTATTTATAGGAAACTTAGGCGATTTGCGTATCTCAGTGGGATCTGTTAGATACGCTGAAGGGTCCAAATTTGTTGTGGATCTGCTCCCGAGAAATCTTTGATCCCATCTGGATCATCATGATCTTCAACTGAGATCTCGTCGGGTCTATCCTTGCTCGATACGATGCGGGATTTTTTCCAAATATCCCTCGTCTGATCAACTCAGCCGGTAAGTTTTGTCACTAGGCTCTAAATTCGAGCAGTTCAGCTCAATAGGTGATTCTCTCATTGGAGCTCAGCTCAGCTCATTTATGTGGTCAATACGTTGGTGGTTTAAGAGCTTGTTAAAGCGATTCTCACCAGCATTGCCCTGGTACCCCTTGTGATGCATGTGTCCCATGTAATTGGTTAATGCGGTTTTCCACGTAACAAGTGTGATAACCATTGATGGGTATATTTACCCGAATACATAGCCGACTAACTCATGACCCAGTATATTTAATAAAGTATTCATCAAGCCCAGGGCCAACCTTAGCTAAACTCATTTCATCATCATCCTGGACCACTTAATTATAACTGGGTCAGGCACAATTAATCTAACCCGACGAGGCACAATGCAACTAAATTTTTGCCTCATCAACTCAAGTTTAGGAAAGAAATATTAGATTCAAGGTACACCAACCCAACCCAATTAGTGAAGACATCCATGTTGCATGCAACCATAAAATGCTAAGTTTCACATGTCACATGGATTTTCCATCCAACGTGTCATGACGTGTGGACGTCGGGCTATGTAAAAGGTGGATCACATCATGAAGATCACTTGGTGCGAGAATTCCAATAGATCCACACAATCAAAATCAATGGAGAGTCAAAAATCTTACTGGATGCTCAGGTGTGGCCCACTTGATGAGTGAAGCAGTCTTCTTTTCATGCCTCTTAATCTTCATTTAGCAATGCTTGGATATCCTACACGTGTTGGCATTACATGGTGATACGTGATTATCCTTCACCAAACACGAGTGTGGTAGTAAGAAGGGTGTTTTTTTAATTTCATATTATAGAACATGGAGTGTGGTGGTTAGAGATGGGCAAAAATCGGACCCATCCGGCAGATCTGACCCGATCTGACCCGAACTAAAGGCCAGGATTGGGTTGGATTGAGTTGGCCCAGTCAGATCCGACCGTACATTAGATCGAGTTTGGATCAATGGTCAATCCGGACTGATCTGATCCGAATGGATCCGTTCCGGATTGATCCGATCTAATCGGGTCTATATAAGTAGTTTTTTAGATTTTTTCTTTTACTTTTAGTTTTTACCTACCTGGCAGCTGCTACCCTCACCCGGACCCTAAATACCTAAAGCTTCTCTCTTTCTTTACTTGAACGAGTGCCACACCCATTTTGATCTGGCCACTTAGCAGCCCAGCTCACTCATCATCACCGTTCATCATCACCCATCATGATCCCTAAATCCCTAAATCTTTTCTTTCTCTTTCTCTACCCGAACAAGCGCTGGACCCATCTCGATCCAGCCACTTAACAGCTCGGCCCACTCATCATCACCATTCATCTTCTCATTGATCATGTAGGTACTGTAGGTTTAATTTTTATTTTTAAAAATTTTATTGTCTTGTACTTTGGATTGGTGGCCCGCCCTGGCTCGCTGGTGGACCGCACTGGCTCACTGTATGGTCATGGCTCATTGGCCGGGCATGGCTCGCTGGTGGTCTACCCGCCTTAGCTCACTATGCGGTCCACTGGCTCGCCGGTGTCCGCCCGCCCCAGTTCAATGGTGGTCTGCCACCAGATGGTGGACCACTTGGTTTCACTCGACTGTGGGGTGGGCCACTTCATGTAAATTATTCACATGTCATAGTGGCAATCCAGACCATCCAAATCAATGGTGGGAAGTGATTGCACAATGGCAATCCGATCAAGATCACCGTAATGTTTATTCACATGGCATAGTGGCAATCCGATTAGGCTCACTGTAATGTTTATGTGCACAATGATTGCACTATTATTGTAGATTTGTAGGCCTATTTGGTTGTGTCCTTGTGGGATTAAATGGTATGGAATTGTATTAGAAGAGATTTACACTATTTTTGTAGATTTGTAGGCCTGTTTGGTTGTGGGATTAAATGGTATGGAATTGTATTAGATGGGATTTGCACTATTATTGTAGGTTTGTAGTCCTGTTTGGTTGTGGGATTAAATGGTATGGAATTGTATTAGATGCAATTTACACTATTATTGTAGATTTTTAGGCCTGTTTGGTTGTGGGATTAAATGGTATGGAATTGTATTATATGGGATTTACATTATTATTATAAGCCTATTGCATATGCGATAATACCGTTGTATTTGGGCGACCTAATTTGCATGCTAGGGATAAAATTCTTGCCATGGGAATAACACTTGGTTAAGCAAAATCCCATTTACTAGACCATGTAATAGTAATCAATGTAACCAAATTCACAACAGATGTCGGTCACTTGTACATGTATATAACTAGACCAAGACTCTAAACTTCATAAGACCAATTTAATCTGCATGTTAGGGATAAAATTCTTGCTTATTGCTTATTGTTTACTATTTAATATGTTTGTATAATTGTATATATATTACATTGCTTACTGTTTATTGCTTATTATTTATTGGCTATTGCTTACTACTTAATATGTTTGTATAATTTGCAATTAGTAGTTAATTTGTTGGAATTACCATTTACGTTGCTTTTTGCAATTAGCAAATATTATGACTTGTGATTGTGATTTGTGAGTTAGATAATTAGTTGCCCATTTGAGAATTTCTCTGTGGCCATACATAGATATAATGTATTTTTGGTGGCATAGAAATCACTCAAATTATTCTATTTTGAACAGTTCAAGGTTAGATGGATAATATGCTTTCATATAATCTATTTAAATGTGCATGCCTGATATGGGGTCCATCTCCTCATTTCTTTCAGGATATGTTTCTTCCATTTTGTTTCCAATGACAAATATCTTCACATTGCTTAGATATTTGGCATCGAAATGTAACGGAAGATCAATGTATCTGGAAAGGCATGAGGAGATGCTGCCGGATTTTTGGCATGGACTTTTAAATGGGAATATGAAAGTATTACAATCTATCTAACCTTGAATGGGTAACTAATTTAGGATTTAGTATAACTCTTTTAATATTAGATTGTTAATGCTAGTATGATTTAGTATCTTTTAAGTACTAGATGAAAAGTGAGGATCTTTCCAATACCCCGAGTAGTCTGTCAATTACATCGCTGGTGATCCTTGAAGATAAAGGATTAGATTTAGAAGCTGAAGAGGTGCCCATAGATACTAGTATCTCACAGTCACATATTGGGGGAAAAGCGAAAAAGATCCGTAGTGTGGGATGATTTTGAAGAAATAACTCTAAAGAACGGCACTGTGAAGATACAATGCAAGTACTGCAAGACTCAGTATGTTAAGCAAGCAGATGGTTCGACCACAACTCTGAAGAAACACATTTTGAAGTGTTATTAAAAAGTGAGAACTCCGGCATCAGGGCAACATACACTTTCATTTACCCAATCTGCAGTGGGTCCATCGGAGGGTACATTGTCCATCTACAAGTATAATAAAAAACTGGTGAATGAGTTGACAACCAAATTAATTATTACTGATGAAAGACCATTTCAGATGGTAGAGAGTCCTACTTTTGTCGAATTAGCTAGATGTCTTAACTCTATATACGAGAAGGTCTCGCGTAGAATAATAAAGAGAGTTTGCATGAAGATATATGAAAGCGAGAAGATGAAGTTAAAAGGAGAGTTGGAATTGATTTTCCAAATTAGCCTGACATCAGATTTATGGATGACATCGAATCATCGAAAGGGGTATATGTCACTAACTGCTCACTACATTGATGTCAAATGGAGGCTCTACAAGAGAATCATAAACTTTCATTATCTTGCACCTCCTCATAGTGGGCCGATGATTTCAGACTGCATGTACAAATGTCTTGTGGAGTAGGAAATTGAGAAGAAAATTTCCTTAATAACTCTAGATAATACCTCCACAAATGATAGCGTGATAATGAATTTATGCAACCAGTTTAGGGCCACCGGTGACTTATATTTTGGTGGAAAGACATTTCATGTTAGGTGTTATGCCCACATCTAAAACTTGATTGTATAATATGGCCTTAAAACAATTGATCCAATGATCGAGAACATAAGAGATAGTGTGAAGTACATACGAGGGTCACCTTCATGATTACATACATGGAATGAGATCGTGAAGCGGTTGAATTTGTCAACTCAGAGAACAATGAAGCTGGATGCCATGACACATTAGAATTCAACTTTTGAAATGTTGGATTCAGCAATAGCTTTCAGACATGCATTCTCTCACTATGCGGAGCGTGATAGTGCGTATATTTGGTTGCCTTCTGAAGATGACTAGTCAAGAACTGAATCAGTTCGCAAGTTCCTTTTAGTTTTTTAGAATTGTATGGAGAAATTTTTGGAAAGCAAGTATGTAACGCCCTGAAAATCGGGGGTCGAGTGTAACTCAACTCCCGAGTTCCAACGCATCACTTATGCAACATGTTTAATGATGTTTGAATGTTGTCTGTGTTAGAGCAGTAAACATGAATGAGATTATACCAAAACAGTAATTCATACTCCAGATCAATTGCATAAAAGCAAGCAGAAGACGGAACTGTATATATATATGTATGTAAAGAAACAAAATAAATGATTCATTCTCCAGAGTATGAATCCATCTGAGTCCATATACATTTCTGTTTATAATCAAAAAGTCAAAAATAACTAGGTACAATCCCTGTGGAACCCATCGATCCTGGCAACCTAGTCGAAGCCGCCAGAGAACTGCATATACGAGAACTCCTCCTGGTCCTCGTCATAATCAGGCTCCGCCTCCAGAGTAGTCGGATCGCCTAAACCTGAGATAGAGTCTGGTTGGTGTACGCAACACCGTCCCGTAACATGGGAGTGAGTAGCTAACTCAGTGGAACGATAAGGCATAAGTTATCATGTTATCAATACAGTCAAGCAGTAATGATAAAGCAGTAAATCAAACATTCCTAGTTACTCTGATTAATGCAAGTATGAATGCAGGTATGATGGATGCCCTCGCCGACATACTCCCTCATGCGACACCATCTCACGTTCGCGGCATGCTTACATCCCACAGTGCTCCACATCTTCCAGGCACATGCGATGCATGATGAGCATGATTACCGAGTTTTTAATTAGTTCATTTCAAACAGCAGGATTGGGAAACTAAGGTACCTCCCTTGTATCATTTCCAAACATGATCCAATCTAGGGTCGTCAGTCCTAGTTAATATCAGACGATGGTGTATTTTCTAGGTCACTGCAGAGGCTGCCAGGGCTGTTACGCACAAAGGTTGCACCACTCCCCCATCACCCCTTAAACGATTCATCACTATACATAAAACAGCCTAGTTCATCTCTATATATCGCGAACCCTAAGGCACACCGCAACTTCAGAATATGCTCGCGGTCACTACAAAGGGTCGCTGTGGCATTACGCACAAAGGTTGACACCACTCCCCATCACCTTATTAATGTAGGCCGACAGCGCGAATATAGTGTCCCATACCACCATAATCGGCTCACGAGTTAAGTTGCTCACTGGTCACTACCGGGAGGCACGTAGCCCAGTGGCGAGGCCGACAAATCGACCACGGTGTCCCATACCACCATGCCCGGCTCATGAGTCTTAGCGGATTGAGGTACCATGGTTAACGGGATTTTCCCTGGTAAGTTTGGTACCCTAGGTTCAAGCATTAGCGACCAAATATGGTGAACATACATAAGACACACAGTTTACTTGACGTGTTCTGCTGGCTCGAGCGCACAACAAGTTGGGCGATATGAAGCGCAGAAGCACCTCGTGTGGCCAACCACTATCGCCAACCGAAGTACGACACGGGTTCGCCAACACATCATGCGCGGCGGAACGAATCCCAACCACAACTTCAAGTCTGATACCGGATGTCTGGACTATGGACATAGTCCCAAGCTCAGTCAAGTCCTAACCATAGCATATGAAATACGGCATGATAACATGGTAATTCAAGGACACTAGTAATCATGTTACAAAGCATATCATGAAGCATGGTAATAAACAAATTACAAAGCATGTTCAAAAGCATGTTATAAAGCATTATGCAAATAGGGATACAATTACATATATTTCATAGGTAAGTGATTAGAGTGAATAACCACATGGAGGATGTCATAGGTGACTCTAAGGTAGCTAAGAATCCCATCTCAGCACCTACCTAAGGTTCTAATACTTAAGCACTTACACTCACAAGTGATTTCACCAACACTTGGAATGCACTATTTCAACATACATGACGTATGCTAGAGAAATGTGTACTAGGGTTGTCCCTTTGCCAAACTAATATTTTATACATATACATCATATTCATATAGCAAATAAACCTGACAATCATGTCAGCAAAATTTATACGTATAGGGTACTTCCTAGTGTACCCAGTTTCGACATACATAGTGTTTACAAGGGAGCTTGTAATACGGCGATTCCTTTTGCCAAGCTAGTATTTTATTCATATATTGTATAATCATATATTAAATAAATATGTCAAACATTATTCCAAAAGAAATACGTATACGGTATTTCTAACATACACAATTTCAACATACGTCGCATTTACAAGTGAACATGTATTTTGGCGACTCATTTCGCCAAACTAGTATTTTATTCATATATTATATAATCATACATTAAATAAACATGTCAAACATTTATCCAAAAAAAATATGTATACGGTATTTCTACGTATACCTAGAATATGTGAAATTCCATATTTCACAACGTTAATCGAAACAGGAAACGGAAAGCACTTTGTACATGTGCAATTGCAAGCAGATCATGAATCTACCATTATCTGACATTGAAAGCGTTGAAAACCGTAACTTATACACTTAAAGTCCTCACCTTTGCCTTTGGAAACGAAACGAATCAGCAAGGGTAGTAGAACTTCCGTATACGGGAGATTTCTAGCCTAAAGAGCGGAATCGGTTAGTCGTTACACAACCCACATCGATCCCACCTCAAATCAGACCTAGGGTTAGGGTTTCTTACCTTCAAATGGGATGGAAACCGCCGGGAAAATACCTGAAATGAAGCGGTGTAGGCCGTGTAACAGTCCAAAGCAGTAGGAGGAAGATCTCCCCCAAAACCCAAGCTCTTCTCTCTCTTTTCTCTCTCTCCCTCTAGGGTTTTTTCTCCAAAATTCGTATGGCTGTGAGAGGGGCTGTTCTAAGTTCCTTTTATAGCCAAAAACATTCCGAAATTAGACTCAGGTTCAAGGGGTACTGCTAATATAGGATATTCATCGCTTTTTCAGCTCAAAAGGGAGGTTCTGGTAGCCCTCTTTGAACCAAACGTCAGACTTAAGCTCACCATCGATGGATCTACGTGGGATTACGTTTTCGACTTGATCGGATTCCCAGATCGCACGTGGCGGACCACTTTCAGTTCGACGGTCAGTGGGCCACGATCAGAAATTCCAAGTACATGTAAATGTTCCTGAAATTTTTCTTAATTCGAGGGTGTAATTTGGTCTGATTCTGACGGTCAGGTTGCTTAATACTGACGCGTCAACGAATGATGCCAGATCACTATTCCAGATATTTATTTTGGATGGGAATAGTGTTTTTCACACTCCCTCACTCCGAATCGAAATGAATGGCCATGGAACATCGGATGGAGCTGATTTTTGAGATGATTGTTAAGCCCAGTGGGGCGGTCCTAGTTCCTTAGCTTCGGGTTAATCGGACTCCCGATGTGCGATCTAGACCTAATACGAAGTTTCGTTTCATTCCCGAGAGCAGACGGGAAATGAGTTTGGTTCTAAACTTTAGGGTAACCTAGCGCCAATGATTCTGCAACTTTTGGGTCTTGCAGATCGTATTTAAAGCGATCCTAACGGATTTCATGGCTAATCGAGTTTAGTACTTAGTTAACTTTGTTAAATTTCTAAAGAATTTAATCCTACGTGATTTCTGGTCGAGGTGGTACTCGACCCAATGTACGGAAATTTTCAGGTCGTTACAATCTACCCCCCTTAAACAAAAAATTTCGTCCTCGAAATTTATACCTTTTCGTAGTCCTCGAGAATCTGAGGGTAGTTCTTCCTGACCTCAGCTTCAGTCTCCCAGGTAGCTTCCTCCTCGGAATGATGTGTCCAAAGCACCTTCACAAGTGTGATGACCTTGCTACGTAGTACCTGCTCCTTCCTATCAAGGATACGCGTCGGGTGCAGCTCATACGTAGCATCCTCTCTCAACTGTACCTGCTCCCATCTGATGATATGTGAAGGATCAGGAACGTACTTCTTCAGCATAGATACATGAAATACGTTGTGTACGGAAGCAAGTGGTGTAGGCAAGGCGAGACGATACGCCACATCACCCACTCGATCCAGTATCTGAAATGGACCGATAAACCTCGGTGTGAGCTTCCCCTTCTTCCCAAACCGAAGGACTCCCTTCATAGGAGAAACCCGAAGGAACACATGATCACCGACCTCGAACTCCAGCGGTCGCCGCCTCGTATCGGCGTAACTCTTCTGCCTGCTCTGCGCTGTGAGTAATCGACGCCTGATAATGTCTACCTTCTCTGTAGTCGCCTGTACCAACTCCGGGCCAATCAGACTACGCTCTCCAACCTCTGCCCAACAGTGCGGTGCCCTACAAGGTCGACCATATAGAGCCTCATATGGGGCCATGCCAATAGTCGCCTGGAAGCTGTTGTTGTAGGCGAACTCTGCGTACGGAAGACAGTCATCCCAGCTGTCCTTGAAGTCCAACACACATGCTCGCAACATATCCTCCAAAACTGGTTCACCCGCTCGTCTGCCCATCGGTCCCGGGGATGAAACGCCAGTATCGAACTTCAACTTCACACCCATCGCCTCCTGGATACGAGTCCAGAAGATGGATGTGAACCGCGTGTCTCTGTCCGACACGATCTCCAAAGGAACCCCGTGCAGACGGACGATCTCCCTGATGTACAATCTAGCCAGCTCGTCTGCAGAGTTCGTAACTCTGATAGGGAGGAAATGGGCCGATTTGGTCAACCGGTCCATAATCACCCAAATGGAATCGTGCCCCTTCCTCGTCTTCGGCAACCCTGATATAAAGTCCATGGAGATTAAGTCCCACTTCCACTCCGCTATAGGCATGGGCTGAAGTAGTCCAGGAGGTCGGCGATGTTCTGCCTTGACCTGCTGGCACGTTAGACATCGAGACACATACTCAGCAATGTGGGCCTTCATGTTATCCCACCAATACGTCCGTCTCATATCCTGGTACATCTTCGTGCTACCAGGATGCATCGCAAACTTCGAATTATGGGCAGACTCGAGAAGCTCGCGTCTCAAGTCGAGCACTCCGGAACACATAGGCGGCACGAATCGTAAACCCCCATCAGAACCAACTCTCCACTCGGAGTCCACGGCGTCGCTAGCCTGCTCTCGAAGCTCAGACAGCCGTATATCGCCCTCTTGGGCCTCAACAATCCTGTCGTCAATAAGTGGTCGCACCCGAACGTGCGCAACACACTCAAATGGCTCCTCGACAGTGAGTCTCTACTCGAAGTCCCGCACAAACTCCATCATGTCCCACTCGGCTATCATCAGCGGTGCCGCAAATGCACCGCCTTCTTGCGGCTCAGCGCGTCTGCCACAAGGTTCGCCTTGCCAGGATGGTAGGAAACCTCGAACTTGAAGTCCTTCAAGGTCTCCATCCATCGGCGTTGTCTCATATTCAAATCCCGCTGTGTGAATATGTATTTAAGGCTCTTGTGGTCGCAGAAAAGCTCGAACTCCTCACCGTAGAGGTAATGTCTCCAGAGCTTCAATGCAAAGATGATAGCTGCCAACTCCAGGTCATGTGTAGGGTAATTCTCCTCGTGCTTCCTTAATTGTCTCGAGGCATACGAAATCACCCTATCCTTCTGCATCAGCACACAACCCAAACCAACGCGAGACGCGCCCGTATACACCGTGTATTTCACCCCTTGCTCTGGCAATACTAGCACAGGGGCGGACGTTAACTTGTCCTTCAGCTCCTTAAAAGCTGCCTTCGCCTTCTCATTCCAGGCAAACTTCAGGTCCTTCCGAGTCAGCTGAGACAATGGCCTGGCGATCTTCGAGAAATCCCGAATGAAACGTCTGTAGTACCCAAATGCCTGCACCAAGGAAACTCCTCACCTCAAGAATCCGATTCAGCCGCCGCCAATCCCGAACCGCAGCCTACCTTAGCAAGGTCCACCGCTATCCCATCCTTGGACACTACATGTCCCAGAACTTGACTTCCTCCTGCCAGAAGTCGCACTTCTTATATTGCGCGAACAACTGGTTCTTCTTCAGTGTATCCAATACCGCTCACAAGTGCTCCTCGTGCTCCTCCCGACTCATGGAGTATATCAAGATGTCATCGATAAAGACGATGACGAATCGGTAGAGGAAGGGCCGAAATACCCGGTTCATCGATCCATGAATACCGGCTGGTGCGTTCGTCGACCGAACGACATCACCAAGAACTCATAGTGCCCAAAGCACGTCCCGAAGGCCGTCTTCTCGCACGTCCTCCTCTCTCACGCGCAACCGGTGGTCCCCCGACCGAAGGTCAATCTTCGAGAAATACTTCGCCCCCTCAACCGATCGAATGATCATCAATCCCGGCAAAGGATACTTGTTCTTCACCGTGACTCGGTTCAACCTACGGTAATCAATACACAACCGTAGCGACCCGTCCTTCTTCTTCACGAACAACACAGGTGCTCCCCAAGGAGACACACTAGGTCGAATAAAACCTTTCTCTACAAGTCCATCAATCTGTTTCCGCAGCTCCTCCATCTCACATGGAGGCATACGATAAGTCGGCAACGAGATGGGCGTCTCACCAGGCGTAAGGTCAATCGTGAAATCAATCTCACGCCGAGGAGGTAAACCAAGGATAGTCTCAAACACGCCTGCAAATTCTCGAACCACCGGCGTACCATCTACTGTCGGACCATCAATCGGCACAAGTAAAGCAGCATAACAATCAACTCGACAGGGCCAACTGACCTGCACTGGGAACGTGAAAGCTGTACCATCAGGTCCATAGGCCGTCACGATCCGAGTATCGCAATCTATCTCCGCCCTCATCCTGGTGAGCCAATCCATACCAAGGATAACGTCGTAGTGCCATAGTGGAGCAACAATGAGGTCGACGAGCACCGTGTCATACCTACCCAAAACTACCGAGCAACCCTCGCATAATCGTGTGACATCCGAATAGGTCCCGGTAGTCGTAGTGAGTCTCATTCCCTTAGTGGGAATCGTATGCAAAGATAGGCGTTTCACCGCCCCACAAGAAATAATAGAGGTAGTGGACCCAGTGTCCACCAATAAAGAAACGGGAGTGCCATGAATAAAAGCCGTACCCTCGAAAGCTGTCGGGGCCGCAAGTGAGGTCTCTGGTGCCTCAGCCACAAGCGTATGAACGCGCGCCTGCTGCTGACGGTTCGGCTGAGGAGCCAAGGGTCGCTGTGGCGGCCTGAAGCGCGGCACAGGAGGTCGGAAGGAAGGATGTGCAGGAGCAGCTGTAGCGGTGGAGCTGATATGGCCTGTGGGCGAGAACGGCCCAACATCTGTGGCGGAGAGAAACCACTATCCTTCATCCGCGCGAAACAACTCCCAATAAGATGACCCTGCTTCCCGTAATACGTGCAGGTCACAACAGGGCGCCTCACCTGAGCCCCTGGCGCTGCGATCCTGGGAGGCGAGTCAACACGAGGCCTCTTGCCTAGGATAGGCCTACTCTGTATCTCCTGTCGTGGCCTCGCAACCATAGCACCACGAGATCGGGCCAACCGGTCCACATCCTGCTCTGCCGTCATAGACATGTGAACCAATGCCGCATAGGTAGGTATACCGAGGCAAAGATATCTTCGACCATATCTCCGGCCGCAAGCCCAAAGAAAACGACGCATCCGCATCTCTCGTCCACCAAGATAGTCGGGACAAAGCGGCCCAACTCGTGAAGCGGTGCTCGTACTCCGTAATCGCCATGCCTCCCTCGCCCGAGGCGCGAAACTCATCCTCCCGCTCATGTCGATAAGTCTGCGGTAGTATTTCTCATGGAACCGAACTCGAAAGCTTCCCAGTCCACACGTAACTGGGCTGCGACAGACCGCAACACACTATCCCACCATAAACCGGCCTCCCTCTCAAACATGAAAGCGGCCGCCTACCCGCTCGCCTCCGAGCAATGCAAAGATCCGAAGCATCTTAGAGATGCGGTCAAGCCAAAACTCGCCTCCTCGGGTCTATGAGTGCCCATAAATGAAGGAGGCCTCAAGCGCTGAAATCGCTCGAGTAGACCGCGTGTACTGACATCTCCAGTAGGAGGCACCACGGGTGAGGGCAGAGGCACATCCTCGCACTGAGCAGGAGGCTCCGGGTGCCCGGCAGGACAAGCAGATGTCGTAGGTGGAGTCGCACTACCACCATGGGACAAGGCCTCGCGATAGTGGCCATAAGTCCGGGTCAGGCTGCTGGCTGCTGCCAGACCGCCGCCGATGCATCATCAACATCAGCTGCTCAAATCTATCAGTCGGGGGAGCAGCCTGGGAGTCATGCTGCGCAGAGGATGACGGCCGATACTGCTCACGGACCGGGGGCGTGTAAGGTGGCAATCCACCGGTAGGACCAGCAGGGGGCTGATCAGAACCTAACCCACGGTCCGCAGGACCACTACTACCAGAAGGAGTCTGGTCCATAGAGCCAGTCAGACGGAGATGTGCCGTGCTCCGCGTATACTGTCGCGGCATGCCCTATACAACACAGGGTACAGCATTGGTGAGATACAGCATAACACACATCATAAAGCACTTTAAGCATTACACACATAATCAAAACAAAAGGGGCTACATGCCTTTCATTTACCCAAAATTAGTCATAATACATGGATTACAGAGTTTACATGAATCATGACGGAAATCACATGATAGCCAATACATCCACACATTAAACACTTAGAACACGCTACTACCTAATACAACATCCGTACGAAAACACAAACCGCCTATCGCGGTAACCAAAGCAAACACAACATACAATAACATGGATGACTAAGCATCCGAAGTAGGCGGTGGAGGAGGAGTGTTCTTGTCCTGCACACAGCACAAAATGGCCTTCAACGTACGAGACACCTTCTTAAAGCTCCTCTTCATGTAGGCTTCGGTCTCTTCAAGCTTGGTTCGAACTTGACCAATCTCTTGCTGCAGGGCGGCTTGCCCCTCCTCAAGGCGGGCCAATCGCGCATCAAAAACATCTCGATCCACACCCTGCTCCTGAGCCGTAGGGGGTAAACTCTCCTCGGTGTCCTGAGCCTCAGGTTCTTCCTCCTGTATGTCATCACTGCGCTCCTCATCACTCTCAGCCTGGAGGTCAACACTCTCTTCACCGGTGCTATCCGACTCATCTCCAGACTCGTCGAGTCGGGCTTGCCGCTGTTGGGGGCCGATCTTCATATTCCTGAGTGTCGCTTCACTTATGACTCGAACTGGTGCAAGATCCTCCATATTCAATCTATAGCCTACATCACGAGCCATCCTGCAGATCAGGCGGCCAAATGGGAGCGAAAGATCGTTCCTGGCAGAACGAACAACATGAACTATTTGGGATAGGATGAATGTGGGCAGGCATATGTTGTCCCCGCATCCCATCTTGTACAGAAAGTCCACCATCACCCTAGTACATTCCGTGCGGTTACCCCACCGTGGGTATACATTGTATGTGAAAATGTGATGGAGTAAATGGAAGTCTTCGGTCATCTTTGTCGCCGCAATACAATTTCCTCGCTTCCAAGTAACCCGGCGACCACAGAGAAATCGCGCGCGACGATCCCTTTTCCCGCGCACTTCTAGAGAAGTCATCACTAGGATGCACTTGACTAAGCGGGATCTTCGTGATTTGAACCACCTCATCCACAGTGATTGTGCGCCTTATGCCCCTCACAGAGACAGTAAACTGAAGAGGCTCTACTGATGAGTCCACGATGTGAGCGTAGAAAGCGCGAACCGTGTTCTCACATGCGGGGGACTCGCCTTCAAAAATGGAATTCCATCCGATATCCACCAAGTGGTCCATCATCGGGTGTAGGCCAAACATCCTTTCATCCACATGAGCTTCAAACACAACCTTGCGGCCCGCGAAGCGCCCATATTCCATGCCTATCGGATAAGCATTTCTGGCGGGGTGGTCAGGATCCAGGTCTCGCTTCGACCTAAATTCCCGCACGGTGCTTGTGCCGGCCCCAACGTCGGATCTTCTTCGGGAATGGGCTGGCCTACTTGGGCCGGCGTCATCGGCCGCGGTTTTCCTCTTTCCCATGAGAGATAGGATGGAAGAAATGGAGAAAATGGTAGCCACCACACCAAGGAGGGCCATGGAAAATTGCCAAATGGGGAAACAAGGGGCTGATCTCTTTGATCCCCACAAACAACAATCCAATGGGTGTGGAAGGAGCTCTAGAGGTAGGAAATGAAGGAGAAACAAGAAGAAAATGGAATGGGTTAGTAGATTACCCGATTTTGAGCTCCAAGGAGGGGTATGAGAGCTCCAACTTGTGAAAATGGGGAAAGGAGGAAGCTAGGGCTGTTGTGGAAGGTTGGGGTGTGTGAGTTATGGAAGAAAATGGAAGATTTGAAGGTTTGGAGGGATGGGTTTTTGAGGAAAATCGAAAATGGGAGTGGAGGTGCTTGAAAAGGGGTGAAATGAGGAAGATGGGTGCTTCAGCCCTTTAAAACCCAACCTATTGCCAAAATGGCACGTGCCAGGAGGTGTAGGATGCTGGGCCGACCAACCTGGGCCTTGGACCCACGCCGGAAAACCGTCCGGACCGCGGTCTCCACCGGTGCCGCGGCGCCGCCGCGGTCGAACTTGGCCGGGACCGCACCGCCGCGGTGGGGCCCTGTTTGCCACATGTCCAGGGTGCCAAATGCACCCTGGTTCAGTCTGGGGGTTAGTGGATTAACGTGGAGGGGCCCCCGACTCAGTTTAGTGCCAGAACGGTTAGTTCCGGCAAATTTCTGATCTAATCTGATTTTTCCTGATTTTTAACGACTAATTTTTGGTAGATTGTGACCTGGACACATCAATAGACGGTCTAGGAGTGACTTGGGGTCCATAAGTGCGGTCGGGATCGAGTACGCACTCGATCAAACTGTCCATTTGCAATGAACTTCGCCGAACGGCGAAATCGGGAGACCCTAAGACTGTTGCTAGATTTTGCGCACCCTCCTAAGTATAATGCGTCAGCGTACGTATTGGGGACATAACTCAGGTCCGGTTTAATCAAAATCATGCTCTGATACCAACTTGTAACGCCCTAAAAATTGGGGGTCGAGTGTAACTCAACTCCCGAGTTCCAACGCATCACTTATGCAACATGTTTAATGATGTTTGAATGTTGTCTGTGTTAGAGCAGTAAACATGAATGAGATTATACCAAAACAGTAATTCATACTCCAGATCAATTGCATAAAAGCAAGCGGAAGACGGAACTGTATATATATGTATGTAAAGAAACAAAATAAATGATTCATTCTCCAGAGTATGAATCCATCTGAGTCCATATACATTTCTGTTTATAATCAAAAAGTCAAAAATAACTAGGTACAATCCCTGTGGAACCCATCGGTCCCGGCAGCCTAGTCGAAGCCGCCAGCGAACTGCATATACGAGAACTCCTCCTGGTCCTCGTCATAATCGGGCTCCGCCTCCAGAGTAGTCGGATCGCCTAAACCTGAGACAGAGTCTGGTTGGTGTGCGCAACACCGTCCCGTAACGTGGGAGTGAGTAGCTAACTCAGTGGAACGATAAGGCATAAGTTATCATGTTATCAATACAGTCAAGCAGTAATGATAAAGCAGTAAATCAAACATTCTTAGTTACTCTGATTAATGCAAGTATGAATGCAGGTATGATGGATGCCTTCGCCGACATACTCCCTCATGCGACACCATCTCACGTTCGCGGCATGCTTACATCCCACAGTGCTCCACATCTTCCAGGCACATGCGATGCATGATGAGCATGATTACCGAGTTTTTAATTAGTTCATTTCAAACAGCAGGATTGGGAAACTAAGGTACCTCCCTTGTATCATTTCCAAACATGATCCAATCTAGGGTCGTCAGTCCTAGTTAATATCGACGATGGTGTGTTTTCTAGGTCACTCGCAGAGGTCGCTGTGGTCATTACGCACAAAGGTTGCACCACTCCCCATCACCCCTTAAACGATTCATCACTATACGTAAACAGCCTAGTTCATACTCTATATATCGCGGCGAACCCTAAGGCACACCGCAACTTCGAATATGCTCGCGGTCACTACAAAGGGTCGCTGTGGTCGTTACGCACAAAGGTTGCACCACTCCCCCATCACCTTGTCAATGTAGGCCAACAGCGCGAATATAGTGTCCCATACCACCATAATCGGCTCACAAGTTAAGTTGCTCACTGGTCACTACGGGGAGGCACGTAGCCCCCAGAGGGGCCGACACCGACCACGGTGTCCCATACCACCATGCCCGGCTCATGAGTCTTAGCGGATCGAGGTACCATGGTTAACGGAATTTTCACTGGTAAGTTTGGTACCCTAGGTTCAAGCATTAGCGACCAAACATGGTGAACATACATAAGACACACGGTTTACTTGACATGTTCGGCTGGCTCGAGCGCACAACAAGTTAGGCGATATGAAGCGCAGAAGCACCTCGTGTGGCCAACCACTATCGCCAACCGAAGTACGACACGGGTTCGCCAACACATCATGCGTGGCGGAACGAATCCCAACCACAACTTCAAGTCTGATACCGGATGTCTGGACTATGGACATAGTCCCAAGCTCAGTCAAGTCCTAACCATAGCATATGAAATACGGTATGATAACATGGTAATTCAAGGACACTAGTAATCATGTTACAAAGCATATCATGAAGCATGGTAATAAACAAATTACAAAGCATGTTCAAAAGCATGTTATAAAGCATTATGCAAATCGGGATACAATTACATATATTTCATAGGTAAGTGATTAGAGTGAATAACCACATGGAGGATGTCATAGGTGACTCTAAGGTAGCTAAGAATCTCATCTCAGCACCTACCTAAGGTTCTAACACTTAAGCACTTACACTCACAAGTGATTTCACCAACACTTGGAATGCACTATTTCAACATACATGACGTATGCTAGAGAAATGTGTACTAGGGTTGTCCCTTTACCAAACTAATATTTTATACATATACATCATATTCATACAGCAAATAAACCTGACAATCATGTCAGTAAAATTTATACGTATAGGGTACTTCCTAGTGTACCCAGTTTCGACATACATAGTGTTTACATGGGAGCTTGTAATACGGCGATTCCTTTCGCCAAGCTAGTATTTTATTCATATATTGTATAATCATATATTAAATAAATATATCAAACATTATTCCAAAAGAAATACGTATACGGTATTTCTAACATACACAATTTCAACATACGTCGCATTTACAAGTGAACATGTATTTTGGCGACTCCTTTCGCCAAACTAGTATTTTATTCATATATTATATAATCATACATTAAATAAACATGTCAAACATTTATCCAAAAAAAATACGTATACGGTATTTCTACGTATACCTAGAATATGTGAAATTCCATATTTCACAACGTTAATCGAAACAGGAAACGGAAAGCACTTTGTACATGTGCAATTGCAAGCAGATCATGAATCTACCATTATCTGACATTGAAAGCATTGAAAACCGTAACTTATACACTTAAAGTCCTCACCTTTGCCTTTGGAAACGAAACGAATCAGCAAGGGTAGTAGAACTTCCGTATACGGGAGATTTCTAGCCTAAAGAGCGGAATCGGTTAGTCGTTACACAACCCACATCGATCCCACCTCAAATTAGACCTAGGGTTAGGGTTTCTTACCTTCAAATGGGATGGAAACCGCCGGGAAAACACCTGGAATGAAGCGATGTAGGCCGTGTAACAGTCCAAAGCAGTAGGAGGAAGATCTCCCCCAAAACCCAAGCTCTTCTCTCTCTTTTCTCTCTCTCCCTCTAGGGTTTTTTCTCCAAAATTCGTATGGATGTGAGAGAGGCTGTTCTAAGCTCCTTTTATAGCCAAAAACATTCCGAAATTAGACTCAGGTTCAAAGGGTACTGCTAATATAGGATATTCGTCGCTTTTCCAGCTCAAAAGGGAGGTTCTGGTAGCCCTCTTTGAACCAAAACGTCAGACTTAAGCTCACCATCGATGGATCTACGTGGGATTACGTTTTCGACTTGATCGGATTCCCAGATCGCACGTGGCGGACCACTTTCAGTTCGACGGTCAGTGGGCCACGATCAGAAATTCCAAGTACATGTAAATGTTCCTGAAATTTTTCTTAATCCGAGGGTGTAATTTGGTCTGATTCTGACGGTCAGGTTGCTTAATACTGACGCGTCAACGAATGATGCCAGATCACTATTCCAGATATTTATTTTGGATGGGAATAGTGTTTTCACACTCCCTCGCTCCGAATCGAAACGAATGGCCATGGAACATCGGATGGAGCTGATTTTTGAGATGATTGTTAAACCCAGTGGGGCGGTCCTAGTTCCTTAGCTTCGGGTTAATCGGACTCCCGATGTGCGATCTAGACCTAATACGAAGTTTCGTTTCATTCCCGAGAGCAGACGGGAAATGAGTTTGGTTCTAAACTTTAGGGTAACCTAGCGCCAATGATTCTGCAACCTTTGGGTCTTGCAGATCGTATTTAAAGCGATCCTAACGGATTTCATGGCTAATCGAGTTTAGTACTTAGTTAACTTTGTTAAATTTCTAAAGAATTTAATCCTACGTGATTTCTGGTCGAGGTGGTACTCGACCCAATGTACGGAAATTTTCAGGTCGTTACAAAGTATCCAGCAACAAATATATTTCTTCCACAACTTTGAAAGGTAAAAAATTTCTTACGCAAAAGTAGTAGTGGAATGGACTTTTTACAATTAATGCCCATAGGTATGCAGGTAAAGTTTGATGAGTATTAGTCTGAGTGTAGTCTGGTAATGGTTGTTGCAGTCGTTCTTGATCATTGATACAAGATGATGATGGTTGAATTCATATGTAGTAACTTGTATGGTGCGATAGGTATCCCTGAGGCCAATAAGATTCGTGATGTAGTCAATGATCTTTACAACTTCTATGTGTGTGCCGTAAAAGAAAAATCTCCTCACATGGGTTCTAGTTCTATTGTTGATGAATCACAAGAAGAAACGGTAGATGATTTCATGTCTTATGTGGCATAGCGGAATGAGACTCAAATGTAGATGCCTGTATCAGAACTTGAAAACTATCTCAATGAGCCACTTCTAGTTGTAAAATCCAAAGGCGATGAATTTGATGTTTTGGATTGGTGGAAGATGAAATCTCGTGATTCACAATACCTTATGCTCTCATTAATGGCACAAGACATTATCAATTCTAATTTCAACCGTGGCTTCATAATCTGCTTTTAGTACAGGTAGTAGGGTCGTGAACAAGTATAGAAGCTCACTTGCACCTGAATCAGTTGAAACACTCATTTGTACATAGGATTGGCTGCGTCCGATATAGGGGAAATGAAACTTTGTTGATGAGGAGTTTGATGAAGAAGAGAGTGATAAGCAAGATGAGATAGTACATGCAGCGGCAGGATAAGACACTGCCTTCTATATTTCTTGTATTTGCTTAGAAGTTATATCAAGATATTTCTAATTATTTTTTAATGGCTTAAATTGTAATATTATGGGTGGATGGATATTTCTCTCTTTTCATTTATATTATTCAATTAGTTAATGTTGCTTAAATCTCTTATTATATTGTTGGGTAATTGCATTCATTCATCACTATAACTTTTTTTTAATGTTGTCTTAACTTAACCAGATATTCACCTGTAGATATGTCATTGGAAGATGATGCATTAGAAGATATTTGGGATTATGGAGTCTAAGTCTACTCCTAAGATGGAAAGGTAAAGTTACAATGTAAGTTGTGTGGAAAGCAATTTGTAAACAAAACAAATCAGATCAAATTACATTTGCCTTGTCAGGGAGAAGACGTCGTACCATGTAGCAAAGCTCCTCAGGAAGTTTGAGATTCATTTCGATCCATTCTCGACTAAAATACAAAGACTATCTACACCCCTCACCCTACAACTACAACCAATACAACTAGCTGTTTCGACAAGAAAACAAATGCATTCGATTTGGGGGATTTATTCAATAATAATAAAGAAAGATTGATAGAACATTGATCACACTTATTCTAAGTTCATTTACATCCTTGGATTCCCTTGATTCTGAAAACAAAGTACAATGAGTTAGATAAGATAGCCCATTGGAAATTTTAGCAGCATTCCGATGCTAGTTTGGTCATCTCCTAGATACTTAGGAGGAATTGCTGAATCGATCAGCCAATCTCCAAGGAGATAGAATTTTTGGCAGCATTCCGGTGCCTGTTTCAGTCATTTTCTAATACTTAGGAGGAATGTTGAATTGATCTCTTCTACTGATTTCTCCCCTTGAAGCTTGAATAGAAGAAATCTATAGACTTAGCCATTTCAACAGCATGTCCGCTCCTTTACTTCACAGACTGCAGGGCAGTCTGGTTGCGCGATCCCATGTAACTGACAGGAGCTTCTTCTCCTACCTTCAATCCTCCTCCTTGCTCTGCTTCCTCTCCAAAATCTTTAATTCGTCCAAATGAAGGAGGGGAGGGGGTATTTATAGGCCCTCGCATGTGTGGTACCTCAATTTCAGTGCCGTGGGACCCACCTTGCGTCAATCTTAACCGTTCAAGGAAATCTTCTCCTAAAACCAACTATGCAGACCCGCGTAACTGATCTTTTAGTTGCGCGGTCCTGCGTAACTGACATTGGTTGCACAGACCCGCGCAAACTACTTTCCACTATTTCGGATCCTTCTCAGAGAACAAATCCTGTAAGTCAGTTGATCGATCCTGCGCAATGGACATTGGTTGCGCGGACCCGCGCAAACCCCCCTTAAGCTGTTTCCTTCTTATTCTTTTCCAATTTTCTTTCTATCTCTTAATCTTCTCTTCTTCAATCCTTTCTTCATCACCATTTTTTATGCCTCAACACCATCCAAAGAATATCTAGAAGTAAGTCTATTACAAATGAAGAAGGGTTAAGCAGAGGAACTGCCTCTAGTTCCAGGCCTTCTACAATTAGTAGAGAAGAAGAACAAGAGAGAATTTTAAGGGAACAAGAATAACGCAATTATAAAGAGACCGTTAAAAAAAGCTTGAAAATGACATCGAGATCAATGAGTACCAGACAACAACATCCAACATAATGCTAAAACAGGCACAAGTAAACCATCAATGTTTCTTAAAAGTCCCGTAACATTTTATAGGCAGTTGGGAATCTCATACAAATTGGATCATAAAAAAGTGTGAGACCCGTATCCTAGCCTGTACTATTCTGTAGGCTTCCGTGGTCCTCTCGGTCGAATTTCGGCGACCCGTGATCTATTATTGGCATTTGTCCGTGATCTTGAGTCGTGTCCCGTATATTAGAGTCGGCTCGACCCGAGACTTGTATCCTTGTGACCGCGCCATCGCCGCAGTTTCGATGCCGCATCTCACGCGCTGAGGCGATTCCCGGGCCAGGAGATGTGGGCCCACGTTCAGATCGAAGAAAATGTCATGCATTGTGAATACCGAGGGAATCTCTACAACACATCACATCAATCCATCAATCAATGTCAAGTACACAACCTTACCTAGCCCATCCCTCTCCCATTCCCCAAGTCAACCCTCTCTTACACAGCCCATACCCATCCCATTCATTTCTTACCACAAGTCAACAAGCACCATGCCCTCTCATCCCATCACTCCATTCACCACTCCTCTCTCTCTCTCATTTTCTCACTCTATCCCATGCTACTAAAGAGAGGAATCATCCAAGCTAGCTCCATGAGAGAGCTTTGTGTGGCCCACTTCCTACCTCCTAATCCCACCATCCTAAGTCCATCTGAACCATTGAAATTGTTTCTTTGGAGCTCTAGCATGCATTGGCGAAAGAAGGAAGAAGAGATCTTGAGGTAGGTGATTTTTGTGTAGATCTTGACCTTTGGATCATAGTGGGACTCGTTTTAATGTATGTGTTGTAGATCCTTGAGGGGCCCATAGTGGCGGGGTCCCTCCCCTTCACGTTTCCCTCTCTCTCTCTTGTATGGTGATGATGGTGTAGAGGTGTATGACCCACCCGGTGTGTGTGTGGCCACCATGAAGTATGTTTATATCCATGCCATCCATGTGACGGGCCCACCTTGCTGGACCGTACAGCGGCAAGCCCGTTGGCCTGCCCACCTAGACAGGCCTAGTTGAAGGGAAAATACAAATATTAGCTTAATCCAAAGCGCGTGGCCCACTGAATGTGGGGCCACCGTTATGTAATATCCACACCGTCCATGGGATCTGGACAGTGGGGCCTACTGCACGTGTGGCAGTCCACACCATCCAGTCCACTGGAAGGTGTTGTTACCTTGTTTATAAAAAAAGGGAAATATATATATAATATAATATATAATATTAAATAATATAAGGGAGAGAGGATTGGAGTGGGTGGCCCACCATGTGGGACCCACCCTGGTGGATGTTTTGTATATCTAATCCATCCATCCATTTGATCTAGACCATCCATCGGTCTGGATGTGGATGTGATCCACCAGATGTATGTGTTTTCCTTAGCCGTCCATCAAATGGACGTGTTGGATTAATGAGCAGTAGCCCTGCAACCACCATGATGTATATATTTTATCTAAACTGCCCATCTGCTGGTGGGTCAGCATCCCACCAGCAACGCAGGTGTTATATATGACATGAGCAGTGTTGTGGACCGCACCTTGTTCTACAGCGACACTGTCCATTTGACATATAATGGGTGAGCCACACATGATATATATATATGTGTGTGTGTGTGTGTGTGTGTGTTTTATCCATGCTGCATAGTAGCCGTGGGACCCACACACGTGTGGACTCCACATGATGCATTTGTTTATCCCTGATGGGCGTGGGTCCACCATGATGTAAATGTTTTATCCACTCTATCCAGTCCATGGACGTGGACCACACCGTGATGTATGTTTTGTGTTTTAGGTCGTCCGTGCCTGGACGGTTCTGTGGGACCCCACCATGTTGTATGCATTTCATTCACACCGCTCACACATCTGGACGGTGCTGGACAATGTTTGGTTGGTGCTGATTTACCTGGGCAATGTTTGGACCATGTTAATCATCATTAGTCCATGGACTGATTGTGTATAGTGATACACATGTTACACCTACAACTGTTAAAATGATTTTTAATGTGGTAGAGCTCATTCGCAACCATTGGCGCGGCCCATCCATGAGGCCCATCATGATGAATTTGGGGCCCACCTATTTGTATTGTTAGGCCCAGATACTGGGCCCATTTGATGTGTATAAGGCCCAGGAAAAACGGTCAACTTGTTGTATATGAGGCCCAAGTAGTGTGGCCCATTGTGATGTATACTTGGCCCATGGGTTGAGGCCCATTGAGATGTATTTGAGGCCCATGGGTTGAGGCCCATTGTGATGTATACCCGACCCATGTGTTGGGGCCCGATGTGATGTATTTATAGCCCATGGGTTGAGGCCCATTGTGATTATACTCGGCCCATGTGTTGGGGCCCAATGTGATGATTTATGGCCCATGGATTGAGGCTCATTGAGATGTATTTAGGGTCCATGGGTTGAGGCCCATTGTGATGTATACCCGACCCATGTGTTGAGGCCCGATGTGATGTATTTATAGCCCATGGGTTGAGGTTCATTGTGATGTATACCCGACCCATGTGTTGGGGCCTAATGTGATGTATTTATGGCCCATGTGTCGAGGCCCATATGATGTATATGCAGCTCATGAGTGAGGCCCATAGTGATGTGTATTAGGCCCTTGCGTGAGGCCATGGGCCCACTACACATTTGGCTCTATGTGGGCCACTCGTTGGGAGCAATGTTGGTTGAATGTCCACATTGATGAGCAATGATGGTTAAATGTCCACATTTGGCTCTATGTGGGCCACTCCTTTAGGCCTTGTTAGGCCCATTCTCATCGATTCTGATTGTCGAGGCCAAGTATCGAGGTCGATTCTGATTTGTCGAGGCCGATTATATATGCCGATTCCAATTATCAAGGCCGATTCCAATTTGTCGAGGCCGATTGTATAAGCTGATTTCAATTGTCGAGGCCAAGTATCGAGGCCGATTCTGATTTGTCGAGGCTGATTGTATAGGCCAATTCCAATTGTCAAAGCCGAGTATCGAGACCGATTCCGATTGTCGAGGCCGAGTATCGAGGTTGATTCCGATTTGTTGAGGCCGATTGTATAGGCCAATTCCAATTGTCGAGGCTGAGTATCGAGGCCAATTCCAATATGTCGAGGCTGATTGTATAGGCCGATTCCGATTTGTCGAGGCCGATTCCAATATGTCGAGGCTGATTGTATAGGCAGATTCCGATTTGTCGAGGCCGATTATGATTATCAAGGCCGAGTATCGAGGCTGATTCTAATTTATCGAGGCCGATTATATAGGTCGATTCCGATTGTTGAAGTCGAGTATCGAGGTCGATTCCGATTGTCGAGGGCAATTGTATATGTCGATTCCGATTGTCGAGGGCGAGTATCGAGGCCGATTCTGATTTGTTGAGGCCGATTCCGATTGTCGAGGCCGATTCCGATTTGTTGAGGCCAATTATATA
Source organism: Magnolia changhungtana (assembly GCA_030180095.1). Lineage (NCBI taxonomy): Eukaryota > Viridiplantae > Streptophyta > Magnoliopsida > Magnoliales > Magnoliaceae > Magnolia > Magnolia changhungtana. The sequence goes on along the minus strand of JASAUF010000101.1, from coordinate 3,521,278 downwards.
TGTGATTCTGATTATCAAGGTCAAGTATCGAGGCCGATTCCAATTTGTCGAGGCCAATTGTAAAGGCAAATTCTAATTGTCGAGGCCGATTCTGATTCGTCGAGGCCAATTATATATGTTGATTCTGATTGTCGAGGCCGAGTATCAAGGCTGATTCTGATTTGTCGAGGCCGATTGTATATGATGATTCTGATATGTCGAGGCTGATTATATAGGCCGATTCCGATTGTCGGGGCCAAGTATCGAGGCTAATTTGATTGTCAAGGCTAATTGTATAGATCGATTCCGATTGTTGAGGCCGATTCCGAGTGTTGATTCCGATTGTTGAGGCCGATTTCGATTGTCAAAGTTGATTTCAATTGCCAAGGCCGATTATCGAGACCCATATGATGTATATGTGGCCTGTAGTTGAGGCCCATTGTGATGTGTATTTGGCCTATGTTTGAGGTCCAATGTGATATCGACCCGTGTTTGAGGCGTAATGTGATGTATATGTGGCCCGTATTAGAGTCCCATTGTGATGTGTGTTTAGCCCGTGTTTAAGGCCTAATGTGATGAATATGAAGCCTATGTGATGAGGCCCATTGTGATACATTTGAGGGCCAGGCGATAGAGCACATTGTGATGTATGTTAGGCCTATATGAAAGGCCCATCATGATGTGTATTAAGCTCTTGAGTGAGGCACATGGTGTTGTATATTTGGCCCTTGTATGAGGCCATGGGTCCACTATATATTAGGCTCTATGTGAGTCGTTCCTTGGGGGCAATGTTGGTTAAATGTCCACATTGTCGAGGTCGATTGTCGATGCCAGTTATTGATACCAATCATGAGTATGTGAGAACATAACATCATGATACATACCCATACGCATCATCTGCATGTTTGTTATGAGATATGATTGACTATTGCATATGTTATTGGGTAGGTTGTTTATGGGACTCCTTAATAGGCGGAGTTGCCCCATATGAGAGCGTGGTATACGCAGGATTAATGCATGACTGGATTGTATGACTTATGCATCTCACATTATGTTGTGATTATTGTACGCCCTAGCGACATCAGGGCCGTAACCTCCACAGACATATCGTGGATGGCCGGATAGGACACCGGAAATCTGTTCTAACATTGGGCGGCCATAGGTGGCCCTAGGTGAAAATCCCTAAACTCTATTGGTACCAGAGGATGCCCCAACATTGAGATCGAGTGGATATATATATGAGCACATGAGGGCCGTATACCAGTAGGTTGTGTCTCCCACTATGTCATGGTCGGTTGGGAGGGGATGTTGCCTTACCCGCTTGAGGGAGTAGGCATAGCTAGGCTGAGTTTGACCAACTCATGAATGGGTCTGCTATCGACGTGCCGGGTAGATATTGTCTGACTACTGGCCAAGTGGATAATAGGTCTCTTCCACTTACCCAGTTATGCGCTTAATAGGGCGGCAAGCTGGTGTAGAGTGTACTAGACCCCAGTGATGATACCAAAGATGAGCAGTACTAATATATAGACTTATTAAGCAGGAGTTATATACTCATTCATTCATTCATTCACTATCCACTCAGGCTAGTGGTGCGCAACTATTTGTTACGTGTACCTTCGCAATAGCCAGGATTTCGGTTGGGGCAAGCAACCAACCTGAGATCAGGAGTTTACCACATTGAGTCTGACTATCCAAATTAGGTATGAGACTGGTTTGGATAGAAGTCCCTTGTAATGGACCCCATAACCTATGATACTATGCACTATCATCCCGACTTCACACTCTAGCATGATAATTCTATTCGCACCGTATATTATATTACATCCGCGGCATGTGGCATTTTAAGTTACTGTGTTTTTACATTTATATAGTCTAGATACGGCTAACGGTATTCGTGAACTCATCAGGAATTGTATATTACATTGCATCATCGACATTTGATATTTGGCTCTTTATGACTCCTCATTTGCATAACTAATCTATATTACGTACTCTGATATTGTTTGACTCATTGACTTGTCAGTATTTCTGCTTACTCTGATATCATATGATTCATGATCTTAACAGTATTTCTGACATTGTATGATTATGACGTTGTATTTGTGTGCTTGATACTTATCTTGCGCACACACTTTCACCACCCTCTAAGCTTTCTATAAGCTTATACATGATAGATGCGTGCAGGTGGCATTGGTTGCAGCGGCGTTAAGCTTGGAGCGTGCAATTGTCTTATGGAGCTTTGATTTTATTTTGACATATTTATTTCCCTTTCAGCATTGTATTCAAAGTTTATATTAGTGGATATATGATGATGATGTTGCTTTTTTTATTTGGGTAAACTTGTGGTTATGCTTCTTACTAGATAAATGTACATTGAAAAATCCTCCTTGTGGGATCCCAGGATCGGAACCTAGCATATGGGCGCTGGGAGTCGAGAATGGGGTACTACGGAGGATGTCGACACCAGATTCGGCGATCGGGTTCCTTTGAATCCGATTTTCGGGTTTGGGGCGTGACAAAAAGTGTCTGAAAAAACTCGTTACATCTATAAATGAGGACGATGGGAAGGCATCCCCACCATCCAATTTAATAGAGGTGAACGACCATCTTTTGAACACATCTAGCTCAGAGTCGGCTCAAAGTTCTCCTGCCGTTGAAGCCGTAAAAAGAAAACCGAAGGATGATTTTAACGACGAAGGTGGAGGTGGAGGAGGGGGTTACTATTACGGTTATGGACAAGGTTCATCTAGTTACATGCCACAAAGGCATTCATCATACATATGTCAAGTATGAAAGTTTTACCTAATCTGTATGTCAGTATGTGCATATTAGGTTTGTTTACTTTTGATTTTGGATAGGGTTTATTTACTTTGTTCGTTTTATGGACGTATTTTATTTACTTTGGAAGTTGGATCTGTGATATTTTAAGTTTTTAACAGTTGAATCAGAATGACTTAGCTAAATGGCCTAACGTAATAATTTATACGAATATGCGATCATGACATATGCGATCTAGCACAAATGCGATCCGGCACAAATTAGTTATTTAATCACTTAGGAAAGTTACCCTTAATTTCTTATTATGAGCCACACTGTGGATGAAGCATATCTCTTAAATAATAAATATGTTAGCCATATTATCAATGACTATTAGATGGATGAAGTGATTGAGATTTAAATGGAAAAATTAGGTAATTAGTATCATCGTCTTAGACTCTTAGTAAAACTTTTAGGCCATGCACCATCAATAGTTAGATTGGCAACTTTGACGGCTTAGATTTCCATGAAACTATACCTTATGTATGATTTAAGAATCACCACCATTTTTTAAATAATGCAAAACAAACATAGGAGTCAAGAACCTGCCATTGAAATAAGTGATCAAGGACACACTTCATTAAAGACTTTCATACCCTCGAACTTTTAGAAGGTACATTTATTCATTTACATGTATAAAAGTACATTTGAATATCTGATACTATATTGAAAAAAAAAAAGTCTTTCTTAGTTATTTAATCACTTAGGAAAGTTACCCCTAATTTTTTATTTTTTTACAATTTTTTGAAATTTTTTTGAAATTTTTTTATTTTTTAAAAATTTCCTATAGAAAAAAAAAACATCAGGACCAATCCGAACCGTACCCAATCGGATCCGACTCGGTTTCCCTGACTGAGTCGGACTCAGATCGGATCAGTCCAGCAGTGCACTAAATCGAATCGAGTCAGATGACCTGGACATAGTCCTGGATCGGATCAAGTTCGAGTCAGACCATGGAAATTTCGGACCAAGCCGAGTTGGACCCAATCCGGTCCGACTCAACTCGATGCCTAGCTTTAGTGGTGGTACAAAAGGTGTTATGGTAAGTGTGGTTGTAGGAAAGATGTTCTTATAATTTCAAATTATAGATGCAATTGCACCTAGATTTCACATTTCTGAGTTTGCGGTGGGCTCGTTAACGTGTGAGAACTAAAAGAGAGATTCCTAGATGCAGACGTCGTAATCGTAATGCGCAAGAATAGGATGGCGGCTTTTAAACTTAGTTTTCGGTCACAACCAAGCATTGTGTGGCCCATCAACTTAGCATAGGTGGGTCCCATAGGCACTCGCTAATCTACTGCAGCGGCTACCTTGCAAACCGACCAGCTGATAAAGAAAGGAAGAGAATGCTACTCTTACCCACGTGCGTGAGCGGGAGGCCGGGGAATGGGGATGAGTGACCTGGTCCAATAGTGTGGCCCTGTCCTATCATAGTCTAAGCCACGCGTGTATAATAAAAAATGATGATGGTCGGACAAATGGACCAGCTGATGACTAGGCCACCTGACCTTTTTTATAATGGCACAAAGGATCTCGCTTGTTGAACCCGGTGGAACAGTTGACTCGTAAGCCATCTAGATTGCATTTGTGGCACACATGTAAAGTACGAAACTAGTGTTTGGCCACCATGAATCGGTCAAGTGTAAGTTCTCACAGCCGAATGATCCCAACAGCCCGATGCATTCTGTTTGAAAGTGTGGCTGCTGCACAACTTTTTGACCATCCATTAGCTATTGTTTAGGTCCATCGTGAACTACGACACATCTAATGCCAGCTCAAACATAAAGATGGATTAGGTCGATGTTCGAATGGGCCATATTGTATGTAACAAGTTGGATGCTGAAATGGGAGCCACAATGAGTAGGCCCTGGTTTATGACTGATCTGATCACGTCAGATTTAGCCACTAGATGATTCACAGCCGAAGCAAAATAAGAATCCATTAAGTCATCGATAGCCCAAAAGTGGTAATCTCAACTAACTATAGTAATGACACACGTGTTGCATACCACTCACATAACAAAGCCAACTACTTATCATAGTGGCCTCATAACCAAAGATAGCTTTCTACGAAAGACGATCCCAACAAATGATGCATTCAGTAAAAAAGCAGTGCATATGCACAACCAATGACCAACTTATAACAAATGACTAATATACATGGCATTGTTTGATAAGCCACTAATGCCTTTGGGCCTAGATGATTATTTCCACTTCATCAAACATGAGGAGTGGCTACCAAGATCTCTATTATGGGTAAATCCGAATCGAGCCATATTAAGGTCAATTTTAGCACCAATGAGTAAGGCTTCGAACGGATACGCATCCGACCCGAGGTGAGTGACTGACGACCCGAGGGCTCTTTGCAAAGTTACGACACCGATCCAAGACTCGGAATGAGTCATCGCACATCCTATAACCCAGACCTTAGAGCTACAGCAGGACGTTTAACCCGAATATGCCAACTCAGAGCATAGGAAGGTATCACTTACCCTTCTAGTGTTCCTCCATGCCGAGCCTATCTACTTAGCATAGCAATAATCCACTTATCCATGGTCTCGGATCGTCAAGTAAGATCCGAGCCATGAAGTTGGCTCGGATGGGTACCTAGTCAGTGAAAGCAGTAGAGCACGACAGGAATGCTCACTGCACGATCTCGAAGTAACTGTCAACTACCGCGCACGCGTAGCTCTCGCATAGTGGCGATAGTCATGCCGAGATTATCGGACACGTTCAAGGCGACCCTTAGGTATAAATACAAATCATTTCTACATAAACAAGTACGCAATATCTTGCACCCTCTCTACTCTACACTACTTAGACCTAGATTCCCTAGCCTGACTTTGGCATCGGAGGGTCCCCTGCTCGTGCTAGGGTCTCCTTTATTTACTGTTCTACCCAGGACCAGGGTTTGTTCCAAGCACGCAGAGCTCGGCGGAGGGTGGTCCAGATTCTTACATCAACAATCTCTATCCGGCAACCATCCCAAAGTTTTATAAATAGGGGAAATATCTCTCTCTGGCCCCTCGCCAAACTAATACAAATTAAATCAAATATATAGTGTAATCCTACCTATCCTTTTATTTATCTTAACTTAGCTTATCTAAACTATGATAACCCATCTATATTGCTACAGTAGACTGGCTTTAGAATAAGAATTAGTGTAATATCGTTTGTCTACATTGCTAAGGCGAACCGACCTATATTAGGAGTAGTGTAATTCCTTCCTATCTACATCGATCGCTAGATCACAAGGATGTTTTCTTCTTTTCCCCTTTTAGTAGTGTAATTTCTTTCCATCTACATCGAGCGTTGGATCGCAAGGATGTTTTCTTATTTCCTTTTTTAGTAGTGTAATTCTCTTCATTTACGCTGAAGTCATTAGACCAAGGAAGCTTAGATCTAAGGCCTCATCATCTATGCCATAGAAGTTGGATCGTTAAGGGATACTTTTGTAAGTTTATATCTTCTATTTCAATTAATGCAACTGAGTTCCTTCTACCCTTACATTTCACAAATCGAGTTCTTTCTATTATGACGGTGAGAAAAAGTTCTTTCAGTTGAATGGTAAAAAGAACTCATTAGAATGACAAACCATCCCCTTCTCAAATCGTCTACTTCATTTACTAGTGCCTGAATAGATATTCGAATTTCTTCAGATCTTAGTTATCAAAAATTTCTTACAGTCTTTTTATCTATCTAAGAACTTAGGGTCATGGGTGTTCGGTTTGGATCGAGTTGTAAAAGGCTATAGCATGCCCATCACCATACACACATACTAATGACTGATTTTTGTGCAAAGCACCATCTTTGGCATGCCTAATAGGACCTGTGTCTAGTGCTTGATATGATTCTACACCATGATAAGTAAATGGTCAATAAGACTTTTTGTTAATCTTAAAGACTGGGCAATGTCTAATCTTTAGGAAGATTTTCTACAGAAGTTAGGCCTTATCTCCCTAGTCTTCTAAAGTCGACTCGTATAGAAGTCAGGTCATCTTCACTCAATAACAAATTTAAGAGTGTTATAGGAGCTTTATACAATGTACAAGCTAGCCTGTAATAATTATCCGAAAAAGAACAAATAAAAAATGAGTAAGTATGGCTTCAGGTCGAGCAAGCTAGGATTCAATCTCAGAACCTTAACGGGAATGAGCCTTTTGCTCAAAATGTTTCTCGATAGTTGGCATATAAATATGGATCCTTATTCACTAAATCCTCTTTACAACCCGTCAATTCCTCCCTACCAAGGATCAATTGGTTCGACTAATACAAGTTTGTCTAAAAGTTAATGCTACCTCTAAACGACATTAGAAGAAATGGCCACAATGACCAACCATAAGGCTAATTTGACCAAGAGGTGTCAAATCATGGAGCACTTGGGGGTAATACATCTAGGTACTGAGCATCTTCGAGAAGGGGGGGGGGGGGGGGGGCACAACCTCATACGCCTCTAGTTCCTCCTCAAGTTAACCTGGTTCCACTGGCAATTAACTCGACTACTCGGGAAAATAGCGAACCTACTCATGTCTCTTTGATGGGCTGAGAAGATCTAATTAATTTAATTCAAGATGTTGTAGGCCATTGGCAAGGTCACTGCATAAATAGACCAACCCATAGAAAGCCCTATCCAGAGTGGATAAATTGGTACTATACGCTGCTAACAGGCTATTGATCTCCTGAGTTCACTCTCTTTTTAGGAGAGTATAGCCAATTGACTATAAAACACATCACTCACTTCACCATTCAATATGGTGAAGTAAGTCAGGATTTTATGAAGCTCTAGCTATTTGAAAATTCTCTCATCGAAATGGCTTTCATGTGGTACGTTAATCTGACACCTAACTCTATTAACACATGGCCGAAAATGAAAAAGAAGTGCCACACATGATTCTTCTAAAATGAGCTAGTAGTTTTTATGGCCAATTTTTCCCACTTAGGGAAATTGTTAGGAGAAATAGCTGATAAATATATTGCTCACTTAAAAAAGGCGAGAAATAGGTACTTAATCACCATGCTAGAGGAAGTACAACTTAAATATTGAATATGAAATTTGAAGATCTATTTAATCAATGGGCACAAGTTATCGATTACAAGTGGTCCTCCAAGAGGAAAGCTAACATAAAAATTCCTTAATGTGGACTTATTATCAGGACCTAAATTTGGAGTTGGACATGGTGAAATGGCTAGGAAGTCACTGATCTGTTAATCTCTAACTAAGAAGGATATGGTTATTTCTTTTAGTCAAAATACAAAGAAGAATGTATTTAAAGTTTGTAGACAATATTTATTTAACATAACTAATACCTGTTTCAACAAGAATGAAAGTATCTCGATTGGGAAATTTATTCAATAATAACAAAGAAAGAATGAAAGAACAATTATCATCAGATATTTATTGATTTTAAAGTTCATTTACATCATCATATCTCCCTTGATTCTAATATAAAATGTGCAAATATAATGAAATATCATAACAGAATGCATTTGGATATCAATTTTGACAGCATTTCAGCTTGCAATATGCTCTTCTTTATAATTATAGGAATATGATGATCCGGGGGTTCTTAGCTTTGAAGATCCTTGCAATTCCTTTAGTTCTAATTGTAGATAAAGATCTTGGAGAATATAATTGAACTTTATAAGGAATAGCCAGAGAATAGTCATATGAAAGAAGCATTGTACGATGAGCATTAATTCATTGCTTGTGCAACAGGAGTGTTGCACGCCGCACAACATCTCCCTGTTGCGTGTGACACAATAAGCATCTTTTGTATGCTCCTCTTTCCTTTCTTCTCTCGCGAAATACCTATGAGAGATATTGGATCTTCTTCTGATTCTCCTAGAGCTCTGAAGTTACAAATTAATTAAACGAAGAGGGGGAAGGGGTTTTATAGGCCACCAAATGTGCAAACCCCATTTTCCACACAACAAAGTGCATTGCGCAGGCATGCGGAATTCTTATTGCGTGCCTATGCAAGGAGTTGTATTCTGGCTAGCTCAAATAGTATGTATTGCACGCTGCACAATGATAGTGTATTGCATGGGTAAAAATCAATTTCTTCCATCTTCCTTCTTTCTTTTTTTGATGCATTTTCTTTTGCTTTCTTTTTCGATTTTGTGTTCTAACAATACTGATGAGATCTTCAATCATTTACTAAAAGAGAATTTTATTAAGGTTCTTGTTATAAAGGCCTGAGTTTTCACGGCCTAAGTACATACTCGTGCTCAAGAATTCAGAGTGTTAATAAGGTAATAATTGGATGCTTCAAAATCGCACCTTATTTTTTAAAAGATTACATCCAGTTACATTCACGAAGGTAACCATTCACAAGAATATAACCAACCATACTATAAATCTTATTCCATTTAAATGTAAAAGTTCAACTAATTGTTTAATACACACCCAGGCAAGATATATTTACAAATATATAAATTCGCAGCATGAAACGTAGATGAAACTAAATTAAGGTGAAAGCATCGGCAAAATCATTTGATGTCATTTCCAATCTTCCATAGGGAGAACATGCATCACCCATATCTTTAACATGTGTATCACCTGCATCATATATATAGTTGGAGAGAGTCAATGCCCTACTCATAGTGATGATTATCCTTCAATATTAACAAAATTCAAGTAATTTCTCAATGTAAGATCATATAAAGGTTCCAATACTTTTCATATCCACCACTACGAAGGGTATCAGTTTGCTCAATTGACCTACATGAATGCATGCCTAGAATAGTGTGTGTGGCTCATCATACATAGTGAGCACTACATTATGGAAAATAATTCAAAAAAAAAAGGCTTGCTCCTCATCTCATAACTACAAAGATTCGTTGGCATGTCTGACACTACCGTAGATTTACATGAACACCTCAAGATGGCACAACACGTGGATCAGATGAATTATGTAACACGATTTGTTCATAGAATGATTATTTGCGACATCCAATCCTAAAAAGGTAATGTAACGCATGTCCCGGATTACTTACATCAATTTATACACCACTACACAAATCCAAGGATTTATATGCATCGACCAAGAGGGTCACTACCCATAGTCATTACGTCTATAATAAATATACATAAGTCACTAGTTGTGAGATCTCACTACAAGAAAACTCACTTTTACCAATGAAAATTTTCATCGCTAAAAGCATTTTTTTCGTAGGTAAAAAGTTTTACCAACAAAAATTTTCATCAGTAAAAGACCGATGGAAAAAACTTTTCCGACAAAAAAAATATTTCGTCAGCAAAGGTAAGATTTTTACCGACGAATTATTTTGTCGGTAAAAACTTTTACCTACGGTTTTTTTCATAGGTAAAAAAATTGACAAAACTTTTACCTACAAAAATTTTCGAAAGTAAAAAAAATTGACAAAACTTTTACCTATGAAATTTTTCGTATGTAAAAAAAATTTACAAAACTTTTACCTACGAAAATTTTCATAGGTAAAAAAAATTTACAAAACTTTTACCTACGAAATTTTTCGTATGTAAAAAAAATTGACAAAACTTTTACCTACGAAATTGTCATAGGTAAAAAAATTTACAAAACTTTTACCTACAAAATTTTTCATATGTAAAAAAATTTACAAAACTTTTACCTATGAAATAGTACGTACGTAAAAAAATTTACAAAACTTTTACGTACCAAAATTGTCATAGGTAAAAAAATTTACAAAACTTTTACCTACGAAATGGTCATAGGTAAAAAAATTTAGAAAACTTTTACGTACCAAAATTGTCATAGGTAAAACCATGGATGGGACTTTTACCTATGAAACTTTTCGTAGGTAAAAACCCATACAAAATGTGGATGAGACTTTTACCTAAGAAAATTTTTGTAGGTAAAAAACGTGGATAAAACTTTTACCTACGAAATTTTTTGTAGGTAAAAGTCTCTTTTTGTTTTCAATATTCCATTACAAAATTCCTGATATACACCTGTTATATAATATATTTCATCATATTCACATTCACATCCATCTAAACCCAAACTACGTAAATCCATCCAAACATAAACTACATTCATCCAAACATAAACTACATCCATCCACATCACATTCATTCACACATAAATACATATAAGTTTAACATCATAAATAAAATACAAAAAAATCATAAAGATGAAAGCGTAGGTGGTGGGGCATTGGTGGGTAAGCGTGCAGCAAGAGCCTGAAACATCTCCGTCATTCATCGCTCATGCTCCACCCGCGTCTCCTCCATCTTCCTCTCCTACTCCTTCCTCTGCCTCACCTGCTCCTCCATCCTCCTCCTCTCCTGCTCCTCCATCTCCCTTGCCTGCTCCTCCATCCTCCTCCTCTCCTATTCCTCCCTCTCGCTTGCCAGCTCCTCCATCCTCCTCTCCTGCTCCTCCCTCTGCCTCTCCAGCTGCTCACTCTATCTCTCCAGCTGCTCTCTGATGTTATGACAATAATCCGTAGATGTTGAACCTCTCTCTCTGCGATATCAGCTTGACGTATGGCGCTCTCGCCAATGACGATGGATCGGTTGGAGGCAGCTCTAACGGGTGTCATGAGCTTGGCACCATGGCCAAGCCCACGCACATATCCAGAACGGGTGCCAAGCACCTCACTCAGGATCTCTGGCTCACTCTGTTGAGCATCATCGGCAATGGGCTGATTAGGTAAGGTGTCCATCGCCGCCTATAATGAAAACATATGAATTTTCTCTAAAAAATGACATTATTATAATTCAATGTAATTAAATTTTACAATGTAAGGATTTTTACATAAATCTCGCTGGCTCTAATATGTACCCAAGGTCCTGTCACTTGCTAACAGTGAGTCCCTCTGTAGAGGTCTGCTGGTTCGGGCTCCTGGCCAGTGACAGAATCTCGCTGTGCAATCAAAAGGATAATAGAGTTAATATAAATACATGGAAAGAATATATCAACTTAATAATTACTAGTAATTTCTTACCATATCGTGACGAAGTTGTACAAATGTCTTTGAACTAGCTACGTGGTTCACTTCTAACTTTCCCCTGTTGTCAGAATTTATTTTGCTCCTCTTCTGAACACATTATTCATAATATATTGTTATTAATTGCGAATTTAATTGTTACCTTAAGATATCGTAAATATGTAAATATTACCTGAAAAGAATCAGATAAAAATCTATCGCAGAGTATCCGCCAGTTGTCATGGGTCACGTGTGGCGGTGCAGACATTGCCCCTCCTCGTGGCTCATGCACCGCTTGTACCGCTTGTGTAACAAGGAGGGGTACTCCTTGAACCGCTCCTTGATCATGTCATCGATGGTATAGGAAATGTGCAGAACACTCAAATTGTAACACGCTGAAAATTAGGAGTCGAGTAGAAACCCCACTCCCCAGTTCCAACACATCACTTATGCAACATATTTAATGATGATTGTATGTTATCTGTATTAGTGCATAAAACATGAATGAGATTAAGGCAAATCAGCAAAATATAATCCAGGGACAGTTGTAATACGCAAGCGGAAGGCTGAAACGAATATGTATAACTTTATAAACCAGTATAGGTCCCCAAAGTATGTATGCGTTGCCAGGTCAATAAGTACAAGTACTGTTTCAAAATACAAAATGTTAAAAAAGTGATAGTCCACTAAAGTATAACTCTGAAGCCTCGTCGATCAAAACGGTCAATATAAACCCGCCTGAATACTGCATATATGAGAAAGCATCATCATCATCTACGAAGTCTGGCTCTGCCTCATCAGTCGGGTCTCCATCTATAACTAAGACAGAGTTTGGTTGGTGTGTACAACACCATCCCAGAACGTGGGAGTGAGTGATCAACTCAGTGGAACAATAAAGCAAAGGTTAACATGTTATCAATTTAGTCAAGCAGTAATGATAAAATAATACAATCAAACATCCCTAAGTACTCTGATTAATGCAGGAATGGTATGTATAAATGACTCATGCTCTCGCCTGCACTCCCTTTGCGATCTTCATCTAACGGTCGCGCATGTCAGTCACTTCCTCAGTGCTCTACCCAACACCAAACAGCACATATAATGCGATGCATGAGCATGATTACCCAGTTCTTATTAGTCCTTTTCATACAGTAGGAATGGGAAACTAAGGTACCTCTCTTATATTAATACCCAAACAATAATTCATTCTAGGGTCGTCAGTCCTAGTAAATCTTATACGATGTCGCAGTTCTAGGTCACTGCAAAGGGCTCATCACCTAATCAGTGCAGGCCTAGCTTTTACTCTAGTTACTACAGAAATGCTCGTCACCTCTACGCAGTCTCAGAGTATGCTCGAGGTCACTATAAAGGGCTTGTCACCTGATCAGTGTAGGCCGACAGCTCGAATACAGTGTCTCATACCATCGTATTCAGCTCATGAGTCTTAGCGGATCGAATTACCAAAGTTAATGGAGTTTTCACTAGTGAGTTTGGTATCCTAGGTTTAAGCAGTAGCGTTCATACATGGTGAACATACATCGGGTCAATCGGGTTACTTGACTAGCTCGACTAGTACAAGCACAAATCGAGTTGATTGACATGAAGTGCATAAGCACTCCGTGTAGCCTAACCACTGTCGTCAACCGAAGTAGAGTTCAAATTCATCGAACCAGTCCTTTGTGGCAAAACAATCTCAGCCACCTTATCCAGGCCTGTTACCAATTGCCTAGACTATATTATATTCCCAACCACGTTCAATTACAACAAGGAATCATATGAGAAAATCAAAGCAGTAATGACTAAATAATTCAATCCTACAATCATTTGCACATTTTATGGAATACAACTTAAACATGAATCCACGCATATACATTCCATAAATAAAACAGACACTATAATATAAGGTTCATGGAGGGAATCATACACATAGTTAAGGTAGTTGAGAATCATATCTCAACACCCCTGTAAATTACAATTTACTAACTACTTACTCATTCAGACATTTTTATAAACATTTAGACTACACATTCTAACATACATGATGTATGTTGGTTATAATACGCATTAGGATGAATCCTTTCACCGAGGAGTTATCGCATATACAACAAGCATACATCCATGACAGATAATCATGGCAAGCATAAATCCAAATTCCATAACAATACAAATATTTCAACAACCACATGAAATACACTATACTCAACGTAGTTCATATATATACATAAAGTGAAATAGACATCGCATTTGGCATGTGAAATGGCACCCACGTCAGTTATAAATCATTAATCGATATTGAAAGCCTTGAGAAACATAACCTAAACGTATATAGTCTGAGCCTTATGCTGGTAAACACGTAATGGATTCGTTTTAGACATTAGTCTTTACGGCGGATTGACAATCTATAGCATGAATTAGGTTAGCTATTTCATAACTTACACTATCTGAAACCCTAAAATAGATTAGGGTTAGGTTTTCTTACCCAAGTATGTTGTAGGAAGTGCTAGATTTTTGATACAGATAGGGTGGCTAAGTACGTGGAGTAACGGGATTAAATCCTAGGATGAATCTCCAACTGTCTCTCTCTCTCTCTCTTTCTCTCTCTTTCCTTTCTTTTTCCTCTCCTCTCTTTGTTAGGGTTTAAAATTCGTATGGAATATGAGAGAGAGGGTTTAAGGCCCTTATATAGGCCCAGAACTGATGGGAATGGCCCCAGGGCCAAGGTATACTTAGGTTATGTCCAAAGATCGGTTGTTCCGATCCAACGAAGCACTTCTGGAGCTCCCTTTTCTACATGTGGTCGGACTTAAGCTCCCTGACATTAGATCTTAGTTGAGTTAAGTTTTTGGTCTGATCGGATTTACAGATCGACCGTGGCAGACCAGTTTCAGTTCAACGGTCACCGGTACTCGATCAGGGCCACAAGTGCAATGACATGTGTGAGAAATATCTCCTGATCCAAGGGTGTATTTGGGTTAGATTCTGACGGTCTGAATTCTTATATTTGGCTCGCAAGTGACACGTCTTAGTTTACTTAAGTTTAACTTTATTTCAAAAGATATTCACATTCGTCACACACTATATTCCAGACTCAAGTTGTGCATTTCTGGACACAGTCAAGACTTGTTTTTCGAGATGGTTGTCAAGCCCAGCAAGGCGTTGATAATCGTTTAGTTTCATAGTAATCAGACTTTCGACGTACGGTCCAAGTCTGATATGGAGTTTCGTGATGCTCCCGAGAGCAACTGGGTAATGAGATTGATCCTAGATCTCAGAGTAATGTAGCGTTACTAATTTTACAAGTTTTGGGTCTTGCAGATCGTATTTAAAGTGATAGGTGCTAATTTCATAGGTAAACTAGTTTAGCGTTAGTTAATTCTCGCCTAATTTCTAAAGGATTCGGTCCTATGTGATTTCTGCCTGAGGTGGTACTTGGGTCTTTATATAGATTTTTCCGAGGCGTTACACAAATCCAAGTCAAATTTATCATACAGTTTCATAAATAATAGATTAATGCAATAAATTTATTAAGAAAATAGCTTAACCATAAATGAACTTTTATAAAATAAATTTTAATTTACTAAAATTTACCTGAAGGCGCTGACGGATGAACTGCCGCACATCATCTGTCATGTTTGTCCAACGGGGGGTGGGAGGATCAAAGATCGGCATAAGACACCGACCTCTGACGTAAACAACCTGACATTGTTTCCAACAGGTCTAATGCCTTCTTGTGGGAACTCTACCATCACCCTACTCTCATGCATAAGTCGCTCTAAAAGTAACCCACGGGTGGGTCCATGTCCTCTTTGGCTGGTCGACGATGTTATTACAAAAGAAATATGTAAGTCTAAACATAAACGAAAGTCATTAAAAGAAATATATATCTAAACTTACATACAGTGCCCGGTGTATGTGCGACTGAGGGATAAGACACCTGCGATGCAACATGTGACGGCAATGTTGTCTCCGTCACATCACGGGTAGAAGGGGTAGATCTAGTGCGCAAACGACTTACTCTCCCACCTGGTGCCATCACTGAATATGTGCAAGCTACGAACTTATAAATTTAAACAATATCAATATAAGTGGAATATACTAAAACATTATACAAGTAGTATTGATGGTACAATGCATTTGTGCTTATACTTAGAGAGATGATTAAAATATGATTAGACCATTACACTATAATGCAAGCAGAATATAATAAAACTATAAACTTTAATTTATAACCCTTGGAAATTTCATTACACATTGTCATTCTATATTAAATACACATATTTCGTTGTAATTCGAAACAACTTTGAGGTAAACTATCCGAAGTACTCCCTGCATAAGTTATCATACGCTTCAAAAGCATATGTCATGTTGCGTAAGTTATCGTAGGTTTAGGTTTAGGTTAGGGAGTTGAGATTAGGATTAGGTGTAGGTTTAGGTTTAGGGATTTGAGAATACATTTAGGTTTTAGGTTTAGGTTTAGAAAATTGAGTTAAGGTTTAGGGAATTAAGTGCAGTTTATAGGTTTGGGTTTAGGCTAGGTTATAGGTTAAGGTTTAGGGAATTGAGTTTGGGTTATAGGTTTAGGTTTAGGTTAGGTTATAGGTTAAGGTTTATGGAATTGAGTTTAGGTTATAGGTTATAGGTTTAGGTTATAGGTTAAGGTTTAGGTTTTAGGTTAAGGTTTATAGGTTATAGTAGGGAATTGAGAATACATTTATGATTTAGGTTTAGGTTTAGGTTTTAGGTTTAGGTTATAGGTTTAGGTTTAGGTTAAGGTTTTAGGTTATAGGTTAAGGTTTAGGTTTAGGTTATAGGCTTTGGGATTTGAGAATAGGTTTAAGTTAAGGTTTCAGGTTTTAGGTTAGGTTTAAGTTTAGGTTATAAGTTATAGGTTATAGGTTATAGCTTTAGGGAATTGAGAATAGGTTAATGTTCAGGTTTAGGAAATCGGGTTCGAGTTCGGGATCGGGTTTAGGTTTGGGTTTTCAAGTTTAGGTTTAGGTTTAGGTTAGGGAGTTGAGATTAGGATTAGGTGTAGGTTAGGTTTATGGATTTGAGAATACATTTAGGTTTTAGGTTTAGGTTTAGAAATCGGGTTAAAGTTTAGGGAATTAAGTGTAGGTTATAGGTTTAGGTTTAGGTTAGGTTATAGGTTTAAGTTTAGGGAATTGAGTTTCAGTTATAGGTTATAGGTTTAGATTATAGGTTAAGGTTTAGGTTTAGGTTAAGGTTTAGGTTATAGTAGGGAATTGAGAATATATTTATGGTTTAGGTTTAGGTTTAGGTTTTAGGTTTAGGTTTTAGGTTTAGGTTTAGGTTAAGGTTATAGGTTTAGGTTATAGGTTAAGATTTAGGTTATAGGTTAAGGTTATAGGTTTAGGTTTAGGTTATAGGTTTAGGTTTAGGTTATAAGTTTTGGGATTTGAGAATAGGTTTAGGTTTTAGGTTTAGGTTTAGGTTTTAGGTTTAGGTTATAGGTTTAGGTTAGGTTTAAGTTTAGGTTATAGGTTATAGGTTATAGGTTATAGCTTTAGGGAATTGAGAATAGGTTAATGTTTAGGTTTAGGAAATCGGGTTCAAGTTCGGGATTGGGTTAGGGTTTAGGTTATAAGTGTAGGTTATATAGATTTAGGTTTAGGTTAGGTTATAGGTTAAGGTTTAGGGAATTGAGTTTAGGTTATAAGTTATAGGTTATAGGTTAAGGTTTAGGTTATGGGTTAAGGTTTAGGTTTAGGTTATAGGTTTATGTTTAGGTTAAGGTTATAGGTTTTGGGATTTGAGAATAGGTTTAGGTTATAAGTATAGGTTTAGGTTAATGTTGTAGGTTATAGGTTTAGGTTAATGTTGTAGGTTATAGGTTTAGGTTTAGGTTAATGTTGTAGGTTATAGGTTTAGGTTAATGTTGTAGGTTATAGGTTTAGGGATTTGAGAATACATTCAAGTTTTAGGTTTAGGTTTAGGTTTTACGTTTAGGTTAAGGTTACAAGTTTAGGTTATAGGTTTAGGTTTAGGTTAGTGTAGGTTATAGGTTTAGGTTAGGTTAAGGTTTAGGGAATTGTGAATAGGTTAAGGTTAGGGTTTAGGTTTAGAAAATCGGGGTCGGGTTCGGGTTCGGGTTTAGGTTTGGGTTTTCAAGTTTAGGTTTAGGTTAAGGAGTTGCGATTAGGACTAGGTGTAGGTTTAGGTTTACGGATTTGAGAATACATTTAGGTTTTAGGTTTTAGGTTAGGTTTAGGTTTAGGTTTAGATTATAGGTTATAGCTTTAGGTCCACTTGAGCCCATGTTCGAACATTACGATGGGCTCTAGTAAGGTTTCAATGGTGATTTCTTCCCACCTTGAGAAAAAATAAGAGAGTATACTTATTTCTACTCTCATTGAGCATAAAGGAGCCCTTAGATGGTCAATTACGGACCTCAAGGTAATTGACCCTTTGATTTGTACTCACTGCATTCATCTTGTGGATAATGGGAAGATCTCTTGTCAACTACAACGTCAATTAAATCCATATATAAAGGAAGTGGTTAAAGGAGAGGTCCTTAAGTTATGGGATGTGAGTAATATATAACCAATATTTGACAGTCAATGGGTGAGTCCAACTCAGGTGGTTCCTAAGATGTCTGGAATCACCATCGTAGTCAATGCTAACAATGAGCTCATGCCAACTAGAGTTACTACTAGTTGGAGAATGTGCATTGAGTACAGAAAATTGAATGCTGTCATAAGGAAGGACCAATTTCCTTTGCCTTTCATTGATCAAATTTTGGAAAGGTTAGCTGGTCACTCTTATTACTGCTTTATTGACAGGTATTCTGGCCATAATCAAATAGAGATAGCCCTTGAAGATCAGGAGAAGACAACATTCACATGCCCCTATGGCACACTTGCTTACGGAAGGATGCCACTCAGACTGTGTAATGCCCCCGCCACCTTTCAGCAATCATGTTGAGTATATTTTCTAACATGGTGGAGCAATATTTAGAGGTCTTCATAGATGACTTCTCTGTTTTTGGTTCATCCTTCACTAAGTGTTTAGAAAATCTGAAATATGTGTTGAAGCGATGCGAGGAAAATAATTTGGTTCTGAATTGGGAGAAATGTCATTTCATGGTTCCCAAGGAAATTATTCTTGGACACATAATTTTTTCCAAGGGAATTGAGGTAGATAATGCAAAAATTGATCTTATCTTTAACCTACCTTCACCCAAAAGCGTACGTGACGTGCTGTAACATCTCGAAAAATTTCGTACAAGGACCCGAGTACTTCCTCAAGCAGAATCACCTAAGGACCGTATCCTGTCGTAATTTAGGCAAAAACTTAGTTAAGTATTAAACTAAATAATCGGTGGATTAAGCTCGGGCCACCATTTTCATAGATGAGAAGGCTTAAAACCATTAATACCACTGACTCAGCGTCACTTAAAGACCTAGGAGAAATTCCAAGAGCTTGTCGCTCTCGGGAGTACATTGAAACTCCGTATCAGACCTAGACCGCACGTCGAGGATCCAATGATCGAAAACTATATGATTATGTTTGTCCTACGGGGCTTGACAACCATCGCAAAAATCAAGCCCATATAGTGTCCGAAAACGTACAACTTGAGCTCTGAGTAAAGTGTGTGAGAAACGCGAATATCTTTAGAAAATGAAATGAAACTTAAGTGAATTGGGTTATTCGTTCATGCACGAAATTGAGGATTTCAGACCGTCGATTTCTAACCAAACTTCACCCATGGGAAAAGGAAATTTTCCTGCACATATCCATATAAGTGTGGCCCCGATTGAGTAAGTATGACCGTTGATCTGACATAAGTCCTCCACGGCTGATTGGCTTATCCAATCACACCGAAATCATGTCCTAGCATAGATCCATTGTTAGAGAACGTACCCGTTGATGTAGGTGAGTAGTGGGCCTCCCTATGAGCCCTGTTTGTCAAAAACAGCTGCCCAAAGGGTATAACCTATGTATATAGTAGCCCTGAGGCCATTTGCATCACTTCTGGGCTTATAAATAGCCCTTATATCACCCCACCTCTCTCATATATGAATTTCTTCAAAACCCTAAGGGAGAGAGAGAGAAAATAAAAAGAAGAGAAAAGAGGAAAGAGATAAGTGAGATCTTGGAAAATCGTTGCAGGAATCCTCTCCCATGACTCCACGCACCAAATCTCCGTCCCGCTACGCTACACAACCGGTTTTGGCTACAATTTTGGGTAAAAAAAATCTAACCCTAATTTCATTGTAGGGATCCAGGTTGATTATTCGTCAAATTAGCTAACTTATTATGCCATTTAGGTGGTCGACGTTCTATTTTCAACAACGTAGAGTTTGGACCGAGTCTAAATTGTGTATTCTGATGAAAGGTGTAGACTATAAACGCTTAGGTTATGGTTATCAATGCTTTCAATGTCAGCTAATGATTTATGTTTGACTTGATTGCTGTCGTATTGTCCTAGATGCGCTGATTTCTGTATGAAATGTATACATGAACTGTGATGAGTAAAAGTTGCATTTCATGTGTTTGTTGAAATGTTTGAATGAGCATGAGAATATGATTTGTGCTTGCCATGATTACTAATTTAGGATTAATCATTGTCATATGCATGTTGATCTCTCCGTATAAGGAATTTCTAAAATATATGTTGTAACTAACCTAGTCTATGTATTTGTTGAAGTGTAGTCTAAGTGTTTGATGAATTGTCTAAATGAGAAATTGTTGATGATTTGTATTTATTACGAGTATTAAGATAGGATTCTTAATTGCCTTATACATATGTATAGTTTCTTTCATGTAATCATATTTGCCTCTATGCAATTTATGGATAAAATACAAGTGTTTGGTAACATGATCAATGTGTTTGATGAAATGCTCAAATGAGGAATTTATTTGGATTATTTGTCAAATGTTGAAATGATTATCACATGTGTTTATTTACTGCACCTGAGTAAGATTGGGATTGTAACGTAACCCAGGCAATCAGTAACAGTCCCTGTTCGGGTGGCCGAATTAGTCTCACCACATTGGGTAGACTCGACGAATCCGGGTCGCACGACGATTGTTGACAGTGGTTAGGCTACGAGGGGTGCTTATGCGCTCCATATCGATTAAGTCAGCGTGTGTCCATACCAATCGAACTTGCCTAATGAACCGATGGGCCTATTGTGTGTTTACCATGTATGGACATTACTGCTTGAATCTAAGGTACCCCTTACCAATGTAAGTACCATGATCTACTAAGACTAATGAGCTTGGCATGGTAGTATGGGACACTGTGTTCGAACTATCGGCCTACGCTAGGTTGACGAGCCTTCCCGTAGTGACCAGTGAGTAACTCAAACTCGTGAGCTGGTCATGGTGGTATGGGACACCATGTTCGTGCTGTCGGCCTACGCTGAGGTGACGAGCCTCCCGTAGTGACTGCAAGTATAAACTTTTGAATTTACCTATCGACTGTTTTTTATTGGGAGTGATGACCCTACAACTTGCCTATCGTATGTGCTTAACTAGGATTGACGACCCTTGATGGATCCTTTGATTCGGGTCAATGATATAAAGGGAGGTGCCCTAGCTTTCCAAACATGTTGTATGATAAGCCTAATTAAGTACTCGACTAACATGACCATGCATCACATTACATTAGTTAAGATGTGCTTTAAAGGTGATGAAGTTGCACTGAATTGAGGGAGTGTTGTCATATGCGAAATAGGCTGTTGAAGTCGCTTGTGAGGGAACTTTGATACGAGGGTATACATCATTACTTGCACTCCATTCCTGCATTAATAAGAGTAGTTAGGAAGTGATTGTTATGTTGCTTTATCATTACTGCTTGATTGACTTGATAACATGTTAACGTTTACCTTATAGTACCACTGAGTTTACCACTCATTCCCACTCTGGGAAGATGTTTTAAAACACCAACCAGACTCTGGTTTAGATGTAAGTGATGATGAAGTCTATGTGATCAACTAGGACTTTATGGATGAGGAGGAGGAGTTCTCCTACTTTCAGCTCTCGGGCGGGTCTATGTAGACCTCGTACCGATGCGCAGGGACTACAGGGATATTTGGCTTAGTGGGACATATCTACTTTTTCACATTTTGTTTATTTTGAAATAATACATGTATATATTCAGCCTGGTTATATACTCATACTCTGGAGGTTGTGAAACACTTACATGCTTAAATATATATGTTTCAGACTTCCGCTTGCCTAGTTTAGTTATATCCGGAGTATGATATGTTGTTTTAGTATAATCTCACTCATATGTAACTCATTAATATGGGCGAAGTCTGAACATCATTATCCATACTGCATAAGTGACTTGCTGGATCTGGGGAGTAGAGTTTTGCTCTGCCTTCGAAATTTAGGGCGTTACACGTGCGATCCTTCCTAGGACACGCTAGATTCTATAGACGATTCATAAAGGATTTTAGCCAACTCTCTTATCCTTTATATAATCTCCTTCAAAAGGATAAACTATACAAGTGGACCGAGCAATGCCAAGAAGCCTTCACTAAGCTCAATGCTATGTTGACAACTGCTCTTATCATGTGGCCACCCGATTGGAACATCCCTTTTGAGATTATGTGTGATGCGTTTGACTATGCTATTGGGGCGGTGTTAGGCCAGAGAAAAGAGAAGAAGCCCTATGTAATTCACTATACGAGTATAACTCTAAATTCTACCCAAGTGAACTACTTGACTACGGGGAAGGAGCTCTTAGCCGTAGTGTACATTTTGGACAAATTTAGGTCCTATTTGATCAGATCCAAGATCATCATTTACACTGATCATGTGGCGCTGAAGTACATTCTTTTTAAGAATGATGCTAAGCCCCACTTGATAAGATGGATCCTTCTACTCCAAGAGTTCGAAATAGAAATATCAGACAAAATGGAAGTAGAGAACGTAATGGCTGACCATCTCTCTAAGCTTGATCTTCCCGATTCCCTTGAGCCGACACCGATAAATGACATATTCCCTGACGAAGAATTGTTAACACTCTCCCAATTACCTTGGTTTACTAACATTGCAAATTATCTTGCCATAGGTTCATGCCAACATATTGGACTACACAAGATAAGAAAAAATTCTTCGCTGAGGTACATAATTTTTTCTGGGATGATCCTTATCTATTTAAATATTGCTCAAACCAAATTCTAAGGAGATACGTACTAGGCAATGAACATTAGAGTGTCATCTCATTTTATCACTCTTAAGCCTGTTGTGGTCACTTTTCTGCTAAAAAGATCACGACCAAATTCTGCAGTGTGGCTTTTACTCGCTCACTATGTTCAAAGATACTCATGAGTTTTGCAAAGCTTATACGCGTTATCAAAAATTGGGAGGATTGTCCTGTCATAATATGATGCCACTAAACCCAATTCTTATCATCGAAGCATTCCATTACTACGACATCAATTTCATGGGGCCATTTCCCCAATCCTTTGAAAATTTTATATTTTGCTAGCAATAGACTATGTCACTAAGTGGGTTAAAGTAATCTCGTGTTAGAACAATGATCATCAAACGATCATTAGATTCTTAAAAGAGAATATCCTTTACCAGTTCGGAACGCCTCGCGCTATCATTAGTGATGGAGGGTTACACTTTTGCAATAGGTCATTCGAGAACTTAATGAAGAAATATGGTATCTCTCATAAGGTGATCACTCCATACCACCCGCAGACAAGCGGGTAAGCTAAGATTTTCAACAGGAAAATTAAACAAATTCTATATAAAAAAATAGTTAACCCTGACTGTAAGGATTAGCCAATCCGCTTGACTGATGCTTTATGAGCTTGTCGTACAACCTTTAAGACCCCCATTGAAATGTCTCCCTTTAGAGTAGTCTATGGGAAAGCTTACCACTTAACTGTAGAGTTGGAACATAGAGTCTACTAGGCTATCAAAAATCTGAATTTTAATTTAAATAATCTGGCTCATTGCACAAACTTCAATTGAATGAACTCAAGAAAATCTGAAACGTTGCATACGAGAACTCAAGAGTTTATAAGGACAGGATGAAGATGTTTCATGACCGGAACATCCTTCGAAAATCATTCATAACTGGTCAAAAAGTCCTTCTGTACAATTATCGGTTACATCTTTTTCCAAGTAAGGTTTGATCTCGTTGGACCGGACCCTTCATTATTACTACTGTTTGTCTTTATGGGGTCGTTGAGATAAAGAATCAGACGAATGACAATGTTTTCAAAGTAAACGGACATTATCTTAAGCCATTTGTTGAGAAGTTTGATTCAGAGGACATGTACATGCCTTTGATTGATCCTGTATACCAGGATTGACCTCCTAGTCTAATGGAGGTGTAGTTAGGTTTCTTGCTCTCATAGGATTTAGGATTATAATAATTTATTTAGTCTTCGTACTAACCCATTTACATGTTAAGAACTTTGAAAAAGCTTCAATTCTACTTCTTCAGGTACTATCTTTCCATCATTACTCCTTTCTTTTCGTTGTCTCATATGTGTTACATGCTTATATCTTTTACATTAAGGACAATGTAGATTTTAGGTTGGGGGTGTGGATTAGGTAAACTAATCAGTTTTTTTTTAGTATTTCAATTTTTTTTTCAATTTTCAATTTTTCAAATTAAAAATATGTTTGGAAAGTGATAGTTTGTGCACTTAAGAATGCCTTGAGTATGATGATAAGATAGAGATTGAAATTTGAATTGTTGGAGTTTAATCAACTGAGTAAACTATCACTTTAAGTTCTTTCATTTAATTGATTAAGAGGAAGTTTGAATATCATGTTGATCTAAGTCACAAGACACATTCAATTTATTTTTTGTACCTAGAATTTCTGATTGTTAGTATGTGAATCATTGATAGATGTTGAAAATTAAGTGTGGAGAATTTTATCCACCTTAAAAAGATGAAAAGAACCAGTTAAAAAACAGAGAGATCGACAAAAAAGGTCATGTATGATGAAAAGACTGGAAAAGAATGAAAAGAATAAGAAGTCTGAAAAGAATGAATAAAAAAGAAATGGACTGTCGATATAAAATAAAAAACTGGAAAAAGAAGAAAAATGGGATAAGTTAAGAATCAGCAATTGATTATTCAATTAATCCTGAGGTGATAAGCATGGCTAACATTATGAAATTATAGTATTTTTATAGAATGTAAGTTGGAATTCATTGAGCACATTGGGAAAAAATGATATATGAACTTATGCTCCTAACTGATTGATAAAGAGCCTATTTAGTTGATTGCTCGTCTGATTCGGCTATAGGTTTTCAAATTTTTATTCTCGCTTCTTTGAATTATACTCATTTATACTTGATTGCACAAGAGATTATTTTCTGAAAGTGATTTGAACATTGAGAATTGAGGATTTCTTCATGCATGTTTGGCTCGGGACTAGCAAAATGTTGGTTAGGGGTGTGTTGAGTGTCAAATATTGCATATTTCCTCCATTTATATCTTGATTTTATGAACATGATAATGGTTAATGAGTATATTTTATACATGTTTGTACTGCAAGGTAAATCTAAGAGCTTGAATTGAAAAGAATGTTAAAAGCATGAATTTAATGCTCAAGAATCACCAAGGCAAGGGATGAATCTTAGGAGTCCAAGATTGAAGATTTCAAGACCCTAAAATTCAAGGAAACCAAGTTAAGAAGGAAAGAAGTCAAAAGTACAAAGTGTAGAAGTTTAGAAAATTTGAACTTCACTGTCTATGTCATCAACCACCATTGAAGCAAATGTTCAATGACATCGAACACTAGTTGATGACATCGAAGAATTACATAAAAATCAAGTTTGGTTGCTAGACAAAGTGGATGCTTTTCTCAATGACATCGAAGCCCTGTTCGATTGCTCGAAGACCTACTCGATGACATCAAAGGCAGTTCAATGATATTGAGATTTTTACAGATTTCTGGAGCAACTCACTGGAACACTTTAGATACATTCTCGATTGATTGAATACCCTTCGATGACATTAAAGGGTTGTTTGATGACATCGAAGGTATGCTCGATGACAGGAAGAGTTGCGCAATGCGAAAGGCATTACGCAGTGCGGAAAGGTGTGACTTCGGATTCAACTTACGTTCGATGACATCGAAGGCTTTTTTATGACATCGAAGGCGTTATGGAGAGTGCGTAAATTTGAGGCGGTTTTTAAAGACAGTCGGACAAAGGCTATAATATGGGTTCTTTGAGGAGTTCTAAACAAAAATTAGGTTACAAGGAGCAGAGCGAAAGGGTGGAACAACCTCCTAATAGTTTTTCTTCTTTCCTAATTTATTTTTAATGTTTTCTTTAAGGGTTTTAGTTTCAATCATGCCTATAGTTAACTAAGCCTCTTAATTAGGGCTAAGAGGATAAGCTTGTAGTGTGCTGGGATGATTATCTTGATTTGGTTCGTATTTATGTTGAACTTCATTAATTTCTAGTTTGAATTTAAGAAATATTTTCAATTTTCTATGATTTATTATGACTCAAATTATAATAGATATTGTGATAGCTTTGAATATCTTCCTTTTCCTATTTTGAGATTGTGAGATTGGTAAAACTCGTGATTCACCATCGTCTCTTGGGCATGGTGGATAAATTAATTCCCTTCTAATCATCATAATACTCCTTCATGTGTGGATTAGGTTAATGAAAAGTTCAAAGATTTGATTTTTCCAATTAGATAGGATGGTACTCCAATTCCAATTGTGTTTTTTGAATCAAGTAAGGTAGCATCTTGATAGTTACAAGTGGATCCTTGGCGCTCTAATTCCCTTTTATATTTGATAAATCCTTCACAATTACTCTCAACTATTCCAGATTTAGGTCTAGATCTTGTTATAGTTATAGTCTTAGTTATTTTCATAATACGTACAAGTTTAGTCCCTGTGGATTCGACCTCGGCATCACCGAGTTATTACTACATCTCGATCCTACACTTGGGTTGTGAACACTAAGGTTAGGGTAGAGAGGGGAATGGGTTTTTTTTTTGTATATATAGTACCTGATTCCAGTTCAAGTCGGCTTTCAGATCGGATCAAGGATCGAATTTCGGATTGGATCTGATTGGATTACTGCGTAACCCGAACTCGACTCGGTCAAGAGTCAGATCAGGGTGGGTCTACTTGATCCAAACCCAACCCTGACATTCAGTTCATGTTGAGTTGGATCCGACTGAATCGGACGAGTCAGATCCGCCAGATCGAGTTGGGTCCTACCCAGCTCTACCAAACTTAGGCTTGACTTGTACATATTGAGGATGCAAGGATACTATCATCTCATCAGTTATTGCATATTTGAATTTTCATGCTGCTTTAACTGATTTATTTTTCTTTAATGAACGTGGTATCTTTTCGAGAATCATTTAGACTAGGGATCATTAGTGACTTCTTAATAATTATAATTTGATATCATTTTCTTGTTAATATTATATACTTCTTTTTCCATTACTTAGGTGGGAAGGAAGGAGTTCTTGTGGTTTGATAGCATGACACGGGAATGAAGAAGTTTTTACCATGTATAGGATCCCCACTTGTATATTTTACTCATTCTATGGATCCTTCCCTTTCCTCTGTAAGGAAATCTTCTTTTTGCTTGTATAACATCATAGAAAGTCTTGCTTTAAATTAATTGTGTTTCTTCTCATAACATGGGTCTTTATAATTCTATATTCAAGTATACTTCAAAAGAAATTTGATTATAATTATGTTCGGATCACTTTGTAGGCATTTATTGTAGAAGGTCATCAAATAAGTTTCCTGCTAGCTGGACAGATAGGAGAGGCCTATCCAATCAGAGCTTAGCTCTGTCAGCTATTGCAAGCCCAATGACAACAGACCTTGGTTTTTCAAGTGTGTTGCTTGTAGTACTCTATGTCTACATGTTAATGCTATGTAATAGTTTGATGTAGTAGGGTGCATCTGTAGCTTGTTTGGAAAACTTTAAATAAACAGATAATTTTTGTTGGTATTGTGCTTCTATGAATGAATTGAAATAAATGATTGTATTTGATTAAATAAATGAATGATTATGCACAGGTTTATAAATGGATTAAAATGAATAATTTACCCTTAGTTGTTGAGAATTGAGGTTAAAATTGTGAATTTAGCATCAATTAATGCTAATTGAGGCTAAATTCATCTTTAGCCTTAGTTTTACCTCAGTTACCCAAACTGAGACTACAACTCTTGTGGCTAAAAGTATTTGCCTCGGTTGTTGAGAAATGATGTTAAAAATAGATTTAGCTTCGATTGGAGGCAACTGAAGCTAAAATTTGGATTTAGTCTCGGTTAGAAACAATTGAGGTTAAAATTTTTATTTAACCTCATTTCAAGGTAATTGAAGCTAAAATGGTTTTTTAGATTCACTTGAAGAGCTGAGGCTATAAAAGCCTTTTTAGCCTCGGTTGCTAAAACTGAGGCTAAAGCCTTTAGCCACAGATTTCCAACCTCGATTTGGATAACTAAGGCAAAACTGAGACTAATTAAAGTCTTTAATATTAGTTTTTATTATTTTTAGCTATGGTTTTGAGCTGAGGATAAAGCCCTCTTTTCTTACAGTGACATGAGTATAATTTTTCATCCTTATATAGCCTCCTAGGATCAGCTTGTAGCCTTCATTAAAAAGTTGTGCAATGTCTCGTGTTTCTTCCATCTAATCTCCAAATTCTTGATTGTTTCTCTTAAATCATCTTGAGTTTGAGCGGAAGAGTGTGCGTGTATCGTCTACAGTTGTGCTTATCTTGTACAAATGTATTTTTCCTATTATGTATTTCTACGGGTGCATGTCTTCTACAGATGTATATATGTTTGTGGAACTACAGATTTTTTTCTACACTGAATCATATACGGTTTGCACATACTCACAATAAGGCGACAATCCATTGAAAGGTTTGCTAGTTAGGTTCATTTTCTTCTCCGTGAGAGGTTGTGAGTTAACAACCTCCCTCACACCGCATCAGAACCGAGTGACCTAATTTGAGTCAAATCGACGAGTCACCCTGAGTCAAGAGCGAGTCAGAGCCAGGACCAAGTTTTCTAGTTGACTCGATTGATTTTCGAGCTGATTCAGTATATGGGTTTCTTGGTCAGACGCTACTATCACAAATACTCATCTATCTTGTCGTTATTGTAAGCCATTTCCCATTCTTCATTTTCTTTGTATATGTGTTGAAATATATTTATCTATTACACATTTACCAAACAACTGCGAGAAACATGCTCCCAATGGAAACCATAAGGTGAGGCCCACGTTCTACACCCCACCCAAAAGAAAAAATAATAATAATAATAATAATAATCTTAAAGAGATTAGTGGCACATCATCTGCTGCATGATAGTTGGTCCGTGATCAAAGGATTGAATTTGAAGGGTTGATTTTTATTATTCTCTTTCAAATTAGTCTTCCACGATAGAGATGGAATTGTATCCGTGTATACGTGAATATAATATAGTCATCTAAAGCATGCTTAATTAAGGTTTGCTAGCCCTACACACATTTACACGTGGCAAATGTGCCGACCTAGCATATTTTTCGACATAGGAGTCAGGACCTGCCGATTGATGATTTGGCACAAAAATTGGGCCGGTCCACACATTAGGTGGGTCACCTTGTTTGAAAAGAGTGTATAATTTAAGAAAAACTTCACAACTGATCGTATTCTAAGCACATGTGCGGCGGCTTGCCTGATAAGTAGCGGCGTAATTTTTGCACCATTACAAACGCAAGATGGGTCCCACCTATTACACGGTTCAGCTATCGAAAAAAGACCCCAAGGTGTCATTGTGCCACGTGTGGAGGTGCGTAAATGCGGCCAGCCAACCTTTTTAAATTCAAAGAACATCAGAGCTCGACGGGCTAGACTGGTAGAGTTTTAGTTAGCCGTCATTTTGAAAATGGTGGTGACGTATCCTTCTCACATCTGGTACCATCGCTTGATATGAAAGTGCTGAGGACGTGGTGGGCCCACCCAAAAAGGATACGTATCGCGCGTCCTAGGTTTTGGTGTTTTACTCCAGGAACAATAATACGATTCTCAGGTCACAAATATGCATAATATGCCAGACCTTTGAATTTGTACAAACCACGCCCATGCTTAGGTGATCCGGACCGTTGATATTACGGGCAACAAATTCTTGTTGATGAAACATTATTAACACGTGAACTAACAAAACAAAACAAAAACAAAAACAACAATGATCCATATCCAGTGAAAAAAATACTCAATTTCTTCAATGGCTGGGATGTTACAATCTGGCAGATTTTTTAGAATGGGTGTATCAATAAAAAGGCCCATCAGGTCAATGGTCTGGGTGAACAAAACATGATACTACAACTTGTGCAAACTCAAAAGGTTAGGTTTCTGTATATATCAATCACCAAGGATCACATATTTTCAACTGCGGGTCCAGCGTTATTCTATCTATCCATGATCATGACCCATATTTAAACCCTCTCCTACTAACAGTAAAGTGTGAACTGAGTGGTAGACGGTGTGAAAGATACCTCATTGCAACACTGAGGGGATCCTTACTCTTGGGCGGATGGTAGACTCCCGGGAGTTTCAACTCCCGTTTCAGGGTTCGAGTATCCATAGGGGGGGTGAAATTCCCCAGGTGTAGGGAGTGAGTGTGTGCGTGTGTGGAGGTGTGTGTGCGCGTGTGTGAAAAAGAAAGAAAAAGAAAAAGTGATGGCATCGTTTCCCTAGTGGGGGTGGCTAACAATAAAGTGTAAACTGATAGTGGGGTATACTAACAAGCTAACCAAAAAAAAAAAAAAAAAACCTCTCCTACATCACAGCTCCAAATTATGAGCAATATTCGGAAACGTTGGTCTGAATTTCTCCATGAGTCAGGCCACATTCCATGGAGAAATTAGTTCACAAGAAAAACCCCTCTAGACAAGTAAACGACATTGAATTCATGAAGTCAGCCTTCCCATCCCTTAACGCAACGAACGGTTTCATGGAAACATATTCAAATGGAATTCAAGGAATACACGTGGGAATACAGTTTTGGATGTCAAGAGGGATTTTTCCGCCGGATTAGTAGCTGGTGAGAGATTTTCCAACAAAATTATCTCATGTGCTTCGATTAGAGACTGCATTTTATATTTTATATGCAGGGTACAAGTAGGACCACTTGCGATCACGATGGACCGTCGGATAGGAGAGATCCAGTGTGAATTGGACATGGCCCTAATATAGGGTGATCTTAGCCATTTAAAAAAAGGCCTCCCAGTAAAGTAAGTGTTAGTATAGTGATTTGTGCTCCTTATTTGTAAATTACGTGAGTTCGTATGTCAAGTAGTTGATTGAGTTCTTAAAAACTGAAGACTGAAGACATAAAAAGACAGAGCATCAAAGAGTGAAGAATAAGTAATTGTAGTGCCTCGATGACCTTAATTTTATATCTATTGATGCAGTTTTCTGGCAGACCCTTTGCAGTAGACCTTCCTGGACCTGCACAGGTGTAAAAGAGGGACAAAAGAGGCCTTGGCTAATACAGGGAACTCTCTGATGCCTAAGTCAAGATCGAGGTCTTTCGAGTATGGTAGGATCTCTAGAAAAGAGACACCAATCGAATATTGGGGTTTTTCAGTGAACGTACCTTGGATGGTGGGAGGTACCTCTATATTTATAGGAGAACCAGAATACCATTTCAGGAGGATTCACTCCTAATATCTTGGCTGTAATCCGAAATTTCCACGAGATGATCGGTTTCCGAGATTGTCGGGATGCAATATTATCCTTTGAAGATCTTAGGAGAGATCTTTTAGGACGTTAGAGGATTCCCTGAACCTTTAGGTCGGTCTTAGGTCTGAACCCAAGGCGGGTCTTGACCTGATCGACGAATCAGCCTTTACTATCTCTGTAAGCTAGTTAGGAGAATTATCGACCTATGAACGTGCTTTGGCCTTACGACAATTGTTCAGTAGCTGATTTATACCAGATCTATGATCGAGCTATGACCGATCTATGATCGATCCATAATCGACTAATGGTTGATCTATGGTCGATCCGTAATCGACTTACGACTGATCTATGGTCGTTCCGTAATTGATCTATGGCTGACCTATGAGTTAGGTCGGTAACATATAGCTACTTGAGAGGGCTCGTAGGTGGGCTCTTTGAGTGTCCTTAAAGTTACATCATCCTCCTTGGAGGTTACTTTCCCTCTGGACATAGAGGCCTCATTAGGCTTGACACTCAATGGGCCCGAGCTGGTTCAGTAGAGTTGGTCCATTCCATAAGCCAGTCTATGGACTTGTATATTTTTCCCCAATAATGAGCCCCCCTTACTTTTCGAAGTGACTTGGAGGACTTGTATATTTTTCTCCAATAGTGAGCCCCCCTTACTTTCCCTCCTTGGAGGTTACTTTCCCTCTAGACATAGAGGCCTCATTAGGCTCGACACTCAATGGGCCCGAGCTGGTTCAGTAGAGTTGGTCCATTCCATAAGCCAATCTATGGACTTGTATATTTTTCCCCAATAGTGAGCCCCCCTTACTTTTCGAAGTGACTTGTAGAGGTTTTAAGAGCAAGTTGGTCAGGATTAGATCGGGACATGTGGACTAGGTCGAGACGAACTGCCATAAATGCCAGGTATGGAAGCCAGCACGAAAGCCGAGGCACGTTAGTTTGTGATCATGACGTGTCGGCTTGTAATTCGAGGTCACGTGGGGCGTCAAGTCATTTTTTTGTTGACGGACCAATGAAGAAGTGACGCGTGGTGTCGTACTCGATACCGAAGTTGAGTGGCGCATGGGGTCGCGCCACGTGTCGAATTAGGGCAACCGAAGAGGCATCGTACAACGTAGCATTGATGAGTGCTTTAAATAGCTGACACGTGGCACAACTATATAAGGGAAGCCCTAACCTTTAGGTCTTTCCCATTTGCATTTTGGCTTCTTCCCTCTTTTGTCCTCTCCATTTCGATTTTCCTATGTGATTTTCGACGACTGTTCCCACTGTAATCTGGCTGGAATCCTGCCAGTCCTTACTCCAGTGAGCCTCCCTTCCCCCTCCTTTCACTTTTTCGTTAGAAATCACCATGCCTGGCTCCTTGAGCTCACGAGAGGGGGTTTTTAGAGGCGAAAGTGGGGCGAGTAGTCACCTTAGGGTAATGTCGAACCCATCTTCGTTGTTGGTGGTGATGGAAGATGCCGCTTTCTGGTTCTCATCGTCGAGGAGAGCATTAGAATGGTCTCTAACACAGAGGCTAGCGCCCGCTGCTAGGGCGTTAAATCTGTCTCCCGAACGTGGGACGACGCCTGGACCCCGGGAAGTGAATGTGCTTCCAGCGATTGAACAGGTTGCTGAGACGCGTGACCTACCCAATGAGGGCGAGCCGGGAGAGACAGAGGGTGAAGAGGACTCAAGGGGGTCGGTGCCTTCGACTCTAGCTGATGAAGGTCGAATATTGCATATCAAACCCCAATTATTGGCTAACTTTATGTATATGATAATGATTAATGTCGTATTTTAATTGTATTTTTGTTGCAGGATGAAATTAGGAGCGTTGTTTGAAAAAGGATATTAAAAGCGTGGATTTGATGCTCTGAAGTAACCAAAGCAAGGGGACGGACTCCAGATGACCAATATTGAAGAATTTACATGTCGGGGATCCGAGGAAATCAAGCCATTCACGTTAAAGAGGCCCGAAAATGGTTCAGAATGCAAGATCCAATGGTTCCAACCATCCATTTAGCCCGAAACTTCATACATGGGATGAGGGCCATAAATTGACCATACATATCAAATTACAGCCCTCCGATCACTATGGAAGTGGGCCGACGGTCAAATCAGCCCCTTAATTTATTAAGTGGGGCCCACATGATAACAGGATATGCTTCAACTTTGGTCTCAACCCCTTAATCGGGGAGACAAAACAAATGGACGGTGAACATTTCTCATAAGCATCACAGAGGGCCCTGTATGTGCAGCATGTGCGTACACCATGTACATATGCCCATCGAGCACGGAACCACCTAAGGTGGGTCAGCAGGCGCTGACCCGTGTCTCCTTTCTAAAACGGCAGTTTCCGTTTTCATTCAGTGTAACGGACGGAAAGTCCATTTTTACAGACCTTTGTGGGGCCCACCCATGGCACGTATGTCTGATCCAAGCAGTTCATCGTGTAGAAGGCTTCGAGCACTGTAAAATCATATTTATATTTTGTGCCCATACGTACACACGTGTGCGGTACAGAGGCCACAAACGGACTGTCCTGCAACCTCAAAAGTAATTTTATTGTGATTTCTCCTTTGGGCTGCATCAATGGACGTTCAAAACCACCTATTCTTGACTGAAATTTCGTCCTAAATATAATGGACGGGGTGGATTTTCATGAAAATACTTATGTGGGGCCCGCGAATCACGACAGTGAAAGAATGCGAAAGCTTTCGCACATTCGTGAAATCCAGTTTTTCAGGAGGTTGTGGCCCACCATCTTTGATCGTATGGTAGATCTGAACCATCCATCGTGTAAACCATCTCAAAATGTTCCAGGAGATGTTGATTTTACTGACATCAGGCGAGGAACATGAGAGTTATGAAGCCTCGAACTTGGCTACGAAAAGGCTTTTGCTACGCATGCGATAGCTTTCCAAATCTGATTTTCACCACTCCAGTCACTCCAGCAGCTATAAAAAGAGATGCAAAATGTGGAGATAGGGATCTTTTTGGAGGCTAGAGCTTGGGGAGAGCAAGAAAGAGAAGAAAGAGAAGAGATAGAAAGGAGATATTTTTATTGTTTAAATCTTATAATTCCTTCTTTTTATTTGATATTATGGATTGCTAATCTCTTAGCTAGGGCTGAGATGAAACCCCTAATTTGAATAATGATTTGTATGTGTTGATTTTATCTTAATTGGATTGATTTGTTTCTTTCTCTAGTGTGCTTAATTGAAATTTCTATACTTCTCCATTCTATGAGCTTAACCAAAGTCTAGATATGGATGTTGTTTGAAATCTTATCTAGGTGCTTGTGTCTGACCATAAACAAGTTTCCTATAGATGAAAAAATAGGAATCGACATCTCTCCATGCCTGACCATGGATGGAAAGATGTGATCCATATGCTTTAAGGAATTATACATTCTATGTGCCCGACCAAGGACATAGAGTGTGCTTTATTTATTTTGATATCAATCTGAATTAGGGTGAATTAACAGGTAAAACAAGAATTAGGATAATTAGGGGTGGATTCGAAAGTCCTAGTTTTCTCCTTGATTGGATTTTACTCATTGCTCTCGGTTATCCTTTTATATTATTTTTCTTAATCATTACTTAAACTCTTTGTTGGATTAGTTAAGAAGAGTCGTAAATTTCAAATTGTGACAACCACTCCTCGTGGGAACAATCTCGTTATACATACCGTATCTACATCTGATTCGTATACTTACAAGTTAAAATCATTTAAATCAGATTGGTTTAAATAAAACATCACTAGCCAAGGGTGAGTTGGCTCGGATCAGGCTCAGATATCATATTCCCGAGTCTGTGGTTCTCTGACTTCCTTCATCGGTCGAACTTCCAGACAGACCTCCGGAAGGGGCTGTGGTGATCTTCTAGGTTGTGCTTCAATGTGGCCTGTGACTCCCCCTACATGGGATAGTCAGGCGTCTGCTGGCTCAGCTTGGCTTAGCTTGGGGCAGATGACTCCAAATGGGTGGAGGGATTTGTTCAGCTATGCGTTCTTATGGGCCGAACTGGACCAACCCGAACTATTAGTGGACGAGTTCCTCCACTTATACCAGGTAAAAGTGAACACCCTTCCACGTGGCTGATATTACTTCCTCGCATGGCAGAATAGCAGTGGGGCTTTAATAACCGACCCTCCGTCCTCCAATAATAACTGGAGGGATAAGTGGTTTTGGGCCTCTGGATGCTCAGAGATGGCCGAGCCAAGATGGACTCAGCCTTTTGTTCCCCGAGCCAGGTCAGTGTTGTCGAGGTCATTTCTTTAGTTGGTCGGTTTCCACTGTCGTCTGATCTTATTTACATGTCTTCTTTTATAGCTATTCCCAAACACCCACCGTTGCTCGACAACGGATCGGTAGCTCGGATCAGGGACTTGCGGACCTTGAGTTGGGAGAGAAGATCTTGGAGAGTACTTCTCCAACCAGACTCCTTCAATCAGGCTTGGACACAGCTCTGATAGGTACGACCTTGGGTAAGACCTTTAGCTGAACCTTCAAACTTCAAATTTTGCTGGAAAATTCGTCTAATGTACTGATGCACTGTTCCATATATCAATACAGAGATGACTGAAGCTTGGCCCTTCATCCGCCCCCCCTCCAAAATCCGCGCACCTCCTCAGGATGATTCACCAGTGCCGAGGGGAAGAAACAGAAGACCTCCTCCAAGGGCAAGGGGAAGGTCGACCCTTTTTGCCCAACCGTCATAGAGGTTGTGGACAAGGGCATGGACGTAGGTCTTGCCGAGGCTCAAGAGGCTTTGGAGCCTCTCGCTGGGGTTCAATTCTCGAGAAGGGAGGAAGCTGAGGAGGGGTGAGGGACCCTCCATCGAACTGTGGAGGGGATCCTCCCATGGGCAGATAGCCACAGCGTCGAGGAGGAATTCGTCAGCTTGTTCGATTCTCCCATGGATCTGACCCTTGCGCGCATGACGACAACCCTTCTCGGGGTAAGAACTTCGTCAGATATCAGGTTGCCTCATTTCTCCGATTATTCGTCCTGATCCCCCTTTTCTTTTGTAGTTCACCCTGTGTGTATTGAAGGTGTGCACCGAGCTTGCTCAGGCACATAACCGGGTGAAGGAAGCTGAGGCTCGGACTTCAATTGTTGAAGTCGAGCTAAAAGCGGCGAAGATGACTCTCGAAGTGTCTTCTATTGAGAGGGTTGAGATGGCTGCGTGGTTATAGGAGGCTAAGATAGTTGTTGCTAATGGACAATGGTTCGAAGCCGAGCTTGCTCCCTTTGCTCTTTGAGAAGGTCGAGACTGAGGGACATAAGCTCGTTATTGACATGTTCATTGAATGAGCTTGTTGGGGCCGTAGGTAGTCCAATCTCTATGGGAGTGACCGCTTTGCTCCGTATGCCAAGGAGAAAGGGGTTTCTCCAGTAGTCGTTCAGGCAGTAGTTTGGTAGGCCCATAGGACTTTTGGGAGTTCCTCGGCCCAGGCCCCTTTGGCATTCTCGAGCTTGGTTTAGAGGTGATGTTTAATGATCTTATTGTAATGCCCCAGATTTTTGCCAACCTGGAGTTAGACGTACTTAGGCAATGGGTCGATCCGAACACCTTAATTGCTTCTCAAAAACTCAATCCCAAAGTCTCAAATCCCCTTTCAACCCATTTCCTTCAAAATCTCCCATTTCACCTTTCACCACCTTGTTCTTTAAATGTTTCTAAGTATTGTCACATTAGGCATGAATCCTAAAGTTTAGGTGATGAAGAACAATAATTTAGAAATCCGTACAAAAACCTGAGTACCACCTTGAGCAGAAATCACTTTGGACCAAATCCTTTAGAAATTAGACAAGGATTAACTAGTGTTAAACTAGATTACATACGAAATCCACACTAATCACTTTAAATACGATCTGTAGGACCCAAAACTTATGGAATCATTGACGCTCATTACCCAAAAATCTAAGATCAATCACATTACTCGGCTGCTCTCGGGAGCACCACGAAACTCCGTATCAGATCTGGACCGCACATCGAAAGTCCGAATAATGCGAGGTTATAGAATTAGGACCACCTTGTTGGGCTTGACAACCATCTCGAAAGTCAAAACCAGATGGTGTCCCAAGGCTATTCGCTTGAGCCCGGAGTGAGGAGTGTGAGAAAACATGATTTTCTTTAGAAATTTAATCCAATTTAAGTAATCTGAGACTTGTCGCTTGCAGGCCAAATATAAGCAATCGGACAGTCAGAATCTGACCCAAATACACCCTCGGATCAGGGAACATTTCCCATACATGTCTGTGTACTTGTAACCCTGATCGAGTTTCTATGACCATTGAACTGAAATTGGTCTGCCACGTGTGATCTGGGAACCCGACTGGAACGAAAACTTAACTCGACTTAGATCCAAGGTCAGTGAGCTTAAGTTCGACCTTTAGCACAAGGGGGGGCTCCAGAAGTGCTCCGTTGAGACAGAACAACCTCACTTTGGCTATAACCTAGGTATACCATGACCTTGAGTCTAATTGTAACGACTCAGAAATTTTCGTACAAAGACCCGAGTACCACCTTGACCAGAAATCATTTAGTATTAAATCCTTTAGAAATTTGACAAAGTTAACTAAGTGCTAAACTAGATTAGCCATGAAATTCGTTTGAATAGCTTTAAATATGATCTACAAGACCCAAAACTTGTAGAATCATTGACGCTAGGTTACCCTATACTCTAGGATTAAACTCATTACCCGACTGCTCTCGGGAGCACATTGAAACTCCGCATCAGATCTGGACCACACATCGGGAGTTCGAATGATACAAAGTTATAGACTTATGATCGCCTCGTTGAGCTTGACAACCATCTCGAAAATCAAATCCAGACAGTGTCCCACGGCTGTTTGCTTAAGTCCAGATCGAGAGAGTGTGAAAACACTTGTTTTCTTTACAAAATAAATATCTCAAATAGTAATCTGAAACTTGTTACTTGCGGACATTTTGTAAGCAACCAGACCATCAGAATCTGACCCAAATACACCCTCGGATCAGGAAAAATTTCATAAACATATCCATGTACTTAGAATTTCAGATCGAGATCCGCTGATCGTTGAATTGAAACTGGTCCGCCACGCGTGATCTGGAAATCTGACTGAAACAAAAACTTAACTCTACCTTGATCCAAGGTTGGTGAGCTTAAGTCTGACCTTTGGCTCAAGGAGGCCCGCCAGAAGTCCTCCGTTGAGCTGAAACTGGGTTGCTTTGGTTATAACCTAAGTATACCTTGACCATAGGTCTATTTCGGTATGTTTTTAGGCTATATAAGGACCTTAGAACCATCTCTCTTACAACCATACAAATTTGAGAGAAACCCTAGAGAAAGAAGAGAGAAAAGAGAGAGAAAGTGTGTGAGAAGTGGGAGAAACTCCCTACTACTATCCCCTGCCGCTACACAAGCTGCACCACCCCATTCTCATCGCTTTCCCGGCAATTCTGACTTCATTTCTAGGTAAGAAACCCTAACCTTAATCTATTTTGGAGTTGTAATGGTTTTAGGTTATGAAATAGATAACCTATTTTATTCTATAAGTTACCAAACTGCCGAATACGGAAGCTTAGCAAACCTATCATACTCGTTACGATTCTATGGTAAAAGGTGAGGACTTTAGGTGTATAGGTTACGGTTTTTAATGCTTTCAATGTCAGATAATGATAGATTCATGATCTGCATGTAATTGCACATGTACAAAGTGCTGTCTGTTTTCCATTTCGATTAAAGACGTAGAATATGGAATTTTACATATTCTAGGTATTTGTAGAAAGTACCGTATACGTATAAATTTTAGAAATGTATTTACCATGATTATTTGTTGTATGAATATATTATATATGGATAAAATACTTAGTTGGCGAAAGGACTCGCCCTAATACACGTTTTGCTAATATACACTATGTATGTTGAAATAGTGTATTCTAGAAAGTACCGTATACGTATAAATTTTAGAGATGTGTTTACCATGATTAATTGCTGTATGAATATATTATATTTGGATAAAATACTTGTTTGGCGAAAGGACTCGCCCTAATACATATTTTGCTAATGTACACTATGTATGTTGAAATAGTGTATTATAAGTGTTTGTGAAAATGCTTGTTAGAGTGAGTGTTTGGATGATGGTGTCTTAGGTAGGTGTTGAGATGGGATTCTCAACTACCTTAGAGACGTATATGATTTCCTCCATGTTGATTGTTTAACTTAACTGCTTACTTATGAAATATATGTGTTTGTATTTCTTATTTACATGGTGCTTTATAACATGCTTTATGACATGCTTATTAACATGCTTGAATTACTTTGTTTATTATGCTTTACTCTACATGCTCTAAATAAGGATTGATTGAGTTTGGGACTATGATTATAGTCTAGACAAGCGGTACCGGACTTGAGATCGTGGTTGAGATTCATTTCGCCATGTAGGATGTATTTGACGAACCCGAGTCGTACTTCGATTGGCGACAGTGGTTAGGCTACGCGAAGTACTTATGCACTTCATGCTGTTCAGTTGATTGTGCGCTCGAGCTAGTCAGGCTCGTCAAGTAACCCGATATGTCTAATGTATGTTCACCATGTTTGGACGCTACTGCTTGAACCTAGGGTACCAAACTTACCAGTGAAATCCTGTTAACTATGGTACCTTGATCCGCTAATACTCATGAGCTGGACATGGTGGTATGGGACACCGTGGTCGAGTTGTCGGCCTACGCTGGGGCCACGTGCCTTCCCGTAGTGTCCATTGAGTAACCAGACTCGTGAGCCGATTATGGTGGTATGGGATACTATATTCGTTCTGTCGGCCTTCATTGATAAGGTGATGGGGAAGTGGTGTAACCATTGTGTGTATAGCCCTGACAGCCCTTTGTAGTGACCTCGAGCATACTCTAAATTTGTGGTGAGGCGACAAGTTTTACAACAGTGTATACAGTATGAACTAGGCCTGTATCAGCTTAGTGATGAACTATTAAAGAGGTGATGGGAGAGTGGTGTAACCATTGTGCGTAACAGCCCCAACAGCCTTTGCATTGCCCTAGAAACACACCATCGTATGAGATTAACTAGGACTGACGACCCTAGAATGGATCATGTTTGAGAATGATACAAGGGAGGTACCTTAGTTTCCCAATCCTGCTGTTTGAAATGGACTAATAACAACTCGGTAATCATGCTCATCATCGCATTGTATGTGCTTGGAAGATATGGAGCACTGAAGAATGCAAGCATGCCGTGAACGTAAGATGGTGTCGCATGAGGGAGTGTGTGGTGAGGGCATACATCATGACTGCATTCATACTTACATTAAGAAGAGTAGTTAGGAGTGTTTGATTGTACTGCTTTATCATTACTGTTTGACTGAGTTGATAACATGTTAACCTATGCTTTAT
Organism: Magnolia changhungtana; assembly: GCA_030180095.1. Taxonomy (NCBI): domain Eukaryota; kingdom Viridiplantae; phylum Streptophyta; class Magnoliopsida; order Magnoliales; family Magnoliaceae; genus Magnolia; species Magnolia changhungtana. Next base: position 3,480,490 of record JASAUF010000101.1, on the reverse strand, counting down.
TGTTCCACTGAGTTAGCTACTCACTCCCACGTTACGGGACGGTGTTGTACACACCAACCAGACTCTGTCTTAGGTACAGATGAGGTGACGACTCAGGAGGCTGAGCCGGACTATGACGAGGACCAGGACGAGTTCTCATTTATATAGTTTGTTGGTGGCTTTGACTAGACTGCCGGTTCGACCGGATTTACAGTACTTATTTCCTTAATTGTACTTTTGACATTTTGTTCATAAAACAGATATATGTATATAGTGACTCAGATGGGTTCATACTCTGGAGATTGATGGTTTTGTTTCTTTTACATACATATATATACAGTTTCAGTCTTCCACTTGCCTTTATACAATTGATCTGGAGTATGAATTACTGTGTTGGTATAATCTCACTCATGTTTAATGCACTAACACAGACAACATTCAATCATCATTCTCTTTATTGCATAAGTGATGTTTTAAAACTCGAGAGTTGAGTTGCTACTCGACCCTCAAATTTCAGGGCGTTACAAGTTGGTATCAGAGCATGATTTTGATTAAACCAGACCTGAGTTATGTTCCCATGATACACGCAGATGCCTTTTGACATAAGAGGGTGCGAGAATAATGTAGTGACAGTCTTAGGCATCCCAGTTTCGTCCAACGACAAAGTTCGTTAAAACAAATGTCGAAATCGAGTCTGTACTCAACCCTGGTCGCATGGGTCGACCTTAAAACACTTCCAGGCTGTTAAATGACGGGTCTAGATTGCAATTCACCCAATCCCAGCCGTTAAAATTTAGTAAAATACTGTTATTTATCAGAATATACACGAATGGACCCGAAACGACTCAAAATGGAGTCAGGGGCCACACGATGCAATCCTGTGGGACCCAGGACAGACCCATGGTGTATTTGACACCTGGGGAGGATGGTGAACACCGCCCTACCGCAGTGGTGCCACGCCTGGCCGACCGTGATCAGGCTCATTGGGTCTGGTTGGGACGGGTCTGCTCAGGGTCGGCCCGACCCCAGGACTCGTGTGGGACCCGTGAAATCGTGAGGGGGTCCCTATTTTATTCCGTCAGCCCCCCTCTCCTCATTTCCACCCTTCCAAGCCCTCTAAATTACTTTTTCTCTCTCAACTCTCCCTTTTAATCAGCAAAACCCTTAATTTCGGTCACAACCCACCCCTCTCCTTCATTCACAGCAACCCTACCTCCCTATCCTCTCCATTTCTCTCTCATTTCAGCCCATATACTCCCCATTTTGTCTCAAAATCATGCACACCCCCTACCTCACTTCATTTCTTCTTCTTTCTTCGTAAACCTTAGTTGTTTATGCCTCTACAACCACTGTTGAGACCCAAATTTGTGGTGAAGCAAGGAGAGTAGCCCTTTCTCTCTCTTACCGTCACTTTCCATAACTTTCTTCGCCATTATTTCAGCCATTTTCTCTGTCTCCGCTGTCCTTTCTCTTATGGGAAAGAGGAAGACCGCTGCAGATGAAGCTGGACCTAGCTATCCAACCCGTTCGAGGAGAGAAGTGAACGTTAAAGCTAACTCTAGCACGGTTCGGGAGTATAGGTCGAAGCGAGACCTAGATCCCCAACTTTCGATCAGAGATGCTTTTCCGATAGGCCTCGAGTACGGTCATTTTGCTGACCGTAAGATAGTGTTTGAAGCTCACGAGGATGAAAGGATGTTTGGGCTACACTCGATAATGGACCGCTTGGTGGACATCAAATGGGGTCCTATATTTGAAGGCGAGTCTCCTGCATGTGAGAACACGGTTCATGCCTTCTACGCCCATATCGTAGACCCATTGTTGGAGCCTCTTTAGTTCACGGTCTCTGTGAGGGGCATAAGGCACACAAGTACTATGGTTGAGATGGCGCAGATCATGAACATCCCACGTGGTGAAGTGCTTTCTAATGACAACTTCTCCAGGAGTGCGTGAGAAAGGGATTGCCGTACGCGATACCTTTGTGGTCGATGGGTTTCTTGGACGCGAGGAAATTGTCTTTCGTCATCAAAGTTGACGGATGACTTCCGTTTGCTGCACCACATTTTTCCATATAATGTGTATCCGTAGTAGGGTAACTGCACGGAGTGTACTCGGTTGATAGTGGACTTCCTATATAGGATTGGACATGGGGACAACTTATGCTTGCCCAGGTTCATCCTATTTCAGATAAGTCAGGTCATTCGATCTGTCAAGAATGACCTCTCGTTCCCATTTTGCCGCCTGATATGCAAGATGGCTCATGATGTCGGCTATAGGCTTAACATGGAAGACCTTGCGCCAGTCCGAGTCATAAGTAAGGCTACGCTTAACAATATGAAGATCGGCCCTCGACAACGGCAAGCCCAATTCGATGAGTCTAGAGATGAGTTAGATACCGCTGGTGAGGAGAGTGTTTACCTCGAGGCAAGAAGCGAAGAAGGAGGTGGTGATGAGATACAAGAAGAGGAAGATGAGGCTCAAGATACTGAGGAGAGCTCTCCTCCTGGGGCACCAGAGCCGGACGCTGCTCAAGCAGCCAGGGATGCTTGTATGGTTCGCATTGAGGAGAACCAGGCCACCCTGCTGCAAGAGATTGGACAGGTTCGGGTCGAGCTTGGTGAGAGCCGAGCCAAGCTTGAGGTGACCGAAGCCTACATGAAGAGAAGTTTTAAGAAGGTGTCTCGCACGTTAAAGACCATCCTGTGTTGTGTACAGGACAAGGATGCTCCTCCTCCATCGCCTGATTCAGATGCCTAGTCATCCAAGTTGTTGTTTGTAGTTATTTTGGCTACCGCATTAGGCGATTTATGTTTTCATGTTGATGGATGTATTAGTTAGTAGTATGTTTTTATTGTAGTTGAAGCCTAGTTGTATTAGCTCCCCTGCATCTTCTTTCATGATTCATATAACTCTATATTCCATGTATTATGACAATTTTGGTAATGAAATGCATACAACCTCTTTTGCTATGATGTGTGTGGAATGCTTAAGTGATTGCGTATTGTGTTGCCATGCTTTATCTCATAAGCGATGTACCCTATGTTGTATAGGGCATGCCACGGAGATCTACGAGGAGCACGACACCCCTCTTGCTCACTGACTCGATGGACCAGACTCCTTCCCGCAAGGGTGGTCCTACGGGCCTGGGTTCTGGCTCAGACCAGCCTCCTGCTGGTCCTACTGGTGGTTTGCCACCTTATACACCCCCAGTTCGTGAGCAGAACTAGGCATCCTCTTCGACGCCGTATGAGCCGCAGGCTGCTCCACCTACTGATAGGTTTGAGCAGTTGATGTTGATGATGCATCAGCAGCAGATGCAGCAACAGTAGCAACACCAACAACTTATAACCACTATTTCGGAGGCCTTGTCTTAGGGTGGGAGTGCGACTCCACCTCCAACATCTACACGGCCTACCGAGACTGCCGAGCCTCCTGATCAATTTGAGGATGTGCCTCTGCCCACACCTGTTGCGTACCCTATGGGAGACGTGGGTACTCACGGTCTACTCTAGCGATTTCAGCGCTTGAGGCCTCCGACTTTTACTGGTTCTCACAGACCCGAGGAGGCTGAGTACTGGTTGGACCGTGTCTCAAAGATACTGAAGATGCTTCATTGTTCTGAAGCTGAACTGGTTGAGTTGGCCGCCTTCATGTTCGAGAAGGAGGCTAGCTTATGGTGAGACAGTATACTGCGGACCGTCGCAGTGGGTTATGTGTGGACTTGGGCAGCATTTGAGTTCCGTTTCCATGAGAAATATTACCCTCAGGCCTACTGACACGAGAGGGAGAATGAGTTTTTACACCTCAGACAGGGAGGCATGACAGTCAAGGAGTATGAGCATCGCTTTACAGAGTTGGGCCGCTTTGTCCCAACTATACTTGCTGATGAGCCGATGCAGATTCGACGCTTCACTGAGGGCTTGAGACCTGACATCCGGTCGAAGATGTGTTGTATCTGTATACCATCTTATGCGGAGTTAATTCATATGTCGATTGGGGCGGAGCAGGATATTGATCGGCTGACACGCTCCCGTGGTGCTATGTTTACGAGACCACGACCAGAAGTTCAGTGCAGGCCTTTCCTTGGCAAGAGACCTCGTGCTGACTCGCCTCCCAGGATCTCAGCGCCAGTGGCTCCGATGAGGCGTCCCACTGTAACCTGTACATACTGCTGGAAACAAGGTCATCCTGTTGGGAACTGTTTTGCACGGATGAGGGATAATAGGTTCTCTCCACCGCAGATGATTGATCGCTCTTTCCCATAGGCTCTATCAGCTTCACCACTTCGGATGGCATCTGCACATCCATCTTTCAGACCACCTGCACCTCGTTTCTGGCCACCTCAACGGCCTATGGTACCTCAGCCTAACCGACCACAGTAGGCGCGTGTTCATGCGCTCATAGCAGGGAACCAGATACTGCACCTTCAGCGCCTATGGCCTTCAAGGTCACTGCACACGTCCAAGGTACTCCCTTCTTCTTATTGGTGGACACTGGGTCCACTACCTCTATGGTTTCATGCACAGCAATCAAGCGACTGAGTTTAGTTACTACTCCTACGAGAGGAGTGAGGGTTATCACTGCTACAGGGACTTCATCTAGGGTTACTTGTATGTGTGAGGGTTGCCCGATAGACTTGGGTGGCAGAGTGATACTAGTTGACCTGATCGTTGTCCCCATATTCCATTACGACGTTATCTTCGGTATGGATTGACTCACTGAGATGCGAGCCGAGATCGACTACGAGACTAGGGTGGTGGCTGCCTATGGACTTGATGGCACGGCCTTTACTTTTCCTGTTCAGGTCAGTCACGCTACTCGGTTGCGATGTTATGCTTCTTCATTAGAGGCCACTGATGTTCTGATGCTTGAGGATACGCCCGTAGTTCAGGCTTTTACGGACATTTTTGCATCGATACCTGGGTTGCCACCTTGGTGCGAGATCGACTTCACCATTGATCTTATGCCCGGTCTGACACCCATCTCTTTAGCGATGTATCGCATGCCTCCGTGGAGATGGAGGAGTTGCGGAAACAGATTGACGGGCTGGTAGAGAAAGGCTTTATACGACCTAGTGTGTCTCCCTGGGGAGCACCTGTACTATTTGTGAAGAAGAAGGATGGTTCACTACGGTTGTGTATTTATTACCATAGGTTGAACCAGGTCACCGTGAAGAACAAGTATCCTTTGGCCAGGATAGATGATCTGTTTAATCAGTTGAAGGGGGCGAAGTATTTCTCGAAGATTGACTTGCAGTCAGGGTACCATCAGTTGCGCGTCAGAGATGAAGATGTGCAGAAGACAACTTTCAGGACCTGCTTTGGGCATTCCGAGTTCTTGGTGATGTCGTTCGGTCTTACGAGCACACCGGCCGTGTTCATGGACTTGATGAACAGGGTATTTCGGCCATTCTTATACCGATTCGTTATCGTATTCATTGATGACGTCATAATATATTCCATGAGTTGGGAAGAGCACGAGGTGCACCTGAGAGCGGTGTTGGATACCTCAAGAAAGAACCAGTTGTTTGCTCAGTATAAGAAGTGCAACTTCTAGTAGGAAGAAGTCAAGTTCCTGGGACATGTGGTGTCCAAGGATGGGATAGCTGCAGAACTTACTAAGTAGCAGTGGTTCAGGATTGGAAGCAGCCTGGCTCAATTACCGAGGTGAGGAGTTTTCTTGGCCTGACAGGGTATTATTGACGCTTCATTCGAGACTGCTCAAAGATTTCCAGGCTGTTGTCACAGTTGACACGTAAATATTTGAGGTTCGCCTGGAATGAGAAGGTAGAAGCAGCCTTTCAAGAGCTTAAGGACAGGGTGATTGCGTATGCCTCGAGACAATTAAGGAAGCATGAGGAGAATTACCCTACACACGACCTTGAGTTGGCAGCTGTCATCTTTGCATTGAAGCTCTGGAGACATTACCTCTACGGAGAGAAGTTCGAGCTTTTCTGTGTCCACAAGAGCCTTAAGTATATATTCACGCAGCGAGACTTGAATATGAGGTAGCGCAGATGGATGGAAACCTTGAAGGACTTCAAGTTTGAGGTCTCCTACCATCCTGGCAAGGCCAACCTTGTGGCGGATGCGTTGATCCGTAAGAAGGCGATTGCATTTGCGGCTCCGCTGATGATAGTAGAGTGGGATATGCTAGAGTTCGTGTGGGACTTCGAGCAGAAACTCACTGTGAAGGAGGCATTTGAGTGTGTCGCGCACGTTTGGGTGTGGCCACTTATTGACGATAGGATCATCGAGGCCTAGAAGGGCGATGAGCGGTTGTCTGAGCTTCGAGAGCAAGCTAGCTACGCCGACGACTCCGAGTAGAGAGTTGGCACAGATGGGAGTCTATGATATCGTGGCCGCTTATGCGTTCCTGGTATTCATGACTTGCGACAGGAGCTCCTCGAGACTGCCCACAAATCGAAGCTTGCGATGCATCCTGATAGCACGAAGATGTACCAGGACATGAGACGGTTTTATTGATGGGACGGCATGAAGACCCACATAGCAGAGTATGTTTCTTGTTGTCTGACGTGCCAGTAAGTCAAGGCAGAACGTCGCCGACCTCCTGGACTGCTTCAGCCCATGCCCATAGCTGAATCTAAGTGGGACTTCATTTCCATGGATTTCATATCGGGGCTGCTGAAGACGAGGAAGGGACATGATTCCATCGGGGTGATCATGGATCGATTGACCAAATCGGCCCATTTCCTCCCTATCAGAGTCACGAACTTTGTAGACTAGCTGGCTAGGCTGTACATCAGAGAGATTGTGTCTGCATGGAGTTCCCCTTGAGATCGTATCGGACAGAGACACGCGGTTCACGTCTATCTTCTAGACTCGTATCTAGGAAGCGATGGGTGTGAAATTAAAGTTCAGTACTGCGTTTCACCCTCAGACCGACGGACAGACAGAGCGGGTGAACAAGATTTTGGAGGATATGTTGCGGGCCTGTGTCTTGGACGTTAAGGATAGTTAGGATGACTGTCTTCCTTATGCAGAGTTCGCGTACAACAACAGCTTCCAGGCGAGTATTGGCATGACTCCATATGAGGCCTTGTATGGTCGTCCCTACAGAGCACCGCATTGCTGGGCTGAGGTTGGCGAGCGCAGTTTGATTGGGCCGGAATTGGTACAAGCGACCTTAGAAAAGATTGACATTATCAGGTGTCGACTTCTTACAGCGCAGAGCAGGCAGAAGAGTTACGCCGATACGAGGCGGCGACTGCTTGAGTTCGAGGTTGGTGATCATGTATTCCTCAGAGTTTCCTCTATGAAGGGAGTCCTTTGGTTTGGGAAGAATGGGAAGCTCACACCGAGGTTCATTGGCCCATTTCAGATCCTTGATCGAGTGGGTGCTGTCGCATATCATCTCGCTTTGCACCACTTGCAGCTGTACACAATGTATTTCATGTATCTATGCTGAAGAAGTACATTTCTGATCCTTCACACATTATCAGATGGGAGCAGGTACAGTTGAGTGAGGATGCTACATATGAGCTGCGCTGGACACATATCCTTAACAGGAAGGAGCAGGTACTACGTAGCAAGGTGATTCCACTCGTGAAGGTACTTTGAACACATCATACAGAGGCGGAAGCTACGTGGGAGACAGAAGCCAAGATCCGAAAGAGCTACCCTCAGCTCCTCGAGGAGTACGAAAAGGTATTAATTTTGAGGATAAAAATTTTCATTAAGGGGGGTAGATTGTAACGACTCAGAATTTTCCGTACAAAGACCTGAGTACTACCTCGACCAGAAATCACTTAGGATTAAATCCTTTAGAAATTTGACAAAGTTATCTAAGTGTTAAACTATATTAGCCATGAAATCCATTTGAATCGCTTTAAATACGATCTGCAAGACCCAAAACTTGTAGAATCATTGACGCTAAGTTACCCTATACTTTAGGATCAAACTCATTACTCGACTGCTCTCGGGAGCACATTGAAACTCTGTATCAGATCTGGACCGCACATCGGGAGTTCAAATGATATGAAGTTATAGACTTAGGATCGCCTCGTTAGGCTTGACAACCATCTCGGAAATCAAATCCAGACAGTGTCCCACGGCTGTTCGCTTGAGTCCGGAGCGAGAGAGTTTGAAAACACTTGTTTTCTTTACAAAATAAATATCTCAAATAGTAATCTGAGACTTATTACTTGCGGACATTTTGTAAGCAACCAGACCGTCAGAATCTGACCCAAATACACCCTCGGATCAGGAAAAATTTCATAAACATATCCATGTACTTGGAATTTTAGATCGAGATCCGCTGACCGTTGAACTGAAACTGGTCCACCACGCGTGATCTAGAAATCTGACTGAAACGAAAACTTAACTCCACCTTGATCGAAGGTTGGTGAGCTTAAGTCCAACCTTTGGCTTAAAGAGGCCCGCCAGAAGTCCTCCGTTGAGCTGAAACTGGGCCGCTTTGGTTATAACATAAGTATACCTTGACCATAGGTCTATTTTGATATATTTTTAGGCTATATAAGGATCTTAGAACCCTCTCTCTCATAGCCATATGAATTTGAGAGAAACCCTAGAGAGAGAAGAGAGAAAAGAGAGAGAGAGAGTGTGAGAAGTGGGAGAAACTCCTTACTACTATCCCCTGCCGCTACACAAGCGGCACCACCCCATTCTCATCGCTTTCTTGGTGATTCTGACTTCGTTTATAGGTAAGAAACCCTAACCCTAATATGTTTTGGAGTTGTAATGGTTGTAGGTTATGAAATAGCTAACCTATTTCATTCTATAGGTTACCAAACTGCCAAATACGGAAGCTTAGCAAACCTATCGTATTCGTTACGATTCCACGGTAAAAGGTGAGGACTTTAGGTGTATAGGTTATGGTTTTCAACACTTTCAATGTGAGATAATAATAGATTCATGATCTGCATGCAATTGCACATGTATAAAATGCTGTCTGTTTTCCATTTCGATTAAAGGCGTAGAATATGGAATTTTACATATTCTAGGTATTTGTAGAAAGTACTGTATACGTATAAATTTTGAAAATGTGTTTGCCATGATTATTTGTTGTATGAATATAATATATATGGATAAAATACTTAGTTGGTGAAAGGACTCGCCCTAATACATGTTTTGCTAATATACACTATGTATGTTGAAATAGTGTATTCTAGAAAGTACCGTATACGTATAAATTTCGGAGATGTGTTTACCATGATTAATTTCTGTATGAATATATTATATATAGATAAAATACTTTTTTGATGAAAGGACTCGCTCTAATACATGTTTTGCTAATGTACACTATGTATGTTGAAATAGTGTATTCTAAGTGTTTGTGAAAATGCTTGTAAGAGTGAGTGTTTGGATGATGGTGTCTTAGGTAGGTGTTGAGATGGGATTCTCAATTACCTTAGAGACGTATATGATTTCCTCCATGTTGATTGTTTAACTTAACCGCTTACTTATGAAATATGTGTTTATATTTCTTGTTTACATGATGCTTTATAACATGCTTTATGACATGCTTGTTAACATGCTTGAATTACTTTGTTTATTATGCTTTACTCTACATGCTCTAAATAAGGATTGATTGAGTTTGGGACTATGATTATAGTCCAGACAATCGATACCGGACTTGAGATTGTGGTTGAGATTCATTTCGCCACGTAGGATGTGTTTGACGAACCCGAGTCGTACTTCGGTTGGCGAGAGTGGTTAGGCCACGCGAAGTGCTTATGCACTTCATGTCGTTCAGTTGATTGTGCGCTCGAGCTTGTCAGGCTCGTTAAGTAACCCAATATGTCTAATGTATGTTCACCATGTTTGGACGCTACTGCTTGAACCTAGGGTACCAAACTTACCAGTGAAATCCCGTTAACCATGGTACCTCAATCCGCTAAGACTCATAGCCGGGCATGGTGGTATGGGACACCGTGGTCGAGCTGTCGGCCTACGCTGGAGCCACGTGCCTCCCCGTAGTGTCCATTGAGCAACCAGACTCGTGAGTTGATTATGGTGGTATGGGACACTATATTCGTGCTGTCAGCCTACATTGATAAGGTGATGGGAGAGTAGTGTTACCATTGTGTGTAACAGCCCTGGCAGCCGTTTGTAGTGACCTCGAGCATACTCTGAATTTGGGATGAGCTGACGAGTTTTGCCGCAGTGTATAGAGTATGAATTATGCCAAGCTGACATGTTTGAATTATTTTCTTTCTTCTGCTTTACTCTACATGCTTCTGGTTAAGGATTGAATGTGATTGGGGCTATGTTATAGTCCAGGCGATCGGTAACAGATTTAAGTTCGTGGTTGAGATTCATTCGCCACACAGGACGGTTTGATGAACCCGAGTCGTGTGTTGGTCGTCGGCAGTGGTTAGGCCACACGAAGTGCTTATGCACTTCATATCAATTGATACAACGTACGCTCGTGCTAGTCGAGCCCATCAAGTCACCCGATCTATCTAATGTCTGTTCACCATGTTTGGACGCTACTGCTTGAACCTAAGGTACCAAACTTACCAGTGTAACCCCGTTAACCTTGGTACCTCGATCCGCTAAGACTCATGAGCCGGGCATGGTGGTATGGGACACCGTGGTCGAGCTGTCGGCCTACGCTGGGGCCACGAGCCTCCCCGTAGTGACCAGTGAGCAACCCAGACTCGTGAGCCGAATATGGTGGTATGGGACAATGTATTCGAGCTATCAGCCTACACTGATAAGGTGATGGGGGAGCGGTGCAACGAGTGCGTGTAACAGCCCTGACAGTCCTTTGTAGTGACCACAAGCATACTCTGAATCTAAGAAGAGGCGACGAGCCTTCCCATAGTAAACAGAGTATAAACTAGGCTTGTATTGATAAGGTGATGGGGGAGCGGTGCAACGAGTGCGTGCAACAGCCCTGACAGCCCTTTACAGTGACCTAGAACCGCATTATCGTATGAGATTATCTAGGACTGACGACCCTAGAATGGATCATTGTTTGGGAATGATATAAGGGAGGTACCTTAGTTTTCCAATACTGCTGTATGAAAAGGACTAATAACAACTCGGTAATCGCGTTCATAACATAGTACTGCATGTGCCTGGCATTGTGGAGCACTGAGGGATGAACGTATGCCATAGACGTAAGATGGTGTCGCACGAGGGAGGTTTGGCAAGGGCATGCATCATGACTACATTCTATACTTGCATTAACAAGAGTGATTAGGATTGTTTGATTGTACTACTTTATCATTACTGCTTGATTGAGTTGATAACATGTTAACCTACGCTTTACTGTTCCACTGAGTTAGCTACTCACTCCCACGTTATGGGATGGTGTTCTGGACACCCACCAAACTCTGTCTTAGATGCAGGTATCGACGAGATGCTGGAGGGTGAGCCTGATTACTATGATGATCAGGATGAGTTCTCCTTCATGCAGTTCTCTGGAGGCTTCGCTTAGGCCATTCAGATGACGGGACTACAGGGTTTACCATTATAGTTGTACCATTTTTTGACATTTTGATTTTGAAACTAATACATGTATATGTTGATTCAGCAAGGTGTTCATACTCTGGAGATCGATTGTGACCGTTTCTGGCTTTATGTACATTATATACATCTTTCAGTCTTTCGCTTGCGTTCTATAGCTTGATCTGGAGTATGAATTACTGTTTTGGTATAATCCCACTCATGATTATTGCACTAACACAGACAACATTCAATCATAAACATTTATGTTGCATAAGTAATGTTTTAGAACTTGAGTGTTGAGTTGCTACTCGACCCTCGATTTTTAGGGCGTTACACTTGTTAACTACCTTAACTTGTCCATTTGCTTGTGGATGTCATGGTGATGAGTAAACGCTGTGAATTCTGAGGTTCTTGCACATCTCCTGGTATTGTCTGTTGTCGAACTACTTCCCATTGTGAGAGACGATACTTCAAGGTATCCTTAATCTGCATATGATATTCTTCTAAATAAAATCTGTGCTCTTTTGTGCGGTTATCTTTACCAACTATTCTGCCTCTACCCATTTGGTGAGGTAATCTACAACAACTATGACAAACTTGGTCTGACCTTTTCCCATGGGGAGCGGACCGATGATGTCAATCCCCCACTAGGTGAATGGCCAAGGGCCGACCATAAGAGTAAGCTCTTTCGGTGGCTGTCGAGGGATATTCACAAACCTTTGACATTTGTCGCATCTCTGGACGAGCTTCCGTGCATCGTGCTGAATAGTCGGCTAATAGTAACCCTGCTGGATGACCTTGTGTGCTAATGATCGCCCTCCAGAGTGATTCCCACAGATTCCTTCATGGATTTCTCTTAGGACGTATTCAGCTTCTCCTAGACAGATACACCTCAGGTAAGGAAGGTAGAATCCTTTCTTGTAGAGTATGTCATTAAGCATGGGTGGGGCGGCTTTGTTCTTCATTTATCGCGCTTCCATTCGGTCTCCGGGTAATTCATCGGTTTCCAGGTAACGAATGATTGGGTCCATCCATGTTGGTTCCGAACTAACCGGGAAAATGGTCGGGATGTCTGCTTCATCGACGCTCGGTTTGACCAAGATTTCAATGGGGATTGATCTTGGAATTTCATCCTCATTTGTTATAGCAAGCTTTGCTAATATGTCGGCTTTAGAATTCTCAGCTCGAGGAATCAGGGTGACACTACAATTTTGAAAACTGCTGATAAATTCTTTAACTTTCTAGAGGTAGGCCTTCAAACGTTCTTTTTTGGCTTGGTAAACCTCACCTATTTGATTGATGACCAATTGCGAGTCGCTAAAGACATCGAGATGTCAAGCCCCCATGTTTGCTACTAGTTTTAGTCTGACGAGCAAATCTTTGTATTCCGCTGTATTATTGGAGGCTTGGAATCTAAATCTCAAGTCATATTGTATGCACGTATGATCAGGAGTCTCTAGAACTACCACTTCTCCACTTGCCTAAGAGTTGGAGGAGCCATCAACGTAGAGCGTCCACCTGGGTGGGTCGGGAGTAACTTGGGAGTAGGACAATTCGAGTACTTGCTGACGAACTGAACTTTCTGGAACGAGCTCTAATATGGATAGGTCGAGATTAGGTCGGACATCGATCGGATCTCGCTCGGGTGACTGCGTGACCTACGATCACCTATTTAGTTAGGCAACCTGAAGCCTTGGGTTTTTATAAGACTTGACGTAATGGTTGATCGGTCAAAACTGTGATTGAGTGGGCTTGAAAATATGGTCGTAGGTGTCAGGAAGAAATGACCAAGGCTAGGGCCACTTTTTCTAAAGTCAGATATCTTGTTTCTATAGGGACGAGGGCTTTATGAACATAACAGACGGGAATTATTTTCCCTCGTGCTCCCAAATTAGTGCCGAGCTTATTGCTGCATCGGACACGGCTAGGTACAGCAGCAGTGACTCCCCTGGCTCGAGCTTGGAGAGCAAGGGTGGTGATCCTATGTATTTCTTGAGTTGTTTAAAGGTTGCCTCACATTCTTCGGTCCAGTTTACTATTTGTCTCCTTTTCAACTGTTCGAAGAAGGGGAGACATTTATCCGTAGCTCGAGACACGAAGCAGTTAAGTGTGGCTATTCTTCCAGTTAGCCTCTATATATCTTTGATCGTCTTTGGAGATTGCATGTCAAGTGGAGCCTTAATTTTCTCAGAATTTTCCTCAATCCCTCGCTGGATAACTAGAAAACCGAGGAACTTCCCTGAGCTAACGCCAAAAGTGCACTTGCTTGGATTCAGTTTTATTCAGTATTTATGAAGGATGAGGAACATTTCCTCAAGGTAGGCCACATGGTCTGCAGCTTTGATGCTCTTGACGAGCATGTCATCGATATAGACCTCCATTGTTTGCCCTATTTGGCGGGAAAACATTTTATAGGTCGCTCCTGCATTCTTCAAACCAAAAGGCATCACACGATAACAATAAAGACCTTTGTCAGTGACAAAGTTGGTTTTTAGATTTATCTCCCGGGTGCATTACAATCTGATTATACCCCGAATATGCATCCATAAAACTAAGTAGTTCATGTCCCACGGTACTCTCGACCAACTGATCGATCCTAGGAAGAGAGAAGATGTCTTTAGGGTAAACTTTGTTCAAGTCTGTTTAATCTATACAGACTTGCCACTTCCTATTAACTTTCTTGACTAATACAATGTTGGCCACCCAGTCAGGCTGGTAGACTTCTTCAATGAACTTGGCTTTGAGGAGCTTGCCGACTTCTTCTTTAATCACAACATATCTTTTAGGTTGAGAGTGCATCACTTCTGTCGGATCAGCCTATAAGTCGGGTTGATGTTTAGTCAATGTGTGATAATGGCAGGGTCAATGCCCGACATGTCGTCATAGGACCACGCAAAAACATCAGCATAACATCGAAGTAGGGCTACCAACTTATCTCTTAATAGAGAAGTCAAAGATGACCCAATTTGTATGGTCCTAGACAAGTCGAACTCGTCCAATGGGATCAAAACAAGGTCTTCCATAGGTTGACCTCGTTTATAAGATTCCTCGCGTGGATCCAGAGACTTGATCGTCATTACCTTTGGTGGAACTCTCAAGGTCATTACATAGCATCGTCGAGCATCCTGTTGGTCGCCCTTGACAATCCCCATGCCTTTCTCGGTTGGGAATTTCACGGAAAGGTGGTAGGCCGATACTACTACTTGGAGGAGATATAGTGACGGTCGTCCAAGAATAACATTGTAAATAGACGATTGGTCGACCACAAGGAAGTCGACCATCACAGTGGTTTGATGTTGTCCACCTCCAGCCGAAAAAGGGAGCTGGATGGCTCCTTTAAGCATGATCTATCCACTTAAGAATCCGATCAAGGGAGTTTTCATAGGACGGAGCGAGGATCGACCAATACCCATTTTTTCGAAGGCTCGAACGAAAAGTATGTCTGTAGATGATCCTGTGTCGACGAGGACCCAAAATACCTTTCGATTGGCTATAGTCATGAAAATTATCAAGGCGTCATCGTGAGGATGGTGGACACCTCGGGCATCTTCCATAGTAAAGGTTACACTATACTTGTTGAGGGTCAAATATTACATATTAGACCCCATTTATTACCTGAGTTCTATGAACTGGATACCGTTTAATGACCTATTTAATCGTATTTGTGTTGCAATGTGACTTTACGAGCTTGGACTAAAATAGGGAGATAAAAGCACAGATTTAACGCTCTGAAGTCACCAAGGCAAGGGACAGACCCTAGGGGACCAAGATCAACAGATTTACATGCCAGAGATTCGAGAAAATCGAGAAACTGAGGCTTAAGTGGCCTGAGAGTTAGCCAGAATGTAAGATCACAGGGTTTCCACCATCCATTTAGCTTGAGACTTCATACATGGCCTAAGGACCACAAATTAACCGTACACGTCGAATTTCAGCTCCCGGATCCTTGTGGAAGTGGCCCAATGGACAAATTAGCCCACATATCAGCGATTTGGGGCCCACCTAGTATCTGGATATGCTTCAAAATTGTTCTTGACAGATTTAATGAGATGAGAACACGGATAGATGGAGCAAATTTCTCAAACCCATCTTATTAGGTCCCATCTGGATGGGGGCATGCATACAGTGCACGTACGCTTGAAGTGCACCGAACATGAAGGAGTCGATTAGCGTACGCTGATCGACACCCATTCAAAACAACAATTTCCATTTTCATCTCTATTGCAGACGAAGTTGCGGATGAATGTAGATGGCCCACCATATGGACTCATCAGCTCAATCTGAGCCGTCCATTCATTCTAGAAGGTCAAACCAACCAAACAAAAGGAGTTTCTCCAAACCCATGCGCACACACACAAAAGAATATTGATCAAAGGTAGTTCAGATGGTAGAACGAAATTCTTGATGGGCCACACCAAAACAGAAGAAAAATAGTCATGTTCGACAGGTTTTCCGTGCTGATTTCAGTGAACGGTTTGGATTTTTCAACCAATGACGTTCATGGGCCCCACCAGTGACATCAGCGCACGTTGCGCAGGCCCTGTTTTCACAACCGGATGCTGCCCCGATTTTTACGGGCCGTTACGTGACCTCAACAGTGATCGAATGGCCAATCTAGACTGTCCATCATGTAGTTCATTCAAAAATGTCCCAAGGGACATGGATCTTTTGGAAAGAAAGCAAGGACTGAAGGGAGGTGAGACACTATTTCCTGGCTGCGTAAAAGCCTTCGCAAGCAGTCTCTAAATAGGACTCCAGCCGACCTCCTTCTTCACAGACTTCCAGCCTCACACACAATCGACCTTCCATCTGTATAAAAGAAATAGAAGCATGAGAGAGAGGGGAGGCTGGGGAGAGAGCTAGAAGCTTATGGCGTGATGGGAGATCTCTACGGTTAGATTCATGTTATAAATTGATGTTCGACTCTAGTTGATATTAAGGGAATGCTTTTAGTTTTTAATGATTTGTTATGACTAAAATTACAATAGATCTGCGATGGCTTTGGGTATTTCCTTCTCCTTATTTTGATTATGAAAATAGGCAGCTCTGTTGTTCACCATCGCCCCTTGGACATGGTTGGATGATGGAATTCCTCTTAATATTCATACATCTCTCAAATTGGCCGTGGATTGGTTTAATTCTGTTGTTTGCTTTGTCTCATGGGCATGGTTTTGTGATGGAATCCATTCTAATTTATACCCTTCTTATCTCTTGAAAACTAGATCAAAAGATGTTCAGATTGTGCTTGAGTGATGTATCTTCCAACTGGATGAAGATGGGACTCGAAGTTCAGTTGAGTTCATGAATCAAGCGTAGATCTCCCTGATCTCTACAAGTGAATCCTCTGAATCCCTAGTTTCCTACCTTTGATTTTTATAATTTCTAGATTAATACTTTCACAGTTATTCCCTCATATTCAGTTAATTTAAATTTATCTTATTTTAGTTCTAGTCCTAGTTACCTTCAGAATACGTACAGGTTTCAATCCCTATGAATTCGACCTCGGTCTCATCGAGTTTATTACTACATCACAACCCTATACTTGGGGAGTGAACAAGTTTTTGGCACCGTTGCCAGGGATTGACAGTTACGTTTTTCTGATGGCTAGTTTTAGAAGTTGGTTAAGATTAGGATTTTCTATCTTTAGGTTTAGATTTTTTTTTTATTTCTAGAAACTAATTGTTTTCCTGTTTTGTAGGACTTTGACATACACTTTCTAAATTGGTAATCCCTTTCTGATTTTTTTTCGTAACTTTCTATTTCTAGATTAGGATTTGTTTTATATTTTTAGGAATTTTCATGAATTGTTTCATCTTTCCTTTTTTATATTTTTACTAACTCTAGGATTTCTTCTGTTTTCAAAAACTAACATTACTTTTTATTTTAGGATTAGGTTTTTTAGAACTTTCTAACTTTAGGTTTAGAATTTTCCAAATTAATTTTTTAGAATTTTTTTCTATTCTTAGGAACTAGTTTATTTTTAGAAACTTTCCTTTTTAAGAATTAGTTTATTTTTAAATTTTTTTTTTTTTTTAAATTTTAGGTTTAGATTTTCTATTTTAGAAACTTTCTAATTTTAGGGAACTTTCCTTTTTAGAAACTAACTTAGCTTCTAGGTTTAGGGAACTTTCCTTTCTAGAAACTAATTTTCTATTTCAATTGTAGGAACTTTCTAACTTTAAACTTTCTATTTTAGAAGCTTATCTCTTTTGTTTTCTTTTGCAGGATCTTAACATAGGAACTTCTCAATTGGTACTTTCCTTCTAACTTCTCCTCCTCTTACTTTCCATACTGCTGTAGGATCTTTTCTTCTATTTTTCTTAGGATTAGATTCAGATTGAGGGTTTCACCATGTATATGCATGAGTGGGAACGTCAATATGCTGAGATAGCTTTTGAGCATGCAAAAAAGTGTGAAGGGATGTATGATGATTATGATCAACATCAACCTATGTCTCAGAATTTTCCTAAACCAATCATCGAGAACCGACCTGAGCATAACACTCCATCAATTAAGAAGTCCTTATGTGATCATATACGGGAGAACAATTCCACCCCACGGACAGTACGTGAGTGTTGGGGTTATCATAACTATGGGAGTGAGAATTATTATCACCCATCCGAGAAAAAGAAAACAATGCATGATTATATTATGAGTGATAATAAGTATTACCAACCATCAGATTCTCCCACCTATGATCCGTATGACTATAACCAGTGGAAACATCAATGTTGAGAAGCTGAACCAACTATATATTATAGTGATTATATTATGAGTGATAATAAGGAATTTGAGATTTTCATTAAAAAACAGGAGTGTCGGAAATCAGCTTGTCAATCTTATCGAGCCACTTTCGATGAGCTCGAGTTTTGAGTATCGATGGTGTCAATAGTTGTATCGATACATTGATAATTCGTCCAGATGTGTTGTGAAGTTGTTAGATATATTTGGTCCTCTTTTCGATCATATCGATGAAGCATCGAGGACTCGACAGAGCAGGTCGATTATATCGAGGGTGCTTCGATAAAATCGACAAGGCGAGAAAAACTTAGAAATTTTTCTATTTTGAAAAAGTTTTCTCACCTTAAAACCCTATGATTTCTAACTTGTTTTTAAGGGTTTTATTCACCTGGTGTTTTGGGTCATGGGATGTGAGGCTTTAGATTTACCTGTGGCGAGCTTCCACACATCAAGTTGAGGCAGACACTTGAATTAATCTTCTTATCAGGCTCTATAGACAATCTGACTCAACACTCACGTAACTTGATAAATCAAGGCACTTTCAATCTCCCCCTTTGTCAATTACGTGAGAAAAACCATAAAACACCCTAGACCACTCTAGACACACTCACCCTAAATTGTGTGTAAATGCTTTTACACAATTTTATAATTTTCTAGCCCATGTACATAACCAGTAGCTGCTCCCCTTGACTTGTAAATTCTAACTCCCCCTTGCTTGTTGTAGCTGCTCCCCCTTAAACACTTGCACAACATCTAAGTAGATATACAATTTCCATTCGAGGTGTTTGTAAATGTTCTCCTCCTTTTTGTCAGTCATTGACAGAGATATTCAAGTGATATTGACTGAAGAGAGAAGTACTTGGGAGAACCAACTAGGTAGAAGCAGATCAATTGATGTATAATGATCAACTCAGTTTAAGCAAACATCAATTCCAGAATGTATGGATGCATAAAAGATTAGATAAAACAACAGATAGAGTAATCAGTAAAAACATCACATGCAGTCCATATTAGATAAACCAGGGGAACTTAGAATAAAATCATGGCAGTAAAGATAAGAATTATACTCAGCCATATACCAAAATGAAATCCAAAATAAACTGCCCAAGATTGACAGCTAATTAACAGTTATTCCAGCAAAAACACAAAGCCTTACGCACAGATACCCAAAAAAAAACAACATAGTGATATAGAACTTGCACAATCAGCTTTTAACGACGCCAAGAGTCACCAAGTGTGAGTAAGTCAACCACTTGCTGATTTGTTTGCTGAAGAGAATCGACTTTTTCTTCAATCACAGCGAGACGTTTCTCACAACTGTGAAGTCGCTCCTCCATGCTTGCCATACCATTTGGCAATTTGTGATAGACTCCAGACTTAGAAGTGGCTTTCAATTGGATCCCCATGGATATGACTCATGAGCATATGGAGCAGCCGACTGCAAAGGAGCACTATTCTTGGGAAGAGCTGAAGGAAGACACAACTGTTGAGCCACTTGAGCCGAATCACTATCAAATCATCTCTCTGGATAGACTGTATCAGATGTGGCAGGAATACCAACATGATGAGCTAATTTACAGATGAGTACATGAAACGCTAGTGTATCCTGATGGTTGCCTTGAATGACATGAATTAGCTGCTTAAGGAGAAGTGTTGGGAGGCACACTTGAACTTCTTGATACACATCATACATCACATTTAACACAAAGGGAGACATATGATTACCATTCACATCACAAGGATAGGCATTGGTCCTAAAAATGTCATGAAGGATTTTAAAAGTGGGTCCAAGATAATTAATGTGAAGGGAATTATTATTGTTTCGAGAAATAGTAGTTCCCTGGCATAGTGCACGAGTTATCTCACCCCAAACGCCAAGTCCATTTAAATTTCGATTGGTAATAGGTATGCGAGTTACTTGGAGATATAAAAGGTTACTCAAGGTGATGGGAGTGATGTGCTTGGAGTAATGCAATAATTTTACTTGAATGCATGGTGGATCATGACAAATAACATGACTTTTACTGCGGAAGTCATGGACCACTCGAATTTGATAAGTACCACCAAGATTTAGAATGTTTTGTCATCCAATTACTTCTAGAAGGAGATCCACACCAAAAGACTCAATGACACTGTTAAGAACTAGACATTTAACAATAGTAGCTGGATGTCTCCCCGATGGAATGAGTTGATGCATACTGGGCTGTTTCGCTTTTGCTTTCGAAGACTGAGAGAGAGACTTACCTTTCCCTTTGTTCATGATTTTTTTTTTGTTTCTTTTGAAGCTTCTGGGACCCACTGATGATCTTCTGGCTGAGGATTTGAGTAGAGGGCAAAGCAAGAAGAAAATTTTCAGTAGAATAAGATTTTCTAGCTCGACCGCTTTTTATTGGGCAGCATCTGTCGATATTATTGTTTCGATATCATCGAAAAGTTGTTTGTTCGATCCCATCGAGTCTGTCGTGGATATCAATCTTGGTCACACGACTACTCATATTCTCAAGAGGTGTTGATGATATTGACCTTTTTACCAATATATCGAGAAAGTCATATCGACAGTCATATTGAAGATTAGGATTTTATATTTTTAGCATTCAGACGACTCTTTAAGTATACTTTTCATATTTCTATCAACAGTATACTTTAACAAAAAAAAATATGTACATGTACCATTCATGACAAAATTATAAACATTTGAATGTTTATAAAAAAGATTGAGGCAAGGAACCTCAGATATATCATTTTACGCTCAGCAAAATTTTATCTTTTTAGCAAAAATTTAGATCTGGATGCATGATCTTGTCTTTTGATGCTCAGAACTTCTAGGCATCAGTTCTCTCTATGCCTCTGATAGTGTAGCAATGATTGCTTGTGCGATGACCCTTTATTACTGATTTTCCTGTTTGATTTAGGATATCGCATTCTTCTTTGTTAAACTTGATCACATGCCTATTATCACAAATTTGAGAGATGCTTAAAAGATTATGCTTCAATCCTTTTATGCAGTAAGCATTCTCATTTTTGAATGAGTTAATTCGCCTTATGATTCCTTATCCAATCACTTCAACGGTGGTACCATCTCCATATTTGATTATCCCTTTTTGAAGATCCGTATATTCTGAGAGAAGGGATTTGTCGCCTGTGACATGTCTTGAGCAACCACTATCTAGGTACCATCTAACATCATTTCTTGTTAAATGTTCTGAGTGTATAACAAGGCAATTTTTCTTCTCTTTGATTACCCATTTTGTGACAGGATTCATACTTGTGGCAGATTTGTTTTCCTTATCTGATTCAACCACTTGATTCACTGAGTCCTTCTTCCTATCAGATAGTTTGAGTGGTGATGGTTGTATATATCCTTTGTTTAACACATCCTCTGTATCACCACTTGACCGATAAGCTGGATTTTTACCTTTGTTGCTACTGAAAATATCAGATTTTCCATGTGTTCCATATCCTGTTCTTGTTCTAGCTTTTTCATAGCCCAAGCCATATTTGCTGTTCCTAGATTTTCTCATACCTAAAAACAGGAGTGTGTAATTTTCATTTTGAAGGAGCATATTCTTGTCTTTTAATTGCTCAACCTGTTTGCTTAGTTTTTCAGTCTCAGATTTAAGGAAGGTGTTAATTCTCTTAAGTCTATCATTATTTAAGTGATGTTGCTGTAAATCATTGATCAGATGTGTATTAATTTCTACAGTTTTGTCCAAATCTTTTTGCAGCAGTTGGTTTTTATTCTCAGATATTCCTAGTCTTTTAGTCACCTTGATGCTATGGATATAAAGCTGATTATAAGCATCTTGTAGTTTATCAATTTCGATTTCTTCTTCTTCTTCATTGTTAGATGGAGATGATTTCGTGGCTAGCTGTTCTTTCTCATTCTCAGATTCAGTGGGAATGATTGTAGTAGTGGAGACCATAAGTATTTTCAATGATTTCTGATTTTCATCACTTTCTGAGTCACTGGATTCTGAATTTGACTCCTCAGTAGTGGAGACTATAAGTTTTTCTGTTTGGGCATTCGGTTGATAAGTGTCCATACTCATGATAGGCATAACATTGTGGTTCTTTGATTCTTTTACCAAATTTGCCTGCAAAAGGTTTATAGTTCACCTTTCTTCCCTTGGAAGGACGACCCCGATTCTTTTGAAAGAATTTCCTGAATCGTTGGGCCAGCAAAGCCACTTCCTCATCTTCATTTTCATTTTTCCTCTCACTGTCCTCATGTAATGTTTCTTCGAGGCTTTTAAGACAGTTTTTTTAGATTTAAGGATTTGATTGAAGTGTAGTTCGAAAGTTTGTAGGGAACCTACCAGTTCTTCTACTTTCATCTCATCTATGTTTCTACACTCTTCAATTGTTGTAACCTTGGGATTAAATCGTTTCGGTAGGGATCTTAGGATTTTCGTACAAATTTTTGATACCGGAACTTTTTCTCCCAATCCACCCATGGAGTTACAGATGATATTCAACTTTGTGAAAAACTCCATAAATGTCTCATGCTCTTCCATTCTGAAACTTTCAAACTGTGAAGTAAGGAGTTGAAGTTTAGACCTCTTCACAGTGCTTGTGCCTTCATGGGTTGTTTCCAACAGATCCCATGCTTCCTTGGATGTCCCACACATACTTATCTGATTGAATATAACCTAGGACACGACACAGTAGATGGCATTCATAGCTTTTGCTTCAGCAATCTGCTTTTCCTTGTCGAATGTCGTCCACTTTTCTTTGGGTTTGGGCTTTGTGATGGTTGTGCCACTGTCAAGTATGATTTTTTCAGTTGGTGGCTCGTATCCGCTTTCAACTATATCACAAACATCATGATCCAAAGATCTCAGAAAGTAGTGCATCCTAGCCTTCCAGTATGCATAATTTGAGCCATCAAATACTGGAGGTCTAGTGACTGATGATCTCTCTCTTGTGGCAATATTCTCAACTTCAGTCAAGATCACTCTCTAGGTAGTGAAGCCCTTAAAGAGAGACCCGCTTTGATACCAATTGAAATGGTGGTGAAGACCGCACAAGTTGAAGAAGGAATATGCCAATATGTCCTAGAGGAGGGTGAATAGGACTTATTAAAGTTTTTATGATTTATTTAAAAATCCTACTTCACTAATCCTATGAATATGCAATTATCAGGATTAATCAAATGTAACTCTACTGGCTTTCAAGCCAGGTAGAGGATCCAATCACAAACTATTCAAGATATAACAATATGCAACTTAGTTTATGTTGGATGTGACTGTGTATGTGTGTGAGGTGAGATCAGATATATAGATATGAATGCATTGACATAAATCACACACATAGAAAAGCAATCACAAACACAGTCATTTTTATAGTGGTTCGACTACTTTTCTACTCCACTCCCGGTAACCGCACTCAACCCTTGAGTGTACTGGATTTCACTAAGGAGGTTTCACAATGGTTCACCTCAAACCTAAGGTTTTAAATTAGGTTTACCTTCAACCTTTACAACCTACACTGAGGCTGACTGTTTACGCTCCCTGAGCAAAGGTCAACACATAGCACCCGGTTTTAGGCACACTGGTCAAGGATCTTCCATAAGACCCTACTAGAGGTTTTTACGCGGTTCACCTCAAACCCGAGGTTTCACATGGTTCACCTCAAACCTAAGGTTTTACACGGTTCACCTCATACCCAGAGTTTTACTAGTTCACTCCTAACCAGATGTTTATGCTCTCCATAGATCAAGGGTCCACATAACGCACCCACCACGTACACTCCTGCCGGAGGCCTCCTCGAGGACTTCAAAGGGTGAGAACCACTTTAGACCCTATCCTAAAAAAGAATGATCACTAGTGTCCTCTTGGACTCTAGATACTTATAAATAAGTTGATGAGTCCTATTTAGCACAATGCCGAAGATCTCCTCATCCTTGTTGATGAAGAGTCTTCTGCTCCCTCGATCCGTAACAAAATGATTTACCAATACTCGGCTTCGGGTTGGGTCAAGGTCAGGATGGAATCCTACTCTCTAAAGATTTTCCTATAAGAAAGATAGAGTAGTTCCAATCTTATGCATTTAAGGAATCCCAGCTTAATGATTTGTCATTAAGGTAGTAGTTGGAGGATCCTTGAATGTGGAAGTTCATTCCCCAATCCACTCTATTGAATATCAATGTTGAGGGTAGATTGGAGGATGAACTCCCTTGAGAGAAAGGGCTTAGGATATAAGATATAAGTTGAAACACATAAAAGCACTCTCTTCTTTCTCTACCAGCAATAATAGACAAGTCCTCTATATATAGGCAAAAGGTTCCAATGGATATAAAATGGTCAAATTTATGACTGAGTTCGATATCATCGAGCAGGTTCAATATCATCGAGCATATACTCTCGATGACATCGATGGTCTGCTCGATGACTTGAACTCAAAGTCATACGCTTTTGAAACCTTTTATCAGATGGTTAATGGATCGAAATTACTGTCGATATCATCGGATTTTAAACTCTGAATCTATGATGGTAGGATCGATCAATCGACACTTGAAAAATGAGAGAGACTTGACATGAAATATTTTAAGTTTTTAAGAAATGTCGAGGGTCAGCCGATGTCATCGGAATTTGTATATCGATGATATCGAAGGCAGTGTCGATGCATCGATAAATCGTATAGATTTACTAGTAAGCTTGTTGGACAGTTTGTGTCCTTATCGATGCAATCGACACGGCCTCGATATCATCGACATATGAATATCGATTTCCTCGAATGACCCTTAATCAAAGATAAAAACATCCTAAAATATCCGCTAAAAGAAATGCGTGCCCACTATCGATATCATCGATGGACTTCCGATCTTATCGATATTTGAATTCAGATCATATCGGAAGAGCAAAGGAGTTTGAGATTTTTATTAAAAAATAGGGGCACCAAAAATTAGCCTGTCGATCTTATCGAGCCACTTTCGATGAGCTCGAGTTTTAAGTATTGATGGTATCGATACTTGTATCGATACATCGATAATTCGTCCAGATGTGTTGTGAAGTTTTTGGACATATTTGGTCCTCTTTCCGATCATATCGATGAAGCATCGAGGACTCGATAGAGCAGGTCGATCATATCGAGGGTGCTTCGATCAAATCGACAAGGCGAGAAAAACTTAGACATTTTCTTATTTTGAAAAAGTTTTCTCACCTTAAAATCCTATGATTTCTAACTTGTTTTTAAGGGTTTTATTCACCTGGTATTTTGGGTCATGAGATGTGAGGCTTTAGATTTACCTGTGGCAAGCTTGTACACATCCAGTTGAGGCAGACGCTTGAATTGATCTTCCTATTAGGCTCTGTAGACAATCTGACTCAACACTCACGTAAAATGATAAATCAAGGCACTTTTCAGAATCTAGGAATAGAATGTGAGGAATGTGATCCCATCTCAAGTATACACTGCACGGAACTGGACGATGATGAGTATTGGGATTCAATCTCTAGTATGGCCCCTGTTGATGATCAAGAGGTTCAGGAAGTTGTCAACCATAATGATCTACTCTACCTGTTTGACATGACTGATTTGAATGTGGAGAATGAACCACTATCAACTAACCCTTCCAAACCTTGTGATGCATGTTTGGACCACTGCCCTGAATTGAATAACGATATGATTCAGGCAATGGACGATTTGCTTGAAATGACTTTGGAATTTGAAACTACCCGGTTGAACCACAATTTGAGCTACACACTTTAGATGATTCAATGCCTCCACTAAGAAGCTTCAATGACCAGAGTTTTCACATTAATTCTTCGCCTATTGATTGTCCATCTGTCTGTGAAGGGCAAGAGCAAGCGAGCATGCGTCCATCCACTTCAAAAGACAATAGAATCCTTAGGCAAATCATCACAAACTTCGATGCAGGAGACGAGTCACTCTCAACTGAATTTCCTAGTTCTTTGGACGATTGCATGGCACACTTTTCAGATTCGAATGATCCTATGATTAAAGAAATAGTGGATATCTTACAAGAGACTATCTTGGTAGTTGCTACTAACCGAGAGAACCCTTACTCTGAAGCCCCTCCTTCTCCAGACCCTGAATGTTTACCATTAAAGGAAGAGGAGCTGAAAATTGAACAGAAGTCTGGAACTTCGGAATGTATTGAGACTACATTACTTCCTGAGAATTCTTCTGAATTTTATCTACCTGTAGTCTCTAATTCACCATGGGATACTAACGTTGAAACTTCTTCTGTCATAGGTGAATCATATATATACTTTGGATACCTCAAGCAACTCAATGAAAAATTTCTTATGAGGTACATAAGTTTCTCTGGAAAGTCATGCTCCACGGCGTCCAAGCCTATTGCAAAAATGGCGTTTGAATGATCCGGTTGAAGAACATACTGAGAAACTTATCAAGATATTGGCCGAAAGAGGAACCTCGCGGCATGGTCGGGTAGTTTTTCTCTGTTTTTAAAAGACTAGGGTAGTTTGCTTTATGTTGTTCTAGGATAAACGGTTTTATGCCATTAGCTTAATTTACTTGATACGCTGCCATTAGGTTCATTTACTTTCATGTTTTTCACTCTTGTGCTGACCTGCTCTCACATTGGAAAAAGACTCTTGAGTCCTTCGTCTAGGTACTATCTTTCCATCACTTCTCTTTCAATTTTATTGTCTCATGTGCATTGCATGCTCATATCTTTTACATTGAGGACACTGTAGATGTTAGGTTGGGGATAGGAGATTAGGTTACCTAATCAGTGTTTTCTTGGTCTTGAGTTGAAATTGTGAAAATTTTAATTTTTTTTTGAAATTTCTTGTGAATTCAATGTGATTTTGACGGCCATCTTGGATTTAGAATTACAAGATAAGTGATGTTGGTAATTTATGACTATTGGATTCAGTATCTGTCAAATTTCACAATTAAGTTTGAATTGTTAATCCAGAATTAGAAATTGTAAACATTGATTGAGTCATGATTCACATGTCACATCTCGCTTCACATTAAGGTTTCAGTTTGATATTGAACGGTTAACTTGGTAATCATTAAGCATGAAAGGAACCAGCCAGGAAAATTTATCCATCATGTTCAATAAGAAGAATGAAAGAAAAAGAAAATACCAAGTTACAAGATATCTGCCTGCGGAAAGGGTTGGGCGAACGAACTTCACCATAGGTTTGCTCCCTATAGGTATAGATTTGATTCCCCATAGTTGACATTTGGAAAGAATTAGGCGACTGGTCTTCACCATAGGTTTGCTTCCTATAGGTGAGGATTTGATTCTCTCCTTGGCGTTACTTTTAATGAAAAAATTAAAAGCTGAAAAAAAAAAGATAAAGGATGATCTGTGAAGCAAGTTTGGGTTTAGGTTGGTTTTCATGAATTCTCTTGTTGGTTACCAATGACATCATGAAATAAAGAATTGAATCTTAATGCTGATAAGCCGAGATTTCACTAAACACCCATGGAGCTCAATGTTTAGAATTTTTCTAATTGATGGATTAATGCTTAGAACTTTATTATGAGGATTGTCGTGCACTTGAGTCCAGAAGAAAGTAATGCCCAACATTCATAAATCTTAGATTTCTCATATTTGAATTGTTTTTCAAAATATCACTCGGTTTCATAGAAATTATCTTGTAATTCTCAACTTATTTTTCGCATACTTTGCTTGGGACTAGCAAAATGTTGGTTGGGGGTTGTGTTGAGCGTCAAATATTGTATATTAAACCCCATTTATTACCTGAATTCTACGAACTAGATATAATTTAATGACCCATTTAATCGTGTTTGTGTTGCAATGTGACTTTACGAGCTTGGACTGAAACAGGGTGCTAAAAGCCTGGATTTAACTCTCTGAAGTCACCAAGGCAAGGGACGGACCCTAGGGGACCAAGATCGACAGATTTACATGCCAGAGATCTGAGAAAATCAAGAAACTGAAGCTCAAGTGGCCTAGAAGTTAGCCAGAATGCAATATCACAGGGTTTCCACCATCCATTCAGCTCAAGACTTCATACATGGCCTGAGGACCACGAATTAACCATACACGTCGAATTTCAGCTCCCGGATCCTTGTGGAAGTGGCCCAACGGACAAATCAGCCCAGATATCAGCGATTTGGGGCCCACCTGGTATCTAGATATGCTTCAAAATTGTTCTTAACAAATTTAATGAGATGAGAACACAGATAGATGAAGAGGATTTCTCAGACCCATCTTATTGGGTCCCATCTGGATGGGGGAGTGCATACAGTGCACGTACGCTTGAAATGCACCGAACATGAAGGAGTCGGTCAGCGTACGCTGACCGACACCCATTCAAAACAGAAATTTCTGTTTTCATCTCTTTTGCGGATGAAGTTGTGGATGAATGCAGATGGCCCACCATATAGAATCATTAGCTCAATCGGATCTGTCCATTCATTCCAGAAGGTCGAACCGACCAAACAAAAGGAGTTTCTCCAAACTCATGCGCACACACACAGAAGAATATCGATCAAAGGCAGTTCAGATGGTAGAACGAAATTCTCGATGGGCCACCCCAAAATAAAAGAAAAACGGTCATGTCCGACTGGTTTTCTGTGCTGATTTCAGTGAACGATTTGGATTTCTCAACCAATGATGTTTGTGGGCCCCACTAGCGACATCAGTGCACATTGCGCAGACCCCGTTTTCGCAACTAGACGCTACCCAGTTTTGCGGGCCATTACGTGACCTCAATAGTGATCGAATGGCCGATCTGGACCGTTCATCATGTAGTTCATTCAAAAATATCCCAAGGGACATGGATCTTTTGGAAAGAAAGCAAGGACTGAAGGGACACTATTTCCTGGCTGCATAACAGCCTTCGCAGGTAGTCTCTAAACAGGACTCCATCCGACCTCCTTCTTCACCAACTTCCAGCCTCACACATGACCGACCTTCCATCTGTATAAAAGAAAAAGAAGCATGAGAGAGAGGGGAGGATGGGGAGAGAGCTAGAAGTTTGTAGCGTGATGGGAGATCTCTACGGTTTGATTCATATTATAAGTTGATGTTTGACTTTAGTTGATATTAAGGGAATGCTTTTAGTTTTTAATGATTTTTTGTGACTAAAATTACAATAGATCTATGATGGCTTTGGGTATTTCCTTCCCCTTATTTTGATTATGAAAATAGGCAGCTCTGTTGTTCACCATTGCCCCTTGGACATGGTTGGATGATGGAATACCTCCTAATATTCATACATCTCTCAGATTGGCTGTGGATTGATTTAATTTTGTTACTTCCTTTGTCTCATGGGCATAGTTTTGTGATGGAATCCATTCTAATTTACACCCTTTTTATCTCTTGAAAACTAGATCAAAAGATGTTCAAATTGTGCTTGAGTGATATATCTTCCAACTGGATGAAGATGGGACTCGAAGTCCAGTTGAGTTCATGAATCAATCGTAGAACTCCCTGATCTCTACAAGTGGATCCTCTGAATCCCTAGTTCCCTACCTTTAATTTTTATAATTTATAGATTAATACTTTCACCATTATTCCCTCATATTCAGTTAATTTAGAATTCATCTTATTTTAGTTCTAGTCCTAGTTACCTTCAAAATACGTACAGGTTTCAGTCCCTGTGGATTCGACCTTGGTCTCACCGAGTTTATTACTACATCACAACCCTATACTTGGGGAGTGAACAATACTTTTCCAATTTTCTTTCTTTCAAGGGTCCGACGAGGACCATAACTTCTCCCTGTTGTTATGGTGCGACTAATGCTTCTCGCGTGCATCTTTCGGGCATTGTTCGAATCGCCTCTGCCTTTGTGGCCCCCAACAATCATGCGGATTTCCCCTGTTGGCTAGTTATCGATCGGCCGTTCCTCGGCGATTATAATTCAATTTCTTCCCTGGTCCACGTGTTCTCCGAGACGACCCTCTCGGATAAGCCTTTAAATTTCCTGCTTGAGGTTATAGCAGTTGCTAGTGTTATGCCCGTGGTCCCGGTGAAAATAGTAATATTTGTTCTTGCTTCTTCGATCGAGATTACTTCATAACTTGTTCGGCCAATGGACGAAATGTTCATCTTTTATCTCCATCAAGACCTACTCGTGGGATTTGTTGAGGGGGGTGTAAGTAGTGAATTTACTATAAGGTCATTTGTTCCACTTACGATCATCTTTTCACTTTTTTCTTATGTTGGTCGAGTCGGGCTCTTTCTTCATCTGCACTTTGCTTGGGGGATTTTTGCTTTAGGCAGCGTCCCCCAAGATCTAGGACTCCTCGGCGTTAACGTATTTTTGCGATTGGCTTAGAAATTTGACCAACATAGTAGGAGAATTCTTGTCTAGAGAAAAGAGGAATGGCTTGTCTCTCAGCCCACTCATGATGGGGTTCGGTGCGGTCTCGTCCAAGTGTTTTCAGACCTGCAATGCTTCCAGGTTGAAGTGTTTAATGTAATATTTTAGGAGTTCGCCCTCTTTCTGAACTACGTTCATAAGATGGGTAGCTGCTCTGAGCCTCTTCTTCCCTCCAGTGAAATTCATGACGAAGGCCTCACTGAGTTCGAAGAATGAGCTGATGGACCTCGACTTTAATTGTTTGAACCAGAGCCGAGCAGTATCGGCTAAAGTTATCGAGAAGGCTCGTGTAAGTGCTATAATGTATAAAGAACACTTTTGTTTGTCAAATTTCGATGGGAAAAAACAACTTAGTGATATGGTTCACACAATGTGATGGAAAGTTCACCTTCAAGTGAATCAAGATGAAAAGCTCAAGTTTCAAGTCTCAAGTTCATCATCTACTATGGAAACCAAGGTTTAAGTACCAGTCATGAAGTTGGAAAGTGCAAGGACAAGTCATGAAATTGGAGAGTTTAAACTAAAATGAATTTAAGTTCTACTACACTTTTAGTAGAAGATCAAGCTCCACCTTCGACTACACTTCGAGTAAAAGATCAACTATGTACTATTGAAGATTCAAGCTTTACACTTCAATGTCCAGTTTTCTCATTTATAATTGACCCTAGAAAGACTTTAGACTTAGGTACTTTCAAATGATAAACTTATATGAGTTTTTATACTTTGGTTAGGCTTTAGTTCGACTAGTCTAAGCCTTGGTTCGACTAGTCTAAGTTGTGGCTCTACCAGTCTAAGATAGTCTTCGAATAGTCCAAGTTTAAAATCTAAAAAATGGATATTTCTAGTGATTTTTCAACCAGTCGAAGAGGCACCTTCGACTAGTCGAGGGTTGCTCGACTCAAAGTCCAACAACTATTTTTTAGCACCCTCGACCAGTCGAAGCACATGCTCGACCTATCAAAGAGGGCCCTCGACCAGTCGAGCAGGGCTTTCGACCAGTCGAAGAACTATTTTATCGTATCGGGCCCAAATTTTGAAATTTGGTTAGATCTTAGATGATTCGAAAAAGACCTTAGACGAATCGAATCAACAACTTTTTAGCCTGTAAATATGAGCCTTCTCTCAATAAAAAATTACTCATCCAAGCTAAGAAAAGCCTCCACTTAGAAAGAGAGAAATCCTCACTATCTTCAAGCTATTACACGGTATTTTAATATTTTATTTATATAGCTTTTGTTTTAATTCTTTGATCTCTTTTTATGAATCTTACCTTTTAAACTAGAGAGTAATCGCTCCTTTTGAGATCTCATGAATTCAAACAAGTAGCCCTTGGTTTGATTTAATTTAAAATCAATTTAGAACTTAGAACCTTTATTTGTGTTACTGGACATTGAACGTTCTACTTTAAGTAAAGCAGTTCTATAGGCTACTTCAAGAGATTCATCTTCAAGAAGAAGATAAATACATTTTTATATTCTATATTTTTGGTTTCTTTGAGATAGCCAGAAAATCTCATGTTTTGGTTTTGACTGAGATAGCCAGAAAATCTCAGCGTGGGTTTTTTTTTTTTGTGATAGCCCTTCTAAAATCACAACTATGTAAGGTTTTAAGGTGAACCTGTGAAAACATTATTTTTTAGTGAACACCAATATCACGTGGGTTGTGATTATTGGGAGTGGAGTAGGTGTGGCTGTTTGAGAACAGTTGGTGTACACACCGAACCACTATAACTCCTGGTGTTTGTGGTGAATGTTTAGTTTTTGCATATGTCGTGAATGATTGTAATTTATTTATGCAAATGTGGTGAATGCTTGTAATAGATAACTCTCTTGTCTTTTGCTAGGTTTGAGATCTTGATCCTTACAAACGTTCGTGAAATCAGGTTGTCCTACCTAAAACTTTGTCTTGGTTGTAAGGTTGTCCTACAAACTAAGTTTGAATCAATTTTTCAATACTTATGCTATTGAGATTTCTGATTATATATGATTTATTTATTATTTTAGTTCTTTAAGTTTTTATTTAGCATAGTCCTATTCACTCCCCCTCCTCTAGGACTATTAGCTCGCCTATTTCAAGTGGTATCAAAGCTAAGTTGCTCATATTTTTGGAAGTTCATTGAGTTTAAAGATCTAGAGTTTTCATTATGTCAAATTTCGATAGCTTGTCTATTACCACGCCGCTACCTTTTGATGGCTCTAACTATGCATACTGGAAAGCCAAAATGAGGATTTTCCTAAAATCCTTAGATGAAAGCGTGTGCCAAGCCATGGTAACCAAATGGAAATCACCTATGTCTGAAGTTCTAGGCAGTGATGAAACCAAAACTTTGAAAGAAACTCCATTTTATTTATGGACTACACCTCAGAAAAGCGAAAGCAGTGCAAATGTTAAGGCCTTAAATGCCATAACTTGTGCTCTATTACCTGATGAATTTAAAAGAATCATTTCATGTGATAAAGCCAAACATGCCTTGGATATTCTTGAAATGACACATGGAGGAACTACTATAATAAAGAAATCTAAAGTTTAAATCCTCACTACAAAATTTGAGGAAATACGTATGGAAGAAAATGAAACTTTCATGGACTTCTATATAAAATTAAACGATATAGTAAATTCCATGCGGGGTCTAGGAGACGGAATCTTAGAGAGCGAGGTTTATGCTAAAATACTACGATCTCTTCCTGAGAGATTCAACTCTAAAGTAACTACCATTCAGGAATTAAGAGACACTGATCAAATGAAGGTTCAGGAGTTAGTTGGTTCTATTCAAACGTATGAGTTTAATTTTAAAGCTCATAAAGGTAAGTCCATTGCTCTTAAATCATCTAAATCTATTTTAAAAGATAAATATGATAATTTTGATATTGAAGATACAGAAGATGATATGGCTTTACTTACTAAGAAAATTTATAGAATTTTCAAAAACAAGAAAAGAACTGATTTTTAAAAACTATCTCATAAAAGAAAAGAAAAATCTAAATGTTGGAAATCTATAAAAGATAGTTAATGTTTCAACTGCCATGAATATGGGCATTTCGCGAATAAATGTCCTAAAAGGTTTAGATAAAAAAGAAAGGGCATAATAGCTACTTGGGATGAATCATCCAGCTCTGAAAGTTCTTCTGAGTCAGATGAATCAAAACAAGAAAACTCAAATAAAGTAAAAGCCCTGAAGACTATAGCCAGAGTCACCTCCTCAGATAGTTGTACCTTATCTGATTATGATAATCTAAGGAGTAATGACCCTGAAAATGAGAATGAAGATGATCTTCAAGACGCCTATAATGCCCTATATAGGGAAAATTGCAAAATTGTTGTCAAACTGAAAATTCAAAAGAAAAATTATCTTAAACTAAAAGGAGAACTTGAAAATAATATTTTGAAAAAATATCATCTTTCTAATTGTTCTGAAAAAACAAGACTTGATTTAAATTTCAAAACCTCGTAGTTAGAAAAACTTAGAATTGAAAATGAGAACCTAAAACTTGAAGTTTCTTCTCTTTTGAGTTCTAAGGATACTTGGAGATATGCGCATGGAGACCCTAAGCTGAAAAAACTATTGACCGCATCCAGAAAATGTGGCAATAAATCGGGTCTGGGCTATATCAAAGATTGTCCATTGAAAAATAAAAACGCAACTCTTATATTTGTAAAAGGTGAATCCTCAAACTCAAAAGGAAAGAATTTGAAAAATTATAGCCAAAATGGTTTCAAAAATCCAAAATCTTTTCAAGCTTTTAAGATTAATTTTAATATCATCAGCTATAGAAATCAAAGATATAATAAACATACTTTAACTGAAAAAATACTGGACTTACTCAAAGAGCTTCTTAAATCTAACTCAAATGAAATCGGAGTTAATAGACACTGGAGAAATTTCAACTTCGAAAAACAGAGAAAAACCAATGAAACTCCTAAACCTAGAACCATAATGAAATGAGTTCCGAAAGTTACACGTCTTGTTGCCCACATAGCCTTCAAAGCTTCTATCCATTCAAAATGGTACCTGGATAGTGGATGTTCAAGACATATGACAGGTGACAAAGTAATATTCACCAACTTCAAAGAAATGAATGACGGTTCGATTACTTTGGTGATGGAAGCAACTGCAGAATTATAGGCTAAGGTATTGTTTAACTCTCTAATCTTCCTCCATTTGAGAATGTTTTGTATGTTGAAGGACTTAAACACAATATCCTAAGTATTTCTCAAATCTACGATAACAAACACATCATAAAATTTACTAATCACGGATGTGAGATTACAAATGAAAAAGGATGTGTGATATTAAATGGTCATAGAACTTCTGAAAAATGTTATACTATCAATGAGTCTTTCTCTTCTAACTTTTCATGTTACATGGTTCAAACAGACGAAATAGAATTATGGCATAAATGTCTTGGACATGTTAACTACCGAAATCTTTTTAGATTGAGCAAAAGAGATCAGATTCGTGATTTACCCAAATTAAAAAAGATAGAAAAGATTTGTGCCGCATGTCAAATTGGCAAGCAAAATAGAAGTAGTCACAAGAAAGTGAACTCCTTAACCACAACCAAAACTCTTGAACTTCTTCATATGGATTTGGTTAGACCTACAAGAACGGAGAGTAGAGGTGGAAAGAAGTATTTTCTGGTTATTGTTGATGACTTTACCAAATATACTTGGGTAGCTTTCTTGAGAAAGAAATTTGAGACTCTTGATGAAGTCAAAAGAATTCTGAGATGAATTCAGACTGAAAAAGAATTAAATGTATTCAAGATCAGAAGTGATCATGTTATTAAGTTTGAAAATAGCAATTTTGAGAAATTCTGTACAGATCATGATATATCACATGAGTTTTTTGCTCCTAAAACACCTCAATAAAATGGGGTTGTTGAAAGAAAGAATAGAGTGTTACAAGAAATGGCCAATGTTATGTGAAATAGCATGAATTTACCAAAAAAAATTATGGGCTGAACCTGTTAAGATCACATGCTACATTATAAATTATTTGTATGTTAGAAAATTAAAAGATAAAACAGCCTATGAGTTATGGTTCAATAAAAAACCAACTATCAAATACTTTCGAAATTTTGGTAGTAAGTGTTTCATATTATGTGACCGGAAAATTATGGGGAAGTTTGAAGCCAAGAGTGATGAAGGAATGTTCTTGGGTTATGCTCTGAATAGTCGAGCATATCGTGTTCTTAACAAAAGAATGGGAGTGATCCAGGAATCTGTTAACGTTGTAATTGACGATCACCTGATCATGCCCTCATCAAGTCTAGATGATGATGAAGTCAACTTGAATGAAAAACCTGACTCTTCATCTAATCCAGTTAATGCTGAACTAAGATTAGTCAAAGACCATCCTACTGATCTGATATTAGGTAACTCTCTTATTGGTGTTCGAATAAGAAAATAGTTAGAGAATATCTGTAACTACGTTTACTTCACTTCTCAAAATTGAACCGGTTGATGTAAAAGAAGCACTTGTCGATGAAAATTGGATAGTGGCCATGCAAGAAGAGTTAAATTAATTTGTAAGAAATGATGTTTGGTATTTGGTTTTGAAAAGGACGAGCTCTTAGTCCTAGAGAAGGGGGGGTGAATAGGACTATGCCCAAAAAAAATGTGGAAAATAAATGCAAATAGCTGAAATAAATAGCAACCTCAAATGCACTAGTCTTGAAAGGTTGATACAAACATTGTTCTAAGGACAACCTTACACCAAAAACTAAGGTTTATGGTAGGACAACCTGATTTCTAGAACTTCGGTAAGTATCAAAAACTTAAACTGATACAGAGGCAAAGAAACAAATTTAGTTACTATAACATTCACAAGTACATAAAAGAGATACAAGCATTCACACACAAATATCAAATACAACATCCACCACAACTCCAAGAATTATAGTGGTTCAGTGTATACACCAACTATTTGTAAATAGCCACACCTACTCCACTCTTAATATCCACAACCCACGTGTGTAACGCCCCGGATTTTTGCCAACCTGGGATTAGACGTCCTTAGGCAATGGATCAATCCTAACACAGGTTTAACTTCTTAAACGCTCAATTAAAGCCTCAAATCACTCCTTAAACCATTTTCTTCACAAATCCCACCCTTCACTACCTTGTGCTTTCAATTTTTTAAAGCACCTTCGCCCTAGACACTATCTTAAACTAGCTAAGTAGTATAACTTGGATCACTTTATATACAAACTACAATGGACTAAGTTCCACCTTAGATGCAAATCACTTAGGATTACATTCTTTAGAAATTTAACAAAGTTAACTAAGTACTAAACTCGATTAGCCATGAAATCCGTTAGGATCGCTTTAAATACGATCTGTAAGACCCAAAAGTTGCAGAATCATTGGCGCTAGGTTACCCTAAAGTTTAGAACCAAACTCATTTCCCGTCTGCTCTCGGGAATGAAACAAAACTTCGTATTAGGTCTAGATCGCACATCGGGAGTCCGATTAACCCGAAGCTAAGGAACTAGGACCGCCCCACTGGGCTTAACAATCATCTCAAAAATCAGCTCCATCCGATGTTCCATGGCCATTCGTTTCGATTCGGAGCGAGGGAGTATGAAAAACACTATTCCCATCCAAAATAAATATCTGGAATAGTGATCTGGCATCATTCGTTGATGCGTCAGTATTAAGCAACCTGACCGTCAGAATCAGACCAAATTACACCCTCGGATTAAGAAAAATTTCAGGAACATTTACGTGTACTTGGAATTTCTGATCATGACCCACTGACCGTCGAACTGAAAGTGGTCCGCCACGTGTGATCTGGGAATCCGATCGAGTCAAAAACGTAATCCCACGTAGATCCATCGATGGTGAGCTTAAGTCTGACGTTTGGTTCAAGGAGGGGCCACCAGAACTTCCCTTTTGAGCTGGAAAAGCGACGAAAATCCTATATTAGCAGTACCCCTTGAACCTGAGTCTAATTTCGTAATGTTTGTGGCTATAAGAGGAGCTTAGAACAGCCCCTCTCACAGCCATACGAATTTTGAAGAAAAACCCTAGAGGGAGAGAGAGAAAAGAGAGAGAAGATCTTGGGTTTTGTTGCCGATCTTCCTCCTACTGCTTTGGACCTTTACACGGCCTACACCGCTTCATTCCAGGTGTTTTTCCGGCGGTTTCCGTCTCATTTGAAGGTAAGAAACCCTAACCCTAGGTCTGATTTGAGGTGGGATCGATGTAGGATGTGTAACGACTAACCGATTCCGCTCTTTAGGCTAGAAATCTCCCGTATACGGAAGTTCTTCTACCCTTGCTGATTCGTTCCGTTTCCAAAGGCAAAGGTGAGGACTTTAAGTGTATAAGTTACGGTTTTCAACGCTTTCAATGTCAGATAATGGTAGATTCATGATCTGCTTGCAATTGCACATGTACAAAGTGCTTTCCGTTTCCTGTTTTGATTAACGGTGTGAAATATGGAATTTCACATATTCTAGGTATACGTAGAAATACCGTATACGTATATTTTTTGGATAAATGGTTGACATGTTTATTTAATGTATAATTATATAACATATGAATAAAATACTAGTTTGGCGAAAGGAATCGCCAAAATATATGTTTACTTGTAAATGCGCCGTATGTTGAAATTACGTATTGTAGAAATACCGTATACGTATTTCTTTTGGAATAATATTTGACATATGTATTTAATGTATGATTATACAATACATGATTAAAATACTAGCTTGGCGAAAGGAATCGCCGAAATCTATGTTCCTTTGTAAACACTATGTATGTTGAAATTGGGTATACGTGGAAGTACCCTATACGTATAAAATTTGCTGATGTGATTGCCATGTTTAATTGCTTTGTATGAATATGATGTATATGTATAAAATACTAGTTTGGTAAAGGGACAACCCTAGTACACACTTCCCTAGCATACGTCATGTATGTTGAAATATTGCATTCCAAGTGTTGGTGAATTCACTTGTGAGTGTAAGTGCTTAAGTGTTAGAATCTTAGGTAGGTGCTGAGATGGGATTCTCGGCTACCTTAGAGTCACATATGACACTCTCCATGTGGTTGTTCACTCTAACCACTCGCCTACGAAATTTAAGTATTTGTATCCCTATTTACATAATGCTTTATAACATGCTTTTGAACATGCTTTGTGACTTGTTTATTAACATGCTTCATGTTATGCTTTATAATATGCTTGCTAGTGTTCTTGAATTACCATGTTATCATGCCGTATTTCACATGCTATGGTTAGGATTTGACTGAGCTTGGAACTATGTTCATAGTCCAGGCATCCGGTATCAGACTTGAAGATGTGGTTGGGATTCGTTTCCGCCACGCATGATGTGTTGGTGAACCCGTGTCGTACTTCGGTTGGCGATAGTGGTTGGCCACACGAAGTGCTTCTGCGCCTCATATCGCCCAACTTGTTGTGCGCTCGAGCTAGCCGAACACGTCAAGTAAACCGTGTGTCTTATGTATGTTCACCATGTTTGGTCGCTAATGCTTGAACCTAGGGTACCAAACTTACCAGTGATAATCCCGTTAACCATGGTACCTCGATCCGCTAAGACTCATGAGCCGGGCATGGTGGTATGGGACACCCTCAGTCGAGCTTTGTCGGCCCTCTGGCTGGGCTACGTGCCTCCCGTAGTGACCAGTGAGCAACTCAACTCGTGAGCCGATTATGGTGGTATGGGACACTATATTCGCGCTATCGGCCTACATTGATAAGGTGATGGGGGAGTGGTGCAACCTTTGTGCGTAACAGCCCTGGCACCCCTTTATAGTGACCGCGAGCATATTCTGAAGTTGCAGCGTGCCTTAGGATTCGCCGCGATATATAGAGTATGAACTAGGCCTGTTTCTTTATAGCTGTATAGTGATGAATCGTTTAAGGGGTGATGGGGAGTGGTGCAACCTTTGTGCGTAATGACCACAGCGACCTCTGCAGTGACCTAGAAAACACACCATCGTCGATATTAACTAGGACCGACGACCCTAGATTGGATCATGTTTGGGAATGATACAAGGGAGGTACCTTAGTTTCCCAATCCTGCTGTTTGAAACGAACTAATTAAAAACTCGGTAATCATACTCATCATGCATCGCATGTGCCTGGAAGATGTGGAGCACTGTGGGATGTAAGCATGCGCGAACGTGAGATGGTGTCGCTTGAGGGAGTATGTCGGAGAGGGCATCCATCATACCTGCATTCATACTTGCATTAATCAGAGTAACTAGGAGTGTTTGATTTACTGCTTTATCATTATTGCTTGATCGTATTGATAACATGTTAACTTATGCCTTATTGTTCCACTGAGTTAGCTACTCACTCCCACGTTACGGGACGGTGTTGTACACACCAAACAGATTTGTTGAGTTTCAGGTGATGGCGATGCTTGTGAAGCAGAGCCGGACTACTTCTATGGTGATGAGGAGAAGTTCTCCTATCATGAAATTCTCTGGCGGGTCTCTGAAGACCTGGTATTGTACTGACGGGGCTATGGTATTTGGGATAGGAGACTTTACACGTCATCACATTAGGTATATTTTAGAATTGTCCTTGTATTTATTTAACCTGGTAATGTTATCACACTCTGGAGACTCATCATAGTTTATATATTTTATCTATCTATCATAGTCTTCCGCTTACAAATTTAACTGTCTCTGGAGTATGATATGTTGTTTTGGCTTAATCTCACTCATGTTCACTACTCTAATACAGTCAACATTCAATCATCATTCATTTTGTTGCATAAGTGATGTTCTGGAACTCGAGAGTTGAGTTACTACTCGACCCCCGATTTTCAGGGCGTTACAACGTGGTATTGGCTTTCACTATGAAAGAAGGTTTTTCAACGTTCACCTTAAAACCTTTACAGATGTGTTTTTCAATTGGGCTTACACAATAAAAAACCCCACACTTAGATTTTCCTGGCTGATCTCAGTTAAAATCAAAAAGGAGATTTTTCTGGATGAATCTCTCAAACCAAATATAGAAAATTGTAAAAATACTTATATGAA
Source organism: Magnolia changhungtana (assembly GCA_030180095.1). Lineage (NCBI taxonomy): Eukaryota > Viridiplantae > Streptophyta > Magnoliopsida > Magnoliales > Magnoliaceae > Magnolia > Magnolia changhungtana. The sequence goes on along the minus strand of JASAUF010000101.1, from coordinate 3,440,018 downwards.
AATTCTTCTTCGATGTAGCAGGTAGAACCGCTTCTTTGTAGATGAAGATGTTCAAAGTTCAATCTCACAAATGTAAGGGTTCTAGGTCTAGATGAATTTTAAATTAAATCTAACCTTTAGCTACTTGTATTCAATTTCTTAGATCTCAAAAAGGGTTAAAGCACAATTTCCTTTTTATCAAATAAGATTGAACAACAAGAGATCAAGAAATTTAAAACCAAAAAGCTATATAAAAGAATCTTAAATATCGTATAATAGCTTCATAATAGCAGGGGCTTAATTCTCAAAGAGGTGGCTTGAATTGGCTTGGAATGAATGAAAAAATTTGAGAAAAGTTCTCTATTTATAGGCTGCAATTCGGTCCCCATTACTGGACTAATGTCTACCTCGACTAGTCCTAGCAGTAACCAATTTTTAAAATTTCTAGCGCGATTGGATAAACCCGTCACTCAATTGGTCAAGTGGCATGCTCAACTAGTGGAGTGGGTAAAAATCTCCTTACTGGAGTTCGAGTCGAGCGCTGCTCGACTGGTCGAGCCAATCTTCATGACTGGTCGAAGAATCACCAGAGTTATCCGAAAATTCGAGTAAATTTCTGGACTGGTCTAGTCGAACCATGACTAGGACTAGTCGAAGCAAAGCCTAAAATAAGTATATTGACCCAATTTAAATATGCAACATTAATGACCTAAGCTTAAGGTGTAAGATCCGTATCCTAGTCTGTACCGTCCCATAGGCTTCTGCGATCTTCCTGGTCAAATTCTGGCAACCTTGAACCTTTATTCGACATTTGCGTGCGATCCTAAGCCGAGTCCTGCCAACCCAAGTCGACTCAACCTGAGACTTGTACCCTAGCGACCGAGCCGTATCCGCGGTTCCGATGCCGCATCTCGCGTGCCGAGGCAATACCCAGGCCAGGAGATGTGGGCTCGCGTTCAGTTCGAGAAAAACGCTGCGCCTTACAAAACCCAAGAAATCTCTACGACATGTCACCTTAATTAATCAATCAATCCCATCAAGGGTTAAGTACACCATCACCTCACACCCATCTCTAAGCAACCCCTAAAGTCAAAAGCTCTTATACACCCCATACTTTTCTTACACCATCTACCCCTAAAGTCAAAAAGTTTCTTACACACCCATCACTCACCACACCATCACTCCATCACCCATCTCTCTCTCTCTCTCTCTCTCTCTCTCTTTACTCTCTTTCCCTCTCTCTCTCTCTCTTATTTCTCCCTTCTTTTCCAAGCAACCCAAACACAAAAATTTCATACGTCCAACCCTTTCCAAGCTCTCCCAAAACAACAAGTGTGACCAACTTTCCCACGCTTTCATCTCCCATCTCAACCATCAAAGCTTCATCATCTTCCGTTAAGATCGAAGCTAAGGAGTTCGGCGTTCCATCGTACCAAGGAGGAGGCCAATAGGTGGGTGATCTTGAGGTTTTTACAGTTGATTTCTATTTATGGGCCCACTTGTGGTGGGACCCACTTGATGTATGCATTGCATTGAGTATAAGGAGGGCCCATAGTGGCGGGGTCCCTCCCATCTCCATCGCACATCCCTCTCTTGTATTTTTTTGATGATATGGTCGTGTGGCCCACCCTGCTGAACCCCACTTGAAGCACACATCTTATCCATGCCGTCCATCGAGTGGGCCCACCTAGCATCCTAGATGGATAGGCTGCATGTAGGGAAAATACAAATATCAGATTGATCTAAATCATGTGGGCCATGTCTACGTGGGACCCACCAGCCATGGGCCGCACACAGGGGACCCACGTATATATCCACTCCATCTAGCATCCAAGGATGCTGGACATGGCTTGCATTGGAGTGAGAACTGACAGTGGGGTGTATTAGCCTGCAACAACAATATATATATATATGCCTATATGTGGGCCACGTGTGTGGAACCCACTTGATGTTTATGGCTGGACGGGATCCCCCATACATGTGGGATTCATCCACGTCATCCATCTAAGGTGGGACTCACCTGGATATATGTACCTGCACTGTCCGTTTGGACGGTGCCATGCGGAGACCACCGTAATGTATGGGTTATCCACGCCGTCCAGCACCCTGGACGGTGGGACACACCCCACGTGTGGGGCCCTCCTTGTTACATGGATATAATATTATATATTATATATTATATATACATGAGGGTGTGTCACACCCCAAACTCAGAAAACAGGCTCATAAAATTCTCGATCGCCGAATCCGGTGCCGACAGCCTTCGTAGTACCCCATTTTCAGCTCCTAGCATCCATACGCCAGATTCTGATCTTAGGATCCTGCAAGGAGGATTTTTCAATGTATATTTAACTCGTAATGAGCATAACCACAAGTATACCCAAATCACAATGACAACATCATCATTATCACATATCCACTAATATAATCATTTAAATACAATGCTGAAAAGGAAATACTTATATAAAAAATCAGAGCTCTAGAGGTCTGTTGCATGCTCCAAGCTCAACGCTACTGTAACCTAATGCCACCTGCACGCATCTATCGTGCATAAGCATATAGAAAACTTAGTGAGTGGTGAAAGTGTGTGCACAAGGTAAGTGTCAAGCACATAACTATTGGAGTAAGCAAAAATAATGGTAATCCCATAAGTCATATAATATTAGAGTAAGCAGAAACATACTAGTAAATCCATGAATGCTATCAGCCATACCAAGGCTATGCAATGCAAAAACATAAGCAGCCAATATCATATACTAAGGATGCAAAGCAATATGCAAATCCTGATGAGTCCACGAATACCATTAGTTGTATTTAGGCCATAAAAATGTAAAAACATGGCAGCCCAAAATGTGAATGCACCGGATGCAATGCAATATGTGGTGCAAATGAAATGACTAAGCTGGAGTGAAGTCAGGATGATAGTACGTAGTATCGTAGGCTACGGGGTCCATCACAAAGGACTTTTATCCAAACTAGTCTTATACCTAAATTTGGATAGTCAGACTCAATGTAGTAAACTCCTGATATCAGGTTAGTCGCACGCCTCAATCGAAATCCTGGCCATTGCAAAGGTACACGTAACAAATAGTTGCGTACCACCAACCCGAGTGGATAGTGAATGAATGAGTATCTAACTTCTGCTTAATAAGTCCACACGTCAGTACAGTTCATCTTTGGGATCATCACCAGGGTCTAGTACACACTCTACATGCAACCGCCGCCCACTGACGTGTGACCATGCAAGTGGAAGAGACCTCACCATCCGTCTGGCCAGTAGTTAGCCAATATCTACCCGGTACGTCGATAGCAGACCTATTTACGAGCTGGTCAAACTCAGCCTAGCTATGCCCCCTACCCTTGGGCGGGTATGGCCACACCCCCTCCCAACCGACCATGACAAAGTGGGAGACACGGCCTCCTGGTATTCATCCCTCATGCACTCACATATATCTACTTGGTCTTGACATTGGGGCATCTACTGGACATGGAGGTTTAAGGATTTTCACCCAGGGACATCTATGCCACCCGTATGCTTGAACCAAATATTTCTGGTATCCCATCTGGCCATCCACGATATGCTTGTGGAGGCTATGGCCCTGATATCGCTAGGGCGTACAGTAGTCACAACACATAATGCAAGATGCATGAGTCATACAATCCAGTCATGCATTAATCCTGCGCATACTGTGCGCTCATGTGGGATAACTCCACCTATCAGGGAGTCTTATAAACCATCTGTATTATGGCATATGCAAGAGCTTGAAGTACCTCTTCTTGCAGTCTGGGCTAAACATGAGGCAGAGCGCTGGATGGAGCTCCTGAAGGACTATGATTTTGATCTTCAGTACCACTCGGGCAAGGTGAATGTGGTGGAGGATGCCCTTAGCTGTCAATTACGAGGCCTGGTGATGCATATGATGATTCAGGAGTGGCAGATGCTTGAGGATATAGCAGAGTATGATTTTGAGTTCGGCCTGCAGTCTTCTATCGTGCAGTTATCGAACCTGTCGATTCAACCCTCTCTTGTCGTAAGGGTGATCGAGGCTTAGCAAGCTGATGAGTCGTTACAGGGTTATATGGTTGAGGCGGCATCTGATAGTCAGGCAGATTGGCAAATTAGTTCTGATGGTGGACTTCGATTCAGAGGCCGATTATGTGTTCTGGATACTCTTGAGTTACGCAGAGATTATATGACTGAGGCACATTGATCGCGGTTTTCTATCCACCATGGTTTAACGACGATGTACCATGATATGAAGCGACAATATTTTTGGGAGGGGATGAAGGTCCAGATTTCCAATTTTATGGCCGAGTGTGAGACATGCTAGCCTATCAAGGCCGATCATCAGAGACCCCCTGGTTTATTGCAGCCGTTGAGTGTCCCTATGTGGAAGTGGGAGCACGTGTCGATAGATTTCATTATGGGTTTGTCGAGGGCTTAGCGCAGTCATGATGCCATCTAGGTTATTGTGGATCATCTGACGAAATCGGTACATTTTCTTGAGATTTGTGCGACTTGGCCTTTGGACCGACTTGAGAGGTTATTCATCGAGGAGATTGTGAGGCTGCACAGTATTCCAGTCTCAATCATTTTTGACCAACACTCGAGGTTCACATCTCAGTTTTGGGGGAGCTTTCAGAGGGTGATGGGGACTGATTTATAGCTCAGCACCACGTACCATCCCCAGACCAATGGCCAGACAGAGAGGGTCAACCTAATCCTTGAGGATATGTTTCGGGACTTCACGATTGATTTCAGGGGTAGCTGGGATGAGCATCTGCGATTGGCTGAGTTCACATACAATAATAGCTACCAGGCGACCATTGACATGGTTCCTTTTGAGGCACTATACAACAAACCATGCAGATCACCGGGTTGTTGGACCGAGGTTGGAGAGTGCCATCTCCTAGGTCCCGAGCTTGTACAATAGAATCAGAGGTTATCGATATGATCAGGCAAAGGATGCGCACAGCTCAGAGTCGGCAGAAGAGTTTTACTGACCGCCAGCATCGTCACTTGGAGTTTGATGTAGGGGACCATGTGTATCTCAAGGTCTCGCCCATGAAGGGCGTAGTTCGATTTGCAGCAAAGTGTAAGCTTACCTCGAGGTTCATAGGACCTTTTGAGATCACTTGGCATGTTGACGTCGTGGCCTATCAGCTTGCCTTGTCATCTCAGTTATCTGGCATCCACAACATTTTTCATGTCTCTATGTTGAGGAAGTGTGGATCAGACATCATTCTTGTTATTGATTGACAGCAGTTAGAGGTTCATGAGGACGCTTCCTATATTGAGAAGCCAGTTCGTATCCTTGATCGGAAGGAGCAGGTCCTCCGGACCAAGGTCATTCCGTTGGTGAAGGTTCAATAGGGTCACCATTCTGTTGAGGAGGCTTCTTGGGAGCGCAAGGCTGAGATTCGAGAGTGCTATCCCCATCTTTTTTATGATTGATTATGTGTTGTATTTTGTATGCGGTCTCTAATTTTATAAGATAATGTTATGTTTCTTATTCCTCATGAGTTATGTCTAGTTACGATGATTGTGTAAATTTCGAGGAAAAAATTTCTATTAGGCGAGGAGAGCTCTAAGACCCATATCTTAGTCCGTACCGTCTCGTAGGCTTCCCCGATCTTCTCGATCAAATTTCAACAACATTCGACCTTTATCCGACATTTGCGAACGATCCTAAGCCAAGTCCTGTCAACCTAAGTCGACTTAACCGGAGACTTGTACCCTAGCGACCGCGCTGTCGCAGCGATTTCGATGCCGCGTCTCCCGCGCTGAGGCAATACCCAGGCCAGGAGATGTGGATCTACGTTCAGTTCGAGGAAAACACCGCGCGTTACAAAACCCAAGAGAATCTCTATGACATTCACCTCAATCAATCAATCAATCCCATCAAGGGTCAAGTACACCATCACCTCACACCCATCCCCAACCAACCCCTAAAGTCAAAAGTTCTTACTCACCTCATACTTTTCTTACACCATCTACCTCTAAAGTCAAAAAGTTTCTTACACACCCATCACTCACCACATCCATCACGCCATCACCAATCTCTCTCTCTCTCTTTCTCTTTATAACCCTCTCTCTCTCTCTTATTTCTCCCTTCTTTTTCAAACAACCCAAACATAAAAAAAATTCATACGTCCAACCCTCTCCAAGCTCTCCCAAAACAACAAGTGTGGCCCACTTTCCCACTCTCTCATCCCCCATCTCAACCATCAAAGCATAATCTTCTTCCATTAAGATCAAAGCCAAGGAGTTCAGAATTCCATCGGACTAAGGAGGAGGCCAATAGGTGGGTGATCTTGAGGTTTTTACAGTTGATTTCTATTTATGGACCCACTTGATGTATGCATTGTATTGAGTATAAGGATGGCCCATAGTGGCAAGGTCCCTCCCATCTCCATCGCACATCCCTCTCTTCCTCTCTCCCTCTCTTGTAATTTTTTTATGATATGGTCGTGTGGCCAACCCGAGTGAACCCCACTTGAAGCATGCATCTTATCCATGTCGTCCATCGATTGGGTCCACCTGGCATCCTGGATGGACAAGCCGTATGCAGGGAAAATACAAATATCAGATTGATCTAAATCATGTGGGCCATGTCTACGTGGGACCCACCAGCATGGGCCCCACACAGGGGACGCACGTATATATCCACTCCATCCAGCGTCCAAGGACGCTGGACATGGCTTGTAGTGGAGTGAGAACTGACAGTGGGGTGTACTAGCCTGCAACAACATAATATATATATATAATAATAATAAAATATTATATATGCCTTATATGTGGGCCACGTGTGTGGGACCCACTTGATGCTTGTGGCTAGACGGGATCCCCCATACATGTGGGATTCATCCACGTCATCCATATAAGGTGGGACCCACCTTGATATATGTACCTGCACCGTCCATTTGGACAGTGCTATGCGGAGACCACCATGATGTACGGGTCTTATCCACGCCATCCAGCACCCTGGACGGTGGGCCCCAGATCCATATCTCCACTGGTAGGTTGAGTAAAAGATACCTCATTTTAATGCTGAGGTCTTGGCATGATTCCCTTGTACGGGTGGCTAACAATGGAGTGTGGACTAACAGTGGAATCCATGGGACCCATACATGTCGTCCCTCCCTTTTTATAGGCCACACCATAGTGTATGTGTTTTATCCAAACCGTCCACCGTCCTTAGACGGTGGGACACATCCCACATGTGGGGCCCTCCTTGTTACATGGATATAATATTATATATATTATATATATTATATATTATATATTATATATATTATGTATTATATATACATGAGGGTGGGCCCTACGTAGGACCCACCTCTGCCCTCTCTTTAATGTGTAAAAGCTGCACAGCAGCAGCTATATATATATATATTACATAATGTATATATATACATAAGGGTGGGCCCTATGTGGGACCCACCTCTGTTGTTCTTTTAGCAGCATTAGCTGCATGTACAGCAGCATTAGCTCCCCTGTGGCGTGTGGACCTGCTATTGCACTAGGCAGCAAGCTCCGTGGGTCCCACTTATTCCATCCACGCCGTCTATCTATGGAACCCATCATGATGCATGTATTGTATACAAACTATCCAACCATTTGTGAGATTATTTTTGGCATGGGATAAATGAGTGAGATCCAAAGTTCAAGTGGACCCCACCATTTGCAATAATAATGGGGTACAGTGACATCCACCGTTTAAAATTTCTTAAGGGCCATAGTGGTTCCCACCCAAGCTGATATTTGGTTTTCACTTCATCTATCTCTATGCTAACTCATGAGTAGGTCGGATCTCAAAATACATAAGGGTGGGCCCGATTTGAGGTACATTCGGCCCATTTGACTTGGCCAATTGATTCAGCCAATTTGATTGGGCCCATTTGATTCGGCCCAATGATTCGGCCCATTTGAGTCGGCCCGTTTAATCAGCCCATTAATCAGCCCAATTCGATTCGGCCCATTGACTCGGCCCATTCGATTCGACCCATTTGACTCAACCAATTGATTCGGCCCATTGATTAAGATTCCATCATGATGTATGTGATGATGCTTTTTTTGGCGTTCATGCCTTGGGAGCAATGATGGTTTGATGTCCACGTTGATGGGCAATGATGGTTAGATGTCCTCATTGTGACCTTCCCTTATACCTTGTTAGGCCCATTCTCTTCGTGGGTTAACCTAAATAAGTGGGCCCCATTCACCGCAGACGGACGATTTCATGCTATCGGAGTTGATATAACCACGACCAAGGGCCGATCGTTATTTTATTGTTTGATCAGAAATTCATATATGAGCCCCACCTTACTTATAGGCTGATAATTGATTCCGATTACCGATTTCGATTTCGATTCCCGATTTTCAATTTCGATTATGAGTACACGACAACATAGCATCATGATTGTTATGGACTCCCTGGTAAGGGAAGTTGCCAGCGCGAGCGCGCGGTACATACATGTTTGCTGCATGACTAAATTGCGTGATTCATGCATCTTGCATTGTGTGACATGGTTACTGTACGCCTTAATGACATCAGGGCCATAGCCTCCACAGGCATATCGTGGTTGGCAGGGTTGGATACTAGAAATCTTATTCTATATGGGGTGTTATAGATATTCCTAGGTGAAAGTCCCTAAACCCTTATGGTACCAAGAGGTTTCTCCAACGTTTAGACTGTGTGGGTGCATGAGTGCTTAGTGCCGATTACCAGAAGGCCACATTTTTCACTGTGTCATAGTCTATTGGAAGGGGGTGTGTCCTTACCTACCCGAGAGGAGGGGGCAAAATTAGGCTAAGTTTGACTAGCTTGAGGAATGAGTCCGCTATTGACGAGCCGGACCCGATATTGGCAGGTGAATAGTGAGATCTCTTCCACTTACCTTATTGTGAGCGATGGGGCAACAATCTAGTTTGGAGTGTACTAAATCCTAGTTATATTCTAGAGTTGAGTTGTATTGATATGTGAACTTAGATGAGGATTCGTATGCTTGAGTTGCATCTCGCATCGCATGGCCTTGGTACGGCCGACATCATTCATGCTTTATATCGCATAGCTTTGGTACGACGAATGGTATTTATGAATTTATCAGCATGTTCCGCATTACTCTGATACTTCATAATTGTATTACTACCTTGCGCACATAATTTCACCACCCTCTAAGCTTTCCATAAGCTTATGCACCACCGTTGCGTGCAGGTGACATTGGACCGCAGTAGCGCTGAGGCAAGAGCGTATAGGCGATCATCTTAGAGCTTTTTGTCCATTATCATTGTATTTTCCTTTACGCTCATTGTACTTATAAAGTTTTTTATCATAGTGAAAATGTGATGGAGTTTTTGGTTATTGTTTGTGGGTTATGCCTTTGGTTATGCTTATTACGAATCAAACTTATATTGAAAATCCTCCTCGTAGCATCTCGAGATCGGAACCGAATGAATGTGTGCTAGGAGCCGAGAATGGTGTACTACGGAGACTGTCGGCACCGGATTCAGCGATCTGGAATTTTGTGAGCCTGGTTTCCAAGTTTAGGGCTGACATAAGGTCTTTCTAGGGTCATGTATACCTTAAATGTGAGCATAGAACTTGTAACATCGGTCGCTTTGGTAGATAGTATACTTAAGGTACTTTGAAGCTTTATCTTGTACACTTTGAAGCTTGAAACTTGTGTACTTGATCTTGAGCTTGTAAACTTGAACTTGAGCTTATGTACTTGATCATGAACTTAATCATGTAATGCACTTAGACTTGAACTAGTATTTGCAGTCGTACTTGCACTCGGTCTTGTGTATGAACTTGATTTTATATTGGCAGTTGAACATGCACTTTGATTTGAAGTAAAAGTAGCACTTTGATGTTGATGTAGATGACTTGAAACTCATCTTCGAATGAAGGTGAAATTTCCATCTATTGAACTTGAAGGTGAACTTTCCATCTATTGAACTTGACGGTGAACTTTTCACCTATCAAAGAAGTCAATCACTCTTAAGTGGTTCGTCACTACCAAATTTGGTGCTAGATATAAAACATAGCACTTATAAGTTCCGAGACCATTTGATAAACATATAATTAGAACCAAATGGATTTTTAAGAACAAATTTGATGAAATGGTAAATACATTAGAAATAAGGCGCGACTGTTGTACAAGGATACACTCAGATAGAAGGAATTGACTATGATAAAACCTTCGCACCAGTTGCGTGCCTTGAATCTATTATATTATTTATTTCAGTTACTTATTATAAAAAAAATTAAAATATATCAAATGGATGTCAAAACGGCATTTTTAAATGGTGATCTACATGAAGAAGTTTATGTTGAACAACCCATGGGTTTTGAAGACCATAAGTTTCAAATCATGTATATCATCTTAAAAAGGCACTTTATGGTCTAAAATGACCTCCCAAGGCATGGTATGAAAATCTTACTAAGTTCTTACTCAGTCATAACTTTATCAAGAGAAGCGTTGATAAAACATTATTTATCAAAATATATAATGAACACATATTGATTGTATAGATATACGTTGATGATATTATTTATGGATCTACAAGCACTAACTTGTCTATTGAGTTTGCAGAGCTTATGAAATCCAAGTTTAAAATGAGTATGGTTAGAGAATTGAATTACTTTCTTGGTTTACAAGTAAAACAACAGGAAGATGGTATTTTCATTTCTCAAGCCAAATATTCTTTAAATTTGGTAAAGAAATTTGGATTCGAGATCGGTAAAAAGTTTGATACTCCTATGAGTACAACTCTCAAACTTTCAAAGGATGAAATAGGTAAAAGTATAGACTCTCGCTTATATTGAAGCATGATTGGTAGTCTCTTATACTTAATTGCTAGTAGACCAAATATTGCTTTTAGTGTTAAAATCTATGCTAGATATCAGTCTGATCCAAAAGAATCTCATCTCATTGTTGTTAAACGTATAATTAGATATGTCGCAAGTTCTGCTAATTTTGGTCAATGGTATCCTCATGATACAACTGTACAACTAGTTGGATATACCATTGCTGACTAGGCAGGAAACATTAACGATAGAAAATCTATCAATGGTGAATGTTTCTATGTAGGAAATTGCTTAGTTTCCTAGCACAACAAGAAACAGAGTTCTGTATCTTTATCTACAGTTGAAGCTGAATACATCGTTGCTGGTAATGCTAGTACCCAGCTAGTTTGGATGAAAATAATGTTAGCAGATTACATAATTGCATATGATATAATGATTTTATACTGTGATAATTCTAGCGCAATCAATATTTCAAAGAATCCTATTTAACATTCTCGTAAAAAACATATAGACATTAGATATCCTTATATTCGAGAATCGGTTGAGGATAAAGGCATTTCATTAGAATATATCCATTCTAAAAGTCAGCTTGCTGACATTATGACTAAACCACTTGACAGGAATAGATATTCCAAATTAAACCATGATATTGGTATGTGTATCTCTAATTAATTGAATCATGTTGAATTTTATTTTATTTTTTTGCATTTTCTAGATGACTTGAGTTGTATTAATTTTCACTATGTGGTTGGTTGTCTTGCTAACTCTTGGATTATACTCTCTCTATGCTCTTATTATACTTTCTAAACTCCTTTTCTTAACTTATTTATATTGCTTATCTCCTGGTTCAGTTATGCATTTTCTAGTTCTTATTTCTCATTTATATTGTGTTCACATGATCACTCTTTCCTTTGTCAATTTGTGACAAAAAAGGGAGAGAATATTTAGAATGATGTGACTGAATTGATGAATATGATTGATATGATTGATGCTATTATGCTATGTTCTAAATGAAGTTCTGTATGAATGAATAGAAAATGTGGTTGGAGTTGTGTATTGGAAGTATATGTTTCAGGTATTGAACAAAACAGAGAGAATCCCTCATTGAGGGGGAGTAGCAGCAAATTCAGTTATAAATTTCAGCTACATTTTATTTGTCATTGTTGTACTAAAGTGTTTTGTCACGAATTTGACAAAGGGGGAGATTGTTGGTGCTATAATGTATATAACACACTCTTGTTTGTCAAATTTCGATGGGACAAAACAACTTAGTGATATGGTTCACACAATGTGATGGAAAGTTCACGTTCGAGTGAATCAAGATAAAAAGATCAAGCTTCAAGTCTCAAGTTCACCTTCAAGTTAATCAAGATGAAAAGCTTAAGCTTCAAGTCTCAAGTTCATCATCTACAATGGAAAGCAAGGTTCAAGTACTAGCCATGAAGTTGGAAAGTTTAAGCTAAAATGAATTCAAGTTCTACTACACTTCTAGTAGAAGATCAAGCTCTACCTTCGACTACACTTCAAGTAAAAGATCACCTATACACTATTGAAGATTCAAGCTTTACACTTTAATATCCAGTTTTCTCAGGTATAATTGACCCTAAAAAGACCTTAAACTTAGGTTCTTTCAAATGATAAACTTATATGGGTTTTTATACTTTGATTAGGCTTTAGTACGACTAGTATAAGCCTTGATTCGACTAGTCTAAGTTGTAGCTTGACTAGTCTAAGATAATCTTCGACCAATCCAAGTTTGAAATCTAAAAAATGGATATCTCTAGTGATTTTTCGACCAATCGAGCAGACTGCTCGACCAGTCGAAGAGGCACCTTTGACCAGTCGAGGGTTGCTCGACTAGAAATCCAACAACTATTTTTTAGCACCCTCGACCAGTTGAAACCCTTGCTCGACCAGTCGTAGAGGGCCCTCAACTAGTTGAGCAGGGCCTTTGACCAGTCAAAGAACTATTTTATCCAATTGCGTCCAAAATTTGAAATTTAGTTAGATTTTAGACGATTCGAATGAGACCTTAGACGAGTCGAAGCAACAACTTTTTAGCCTATAAATAGAGGCCTTCTCTTAATCCAAAATTACTCATCTAAATTAAGAAAAGCCTCCACTTAGAAAGAGAGAAGTCCCCACTATCTTCAAGTTATTACATGGTATTTTAATATTTTGTTTATACAGCTTTTATTTTGATTCCTTGATCTCTTTTTATGAATCTTACTTTTTAAAAAAGAGAGTAATAACTCCTTTTGAGATCTTAAGGAATTCAAAAAAGTATCCCTTGGTTTGAATTAATTTAAAATCAATCTAGAACTTAGAACCTTTATTTGTGTTATTGGACATTAAATGTTCTACTTCAAGCAAAGCAGTTTTACAGGCTACTTCAAGAGATTCATCTTTAAGAAGAAGATAAGTACATTTCTATATTCTCTATTTTTGGTTTCTTTGAGATAGCCAGAAAATCTCATGTTTTGGTTTTAACTGAAATGGTTAGAAAATCTCAGCGTGGGATTTTTGTTTGTGATAACCCTTTTAAAATCACAACTGTGTAAGGTTTTAAGGTGAACTTGTGAAAACCTTATATTTTAGTGAACACCAATATGACTGAGATAGTTATTTAAGCTTTTATTTGGCATAGTCCTATTCACCCCCCTTTAGGATTGTTAGCTAGCCTTTTTTAGCTTAGCACATGACTACGTCAGAGGCGTCATGAAGTTGCATGTAAGTCCGGAAGGACTCTATATGCTCTGTCGGGTTGGTATTCCCTATGTAGGGCGTGATCAAGGGCAGTCAAAACCTGCCCGACAGTCGTGCCCCTATTATGTCGACCGTGAACGGAGATTCAGTTTCTTCCACCGTAGTTGTATTGGCTTGATAGGTTTTCTTCATATCTACGATTTTCTTTTGTAAACTCTGGAGTTCGACCCTCCATGGTTCCGCGCTATCAGCGGTTGCTTCGACCAGGGGTCCGCTGCGCCTTCTTTGATCTATTTCATGATGTAGGTCAGAAGCATGCAACGGGATAGTCCCAGAGACATGGGATGGGACAGGTTTGGCTGGTACATGTTGTTGGGTCGATTATGGGGCAGCCCGTGCAGTGGAAGGCCGAGGAGGGTTGATATATGGTCAAACATTGCTCGACTATCCTTCCCTCTGATCAGACCTCTGCACCTGCTGAGGCTGCATCTGCTCTAGTATCTGTTTCATGTAACCCAGTTCAGCCCTGATATCTCTGACCTCCCTTTCAAGGGCGTTCCATTGGCCATTCCTTCCACGATTCTGCTGACTGTGTCTATTTAAACCTGAAGTGGCTTGATGCTGTAGGAAGCCCTAATAGCTCTCCTACTGTTTTGGTCGTTCCACAGATCACCAGACCTGTTCCGATGTGGGCAGAGTCGTAATTGGAATTACCACCGGAGGGGATTGGGCTTTCTTTTTTCCCTTAACCATTACTGAATTTAAGAGCTTCACTAGTAGAGCTTGCATGATTTAAAGACGTTAATTCCCACAGACGGCGCCAAGCTGTTGATGCAGTTTTTCGGTAGACCCATTGTAGTAGACCTTCCTGGACCTGCACAGGTGTAAAAGAGGGACAAAGGAGGCCCTAGTTAGTAAAGGGGACTCTTTGATTCCTAAGTCTGGATCGAGGTGTTTCGAGTAGGGTAGGATCTCCAGAAAAGAGACACCAATCGAATATTAGGGTTTTTCAGTGAATGTAACTTGGATGGCGGGAGGTACCTCTATATTTATAGGAGAGCCAAAATACCATTTCTAGAGGATTCTCTCCTAATATCTTGGTTGTAATCTGGGATTTCCATGAGATGATCAGTTTCCAAGATCGTCGGGATCTGATATTATCCTTTAAAGATCTTAGGAGAGATCTTTTAAGACGTTAGGGGATTCCCTGATCTTTAGGTCAGTCTTAGGACGGAACCCAAGGTGGATCTTGACCTGATTGATGAATCGGTCTTTACTATCTCTGTAAGCTAGTTAGGAGCATTATCGACCTATGATCGTGCTTTGGCCTTACGACACTCATTCAGTAGCTGATTTATACCCGATCTATGATCGAGCTATGGCTGATCTATGGTCAATCCGTAATCGACTTATGGCCGATCTATGGTCGATCCATAATTGACCTATGGCCGACCTATGAGTTAGGGCGGTAACATATAGCTATTTGTGAGGGCTTGTGGGCGGGCTCTTTGAGTGTCCTTAAAGTTGCATCATCCTCCTTGGAGGTTACTTTGTCTTTGGATGTAGAGGCCTCATTAGGCTCGACGCTCAGTGGGCTCGAGTTAGTTCAGTAGAGTTGGTCCATTCCATAAGCTGGTCTATGGACTTGTATATTTTTCCCCAACAATATCGAAAAGAACCTTAAACTCTAAATGATCATAATCATAATTTGTAAACTTTGATTGATAATCCCTTAGCTTTAAGAGACCAATTAGAACATGATAAGTAAGGATAAAAGATGTTCAAAACTATTGTAATCATACCTGATGAGGCATAAAAATGAAGATTGAGAATGAATCAAAAGGGAACGTTAAAAGAAGATGCATGAGAAGAATGTAAAGGAAATGAAGAAAAGAAGGAAGTTCATAGTGTTTGTACAGACCCGCGCAAACCATGTTGGTTGTACGGGACCGCGCAAAAAGTATGAAGGGTTATACGCCCCTGCACAACATGGGTATGGTTAAGATGATTTGGACAGTAGGAATTTGATGAAAAGTGGGTCGTACGACACGGATATCAAATGTTCACACGTGTGGAGGCCTATAAATACCCCACTCCCCCTCTCATTTGGTCACATTGAAGATTCAGAAGAAGATCAGAGCTCCAGAGAAGAAGAGGAATTTGAATGTATCAAGAAGAGAAGGAAGGAAGAAGAAAGAGGAGACATTGTGCTGGGCTACGCAACAACAGGGTGTTGTGCGGGTGCGCAAACCATGTTGGTTGTGTGGGACCGCACAAAAATTATGAAGGGTTACGCGCCCCTGCACAACATGGGTATGGTTAAGATGATTCAGACAGTAGGAATTTGACGAAAAGTGGGTCCCACGACACGGATATCAAGCGTTCACACGTGTGGAGGCCTATAAATACCCCACTCCCCCTCTCATTTGGACACATTGATATTCAGAAGAAGATCAGAGCTCAAGAGACGAAGAGGAATCTGAAGGTATTAAGAAAAGAAGGAACGAAGAAGAAAGAGGAAACATTGTGCTGGGCCGCGCAATAGCATGGTGTTGCGCGGGCCCGCGCAACACCCTGTTGTTGCGTGACAGTAAATATGAAGGGGCCAAAATGCTGTCGAAATGAAAATCTGGTCTTCTCTCCATATAGGAATATGAGCTCAAGAAGGAGACCATATCCCCACAATATTCCTCTTAATAAGATGACCATATCACAAGTCGAAATGCTACTGAATTTGATATCTAGATTTAATATTCAAACTCTTTCAATTCTTGTATTCTCGATAATCTATCTTAGAATTAAGGGAAATCAAAGGATGTACATGAACTCAGAATGAATAGATATGATGATTGTTCTCTTTCTATTTTCTCTTTGTTATGATTAAATAAGATAATTTCCCAAACCAAATGCATTTGTTTCTTGTCGAATCAAAATGACAACTCTGCTGGGGATAACATTGTCTTATTTAAGATTGGCATGGAGAAGGTTTCGAGAACTTTTATCGTCGTTTGGCATCTTACTGATGCCAAAATGGCAACTCTCAACAGGAACATCCTCCCCTTAATCTCTAAGATAAAATATTTTATCATTCAAATACTAATTGCGATTTCATATTCTTGTTTGAAGGTTATCAGACAAAACTTCAAATTACGATCAATGGCAATCGAAACAAAGAAGATGAACTTCTACTTCACGGAGATCGGGTTTATAATAAAGTATGTAACGAATCAGCTTACAAATCATAAAGTTCAACCTACCACAATCAAGAATGACAAGCCCCAAGTTATGGTCGGGGTCATACCCACTTCGCCACTAGTACAAGAGAATGATAACGACTGGATTGTCGTAGCATCTCGAAGAACGAGGGTCTGAATACAGTAATTACTAGGGTGAAGTCATCTCCAAAAAAAGTCAAGGGTCCAATAACGCAGAATACAACTAGAAATAATCTTGAACTTGCCCCTCCAGCTCTGTACCAGGGGAAATCTCTTCCTGCTTTGACATCATAAGATTTTTCAACACTGCCTATTGCAAAGGCTCGGTGGATGAGAAAAGAAAAGGGCAAATCACCAATGAATAGTACAGTTCCTATTTCACCTCAAGATACGCTTCAACAAGAAACATCACAATCGGTTGAATTTTGTAGGGGTAAAAAAAATTCGAATGGAGCCCCTCTTTCAATAAGCCCTATCATACTCGGATACTCTACTCCTACGACTGCCTCTTCAGATAATGCGGAAGCCGTCATATGCATGGTAGGAACCAATCAAGGTCCACAGCCGACTATTGAATATTGCATAGCCAACATGGCACAAACACAAAGGACACTAATAGAAGAATGCAAAAGTCTTCGAGAAGCCCTAGCTGTCACACCCCGGACTCGGTGATCGGACTCACAAGGAACCCGATAGCAGGTTCTGTCCGCAACAGCCTCCGTAGTACCCCATTCTCGGCTCCTAAGATAGGTTCCGGTCCTGGGATCCTATAAGGAGGATTTCCATATCATAATTTCAATCCAATTGAGCATACCCAAGATCATAGTAAATAAATCTCAAAATATAAACAAGGAACACACCGCAAAATCCATTAAGAATTTAAACTTTACAGGTACAAGGCTCAAAAGGAAATACATAATATAGAAAGAAGGGAAGGAAAGGTCTACAACAGGTCCTCAGCTCACGCCAAACCGATCCACAGCTCCTCCGCTATTGCGCTGACCTAGGATCTCCTGCACACATCAATCGTGCATAAGCTTATGAAAAGCTTAGAGGGTGGTGAAGGTGCGTGACAATGGTGCTCAGAAGAAGATAGGGGAGAATGCAAAAGGAACATGAATAATACCAATGCCACTAACCGTACTGAGGCTAAGCTATGAATGCAGAAAGTCGTACCAAGGCTATGTAATGTAATACATGAGTACTGGATGCCATATTAAGGCGATGCAATATAAGGCTTATACAGCCAATGCAAATGTAATGCGAAGTAATGTCAGTCCTCATATCTAATCCACATATCAAGTACAGTTTCATCATAAGGAATCCACCGGGGTCAAGTACATTGTTGGATGACTATCGTTTTACAGACCCGCACAGTCAAACGAGCGTAGGAGACCTCACTACCCACCTGTGGATAGTCAATCACCAGCGAGGCTCAACGGTAATGGACCCATTTTATGAGCTGGTCAAACTCAGCCTAGCTATACCCCCTCACTCAGGAGGGTAAGGCCAAATCCCATCTCAATCGACCTGGGAGTCATGGCCTAATAGTATAAGGCACTTAGGCACTCATGTTTTCCACTCAGTTTAGGCATTGAGGCATTTCCTCGATACCATGGAAGTTTAGGAGCTTTCACCCAAGGATATCCTATGCACCCCAAATTCTCAGGAATCATTTCCGGTGTCCACACACGGCCATCCACGATATCTGTGTGGAGGCTACGACCCTGATGAAGCAAGGGTGAATATCCATGTGCGATGCAATGTTAGATGCATGAACCACACAATCAACTAATCATCCACCATGTTAAAGAGGGTAAATTTCATCCCTTAAGGAGATACCAACATGTCCTACACAATGGCATAACCATGGCCAATCATACCTTAACCAAGCATGCATATGATGTATATGTGAGTGGGCCATGAAGATGAATAAAGTGTCATTGAGGTAAATGAGAAGATGTACTCTCTACCTAACCATAAAAGGTCCAGGTACTTAACCAATTCTTCATAAGGAATACAACCTCTAGTGGGGGCTCATTTACCTGGGGTAGCCCACGAGACTAAGAATACAAAGCTAGTGTCTATATAATATGGAAACGGGCCTAGCAAGGGACTAAGGTGGACATTCGACCACACTTAGCAACTAATGGACCTAGAGGGGTTCAAATGGGGACTTTCAATCACCATTGCCCCAAGACATCTAATCTACAAACCACATAAACATAAGGCTCAAGGCCCATATCTAAACCATATGCACATAGGTCCCACAAAAGACATAAGGAAGTAGGCCCAATGCTACCTCTAACAATCATGGCCCAAGGAGGGGGAATAAGGCCCAAACCCAGGTCTCATTGGCCACGAGACCCTTACATTTAAGTGAACTTAAGGGGCAGCCCACGACACAAATACATGTCCCAAAAACAAGTCTAAGTTGGGTAGAATGGTCCGCTTTACATCAGCCCAAAAACTAACATATTTAAGTGGGCAACCAAGGGCCCAAAAACACCTTTATCTAGTCCACAAGTCCATCTAAATGGTGGAAATCAGCCCAACATATGGCTGGCCCAAGGTGGGACGTTCCAACCCACTTTGGGCCCACTAGGAAGTCCCAAAAATCTGGTCATACTTAGGTCCACAAGGACCATAAAAAGGGGTAGTCAAACTATGCACTAATCAAGCCCAAAAAGGGCACTAATCAAGCCCAAAATATTACCGAAATAGGTGTGCATCATACACCCTAGCTTTCTTAATAAGGTGGGCCCCACATCTCATACAATTGAGTCCAAAACAATATTCATTTACGGCCTTACTAAATTTTCAGTCCATCAACAATTTGGGCCTGCTGAAGCCCAGATACTTGTTAAAACATGTGAAAAATATTTCTATAAGGGCCAACAATATTTACAGGGGGGCCCCACAGATGGAGAAAGAGGGTGGAACACACAAAACAGGTGGGCCTGCTACTGGGCTGCAGGCCCAGGAGCAGCCCATGGCCTGGGCGTCCTAAGGCTTGGGCATCCTAGCCCATACACACATCAAAGTGCGCTCCACACATCCCTGTGGCAGCCCCACATGGGACATCCACCTGGGGCAGTCCCACACTCCACGTGGGCCACCACAGAGGGGGGAACGACGTGGACATAAAACATACATCATGGTGGGCCAGCCCATGGACGGTCCACCATGCTGGATGTCCAATAGGGGACGCTGGTCCAGTTGGTTGGCCCCACATACATGGTCCACATGGACCTCATATACATCAAAGGTGGGCCCCAGTAAACATACACAAGTCCAGCTGGGCTGGGGCCCAAAATCAGCTATAACTCAAGAGGACAACAAGGTAGCAGAAAAATTCCAGCAATGTATGATGTTGTACCAACTTTGGGCACTCCAATGGAGTGGGTACAGGGCCTCTAAAAATCTAGAAATTTAGGGCCAAGGTCCCTCATCATGTATACAACAATAGAAAGTCCATAAAGATGGCCCACCATCGGTGAAAATATTTTTAAATTATAGTTTTATGTGAGATAATGTTGCTGGAATTTATAGCAAAGATATCCAACAACATACCCATATTGGCCCACTCTTTTGGAGACCCAAATGAGATCAGTTGAGGCTGAAATTTGGCATGCTTATAGGTGGGACATACACCTTCAAGTGTCATATATTACTTAGTACAAAAATCCCCACCGAAAGCCCCAAAATTTGTCCTCAAGTTGACCTAA
The DNA here is from genome assembly GCA_030180095.1 of Magnolia changhungtana. NCBI lineage: Eukaryota > Viridiplantae > Streptophyta > Magnoliopsida > Magnoliales > Magnoliaceae > Magnolia > Magnolia changhungtana. The sequence continues at coordinate 3,419,579 of JASAUF010000101.1, read as the reverse complement.
AAATTTGTTCAAATAGTTCTGGATAACAACATATAACTAAAAAGAATTAAATATAAACATTATTTAAAATGGGATTTAATCCTAGAAAATCATGGGATGGAATACCTTAGTGGGCCCCACAAACATCCAGACCTTCCCCAATAACAAAAACCCCTTACATGTGCCCCATTTAAGTGGATTTTTGGGGCCATATGTTCAAGGTGGACTGTCATGAACGTCTAACCTCCATGGACGATTTAGATTTTGTTGGTCCACAAGGTGGGCCACATACACATGATCAGAGGTTATCTACAAGGGAAAAATAAAGATCCACCCACAAGAGAAGAGTCTCCACCACATTGAAGCCCTTCCCTTCATCACACATGCATATACATTCCGTTATACAAGATACACAAGATATACATGGATCATATGATTTCTACTTGGGATCTATGGTGGAGATCCAATCTCCATTAAAGATCAAGGGTCTAGATGACCCAAGAATCCCTGATCAAAGGAAGAAAATAGCATGAAGGGATCCAAAGAGAATAGTCCCTTGCATGCACATGCATGCAATGTAGGATAGGCTACAAGCCATATCCATGGAGTCTTGGGGCAACCATCATCACTTGATGGGTCCCATAAGCTCCTTTAATGGAAGGAGAATGAAGATTAAGAAGGAAATAAGAGAAATCTAAAATTTTAGAATGCAAGCTCACCCACCTCTTGGATCTCCAAGCTTTTACCATCACCATGCACCTTAAGCTTCAAGGGTCATGAATCAATGGCCAAGATGGGTTTGTAATGGTGAGATGGAGGGGAAATAAGGGAGAAAAGGGGCTAAAAATGGAGGGAGATGGGCTGGACGTCCAAGTCTAGCAAGGAAGGAGGGAAGAGAAAATGAAAGAGAAAGGAGAGAGAGAGAGAGAGAGAGAGAGAGAGAGAGAGAGAGAGTTGTAGTGGGGTTATGATAACATGTAAGGTTTTGGGAAGAAAAAAGTAATGATGGATTTTCTTGTTTAGAGAAGCAATGATGGTTTTAGGAAAGAAAACTCATCATGAGTTGTTAGGCTCTAGGTAGGCTAGGTAGGGTAGCCTTTATGGGAGAAGGTGTACTAGGGTGGGCCCCATGGGAAAACATGTACACCCTACTAGGTGTCACACCCCAAACCCAGTAATTGGATTCACAGGAATCCCGATCACCGAATCTGGTGCTGACAGCCTCCGTAGTACCCCATTCTCGGCTCCTAGCGTCCATACGCCAGATTCTGATCCTGGGATCCTACAAGGAGGATTTTTTTGTGCGCATTTAACTCGTAATAAGCATAACCACAAGCATAACCAAGTCACAAAACAACATCACCATATATCCACTAATATAATCATTCGCGTACAATACTAAAATGAGAATACAACGTGAAGATATCAAATAAACTCCAAAAGCTCCACCGCACGCTCCTGCCTCAGATCAGCTGCAACCTAACATCACCTGCACGCATCTATCGTGCATAAGCTTACAAAAGCTTATAGGGTAGTGTAAGTGTGTGTAAGGTAAGTGCCAAGTATATAATGAAGCATATGAATCATACATCATCGGGATTAATGGAAATACTAACAAGATCATGAATCATACGATATCAGAGTAAGCGGAAATATACTGGTAGGTCCATGAATCATTTAATAACAGAATATGCAATACAGATCAACTATATAAATGAGGAACAATATCAAAATATGCGATACATATCAACTATACAAATGAGGAACAATATCAGAATACACGATACAATTCAACTATCCAAATGAGGAGTCATAAAGAGTCAAATATCAGATGCCGTATCTAAACCACAAAAACACAGGTAACTCAAAATGCCATATGCCACAGATGTAATGCAATATATGGTGCGAATGGAATGACCATGTTGGAGTATGAAGTCGGGATGATAGTACATAGTATCGCAGGCTATGGGGTCCATCACAAGGGACTTCTATCCAAACCAATCCTATACCTAAATTTGGATAGTTAGACTCAATGTAGTAAACTCCTAATTTCAGGTTAGTCGCGCGCCCCAACCGAAATCCTGGCCATTGCGAATATACACATAATAAATAGTTACGCACCACCAGCTCGAGTGGATAGTGAATGAATGAATGAATGGATATGTAATTCCTGCTCAGTATGTCCACATATTAGTACGGTTGCTTTCTGGGGAAATCACTGGAGTCTATTACACATCACACTAACTGCCTCCTCCCAAGCTACACAGTAAATCAAGCAGAATAGACCTCACTATTCGCCTGACCAGTAGTCTGCCAATACCTAACCGGCTCGTCGATAGCGGACCCATTTACGAGCTGGTCATACTCAGCCTAGCTTATAGCCCCCTCACTCGGGCGGATAAGGCCACACCCCCTCCCAACTGACCATGACACAGTGGGAGATGCGGCTTACTGGTATTCGGCACTCGGGCGCTCATGTTCCACTCGGTCTAGATGTTGGTGCTGCTCCTGGCCTCGGAGGTTCAGGGATTTTTACCCAAGGACATCCTAAGTGCCCACAATGCTAAAACCAAATATTTTCGGTGTCTCATATAGCCATCCACGATGTGCCTGTGGAGGCCACGACCCTTATGTCGTTAGAGTGTATAATGATCAAGTAACATGTATGCGAGATGCATGAATCACACTGTACAAACATGCAGCAATCTTACGCGTACCATGCATTCATGTCGGACACTCCGTCTTATATGGAGTCCCGTAAATGTCTCAGCCCAACGGCTCATGTTATAACCAAATGTAACGCCCTGAAAATCGGGGGTCGAGTGTAACTCAACTCTCGAGTTCCAACGCATCACTTATGCAACATATTTAAGGATGTTTGAATGTTGTCTGTGTTAGAGCAATAAACATGAATAAGATTATACCAAAACAGTAATTCATACTCCAGGTCAATTGTATAAAAGCAAGCGGAAGACTGAACTATATATATATGTATGTAAAGAACAAAATAAACGTTTCATTCTCTAGAGTATGAATCCATCTGAGTCACCATAAACATGTCTGTTTTATAAACAACATATCAAAAATAAAACTAAGTACAATCCCTGCAAAACCCGCCAGTCCTGACAGCCTAGTCGAAGCCGCCAGAGAACTGCATATACGAGAACTCCTCCTGGTCCTCGTCATAATCAGGCTCTGCCTCCAGAGTTTTGGGCTCGCCTAAACCTGAGACAGAGTCTGGTTGGTGTGCGCAACACCGTCCCGTAACGTGGGAGTGAGTAGCTAACTCAGTGGAACAATAAGGCATAAGTTATCATATTATCAATGCAATCAAGCAATAATGATAAAGCAAGAAGTTAAACACTCCTAGTTACTCTTATTAATGCAAGTATGTATGCAGGTATGATGGATGCCCTCATCGACATACTCCCTCATGCGACACCATCTCACGCTCGCGGCATGCTTACATCCCACAGTGCTCCACTTCTTCCAGGCACATGCGATGCATGATGAGCATGATTACCGAGTTTTTAATTAATCTATTTCAAACAACAGGATTGGGAAACTAAGGTACCTCCCTTGTATCATTCCCAAACATGATCCATTCTAGGGTCGTCAGTCCTAGTTAATATCAGATGATGGTGTGTTTTCTAAGTCACTGCGAGGTCGCTGTGGTCATTACACACAAAGGTTGCACCGCTCCCCCATCACCCCTTAAACGATTCATTACAATACAGAAACAAGCCTAGTTCATACTCTATATATCGCGGTGAACCCTAAGGCGCACTGCGACTTCAAAATATGTTCGCGGTCACTATAAAGGGCTGCTAGGGCTGTTACGCACAAAGGTTGCACCACTCCCCCATCACCTTATCAATGTAGGCCGACAACGCGAATATAGTGTCCCATACCACCATAATCGGCTCACGAGTTAAGTTGCTCACTGGTCACTACGGGGAGGCACGTAGCCCCGGCCGTAGGCCGACAACTGACCACGGTGTCCCATACCACCATGCCCGGCTCATGAGTCTTAGCGGATCGAGGTACCATGGTTAATGGGATTTTGACTGGTAAGTTTGGTACCCTAGGTTCAAACATTAGCGACCAAACATGGTGAACATACATAAGACACACGGGTTACTTGACGTATTCGGCTGGCTCGAGCGCACAACAAGTTGGGCGATATGAAGCGCAGAAGCACCTCGTGTGGCCAACCACTATCGCCAATCGAAGTACGACACGGGTTCGCCAACACATCATGTGTGGCGAAACGAATCTCAACCACAAATCCAAGTCTGATACCGAATGCCTGGACTATGGACATAGTCCCAAGCTTAATCAATTCCTAACCATAGCATGTGAAGTACAACATGATAACATGATAATTCAAGAACACTAGCAATCATGTTATAAAGCATGTCATAAAGCATGTTAATAAACAAGTTACAAAGCATATTCAAAAGCATGTTGTAAAGCACTATACAAATAGGGATACAAATACATATATTTCATAAGTGAGTGGTTAGAGTAAACAACCACATGGAGGGTATCATACATGACTCTAAGGTAGTTGAGAACCCCATCTCAGCACCTACCTAAGGCACTAACACTTAAGCACTTACACTCACAAGCAATTTCACCAACACTTGGAATGCACTATTTCAACATACATGACGTATGTTAGAGGAAAGTGCACTATGGTTGTCCCTTTACCAAACTAGTATTTTATACGTATATATCATATTCATACAGCAAATAATCATGATAATTACATCAGCAAAATTTATACGCATGGGGTATTTTCTAGGATACCCAATTTCGACATACATAGTATTTACAAGGGAACTTGTATTACGGCGATTCCTTTCGCCAAGCAATTATTTTATGCGCACATAATATATTTATACAACAATTAATCATGAAAAACACCTCGCTAAAATATACATGTATACGGTATTTCTTACAATACCGTATTTCTATATATATAGTGTTTATTAGTAAACATGTATTTAGGCGAATCCTTTCGCCAATTTAGTATTTTATCCATACGTCATATATCCATACGACAAATAAACATGTCAAACACATTTCTAAAAAAAATACGTATACAGTATTTTATACGAATACCTAGAGTATGTGAAATTCCAAATTCTACAATTTTAATCGAAACAGAAAACGGAAAGCACTTTGTACATGTGCAATTGCATGCAGATCATGAATCTACCATTATCTGACATTGAAAGCGTTGAAAACCGCAACCTATACGCCTAAAGTCCTCACCTTGCCTCTTGGAATCTCAACCGATCAGCAAGGTTTGATGGGCTTCCGTATTCGGGAGTTTTCTAGCCTAAAGAGGGAAATCGGTTAGCTATTTCATAACCTGTAGCCTACACTCCTCAAAACAGGTCTAGGGTTAGGATTTATTACCTTAAAACGGAGTCGGTGTTGCCGGGAAAACGTCAAGGAAGGGGTGGTGCAGCCCGTGGGGTGATTTGCAACAGTAGGAGGAAGATTCTCCCACTTCTCCTAACCTTTCTCTCTCTTTTTCTCTCTCTCTCTCTAGGGTTTTATCCCAAATTCGTATGGCTATGAGAGGGGCTGTTCTAAGGCCCTTATATAGCCTAAAACCTCCCCGGAATAGACTCTGGTTCAAGAGGTACGACTATTATAAGCAATTAAGCGCTTTTCCAGATCAAAAGAGTGTTTCTGGCGGCCCCCCTTGAGCCAAACATCAGACTTAAGCTCACAACTCATAGATCTACGTGGGATTATATTTTTGACTCAATCGGATTCCCAGATTACACGGAGCGGACCACTTTCAGTTCAACGGTCAGTGGGCCATGATCCGAAATTCCAAGTACATGTTAATGTACCTGAAATTTTTCCTGATCCGAGGTGTAATTTGGTCTGATTCTGACGGTTTGGTTGCTTAATACTGATCCGCAAACAAATGGTGCCAGATCACTATTCAAGATAATTATTTTGTAAAGGAAATGGTGGTTTTCACACTCCCTCGCTCCAGACGCGATCGAATGGCCGTGGGACATTGTCTGGACTTGATTTCCGAGATGGTTGTCGAGCCCAGTGAGGCGGTCCTAGTTCCTTAACTTCATGTTAATCGGACTTCCGATGTGCAGTCTAGACCTAATACAAAGTTCCAAGTCATTCCCGAGAATAGCCGGGTAATGAGTTTGATCCTAAACTTTAGGGTAACCTAGCGTCAATGATTCTATAAGTTTTGGGTCTTGCAGATCGTATTTAAAGCGATTCTAACGGATTTCATGGCTAATCTAGTTTAACACTTAGTTAACTTTGTTAAATTTCTAAAGGATTTAATCCTAAGTGATTTCTGGTCGAGGTGATACTCGAACCCTTGTACAGAAATTTACGGGTCGTTACACCAAATATTCCTCATATCAAGCATACATATGATGCGTATGGGCATGAATCATGGAGCTATACTAAGCATGTTATAAGGTGATGAACTATCCTTACAACGTAGATGGGCCTAGACGGCCTACACACAACAAGTATGGGCCTACCAATGGCCCTAGGGAGAGTCATAATGCGGACATTTAACCAACATTACACTTATAATGTGGACATCAAACCAACATTGCTCCAAAGGCACGACCGCTATAAAATATTGCTATACAAACCATGGGAAATCACATATTGCAATGGACCTATATACATCCCATTGGGACTTGACCCATGGCCCTCTAATACATTAAATGAGCCTCATAACATGGGCCCTATTCACATCACAGTGGATACCAACCCACGGGCCTTTATACATCACAACGGGTCTCAACCCATGGGCCCTAATACATCACAATGGGCCTTAACCCATGGGCCCTATGATACATCAAAATGGGCCTTATAACGTGGTCCTCATATATGTCAAGGTGGCCTCAACAACGGGCCTCATACACATGACGGTGGCCTCAATAATGGGCCCTCATATACATCACGGTGGGCCTCAACAATGACCACAAATACACATCAAGGTGGGCCTTAGTAACGGCCACAAATACACATCAAGGTGACTGTGGTCTTGCTGCCCGTCCATCAGACGGTGACGCTAGCAATGGCGTCTCACAGAAGAAGCGCCGCAAAGATGATTTTTATTTTATTTTTTTAAAAACTCAGTTTTCCTGAGGTTTTTCTATGGTATGGCCCACATCAGGGGAATCCACCCCTGCAACTACATTCCATGGCCTAATACCGTCCAAAAGAGCCCAAATCTAGTATATTTTGGTATACCAAAACGTCAGGGTGAGTTTTAACAGTGAAAACCATTATTTCCTATGTTATGGCCCGCTAGAAAATCGAATTGGCCCCATTTTTCAGGTCAACGCCTAAAATGGTCTGGGGAAAAGGATGGACGGCGTGGATTGAATTTATACATCAAGGTGAGGCCTGTAAGAGTAGTTCATCTGAAGTAAAAGAAAAAAAATCAACCTGACATCCCCCTTCTCTTTTTATTTTATTTTTTATTTCTCTAGACGGTACACTACCGGTTGGTTCACATTTCGTTGAATTCCAGCGTCACTGGACGCTGGACGGTTTTGGTTACAACAAATTAAGGTGGGTCCCATGGGTGGGGACCCCAGCTAGTGGGTCCCATGTGGATGTCGCCCACTTGATTTGGATTAACTTGATATTTGTATTTTCCCATCTCCCTAAGGTAGGGCCCACATGGTTTGAATGGTTGGATAAGACATACATCAAGTGGGGTTCATCTGGGTGGGCCACACGGCACATCGTCACATATAAAAAGTGAAAGAGTGAGAGAAAGAGAAAGAGAGAGAGAAGAATAGAGGCACCCACCTTAAGATCTCTTCGTCCTTCTTTCGCCAACATGATCTAGAGCTCCAAGGGGACGATTTCAACGGTCGAGAGGTTCTTAGGATGGTGGAGATAGGAGATGAGAAGTGGGCCACACATGGCTTCTCATGGGGAGGCTCGGACGATTCTTGCTTGGAGAATGAGAGAAAGAGAGAGAGAAAGAGAGAGGGAATGAAAGAGAAGTGATGGGAGAGGGATGGGTGAAAGGTGATGGGTGTACTTGTTGTAAGGGAAAGTTGACTTTGGAGAGGGGTGGTTGTACTTGGGGATGGTTGTTGTACTTGACTTGATTTGATTGATTGATTCGACATTTCGTAGAGATTCTCTCGTAATTGCAATGCACGACATTTTTCTAGAACTGAACGCGGGCCCACATCTCTTGGCCCGAGTATCGCCTCAGCGCGCGGGATGTGGCATCAGAACCGCGGTGACGGCGCGGTCGCACTGGTATAAGTATTGGGTCGAACCAACTCAAATCTACAAGATATGACTTAGGATCTCTCACAAACGTCGATTATACGTTGTGGGTTACTAGAATTCGTCGGGAAGGATCGCGGGAGTCGATGGAATAGTAGAGACTAGGATACGGGTCTTACACTAGGTCGGTCCACCAACATGATCAAAGGCTCAAAATGATGTGCACCTACATCTTATGATCTACAACTCGGATGGACACATGAGACGTGGCATCGGAACCATGACGACGATACGGACAAGATGACATAGGTTTCGGGTCGTCCGAGTCAGGTCGACGTGATCGAACTTGGGGACAACCGTAAACACTATCCGTAAGTCGTGTGTTGCAGGAATTCGACCGGTAGGACCGTGGGGCCTAAAGAAATGGTGTGTACACTTAGGCTAGGGTCTTACAACTCTCCCCACAAGCAAAGAAATTTCATCCTCAAAATTTACCAAGTTCAGGACAAAAGGAAAATGTAAAAACAGCATCATCATATTTACTAATCATCAATAGAGAAGGCAATCCATAAAATCATATAGCAATCAAGCATCAAACAGATGGGGATAACGCTCCCTAATCTCAGCCTTGCGTTCCTAAGACGCCTCAGCCTTCGAATGATGACCCTACTGCACCTTCACCAGGGGAATGACCTCGGTCTTGAGAACCTGCTCCTTCCATCGACTGCTCGATATAGGAAGCATCCTCACGAACCTCAAGGGGCTGCCAATCAATCATTGGAATGATGCCCGACCCACACTTCCACAACATAGAAATATGGAACACATCATGGATCGTAGACAACTCTGAAGGTAAAGCAAGCCTGTAGGCCACAGTGCTGTAACACCCCGAATTTTTCCCAACCTGGGATTAGACGTCCTTAGGCGATGGGTCGATCCTAACACCTTATTAACCTGTCAGAACTGAATCTCACAGTCTAAAATCACTTCTGAACCCCTTTCCTTCACAAATCCCACCCTTCACCACCTTGTTCTTTAAATTTTCCTAAGTACTTGCACCCTAGACACTATCTTAAACTAGCTAAGTAGTATAAATTGGATCACTTTATACACAAACTACAAAGGCCTAGGTACCACCTCAGATAGAAATCTTATAGGAATAAATCCTTTAGAAATGAGACAAAGTAACCACGTGTTAAATTAGATTAGCTACGAAATCCACTAGAATCACTTTAAATACAATTTGCAAGACCCAAAACTTGTAGAATCATTGACGCTAGGTTACCCAAAAATCTCGGATCAAACTCATTACCCGGCTGCTCTCAGGAGCATCTCGAAACTCCGTATTAGATCTGGACCGCACGTCGGAAGTCCGATTAACACGAAGTTAAGGAATTAGGACCGCCTTGCTGGGTTTGACAACCATCTCAGAAATCAAATCCAAATCCGGCCCGGTGTCCCACGGTACTTCTTGCTTGAGTCCGGAGCGAGAGAGTGTGAAAACACTTGTTTTCTTTAAAAATAAATATCTTGAATAGTAATCTGGCATCTCTCGTTTGCGGATCAGTTTTAAGCAACCAGACTGTCAGAATCAGACCAAATTACACCCTCGGATCAGGAGAAATTTCATACACATTTACATGTACTCGGAATCTCCGATCGAGACCTACTGACCGTCGAGCTGAAACTGGTCCGCCATGCGTGATCTGAAAATTCGACTGAAACAAAAACTTAATAGAACGTTGATCCGGTGTCGGTGAGCTTAAGTCCGACCTTTGGTTCAAGGAGGCCTGCCAGAAGTCCTCCGTTGAGCTGAAAATGTTCCGCTTTGGTTATAACCTAGGTGAACTTGTTCAGAAGTCTATTTCGGTGAAGTTTTAGACTATATAAGGACCTTATACCCTCCCCCATTTCAGCCACATGAATTTGGTTTGAGAAGAGAGAAAAGTGAGAGAAAGTGAGGGAGATGTGGGAGGAACTCCCTGCTGCTGTTCCCTGCCGCTATTCGGGCTCCACCGCCTGATTCTCATCGTTTTTCCCGTGATTCTGGCGTCGTTTCTAGGTAAGAAACCCTAACCCTAATCTGTTTTAGGGTTGTATAGGTTATAGGTTATGAAATAGCTAACCTGTTTCGTTCTCTAGGCTGCCAAACTCCCGTATACGGAAGCTTAGCGAACCTATCGACTCCGTTACGATTCTACGACAAAAGGTGTAGACTTTAGGTGTATAGGTTATGGTTTTCAACGCTTTCAATGTCAGATAATGATAGATTCATGATCTGCATGCAATTGCACATGTACAAAGTGCTTTCCGTTTTCTGTTTCGATTAAAGTTGTAGAATATGAAATTTTACATATTCTAGTTATTCGTAGAAAATACCATATACGTATTTTTTTGGAAATGTGTTTGACATGTTTATTTGTTGTATGGATATACGATATATGGATAAAATACTTATTTGGCGAAAGGATTCGCCTAAATACATGTTTTACTAATATACACTATGTATGTAGAAATACTGTATTGTAAGGAGTGCCGTATACATGTATATTTTGGAAACGTGTTGGCCATGATTGTTTGTCGTATGATTATATAATATATGAATAAATTACTTATTTGGTGAAAGGAATCGCCGTAATACATGTTTGCTTGTACACACTATGTATATTGAAAATGTGTATTCTAGAAAATACCGTGTATGTATAAATTTTGGAGATGTAATTGTCATGATTAATTGCGGTATGAATATGATATACACAGATAAAATACTCGCTTGGCGAAAGGATAGCCATAATGCATATTTTTCTAACATACGTCATGTATGTTGAAATAGTGTACTCTACGTGTTTGTGAAAATGCTTGTGAGAGTAAGTGCTTAGATGTTAGGGCCTTAGGTAGGTGCTGAGATGGGGTTCTCAACTACCTTAGAGTCACGTATGATACCCTCCACGTGGTTGTTTACTCTAACCACTCACTTATGAAATATATGTGTTTGTGTCCCTATTTGTATAGTGCTCTATAACATTCTTTTTATTATGCTTTGTAACTTGTTTCATAACATGCCTTATAATATGCTTTATGACATGCTTGCTAGTATGCTTGAATTACTTTGCTTATCATGCTTTACTTCACATGTTATAGTTGAGAATTGATGGAGCTTGGGACTATGTCCATAGTCCAGACATCCGGTACCAGACTTGGAATCGTGGTTGAGATTCATCTCGCCACACATGATGTGTTTGGCGAACCCGTGTCGTACTTCGGTTGGCGATAGTGGTTGGCCACACGAGGCGCTTCTGTGCTTCATAACGCTCAACTTGTCGTGCGCTCGAGCTAGCCGAGCACTTCAAGTAACCCGTGTGTCTTATGTATGTTCACCATGTTCGGTCGCTAATGCTTGAACTTAGGGTACCAAACTTACCAGTGAGAATCCCGTTAACCATGGTACCTCGATCCGCTAAGACTCATGACCGGGCATGGTGGTATGGGACACCGTGGTCAAGCTGTCGGCCTACGCTGGGGCCTCGTGGCTCCCCGTAGTGACCAGTGAGCAACCAGACTCGTGAGCCGATTATGGTGGTATGGGACACTATATTCGAGCTGTCGGCCTACGCTGGCACAGCTTGGCTATGGTCTCCAGTCGGGTTGCATCCGGGTTCTATTCTTAATAAGCGGATCGGTCGGGCTTCGAAAATAGACTGCCAGTTGGTAGGGTGTCAGTGGAGTGACCTCGAGCGTACTCTAATTCTGGGGTGAGGCGACTAGCCTTCTCGTAGTAACAGAGTATAAGTTAGGCCTGTATTGATAAGGTGATGGGGGAGTGGTGCAACGATTCTGTGTAACAGCTCTGACAGCCCTTGCAGTGACCTAGAAACACACCATCGTATGAGATTGTCTAGGACTGATGACCCTTCATGTTTGGGAATGATACAAGGAAGGTACCTTAGTTTCCCAATCCTGCTATTTGAAATGGACTAATAACAACTTGGTAATCATGCTCATTATGCATTACATGTGCCTGGAAGATGTAGAGCACTGAGGAAAGAAAGCATGCCGCGAACGAAGATGGTGTCGCATGAGGGAGTATGTCGGTGAGGGTATACATCATGACTGCATTCATACTTGCATTAATAAGAGTAGTTAAGAGTGTTTAATTTTACTGCTTTATCATTACTGCTTGACTGAATTGATAACATGTTAACATATGCTTTACTGTTCCACTGAGTTGATCACTCACTCCCATGTTACGGGAAGGTGTTTGCAACACCAACCAGATTTGTTAAGTTTCAGGTGATGGCGATGCTTATGAAGCAGAGTCAGACTACTTCTATGATGATGAGGAGGAGTTTTCCTATCTGTATCTCTCTGGCAGGTTTATGAAGACCTGGTATTGTATTGACAGGGTTATGATATTTGGGATAGGAGACATTACACTTCCTCACATTAGGTATATTTTAGAATTGTACTGTAATTATTTAACCTGGTAACTTTATCACACTCTGGAGACTCATCACTGTTTTTATATTATATATATCTATCACAGTCTTCTACTTGCTATTTAACTGTCTCTGGAGTATGATATGCTGTTTTGGCTTAATCTCACTCATGTTCAATGTACTAATACCGACAGCATTCAAACATCATTCATTTTGTTGCATAAGTGATGTTCTGGAACTCGGGAGTTGAGTTTATGCTCGACCCCCGATTTTTGGGATGTTACAGATGGTATCAGTGCATTATTTGGATTAAACCGGACCTGAGTTATGGTCACACGATGCACACTGACGCACTCTGCTTAGGAGGGAGCGACGGAATGTAGAAATAGCCTTAGGCATCCCTGTTCCGTCCAACGGCTAGTTCACTGAAAACGAACGCTGAAATCGAGTATGTATTCAACCATGGTCGCACGGGTGGACCTTGAAACATTTCTAGGCCGTCAAAAATAGGGATACTAAGTAATGGGAAAGAAATCAGAAATAAACTACAACTAAAGCTCCTAGAATTCGTGACCTACCATAACGTGGTGATGTCTACTATGCGCAAAGTTTCCGGCAAAATAAAAATAAAAATAGCAAGTGTCCTATTTGGCTTTACCAAACCGTTCTCCTAATTATTCTAAGCTCTTTTCGCATTGAGCACAACTCCTACAACCCAATGGATGAAGAGTAATTAAACTAAGACAACTATTTTAGTAAAACGAAATTGAAACGGGGAAACAACCGTCAATCGGTGGGGTTTTTCGCAATTCCAGGCTGTGCAACCTGGCATAGCAAGGTTGGTTGGCTTCATTAGCTCATTCTGCCCCAAAATTATATATTACACGTCAAATAACTCATTCCGGATTGCCAGATACGTCCGATTTGATCCGAAATGACTCGAAACGGAGTCGGGGGGCCACACGCATCAATCCGAAGGGGAACCAAGTGGACCTAGGGTGCATTTGGCACCTTGGGACACAACCCCACTGCGGCGGTGCGGCACCAGGCAAGGCGGACCGCGGCGACACCGTGGTCACCGCGGCTTGCCGTGGTCAGGATGGCCCGCTCGGGTCTGGCCGGGTCTGGTCATGGTCGGCCCCACCCCCTGAGATGTTTGGTGCGTGCGAAATTTTCAGGGGGCCCCTATTTCTCTTCGGTTGGAGCCCCATTTTTCATTTCTACCCTTCCAAGCCCTCTAACTTGCTGTTTCTCTCTCCAAACTCCCTTTCAATCGTCTCATCTCCCATTTTCGACCACAACCTTTCCATATACACCATCCATAGCCATCCCTGCCCCCTACCCTCTCCGTTCTCTCTCATTTGGGCTTTTACATGCCCCATTTGTGACTCAAAATCGTGTAGCCTTCTAACCTATCTCATTTCTCCCTTTTACCTTCTTCATTCCCTGCCTTTTAGGCCTTTACAATCCCTGATGAGGCTCAAGTCTGTGGAGAACCAAAAACTCCAGCCCTTGTTTCCCCCTATCCTCATTTTTCGTGGCTCTGTCCGAGCTTAGTACGGCCACTTTCTCGGGATAATAATAAATGTATGTGGGGGATATGGCCCCTAGATTGGGTGTATCCCATGTTTTCCGACACCATGTTTAGAATGTACGCAATTAAGAGTAAATTTCGAGATTTCCTTTCCAATAACACTTAGAAATTTCCCATCGTGGGATATGGAAATCCCATCTCACGTTTTTCCACACAAGACTCATTTTTCAAAGCCTATACCAATAGTTTTAATCCCCTCCCACCCTCCTACCAAACATGCCATTCCCAATCCCCTCTTGCCACAGACTCACACCTGTTCCTGGAATCAACCACAATACCCATCATCTGTAGCTCTTTTCTATGACTATAGATACCAATGTCACAGTACGCATCATCGATGGAAGGAAGACCATTGTACTGAGGGATTGCTTCCCATTTCGTGTTAAGGATAGGTCCTACATTACACCTTGTTCCGACATATGGAGCGAGACATAGATCCTTGAGCCTTTGGAAATTAAGTTTTTAAGGGAGGTAGAATATTATGAGCCCAATCTAGTTAGGTTGGCTAATACACCTCTTTGATCTGGGTGACGCAGCGAAAGCGTGGTGGACCCTTGCCCCACTGGCCCAGGATCGAAACTGTGCTCGTTGAATACGAATATTATAGAAGCCCTAGCAAGTTCTACTATGAGAAACCACTGTAGGATGATTTAGCAAGATATAATTCACCATTTCCTTGGACATAGATAATAACGAGGACTCTCTTAGAATAAGACCTAAAGGGTAACCTTAGAAATAGACAATTTTAACCTTTCAATGATGGACATTCCCTACGTTTCTAGAGTGATCGGACTACGGAGTTATTGAAATATAAACTGCGAAACATTCGCGGCTTGACCCAAATTCTCGATCTTAGGCGACAATGGACTCACTTTTTTGACTGAGCAGAAGACCAGGATTCACCAGGGCTAGGAGGGGATACGACGAGCCTTCTACCCTAGTCAGGTAGATGATCGATGTATCGGGATCAGACCACTATAACCGTCTCTCCGTGTTGGTCAAACATTGAAAACGTCTATCTTACTCTAAATTGTTGGGGATTGTCGTCGAGACTCCAGATAGGTAAAGAAATAAATTGTAGCAAACCTTCAGGGTATGAGAAATGGATAAAGAAATAAGTTTTAAGGGGGGTAGACTAAAATGAATCAGACTAGTATATGCCTTACCACGCGTAGGAACTTGAAATCAATAGAACTTAGGCAAAAGAAATAATTAAATCTTTCTTTATTACCCTTAGCCAATTTCGGGGACGAAATTTTGTTTTAAGGGGGGTAGATTGTAACACCCCGTATTTTTCTCAACCTGGGATTAGACGTCCTTAGGCGATGGGTCGATCCTAACACCTTATTAACCTGTCAGAACTGAATCCCACAGTCTAAAATCGCTTCTGAACCCCTTTCCTACACAAATCCCACCCTTCACCACCTTGTTCTTTCAATTTTCCTAAGTACTTGCACCCTAGACATTATCTTAAACTAGCTAAGTAGTATAAATTGGATCACTTTATACACAAACTACAAAGGCCTAGGTACCACCTCAGACAGAAATCTTATAGGACTAAATCCTTTAGAAATGAGACAAAGTAACCACGTGATAAATTAGATTAGCTACGAAATCCACTAGAATCGCTTTAAAGACGATCTGCAAGACCCAAAACTTGTAGAATCATTGACGCTAGGTTACCCAAAAATCTCGGATCAAACTCATTACCCGGCTGCTCTCGGGAGCATCTCGAAACTCCGTATCAGATCTGGACCGCACGTCGGAAGTCCAATTAACACGAAGTTAAGGAATTAGGACCGCCTTGCTAGGCTTGACAACCATCTCGGAAATTAAATCCAGCCAGTGTCCCACGGTTGTTCGCTTGAGTCCAGAGCGAGAGAGTGTGAAAACACTTGTTTTCTTTAAAAATAAATATCTTGAATAGTAATCTGGCATCTCTCGTTTACGGATCAGTTTTAAGCAACCAGACCGTCAGAATCAGACCAAATTACACCCTCGGATCAGGAGAAATTTCATACACATTTACATGTACTCGGAATCTCCGATCGAGACCTACTGACTGTTGAACTGAAACTGGTCTGCCACATGTGATCTGAAAATCCGACTGAAACGAAAACTTAATAGAATGTTGATCCGGTGTCGGTGAGCTTAAGTCCGACCTTTGGCTCAAGAAGGCCTGCCAGAAGTCCTCCGTTGAGCTGAAAAAGGTCCGCTTTGGTTATAACCTAGGTGAACCTTGTCCAGAAGTCTATTTCGATGAAGTTTTAGACTATATAAGAACCTTAAACCCTCCCCCATTTCAGCCACATGAATTTGGGTTTGAGAAAAGAGAAAAGTGAGAGAAAGTGAGGGAGATGTGGGAGGAACTCCCTCTGTTGTTCCCTGCCGCTATTCGGGCTCCACCGCCTGATTCTCATTGCTTTCCCGGCGATTCCGGCGTCGTTTCTAGGTAAGAAACCCTAACCCTAATCTGTTTTAGGGTTGTATAGGTTGTAGGTTATGAAATAGCTAACCTGTTTCATTCTCTATGTTGCCAAACTCCCGTATACAGAAGCTTAGCGAACCTATCGACTCCATTACGATTCTACGACAAAAGGTGCAGACTTTAGGTGTATAGGTTATGATTTTCAATGCTTTCAATGTCAGATAATGATAGATTCATGATCTGCATGAAATTGCATATGTACAAAGTGCTTTCCGTTTTCTGTTTCGATTAAAGTTGTAGAATATGGAATTTTACATATTCTAGGTATTCGTAGAAAATACCGTATACGTATTTTTTTTGGAAATGTGTTTGACATGTTTATTTGTTGTATAGATATACGATATATGGATAAAATACTTATTTGGCGAAAGGATTCGCCTAAATACATGTTTTACTAATATACACTATGTATGTAGAAATACTGTATTGTAAGGAGTGCCGTATACATGTATATTTTGGAAATGTGTTGGCCATGATTGTTTGTCGTATGATTATATAATATATGAATAAATTACTTATTTGGTGAAAGGAATCGCCGTAATACATGTTTGCTTGTACACACTATGTATGTTGAAAATGTGTATTCTAGAAAATACCGTGTATGTATAAATTTTGGAGATGTAATTGTCATGATTAATTGCGGTATGAATATGATATACACGGATAAAATACTCGCTTGGCGAAAGGATAGCCATAATACATATTTTTCTAACATACGTCATGTATGTTGAAATAGTGTACTCTACGTGTTTGTGAAAATGCTTGTGAGAGTAAGTGCTTAGATGTTAGGGCCTTAGGTAGGTGCTTAGATGGGGTTCTCAACTACCTTAGAGTCACGTATGATACCCTCCACGTGGTTGTTTACTCTAACCACTCACTTATGAAATATATGTGTTTGTGTCCCTATTTGTATAGTGCTCTATAACACGCTTTTTATTATGCTTTGTAACTTATTTCATAACATACCTTATAATATGCTTTATGACATGCTTGCTAGTGTGCTTGAATTACTTTGCTTACCATGCTTTACTTCACATGTTATGGTTGAGAATTGATGGAGCTTGGGACTATGTCCATAGTCTAGACATCCGGTACCAGACTTGGAATCGTGGTTGAGATTCATCTCGCCACACATGATGTGTTTGGCGAACCCGTGTCGTACTTCGGTTGGCGATAGTGGTTGGCCACTCGAGGTGCTTCTGCGCTTCATATCGCTCAACTTGTTGTGCGCTCGAGCTAGCCGAGCACGTCAAGTAACCCGTGTGTCTTATGTATGTTCACCATGTTCGGTCGCTAATGCTTGAACCTAGGGTACCAAACTTACCAGTGAGAATCCCGTTAACCATGATACCTCGATCCGCTAAGACTCATGAGCTGGGCATGGTGGTATGGGACACCGTGGTCGAGCTGTCGGCCTACGCTGGGGCCTTGTGGCTCCCCGTAGTGACCAGTGAGCAACCAGACTCGTGAGCCGATTATGGTGGTATGAGTCACTATATTCGAGCTGTTGGCCTACGCTGGCACAGCCTAGCTGTGGTCCCTAGTCGGGTTGCATCCGGGTTCCATTCTTAATAAGCGGACCGGTCGAGCTTCGAAAATAGACTACCAGTTGGTAGGGTGTCAGTGGAGTGACCTCGAGCATACTCTAATTCTGGGGTGAGGCGACTAGCCTTCTCGTAGTAACAGAGTATAAGTTAGGCCTGTATTGATAAGGTGATGGGGGAGTGGTGCAATGATTCTGTGTAACAGCCCTGGAAGCCCTTGCAGTGACCTAGAAACACACCATCGTATGAGATTGTCTAGGACTGACGACCCTAGAATGGATCATGTTTGGGAATGATACAATGGGAGGTACCTTAGTTTCCCAATCCTGCTGTTTGAAATGGACTAATAACAACTCGGTAATCATGCTCATCATGCATTACATGTGCCTGGAAGATGTGGAGCACTGAGGAAAGAAAGCATGCCGCGAACGAAGATGGTGTCGCATGAGGGAGTATGTCGGTGAGGGCATACATCATGACTGCATTCATACTTGCATTGATAAGAGTAGTTAGGAGTGTTTGATTTTACTGCTTTATCATTACTGCTTGACTGAATTGATAACATGTTAACCTATGCTTTACTGTTCCACTGAGTTGATCACTCACTCCCACGTTACGGGACGGTGTTTGCAACACCAACCAGATTTGTTGAGTTTCAGGTGATGGCGATGCTTATGAAGCAGAGCCGGACTACTTCTATGATGATGAGGAGGAGTTCTCCTATCTGTATCTCTCTGGCAGGTTTATGAAGACCTGGTATTGTATTGACGGGGCTATGATATTTGGGATAGGAGACATTACACTTCCTCACATTAGGTATATTTTAGAATTGTACTGTAATTATTTAACCTGGTAACTTTATCACACTCTGGAGACTCATAACTGTTTTTATATTATATATATCTATCACAGTCTTCCACTTGCTATTTAACTGTCTATGGAGTATGATATGCTGTTTTGGCTTAATCTCACTCATGTTTAATGTACTAATACCGACAGCATTCAAACATCATTCATTTTGTTGCATAAGTGATGTTCTGGAACTCGGGAGTTGAGTTTATGCTCGACTCCCGATTTTCGGGATGTTACAAGTGCCCATGCGCTCGGTAATCTTGAAAGGTCCAATGAATCTTAGGGTAAGCTTGCCCTTCTCTCCAAATCGAACCACGCCCTTCATAGGCAAGACCTTGAGATATACTATGTCCCCAACTGCAAACTCGAGGGGTTGATGCCAACGATTAGTAAAACTCTTCTACTGGCACTGAGCTATGCGCATCCTCTGCCTGATAATATCCACAATCTCTAATGTCTACTGCACAAGCTTGGGACCAATGAGACAATGCTCTCCATCCTCGGTCCAACAGATGGGAGATCTGCGCGGTCTACCATAAAGTGCCTCAAAAGGAGCCATGCTGATAGTCACCTGATAACTGTTGTTGTACATAATCTCAGCAAGGCGCAAATGCTCATCCCAACTACCCTCAAAGTCAATCACATAGGCTCTGAGCATATTCTCAAGGATCTGGGTGACCCTTTCCGTCTGCCAATCCATCTATGGATGATAAGTGGTGCAGGGATGCAAGGTAGACCCCATCGCTTGCTGGAAACTCCTCCAAAAATGAGACATAAAACTGGGGTTTCGGTCATATACGATTGAAACCGGAATGTCATACAGTCTCACTATCTCCTCGATGAATATCTTCGCAAGCCAGTCCATAGTCCAGGCAGCATGCATCAAAATGAAATGCGCCCAGATGGTATCGTGACCGCGCTGAGTCCTCGACAAACTTGCAATGAAATCCATCGACGCATGTTCTCACTTCTAAACTAGAATGCTTAACGGCTGCAAGGGAACAGGGGGTCTCTGCTGATTGGCCTTGACACGCTGGCAAGTGTCACACTCGTCCATGAAGCTAGCAATCTAGCATTTCATCCCCGACTAAAAGTACTGCCTCCTCATATCTCTGTACATCTTCGTAGAGCCTGGGTAGATGGTAAGTCTCAATCGGTGTGCCTAGGTCATTAGATCATGATAGTCTCGATTGGTATGCCTCGGTCATCAGATCAAGACACAACTCTAGCACGTCCAGGACACGCAATCAGCCTCTGAAGCGTAATCCACTGTTGAAACCAATCTGCTAGTCTGACTGCTCCACGGATGCCGCCTTTGCTTGGTACGCCTGAAGTGACTCGTCCGTCTGCTGAGCCTCGATCACCTTAGCAACTAAGGAGGGTTGAATCGACAAGCTTGAAAGTTGAACCATAGAAGACTGCAGACCGAACTCGAAGTCAAACTCTGAAACATCCTCGAGCATCCGCCACTCTCGAACCATTATCTGTGCCACCAAGCCTCGTGGCTGACGGTTGAGCATGTTCGCCACCACGTTCGCCTTACCCAGGTGGTACTGAAGGTCGAAGTCATAATCCTTCATGTAACGTCTAGAAAAATTCCGTATAAAGACCCGAGTACCACCTCAGGTAGAAATCACTTAGGACCAAATCCTTTAGAAATTAGACGAGTTTAACTAAGTGTTAAACTAGATTAGCTGTGAAATTTGCTTGAATCACTTTAAATACGATCTGTAAGACCCAAAACTTATAGAATCATGGATGGTAGGTTACCCTGAAATCTAGGATCAATCTCATTACCCAGTTACTCTCGGAAGTACATTGAAACTCCGTATCGGATCTGGACCGCACATCGAAAGTATGATTGCTGTGAAATTATATAATTAAGACTGCCTTGCTGGGCTTGACAAGCATCTCAGAAATCAAGTCTAGATAGTATCCCGAAGCCATTTGCTTGAGCACGGAGCGAAGAGTGTGAGAAAACATGGTTTCCTTTAGAAATTCAATCTAATTTAAGTCATCTGAGACTTGTCGTTCGTGGGCTGAATATAGGGATTTAGACCATCAGAATCTAACCCAAATACACCCTCCGATCAGGGGAAATTTTCTACACAGGCCAGTGTACTTGTGACCCTGATCGAGTTTAGGTGACTGTTGAATTGAAACTGGTCCGCCACATATGATCTGGGAACCCGACTGGAATGAAAACTTAACTTGACCTAGATCCAAGGTTAGTGAGCTTAAGTCCGACCTTTGGCTCAAAGGGGTGCCCCGGAAGTGCTCCGTTGAGCTGAAACTGATGCACTTTGGACATAACCTAAGTATACCTTGGCCCTTGTGTCATTTCCATTAAATTTAGGCATATATAAGGACCTTAAATCCTCTCTCATTCACTCCATACGAATTTGAGAAAACCCTAAGAGAGGGAAGAGAGTAAAGAGAGAAAGTGTGAGTGAAGTTGGAATCACTCTTAGGAATTAATCCCTGCTATTCTACGTGCCTATCCATCACTACCGTATCGCTTTTCCTACGATTCTAATTCCATTTTCGGGTAAGAAATCCTAACCCTAATCAGTTCTAGAGATTTAATTAGTGTAAGTGATGAAATAGTTAACCTATTTCATGCCATAGGTTGTCGTTCTGCAGTTGATAAAGACTTGGTGTTTAAACTAAGTCCGTTACTCGCTTCTACGGCATAAGGTGCAGACTATAGACGCTTAGGTTTTAGTTTTCAATGTTTTCAATGTCAGATAATGATAGATTCATGATCTAGGTGTTATTTCACATGCAAAATGCGATGTTCGTTTTGCGATTCAGTTATGTATGCAAATTGTGTTGTTTAGCGTATTCGATATAGTTGTAGAAAATACCATATATGTACAAAATATGAAAGCG
The DNA here is from genome assembly GCA_030180095.1 of Magnolia changhungtana. Taxonomy (NCBI): domain Eukaryota; kingdom Viridiplantae; phylum Streptophyta; class Magnoliopsida; order Magnoliales; family Magnoliaceae; genus Magnolia; species Magnolia changhungtana. Next base: position 3,397,526 of record JASAUF010000101.1, on the reverse strand, counting down.
TGTTTGCCATGATTAATTAATGTGTGTATATTCTATGTATATGTGTAATACTTAACTCGGTGAAAGAATTCGCACTAATACATGTTTTGGCCAGTATGCGTTATGTATGTTAATAAGTGTATTCTAAGTGTTTGTGAAAATACTTGTAAGAATAAGTACTTAGATGATAGTGCTTAGGGTAGGTGTTGAGATAGGATTCTCAACTTCCTTAGAGATGTGTATGATTTCTTCCATGCAAGTTGTTTAATTTAATCGCTTACTTATGAAATGTATGTTTTTACATTTCCTGCTTACATTGTGCTTTATAACATGCTTGTTAACATGTTTGAATTACTTTGTTAATTCTGCTTTGACTACTCCACATGTTTTCTAGTTAAGGAATGAATGTGATTGGGGCTATGTTATAGTCCAGGCAATCGGTAACAGGCTTGAAGTTATGGCTGAGATTCATTCACCACGTACGACATGTTGGACAAACCCGAGTCGTACTAATGTTGTTGGCAGTGGTTAGGCCACACAGAGAGCTTATGCACTTCATGTGGATCAACTTTGGGTGCTCTCGTGCTAGTCGAGCCTATCAAGAAAACTGATGTGTCGATGTATGTTCACCATGTATGGACACTACTGCTTGAACCTAAGGTACCAAACTCACCAGTGGAATCCCGTTAACCTTGGTACCTCGATCCGCTAAGACTCATGAGCCGGACATGGTGGTATGGGATACCGTGGTCGAGCTGTCGGCCTACGCTGGGACGACAAGCCTCCCCTTAGTAACCAGTGAGCAACCCAGACTCTGAGCCCAATACGGTGGTATGAGACACTGTATTCGAGCTGTCGGCCTACACTGATTGGTGACGAGCCCTTTGTAGTGCCTCGAGCATACTCTGAGTCTACACTGAGGTGAAGAGCCTTACGTAGCAAGTAGAGTATATACTAGGCCTACACTGCATCGTGGCGATGAGCCCTTTGTAGTGACCTATAACTGCAACATCTTATGATATTACTAGGACTAATAACCCTAGAATGGACCATCAGTTGGGAAATGATATAAGGGAGGTACCTTAGTTTTTCAACCCTACTGTATGAAAAGGACTAATAAGAACTTGGTAATCATATACATGCATTGCATTACGCGTGCATTCAAGCGTAGCAGGTCAAGCACCGAGGCAGTGTTGTTCACGTGCGAATGTGAGATGAAGTCGTTGAGAGAGCATAGGCGAGGGCATGCATCATACATTCATACCATTCTTACATTAATAAGAGTACTTAAGGATGTGTGATTTACTGCTTTATCATTATTACTTGATTGAATTGATAACATGTTAACCTTTGCTTTATTGTTCCACTGAGTTGATCACTCACTCCCACATTACGGGATAGTGTTTTAAACACCAACCAGACTCTATCTTGATTTCAGATGACGACGTGACCCCCGAGGCGAAGCCTGACTACTGCGATGATCAGGATGAGCTCTCTTATATGTAGTTCTCCAGTGGCTTCGCTTAGGCTATCCGTATTGACGTGGCTACAGGGATTATCATTGTAGTTGTACCATTTTGACATTTTGATTTTTGAGACTATTATATGTATATGGTGACTCAGTGATGAATTCATACTCTGGAGATCGATCGTGATCTTTGACGTATATACGTGTATTTATGTTTTTTAGTCTTCTGCTTGCATTTTACAACTTGATCTAGAGTATGAATTATTGTTTTGGTATAACCAACTCATGATTAATGCACTAATACAGACAACATTGAAACATAAGCATATATGTTGCATGATGTTTTGGAACTCAGGAGTTGAGTTGCTACTCGACCCCCAATTTTCAGGGCATTACAAGTTGGTATCAGAGCATGATTTGGATTAAACTGGACCTGGGTTATGGTCACACAATGTACGCTAAAGCAAATTTAACTTAAGTGGGTGCGAGAAAATGTAGAAACAGTCATAGGAGTCCCGGTTTCGCCAATTGGCAAAGTTCACCGAAAACGGTCACTGAGATCGGGTCCGTACTCATCCATAATCGCATGAGTCAATCCCAAATCACCCCTAGACCGTCACTTAACAGATTTAGATCACAAATGACCCCATCCCAGCCTTTAGAAATCACTGAATGCGAATATACATCAGATAGTTTCCGAAATAGCCCGAATAGACTCAAAACAGAGGTGGGGCCCAAACAGGACACTTTTAGAGGGACTCAGGGTGGGCCCCACACATTTTTAGACCAAGGGGGCAGGAGGACCTCTCCCAAATAGTGAGCCCTCTCCAGAACCTCCAAAGGTCAGCGAGGACCTCGCCGCCAAATTGGCCTGGCCGGGCGGGCCGACGTGGGCCGATGGTTGCTGGGTGTTGTGTGGCCACGGATGCAAGATTTTAACCCTTTCAAACTAGTCCCTCCTTCATAAGCCACCCCTCCATGTTTTATTTTCTTCCAAAAAGGTCAGATTTCTCTCTCAAATTGCCTCACCAAACGATCTCTCTTCCATTTTCATGCACCCTCTCCACCACCCTCCTGTAAACTCGTCTCCATTGCTCCCTACCCTCTCCATTCTCTCTCATTTAAGCTCTTAAATCCCCCATTTGAGGCTCAAATTCGTGTGCACCCACTACCCATCCTCTTTCTTCATTTTCCCTCTTTATTCCCTTCCATTTGAGCCTTTACACATCCCTTGGAGGCTCAAATCGGTGGAGACCCAAAGATCCCATCCCTTTTCTCCATTTTCCTCACTTTTCTATGACCCTATTTGAGGTTATTACGGCCATTTTCTCAGTTTCCACCATTCTTTCTCTCATGGGAAAGAGAAAGGGTGTCGTGGATGAAGCCGGGCCTAGTTGCTCCACTCGTTTAAGGAGACCGAGACGTGCCACCACAAGTACTGGCGTTGAACGTGAGATAAGGACTAAGCGGGACCTTGATCCCCAAGCTCCTCTTCCAAGAGCTCTACTGGCGGAGTTGTCCCATGGAAAATATGCGAGCAGTAGGGTACTTTTTGAAGCTCAAGTGGATAGGCGGCTCTTTGGAGAATATCTGTTATTGGAGTGCCTGGGTGAAGCCGGATGGGGCCCTGTGTTTGAGGGAAAATATCGTACGAATGTGGGTACTGTCCGAGCTTTCTATGCCCATATTTGAGAGCCTACGCTAGATCCCTTGCAGTTCAAGATCCCATTCAGAAGAGATCGGGAGGCCACAATCGACGCTGGCCTGATAGCTCGACTCATGGGCATACCGCTTGGCCAAGTCCATGAGAGTGAGAAGAATCTGAAGAGTGCATGAGAAAGGGATCACCGTATGTGTTTCCTTTGTGGTTGACTGGTTCAATGGCAGCCAAACAATAGTCTGCTAACGACCAATATGACTGACGACTTCCGTCTACTCCATCACATTTTCACGTTCAACGTCTATCCTAGGTGGAGCAATCGCAGTGATTGCACACGCCTGATGGTCGACTTTCTATACCAGGCGGAGTAGGGAGAGAAGTTGTGCATGCCCACATATGTTTTACGACAGATCATTCTGACCGCATGCTCAAATAGAAGGACTGATTTGCTCCCCTTTGGCCGGCTTATATGCAAGATTGCACGCGAGTTCGCATACAGTCTTAGCGTAGAACTTCCAATGCCGCAACATTTCATCAATGAAACTACTCTTAATCATATGGACATCGGGCCACAACAACGACAAGCCCGACTTGAGGAAAGTGAGGATGAGGCAGAGAGTGAAGAGGAAAAGAGTGAGGAAGAGGGTGGAGCTAAAATAGAAGAGGAAGTGAGCGAAGAAGAAGAGGAGGCCCAGGATACGGAGGAGAGGTCCCCTCCTACGCCACCGGAGCAGGACACTGATCAGGTTGCTAGGGATGGTGGTATATCTCGACTTGAGGAGGATCAGGCTGTCCTACGATAGGGTCAGGCGGTCCTACGACAAGATATTATGGATCTTCGGGGCCTTGTGAAACACAAGTTTAAGAAGGTGACTCGCACCTTGAAGTCTATCATGTGCTGCTTGCAGGATAAGGATGCCCCTCCTCCATCGCCAGACTCGGATGCCTAGTCATCCCTGCCATTTTCTTGCAACTTGTTTTGGTTACTGCTTTAGGTTATGTCTGTGTTCGTGTTGCTGGGCCTAGTAGTGTAGTAGTTAGTAAAATGTTTTCAGTGTTTGAAGCTTGGGTTGTATTAACTCACATGCATCTTCTGTCATGATTCCATGTATTATGACAAAATTTGGTGAATGAAATGCATGAAGTTGCTTTAATTTGTGTATGAATTCTACGTAATAAGTTTGTGTGTATGCTGAATCTGACTTGGGTTGCACCCTATGTCATATAGGGCATGCCACGGAAGGTCACATGGAGCACGACATGCCTCGCACTTACTGATTCGATGGATCATGCACCTCCCTGATGTGATGGTCATACGGATGGGCCCTGTTCGTGAGACTATGCCTGAGTTTTAGCCATCTACCGGTCCTGCAGTTGGGCCGCTACCTTACACACCATCGGTTCGTGAGCAGAACCGTGCATTTTCTTCAACGTAGCATGTTCCTTAGGCAGCCCCACCTATGGATAGGTTAGAGTAGTTATTGATGATGATGCACCAGCAGTAGGTGCAACACCAACAGCAGCAGGTACAACATCAGCAGGTGCAGCATCAGCAGCAACAGCAATAACTTTTGGCCAATATTGCAGGGGCTCTAGCTCAGGGTGGGAGCGCGACTCCACCTTCACCATCTGTGCACCCTGCTGAGCCTGTAGGGCCTTCTGCTCAGTATGAGGGTGTGCTTCCCCCTACACCTGTTGTATACCCTACGGGGAATCTGGGTACGAGTGGTCTCCTCGAGCGATTCCACTGCTTGAGGCCTCCTACCTTTACGGGTTCTCACAGACTCGAGGAGGCCGAATATTGGCTCGACCGCATCTCCAAGATGCTGAGGATGCTACATTGTACTGAGCAGGAATAGGTCGAGTTAGCCACCTTTATGTTTGAAAAGGAGGTTAGCCTGTGGTAGGATAGTGTTCTGCGGACAGTTGCAGTTAGCTATATATGGACATGGGCAGATTTTGAGTTTCGCTTTCATGAGAAGTACTATCCCCAGGCATACCAGCACGAGAAGGAGAATGAATTCTTACGCCTTAGATAGGGAGGCATGATAGTGACAGAGTATGAGCATTGGTTCACAGTGTTAGGCCGATGTGTTCCTACGATACTTGTTAATGCGCAAATGTGGATACGACACTTTTTCGAGGGCCTGCGCTCTGATATTTGCTCGAAGATGTGCTGTGCTAGCATACCCTCTTATGCTAAGCTAGTACACATGTCTATACGAGCAGAGCAGGACGGGTATCGATTATCACGCTCTCGTAGGCCTATGATCCTCATGCCCTGACCAAATATGCCGAGTAGGCCATTCCTTGGCAAGAGGCCTCGTACAGACTCTCCTTCCAGGATTTCGGCGCCACTAGTTCCGATTCGACAATCGGTCGTGACCTGTACTTACTGTGGGAGGCCAAGCCGCCCAACAAAGAGCTGTTTCACACGTATAAGAGACAGTGGATTCTCGTCGCCGCAAAGGATCGACCGCACTCGCCCTCAGACTATATCGGTTCCTCCCCTACGTATTATCCCTGCACATCCATCATTCCGACCCCCTGCACCTCGATTTAGGCCGCCTCAGCGACCTATGGTGCCTCAGCCCTACCGACCTCAGCAGGCAAGCATTCATGCACTTACAGCGGAAGAGCCAGAGACAGCACCGTCAACACCTATGGCCTTCGAGGTCACTGCACATGTCCAAGGTACTCCTGTCTTCTTGTTAGTGGACACTGGGTCCACTACCTACATCATTTCATGTGCGGCAGTTAAGCGTCTAGCTTTACATACTACTCCCACGAAGGGAGTGAGACTCACTACTGCTACTGGGACTTTTTCGGATGTCACACGGACGTGTGAGGGTTGCTCAGTAGACTTAGGTAGTAGGACAGTATTCGTTGACCTCATTGTCGCCCCACTATGGCACTACGACATTATCCTTGGTATGGACTGGCTCTCCGAGATGAAGGCAGAGATTGATTGTGATAATCGAGTCGTGACAGCCAACGGACCTGACGACATGGTCTTTACTTTTCCAGTGCAGGTTAGTTGGCCATGTCGTATTGAATGTTACGCCGCTTTACTAGAGCATGTTGATGGGCAGACGTTAGGGAACATGCCAGTAGTTCAGGAATTTGAGGATGTGTTCAGGACGATCCCTGGATTACCTCTTCAGTGCGAGATCGATTTTACTATTGATCTTGTGCCCGGTGTGACCCCCATTTCATTACCTATGTATCGGATGCCTCTATGTGAGATGAAGAAACTTAGGAAACAGATTGATGGACTCATAAAGAAGGGCTTCATACGACCCAGTGTATCTCCTTGGGGAGCACCTGTGTTGTTTGTCAAGAAGAAGGATGGGTCGCTACGATTATGTATTGATTACTGCAGGTTGAACCAATTGACCGTGAAGAACAAGTATCCTTTTCCCAAGATAGACGATCTGTTTGATCAGTTGAAAGGGGCGCGATACTTCTCGAAGATTGATCTACAGTCAGGGTATCATCAGTTACACGTCAGGGATGAGGACGTGCAAAAGACGACCTTCAGGATCAGTTTAGGCATTACGAGTTCCTCGTGATGTCGTTCGGTCTTACGAATGCGCCGGCCGTATTTATGGATTTGATGAACTAGGTATTTTGTCCATTTCTATACTGATTTGTCATCGTCTTTATCGATGACATCTAGATATACTCTAAAAATCGAGAAGAGCATGAGGAACACCTATAAGCAGTCTTAGATACTCTGAGGAAAAACCAGTTGTTCGCATAATACAAGAAGTGTGACTTCTGGCAAGAGAAAGTCAAGTTCTTGGGACATGTGGTGTTCAAGGAAGGGATAGCAGTCGACCTTGCTAAGGTAGCCATGATTCAGGACTGGAAGCGTCATGGTTCGGTTACTGAGGTAAGGAGTTTTCTTGGTTTGGCGGGGTACTACCAACTATTCATTCGGGATTTCTCGAAGATAGCCAGACCGTTGTCTCAGTTGACATGGAAGGATCTGAAGTTCGCCTGGAATAAAAAGGTGAAAACAGCTTTTTGAGAGCTGAAGGACAGACTGACATCCACCCCTGTGCTAGTATTGCCAGAGTAAAGGGTCAAGTATACTATATATACCGAGGTGTCTCGCGTTAGTTTGGGCTGTGTCCTTATGCAGAAGGACAAGGTGATTGCATATTCCTCGAGACAGTTAAGGAAACACAAGGAGAATTACCCTACACACAACTTGAAATTGGCAGCCATCATCTTTGCATTGAAGCTCTGAAGACATTATCTCTACGGAGAGGAGTTCGAGCTTTTCTGCGACCACAAGAGCCTTCTCTATATATTCACTCAGAGGGACCTGAAAATGAGGCAGCGGTGATGGATGGAGACCTTGAAGGACTTTAAGTTCGAGATTTCCTACCATCCTGGCAAGGCCAACCTTGTGGCTGACGCATTGAGCCACAAGACAGCTATAGTATTTGTGGCTCTGTTGATGATAGCAGAGTGGGATATGGTAGAGTTTGTGAGAGACTTCGAGCAGAAACTCACCGTGGAGGAGCCATTTGAGTGTGTCACGCACATTCGGGTGCGGCCACTTATTGATGACAGGATTATCGAAGCCTAAAAGAGTGATGCGCAATTGTCTGAGCTTCGAGAGCAAGCTAGCGATGATGAGAACTCTGAGTGGAGAGTTGGCATGATGGGGGCCTACGATACCGTGGCTGTCTATGCGTCCCAGACATTTATGACTTGAGGCAGGAGATTCTCAAGGCTGCTCACAAATCAAAGCTTGCGATGCATCCTGGTAGTATGAAAATGTATCAGGACATGAAGAGGTCATATTGGTAGGATAATATGAAGGCTCATATAGCAGCATATGTCTCTCATTGTCTCACGTGCCAGCAGGTCAAGGCTAAACATCGCCGACCACTTGGACTGCTTCAGCCCATGCCCATAGCTGAATGGAAATGGAACTTCATCTCTATGGATTTCATATCAGGGCTGCTGAAGATGAAGAAGGGACATGATTCCATTTAGGTGATTATGGACCGGTTAACGAAATCAGCCCATTTCTTCCCTATCAGAGTTTCGAACTCGACAAACGACTTGACCAGATTGTACATCAAAGAAATAGTACATCTACATGGAGTTCCTCTAGAGATCATGTCGGATCGAGATACGCAATTTATATCTATCTTCTGGACTCGTATCCAGGAAGCGATGGGTGTGAAGTTGAAGTTCAGTACCGCGTTCTACTCACAGACCGACCAGTGGACGGAGCGGGTGAATCAGATTTTGGAGGATATGATCGGGCTTATGTTTTGGACTTTAAGGACAGTTGGGATGACTGTCTCCCTTATCCAGAGTTCACCTACAATAATAGTTTTCAGGCGAGTATTGGCATGACTCCTTATGAGGCCTTGTACGGGCGCCCTTGCCGAGCACCGCATTGCTGGGCAAAGGTTGGCGAGCGCAGTTTAATTAGCCCAGAGTTAGTACAAGCGACCTCAGAGAAGATCGACAATATCAGGCTCGAATTCTGACAACCCAGAGAAGACGGAAGAGCTACGCCGATATGAGGCGGCGACCGCTAGAGTTCGAAGTTGGGGACCATATATTCCTCCGAGTTTCCCCCATGAAGGGAGTCCTTCGGTTTGGCAAAAAAGGAAAACTTACGCCGTAGTTCATTGGCCCATTCCAGATACTTAACTGAGTGGGTGTGGTGGCATACCGCCTGGCTTTGCCCACTCCACTTGCGGGTGTGCATAACGTATTTCATATTTCCATGCTAAAAAAGTATGTTCCTGATCCTTCCCATATCATCAAATGGGAGCAGGTGCAGTTAAGAGAGGACGCTACATATGTAGTACATCCAACACGTATCCTAGACAGGAAGGAGCAGGTGTTGTGTAGCAAGGTCATCCCACTTGTGAAGGTATTGTGGACACATCTTACTGAGGAAGAGGCTACTTGGGAAACTGAAGCCGAGGTCAGAAAGAACTACCCTCAGATTCTCGAGGAGTACGAAAAGGTACTAATTTCGAGGACGAAATTTTTCTTTAAGGGGGGTAGATTGTAACGTCTCGAAAAATTTCGTACAAAGACTTGAGTACCATCTCAGGCAGAAATCACTCAGGACCAAATCCTTTAGAAATTAGACGAGTTTAACTAAGTGTTAAACTAGATTAGCTATGAAATTCACTTGAATCACTTTAAATACGATCTGCGAGACCCAAAACTTGTATAATCATGGACACTACGTTACCCTGAAATTTAGGATCAATCTCATTACCCAGTTGCTCTAGGGAGTACATTGAAACTCCATATCGAATCTGGACCACACATCGAAAGTCCGATTGCTGCGAAATTATATAATTAGGACTACCTTGCTGGGCTTGACAACCATCTCAGAAATCAAGTCCAGATATTGTCCCGAAGCCACTCGCTTGAGCCCGGAGCGAAGAATGTGAGAAAACGTGGTTTCCTTTAGAAATTCAATCTAATTTAAGTCATCTGAGACTTGTCATTTGTGGGCTGAATATAGGGATTCCGACCATCATAATCTGACCCAAATACACCCTCGGATCAGGGAAAATTTCCTACATAGGCCAGTGTACTTGTGACCCTGATCGAGTTTCAGTGACTGTTGAATTGAAACTGGTCCGCCACGTGTGATCTGGGAACCCAACTGGAATGAAAACTTAACTCGACCTAGATCCAAGGTCAGTGAGCTTAAGTCCGACCTTTGGCTCAAGGGGGGCTCCGGAAGTGCTTCGTTGAGCTGAAACTAATGTACCTTGGACATAACATAAGTATGCCTTGGCCCTGGGGATATTTCCATCAAATTTAGGCCTATATAAGGACCTTAAATCCTCTCTCATTCACTCCATACGAATTTGAGAAAACCCTAAGAGAGGGAAGAGAGTAAAGAGAGAAAGTGTGAGTGAAGTTGGAATCACTCTTAGGAATCAATCCCTGCTATTCTACGTGCCTATCCATCACTACCGTATCGCTTTTCCAGCGATTCTGATTCCATTTTCGGGTAAGAAATCCTAACCCTAATCAGTTCTAGAGATTCAACTAGTGTAAGTGATAAAATAGCTAACCTATTTCATGCCATAGGTTGTCGTTCTGCCGTTGATAAAGACTTGGTGTTTAAACTGAGTCCGTTACTCGCTTCTATGGCATAAGGTGCGGACTATAAATGCTAGGTTATGGTTTTCAATGCTTTTAATGTCGAATAATGATAGATTCATGATCTGGGTGTTATTTCACATGCAAAATGCGATGTTCGTTTTGCGATTTAGTTATGTATGCAAATTGTGGTGTTCAACACATTCGGTGTAGTTATAGAAAATACCATATACGTACAGAATATGAAAGTGTGTTTACCATGATTAATTATTGTGTATATATTTTATGTATATGTGTAATACTTACTCGGTGAAAGAATTCGCACTAATACATGTTTTGGCCAGTATGCGTTATGTATGTTAATAAGTGTATTCTAAGTGTTTGTGAAAATGCTTGTAAGAGTAAGTACTTAGATGATAGTGCTTAGGGTAGGTGTTGAGATAGGATTCTCAACTGTCTTAGAGATGTGTATGATTTCCTCCATGCAAGTTATTTAATTTAATCGCTTACTTATGAAATGTATTTGTTTGTATTTCCTGCTTACATTGTGCTTTATAACATGCTTGTTAACATATTTGAATTACTTTGTTAGTTTTGCTTTGACTACTCCACATGTTTTCTAGTTAAGGATTGAATGTGATTGGGGCTATGTTATAGTCCAGGTAATCAGTAACAGGTTTGAAGTCGTGGCTGAGATTCATTCGCCACGTAGGACGTGTTTGATGAACCCAAGTCGTACTAATGTTGTCGGCAGTGGTTAGGCCACACAGAGAGCTTATGCACTTCATGTCGATCAACTTTAGGTGCGCTCGTGCTAGCCAAGCCCGTCAAGTAAACCGATGTGCCGATGTATGTTCACCATGTATGGACGCTACTGCTTGAACCTAAGGTACCAAACTCACCAGTGGAATCTCGTTAACCTTAGTACCTCGATCCGCTAAGACTCATGAGCCGGACATGGTGGTATGGGACACTGTGGTCAAGCTGTCAGCTTACGCTAGGGTGACGAACCTCCCCGTAGTGACCAGTGAGCAACCCAGACTCGTGAGCCAAATACAATGGTATGGGACACTATATTCGAGCTGTCGGCCTACACTGATTGGTGACGAGCCCTTTGTAATGACCTCAAGCATACTCTGAGTCTACGCTGAGGCGAAGTGCCTTACGTAGCAACTAGAGTATAAACTAGGCCTACACTGCATCGTGGCAACGAGCCCTTTGTAGTGACCTAGAACCGCAACATCGTATGATATTATTAGGACTAACGACCCTAAAATGGATCATCAGTTGGGAAATGATATAAGGGAGGTACCTTAGTTTCCTAACCCTGCTGTATGAAAAAGACAAATAAGAACTTGGTAATCATATACATGTACTGCATTACGCGTGCGTTCAGGAGTAGCAGGTCAAGTGCTGAAGCAATATTGTTCATGCGCGAACGTGAGATGAAGTCGCTGAGGGAGCGTAGGCGAGGGCATGAATCATACTTTCATACCATTCTTGCAGTAACAAGAGTACTTAGGGATGTGTGATTTACTGTTTTATCATTATTGCTTGATTGAATTGATAACATGTTAACCTTTACTTTATTATTCCACTGAGGTGATCACTCAGTCCCACGTTAAAGGACGGTGTTTTAAACACCAACCAGACTCTGTCTTGATATCAGATGACGGCGTGACGCCTAAGGCGGAGCCTAACTATTACGATGATCAGGACGAGTTCTCTTATATGCAGTTCTCCAGTGGATTTGCTTAAGCTATCCGGATTGATGGGGCTACAGGGATTATCATTATAGTTGTACCATTTTGACATTTTGATTTTTGAGACTATTACATGTATATGGTGACTCAGCGATGTATTCATACTCTGGAGACTAATCATGATCTTTGACGTATATACGTGTATTTATGTTTTTCAGTCTTCCGCTTGCGTTTTACAACTTGATCTGGAGTATAAATTACTGTTTTGGTATAATCCCACACATGATTAATGCACTAATACAGATAACATTGAATCATAAGCATATATGTTGCATAAGTGATGTTTTGAAACTTGGGAGTTGAGTTGCTACTCGACCCCTGATTTTCAGGGCATTACACTTCAACAATTCCATCCATCGCCTCTGTCACATGTTCAACTCGAACTGCGAAAATAAATACTTCAAGTTCTTATGGTTCGAGAAGAGCTTAAACCTAACCCTATAAAGATAATGCCTCCACACCTTTAGTGTGAAGACAACTGCTGCTAGCTTCAAATCATGGGTGGGGTAGTTCAGTTCATGGACCTTGAGCTTGTGTGAGGCATATGCCACAGGCTTCCCATGCCGCATCAAGATAACACCTAAGCCAACTCTAGAAGCATCGGTAAACATAATAAAACCATCACTCCCATCAGGAAGAGTGAGGATAGGAGCGGACGTGAGGCGGTCCTTCAACTCTATAAATGCCTCCTCGCATGCGTCACTCCAGACAAACTCGGCGCCCTTCAGCTTCAATCGGGTTAGCGGTGTTGCAATACGAGGGAAATCCTTGATAAATAGTTGATAATATCCCGCCAGACCAAGGAAACTATGGATCTCGGATGCGTTCATAGGCTAGCCCCACTAACGCACTACATTAATTTCAAGGGGTCCACAGCAACACCCTCCCTTGTCACCAAGTGACCGAGGAACTTCACCTCCTCCTGCCAGAACTCGCACTTTTCTAGCTTCGCATATAGCTTGTGGGCACGAAGGGTCTCAAGCACAATCTGCAAGTGCTCAATATGGTCCTCCCGGGTCCTTGAATACATAAGAATATCATCAATAAACACCACCACAAACTGATCGAGGAAGGGCCAGAAGACCTCGTTCATCGGCTACATGAACACGGTCGGCGCATTGGTCAGTCCGAATGACATGAACAGAAACTCAAAGTGACTATACCACGTTCGGAATATTGTCTTCAGAATGTCCTCCTCTCGAACTCGAATCTGATTGTAATAGGATCGCAAGTCTATCTTGGAAAAGAACTGTGCACCCTGCATCTGGTCGAACAAATCATCTATCTTAGGAAGCGGGTATCAGTTCTTGATAATCCTGTTGAGCTCGCGGTAATCCACACAGATCCTTAATGAGCCATCCTTCTTCTTCACAAACAATACCGGGGCTCCCCACGGTGAACTGCTAGGATGAATAAAACCCAACTCCTGGAGCTCATCCGACTACTCTTGCAGTTTCCTTAACTCCATCGGTGTCATTCGGTAGTGGGCCTTCGAGATATGCACAGTACCGGGCACCAAATCAATCTGTTGACGCGGCGGTAAACCTGGGATCTCCTGGAACACATTTTGGTAATCACAGACTAGTGGCAGCCGCTCAATACACCCTGACACAGACTCCTCGACAATTCAAGCCAATAAACTGAACAACAGCTCTCCTCTGGGCTCAGTAACGAACTGGAACACTGGCAAGCCGAGAATATGAAACGTGACTGTCCTCGTGGCACAATCCAATATAGCATGATACTTAGCAAGCCAGTCCATACCCAGGATAACATAGAACTCTGCCATTGGCAACACTAACAGATCGGCGGGCAAGAACATATTGCTAACCAAAATCGGGCAAGAAGGGCAATGACGGGTTAAAACAACGGACTTCCCCAAGGGAGTCGAAAAGGCTCAAGCCTTAGATGCAGACTCTGACGAAATACCGGTCGATCGGTAAAACTCCTCGGCCACGAATGAATGAGAAGCACCAGAATCAAACAGAACATGAGCAATACAAGCAGAAACAAGGAGAATACCGTCGACAACTCCACTGGTAGAAGACTACGGGTCCAAGCCCTGCGCCTACTCCGCAGGATAGAATCTACCCTGAGCTGGCAAAGGAAGCAAGCCTGAAGACTGGAGGTCCTGACTCTGCACCTGCTGAGGAGCAATGTATACTCAACCCGAGGACTGCGGAGCTGCTTGTTCTCTCGGCTGCTGTTGTCTCTGCTGTTGCTGTGGCCACTATGTAGGCCTGCCTGGTTACCTCTGCTGCTGAGGAGGAGGCCTAGGAGCAGGTGCTTGATGCCATGCTTGCTGCTGATGCTATTGCTACTGAGGAGGATGGGGAGGAGGCAACTACAATGGCCTCTACTGTTGCAAGGAAGAGGGCACTCATGCCTCTGATGCCCTATCTACCCACATCTATAACAAACATCAGAAAACGGCCTAGAGGAAGGGGTGGCTGGCTGCGCTGATGATGAAGCTATCGACTGTGTTGCGGGCTGCCTGAACTCAGATCTTCCTCTCTTCCTCTGCTAACGATGCTATCAAGAACTACCAGATGGTGCCCTCCTCTTCTGGTCTCTGCTGGAACTCTGATCACAGGTCCTCTGGGTCATAGCCCAGTCCTCCTCATAAACCAACAGTCGGTGGATGACCTGATAGAACGTTGTCAAGCAATAGCCCACTACTCGACTGCGGAGAGTGGGACACAAGCCGTTCTGCAACGAAGGGCCTTCCTCTTCTCATCATCGGTGAAATAAGGAGCAAATCTGGAAAGAGCAAAGAAACGGGCCTCATACTGAGGCACCATCATATCTCCCTAGATTAGAGTCTCGAACTTCATAGCCCTCTGCTCCTGAACATGCTCAGGGAAGAACTTCTGGTCGAAGCGGACCATGAATTCCTCCTAAGTCCAAACAAACTGGGGCCTAGCCATCCTTGACACTGATGACCAGCAATGCCAGGCCTCGCCATAAAAAAGAAAGGTAGATAGGGAAACTATCTGATCACTTGGACACTGTATAGTGTCAAAAATCCTATTAATCTCGGTATGCCACTACTCAGCGACAGAAGGGTCAAGTTCACCCCTAAGCCTCGGGGGTTCATGCTGCCGAAACTCACGAAATATCGCGCCCACACGCGGTAAATCAGACTGCACAAGAACCTCAGTGGCAGGCTGACGAGACTGAAGGACATTAGTGATGGCCTGTGAGACTCGTATCCTAGCCCATACTATTCCGTCGACTCCCGCGATCCTTCCCGACGAATTTTGACAATCCGCGACTTATAATCAACGTTTGCGCACGACCCTAAGTCGTATCCCATAGATTTGAGTCAGCTTAATCTAAGACATGTATCATTGCGACTACGCCGTCACTGCAGTGTGGACGCTGAGTATTACACACCGATCTGATACCCTAGTAGGGAGATGTGGACCTGCATTCCGTTCGAGAAAACACCGCGCGTTTGCATTCCTAAGAGAATGTCTACGACATGTCCCATTAATCAATCACTCAAATCAATCAATTAATCACCTCATGTCAAGTATAAGAGCAACCCATGCTTTCTTTCTCCACAAGTGAAGCAAACCCCAAAAGTCAACAAGTCTCTCACCTCACCCATCACTCACCTCACATCCATCACCCATCACTCTGTCTTCCTTACAACCCTCTCTCTCTCTCTCTCTCTCTCTCTTCATAATTTTCAAGCAACAAATCCTAAGCAAAGAGTGGACGTCCAACATTTCTAAGGAGAGAAAAAGGGTGTTGTGTGTGGCCCACTTCCCACCCCAAAAACCTTCATCCTAGCCATTCAATTCTCATCACCCTCCATCAAAGTGAAGCACAAGGATATCAGCTTTCCATCGGACCAATAAGATCAAATGGTGGGTGCTTCTATATGCTAGATTTTCATGTTTTTATGATGGGCCAAGTGAGGCCTACCGATTGATGGTATGGATCTCTCTTTAGACCCTTGATGTGGCCGATGGCCCACCTTGATTCTCATTATCATTCCATGGTGGGGCCATTCTCCATGGCTGTCGAGATTCAGAATCTAAACAATGACAATAAATTCAAAGTGAATAGACATCGAGTAAAGTCATTTGTTAAGAAATTTGATTCAGAGGATATGTCCATTCCTCTGAATGATCCTGTTTATCAAGATTGATCTCCTAGTCTGATGGCGGTGTAGTTAGGTTTTCTGTTTTTCTATTCTAGGATAATTTCCTTTCATGTTCTGTTTAGGATAGTCGACTTTATGCTGTTTAAGATAGTTTGCTTTCTGCTTGTTTTAGGATAGTTTGTTTTTGAACTCTTGTGCTAACCACTTTCACGCTGTGATTCTTTGGAAAAGCCTCAAAATTTCTTCATCAAGTACTATCTCTCCATCAGTCCTCTTTCAATTCCGTTGTCTCTTTTGTAAATCTTACTTATTTCTTTTACATTGAGGATAATGTAGATTTTAGGTTGGGTATCGGAGATTAGGTTACCTAATCAGTATTTTTTCAATTTTGAGTAAAATTTGAAAATATTTTTTAAAAATTTTCAAAGCTCATCTATTTTTAAAGCGATAAGTTGTGTATTTAAGAATGTTTTGAATGTGACAAAAAGATACAAATCGATTTTTGAATTATTGAAGTCAAAGCAACTAAGTAATTTATCACTGGTGGTTCTTACATTCACTTTGTTAAGAGGTTGTTCGAATAATATTTTATTCAAATTGTTCTCTGTAAATAGTATTAGATTTTCTAATTGTTAATGTGGTGATCATTGAAAGATATTGAGAACTGAATCTAGAGAATCTTATCCACCTTAAAAGAAGAAAAGAATCAGTTAAAAAATAAGAGATCGACAAAGAGGTCATAAAGAATGAAGAATGACAACATCATTGAGGAGAATGAAAAATGTCTTTGAAAAGAATGTAATGTCTAAAAAAAAGAATGAAAAGAATGAATGAATACAAATGGCCGTCGTTTTAAAATAAAAAACTGGAAAAAGAAGGAGAGGGGATAAGTTCAGAATCAATACTTAGGTTTTCAACTAATATTGAAGTGAGGAGCATGGCTAACATTATGAAAAGATAGTATTTTCACTGAGCACATTGAAAAACTTGATATGCGAACTATGCTCTGACCTAATGGATTAGGGATTTATTTGATCGGTTACTTATGTGGTTTGGCTCTAGGTTTTCAAAAACTCATTTTTCTCATCTTAAGTCTACTCAGGCATACTTGATCACACAAAAGATCGTTTCCTGAACAAGGTTGAACATTGCGCATTAAAGTTATTTTTTGCATACTTTGCTCGGGACTAGAAAAATGCTGGTTGGGGATTATGTTGAGGGTCAAATATTGCATATTAGATCCCAGTTATTACCTAGTTTTATACACATGATAATGTTTAAAGTTCTATTTTAATCATGTTTGTGTTGTAAGGTGAATTTAGGAGCTTGGACTGAAAAGGGTACCAAAAGCATGGATTTAATGCTAAAAAATCACCAAGGCAAGGGACAGATCTTAAGAGACCGAGATTGAAGAATTCACATGCCAAATATCTGAGAAACAAAGTGATTGAAGATAAAGGAGCTCGAAAATCATCCCGGATGCAAGATCACTAGGTTTCCACCATCCGTTTGGCACAAAACTTTATATCTGGCCTAAGGATCATAAAGAAACCATATACGTAAAATTTCAGCCCTTGAATTTTGTGGATGTGGTCCAATGAGAAGATCAGCCATAAATCACTGATTTGGGGCCCACTTGATCATTGGATATGCTTCAATTTTAGTCTCAACCCCTCAAATTAGATGGAGAAAAGAATGGACAACATGCATGATCCCTTCCCCGAAAACCAATCGAAACGCAACTCATTCTTATGGTTTATCTGCGCAAGGTGTGAAAGAAGAAAACTGAAAGCTCTCCATCGACTCTAGCCTAACCGACCGACCTACACCATGTTTATAAAAGGGGGAGAGAGAGAGAGAGATCATCTGATGTGAGAAGAAACGGATGAGAGAGAGAGAGCAGAGGAGCGGACGGCTACCACGAAGTTTTTCTCTTCCTCCTTAATAGTTTCTTCCTTTGTTTAAGAGATTTTTAGCTTGATTATGCCTATGGTTGGCTAAACCTCTTAGATAGGGCTAAGAGGTGAAGCTTGTAGAATGATGGGATCGTTTTTATGGCTTTGATTCATGTTAAGTTGAACTATCTTTGAATTTAGTTTGATTATCAGAAATACTTTTTAATGGTTTGTTGTGACTTAAATTATAATATATCTATGATAGCTTTGAGTATGTTCTTTTCATTATTGGGATTGTGAACTTGGGAACCCTGTTGTTCACCATCGTCCCCTAGACATGGTTGGATGATGGTATCCTTCCTAACGTTCATAGTTCTCTTAGATTGGTTGTGGATTAGTTAAATTCTATTGTTTGCTTTGTCTCATGGGCATGGTTTAGTGATGGAGTCACTTCTAGTTCTCATACCTATCATTCATTGAAAACTAGATCAGAGGAAGTTCAAAATTGATTTTTAATGAATTATCTTCCAATTGGATGAATATGGGACTCTGATTCCAATTGTATTCATGAATCGAGCATAGATCTCCCTGATCTCTACAAGTGGATCCTTGGAAACCCTAGTTTCCCACCTTTGAAGTTTACAAGTTTTAGTTAGATAGTTACAATTATTCTCTTAAATTTTTTGGATTTAGATTATATCTTCTTCTAGTTCTAGTTCTAGTTACTTTCAAAATACGTACAAGGTTCAGTCCCTGTGGATACGACCTCGGTCATATCGAGATTATTACTACATCGCGACCCTACACTTTGGGTTGTGAACACTAATACCAATTAATTCTAGAAAAACGTAGCCATAGTCCCCATAAAGTGTAGAGTTGCGATGTAGTATTAACTTGTGAGAACAAGGTCAAATCTGTAGGGACTAAACTTGTACATATTTTAAAAAGAACTAGAACTATAACTATAACTATAAATAGAAGAAGATCTAAATCTGAATTCTGGAATAAAAGAGAGTAATTGTGAATAATATTTAAACTATCAATTAAAGGTGGGAACTAGGGGTGTCAAGGATCCACTTGTAGCTATTAAGATGTTACCTTGCTTGATTCAATAAACACAATTGGAATTGGAGTCCTATCCTATCCAATTGGAAGATAAAGCAATTTAAATCAAATATGAACTTTTTATTGACCTAATTCTCAATGGAGGAGAATTACGAAGATTGGAAGGGATTCCATCACCTTACCATACCCAAGGGACGATGGTGAACAATAAGATTTACTAATCTCACTATCTCAAAACAGGAAAAGAAGATATTCAAAGCTATCACAGTATCTATTGTAATTTGAGTCACAATAAAAAATAGAAAACAATGAAGTTCAATAAGAACAAGAATAAAAAAGAATTAAATATCCCAACACACTACAAGCTTCACCTCTTAGCCCTAACTAAGAGGTTTAGCCAACCATAGACATGATTGAAACTAAATCTCTTAAACAAAACATGAAAAATAAATTAGGGAAGAAGAAAAATTATTTGGCGGTGCTCCACCCTTGTGCTATGCTCCTTGAGACCTTTCCAAACCCTAGAAGATGTTTTAAAGTATCCTAGGGAGTCCTATTTATAATTGTGGAACTCCAACTTTTGCACCTAGTTGGAAAAATCTAGAAACTGCCTTAAATTTATGTACTCTCTGCAATTTGTTAAATTAAACTTCACTCTACATAGTTTCTCAAAATATACTTCACTCTGCACAGCTAAAATGGACTCCGAGTTTCAGAATATACTTTTGAGGATAATTTTAGGAATATGTTTGTTTTAAGGACAATTTCAGGATTCCTTTTCTTCACTTCAAATCTTTGATTCTCTTCATTCCTCACTTGGTTTTCTTGGATCTTTGGCATGTGAATTCTTCATTAATGCCTTTTAAATTTCTAAATCTTCATTTAGTAATCTTTTGAGCATAAATCTTCCTTTTGGCATCAATTTCACATTAAGCTCTCGAAATCACCTCGCACATGAAAACATGCATAATTAAATCGATTAAGCACTATCATGTTTATAAAACCAAGGTATAAATAGGGAGAAATATGCAATATTTCACACTTAACAGGCATCTAGTTGAGATCAAATAGACTTCGATGACATTGAAGACATGGCCGATGACATCGATCGAGAGTCATGGATGTCGAACAACTAAACTGGATTTTGGTCTAGAATTAGATGGCATCGAGGTCACCTCGATGACATCGAAACTTAAGTTTCGATGGAAGTTTCGATGGCATCAAAGTACCCTCGATGTCATTGATTTTGGATTCAGAAATGTCCAGCAAGGTTTTTGAATTTTTCCCCTGATTCTCTCAATGGCATCGAAGTCACTTCGCTGACATCGAAACATGATACTCCATGACATCGATGATTGGGTCAATGACATCGAAGTTGGTCCAGATATGTCTAGTAAGAAAACATCAATTTTTTTATAAAATTTTCGATGACATCAGGGAACCCTTCAATGACATTGAAGGACCTTCAATGACATCGAAAGAGTTGTATTCTCCTCATTGTTTAACCATTGGAGCTTGAATTTTTTATAAAGGGCATTTAGTTCTCAGTTATAATGATGGGTTTTTGGATCAACTAGAGGTAACGTGATCCCATGTTTATATCTTCCAATCCTTGCCACCATTCCTATGAGTTTTAAGCAATCTTTCTTGAGATTTCAACTCTAATGAGGATTCCAACCTTATCATTGGAGATGTACAAGAGTAGGTTAGAGTGTAAGAGTTTGTGTCCTAAACTCACCTAGGTTATAGGACTTTAGCTCTTCCTTATGGCCTAATTTTGTGGTTCTTATGTACGACCATGGTTGTTGGTTAGCCTAAGAAGAAACCAACCAATATCTCTCACGGGAGCCTCCAACGGGAGAATACATGCCGGGTTCTTGCATAGGTGTAAGACCCGTATCCTAGAACGTACCATTCTGTAGGTTCCCGCGGTCTTTCCGGTCGAATTCCGGCAACCTTCGACCCTTAACCGGCGTTGCGCACGACCTTGATTCACACGTCGTTAATCTGATTTGATTCAACCCAAGACTTGTACCATTGCGACCGCGCTGTTACTGCGGTTCCGATGCCGCGACTCGCGCGCCAAGGCAATACTCTGGCCAGGAGATGTGAGCCAGCGTTCGGTGCAAGGAAAATACCACGCGTTGCGAAACCCAAGAGAATCTCAACGAGATGTCACATCAATCACCCATCAATCAATCCATCACTTTTCACCCTTTCCCAAGCAAGCCTCAAAGTCAAAAAGTTCTTACACAAGCCATGCCTCTCTTACACAAATGGCCAACAAAGTAAAAAAGGTGCTCTTACATCCATCACACCACATCCATCACCCATCTCCCTTTACAAGCCTCTCTCTTCTTTTTTTTCAAAACACTTTTCAAGTAACCTAAAACCTCTCACACGTCTTTTTTTTTCAAAACACTTTTCAAGTAACCTAAAACCTCTCACACGTCCAAGCTTTTCCACTCTAAGAGAGCTACAAGTGTGGCCCACCTTTCCCACCCTCTCATCTCCCATCTCCACCATCCAAACCTCATCTTCCCCATTGGAATCAAAGCTAAGGAGCTAAGGAAGCCTTTGGTGCAAGAAGAAAGCGGTGGGTGATCTTGGATTTTGCATTCCATTTCATTGTTTGATTTAAGGGTCCATATTCATGTAGGACCCATCTTGATGTAGTTTTTGTATCAAAGAGGGGCCCATAGTGGCAGGGCCCCTCCATCTTTACCGGTGTCTCTCTCTCCCTCTCTCTTTCTATGATCTTGGCCACCCATGATGTGTGTATTTCATCCATGCCATCTACCGGTGGACCCCATCCATATGGGACACACCATGAGGTTTATGTACCATCCCAACCACCCATTGGGGGCCCACCTTTCAGGCAGCTATCAGTGGGGTGTGGATGCTAGTGGAGTGTGATATGACGTGGGGCCCACCTTCATAGCTCACGTGGAAGGCTGAGTGAAAGATCCCTCGATTCAACGCTGGGCATGGGCCCACCTCCATAGCCAACCGACAGACGGCGTGGAGATACCTCGTTTCACACCAGAGGTCTTAGCATCGATCCTGTGGAGGTGGTTACATGCAGTAGAGAAAGAGAAAAAAAGGGTTTTTGGTGGGCCGCTCATGCAGGCCCCACCTTGATATATGTGTTCAATCCACGCCGTCCATCCTAATCCTTGCCTCATTTTAGGCGTTGAGCCGAAAAAAGGTTAATACGATAATCAGGTGGGCCATACCATAGAAGACTACATTTCATACCGTTTAAGGCTATTAGGACCCACCTTTCTATTTCTATACGCCAAAAATATCCAATATTAGACTGGTTTGGTGTATTCTGAGCCATAGAATTCACTAGATGGAGTGGATTCTCCGGTAGCAGGCCCCACATGTAAGTTTTCCCAAAAAAAAAAATAGAAAAGGAAGAAAGGAAGCAGCGTTGCTACTGTGTCAGGCTGCGGTAGGCGCTGCCTGCCCACCTGCGCCAGCGGTGGGCGGACAGGCAGCACCCACGGCTCCTACCGTGGGCCCCACCATGATGCTCATTTGTCATCCCAACCGTTTGTTATGTAGGCCACCTCCTAAGGTGGGCCCCCTTCAAAAATCAGACCGATCTGAGTATCATATGGCCCACACCAAAGGAAACAGTGGGTTTGAACCTCTGCCATTGAAACCCTTCTGTGGGCCATATAAGTTTTAGATCGAGATGAAATTTATGTTTTCCTTTCACTCAGGTCCGGGTGACCTTGTCAACCGGTTGGATGGCATGTAAACATTATGGTGGGCCCCACGTGGAGCCCACATGATGTGTGTACTTTGCGTCCACCGTCCGCTGGACGGTGGAGCCCACAGTTATTATTTGTTATATCCCCACCGTCTAGGGGACGGTGGGTGTGCGTGGGTGCGTGTGTGTGTGCATGCATATGTGTATGCGTGTGTGTGTGCATGCATATGTGTATGCGTGTATGCGTGCATGTGTGTACACCTATTTGTGCGTGCGTGCGTGTGTATATATATATGTATTATATTGTGTATATAAATGTTATATATGTTATATATATTATATATATTATATATAGTATATTTCATATATATATATATGTGATGGTGGGCCTTCATGGGTCCCACCATGATGCATGTGTTGCGTCTAAGCTGTCCATCTATTTTTAGAAGCTCATTTTGTTAGCATGAGCTAAAGATTGAGTCAGATCTACAGTTCAAGTGGACCCCACTTTGATATATGTATGGGAACCATTCGGTGTATTCGTGGCCCATGGGTTGAGGCCCATTTGATGTACAATATGGGGCCCAATTGGTGTGGCCCATTTGATACATATAAGACCCATAAGAGTAGGCCCATTTGATGCAATCTAAGGCCCATGGGTTATGACCCATTGCAATGCGTATAAAGCCCATTAATGCGGCCCATTTGATGAATGTAAGGCCCATGTGATACGGCCCATTTGATGTATTTAAGGCCCAATGGGATGTACCTAAGGTCCATTGCAATGTGTGATCCCAACATGGTTTATGTAATGATGTTTACGACGGGAAATGCCTTGGAAACAATGTTGGTTTGACGTCCACGTTGTAGAATAATATTGGTTAAATGTCCACCTTATGATTCTCCCTAGGGCCCATTGTTAGGCCCATACTTGTAGGCCGTCTAGGCCCATCTCCTTATAAACAACATATATCCCATATAACATGTTTAGTATAGTCCCATAATTTATGATCATACGCATCATATGTATGCGTGGTATGAGAAGTGACTGATCATAGCATATGCCTTCGGGCAGATTGTTTAGGGGCTCTCGGTTAGGCGGTGTTGCCCCACATGAGCGCACGAGAAGCGCAGGATTGCTGCATGACTGGATAGTATGATTCATGCATTCACATTGTGTGATATGGTTACTGTACGTCCTAGCGACATCAGGGCCGTAGCCTTCACAGGCATATCGTGGTTGGCAGGATTGGATACCGAAAATCTTGTTTTACATGGGGTGCTATAGATATCCCTAGGTGAAAGTCCCTAAACTCTTATGGTACTAAGAGGTTGCTCCAATGTCTAGACCGAGTGGGTGCATGAGCGCCGAGGGTCGATTCCCAGAAGGTCGCGCTTTTCATTGTGTCGTGGTCAGTTGGAAGGGGGTGCGGCCTTACCCTCCCGAGAAGAGGGGGCAATGCTAGGCCGAGTCTGACCGGCTCGAGGAATGGGTCCGCTATCGACGAGCCGAGCCTGATATTGGCAGGCGGGTAGTGAGGTCTCTTTCACTTACCTTATTGCGCGCGATGGGGCGACAATCTGGTTTAGAGTGTACTAGACCCTGGTGATATTCCATATTTGAGCTGTATTGATATATGGACTTAGATGAGGATTTGTATGCTTGACTTGCATCTTGCATCGTATAGCCTTGGTATGGCCGACATCATTCATGCCATGCATCGCATAGCCTGGTACGGCTAACGGTATTCATGGATTCACCAGCATGTTCCGCATTACTCTGATACTGCATATATGCATTACTACCTTGTGCACACACTTTCACCACCCTCTAAGCTTTCTATAAGCTTATGTACGACCGTTGCGTGCAGGTGACGCGAGGACTCAGCAGCACTGAGGCAGGAGCACAGAGCAGATCATTTTGGAGCTTTTTGTCTGTGATCATTGTATTTCCCTTTTTGCTCATTGTACTTGTAAAGTTTTTTATCATAGTGGAAATGTGATGGAGTTTTTGCTTGTTATTTGTGGGTTATGCCTTTGGTTATGCTTATGATGAATTAAACTGATGTTGAAAATCCTCCATGTAGCATCCCAGGATCGGAACCTGGCGTATGGGCTCTGGGAGCCGAGAATGGGGTTCTACGGAGGCTGTCGGTGCCGGATTCGGTGATCGGGAATTTTGTGAGCTCAGTTTCCAAGTTTGGGGTGTGACAGAAGTTGGTATCAGAGCATAACTCTGGAATAACCAAGAACAACATTACATGTCTGCTATGAGTTAGAATGATTGAGTCCTTAGTTTGGATAGCTTAGTGATCTTTTATTACCGACCATTAACATGCGTATCTTCGAGAGTTTCCAAGTTGATAGGAGCCTTCGGTCTTCCTGCAGGACATGACATGCCAAAGAGTGACCCGATCTACCCTCGCACAACCACCTGAGACTCCCTCATCACTGCCTGAGACTCCCGCACTACCACCTACGATGCCCATTCCACCACAAGGGATTCCTACTGCCCATCCTGAGTATGCTGCTCCTCCACCAGAGACTGGTGCGGACCCAACCGTATCCGTGAGTGCTTCCCAGTTACAGCAGATGTTGCAGGCTGTGGCGGCGGCACTACAGGGGCAGGGCAGGCACCCTGTTGTTTCACCAGAGCAGGCCGAGCAGGACCGCGGGAGCGCCCTCCTTCATGAGTTTCGACTACTCGATCCCCCGCGAGCCAGACCCGACGGTAGCTGAGAGATGACACGCCGATGTGGAGAAGATATTTGAGACGATAGGATGCACGACCAGTCCGATTAGGCTGAGTGGGCCGGTTCTCAGTCTGATCATGGTCAGAGGAGAGACCAGAAGAGGCCCGCTCCTTCTAGTGACTCGCAGTAGCATCGACCGCAGCAGCAGAGGCGCACAGGTCGCCCAGCCTTCCAAGCGCCAGCAGCGCCTCCAACATCACCTTCGAGGCAGTTCACCGGCACCTGTTTTGGGTGCAATGCGACAGGGCACCGTATGTGGGAGTGTCCTCGCCCTCAGCAGCAGCAGCAAAGGCCCCCACAGCAGCAGCAGCAGCCGAGAGGTCCACAGCAGCCTCCACCATAGCAGCAGAGACCCGCACAGCAGCAGCGACAGCAGCCCCCACCACCGAGGCCACCTCAGCAGCAGCATCAGCACCAGCCTCCGAGACCGCAGCAACAGAGGCAGCAGTTTCGTCCGCCTCAGCGACCCCAGCAGCAGCAGCACGTTCAAAGGGGACAGACACCTCCTCAGCCAGTTCAGGCTAGGTTCTACGTGGCTCAGCAGGATCCGCAGTCATCGTAAGGGATTGTCGAGGGTATGCTTTTAGTCTCTGCATGCATTGCACGTGTGTTGTTTGATTCTAGTGCATCGCATTATTTTGTGGCCGAGAGTTTCTGCCAATCAACTGGCCTACCGTTGGAGTCTACTCGTGAGAGTCTATCAGTATTGACTCCCTTGGGGAAGACTGTAGTGTTTGGCCGATTTTGCTCGTCTTGCCCCGTTCTAGTTGGGGGTACCTTTTTGCTACCGATCTATTTGTATTACTGATGTCCGAGTTTGATGTCATCCTGGGCATGGATTGGCTTGCCGAGTACCACGCCATCTTGGACTACTCTGAGAGGACCGTCACATTTAATATATCAGGCTTGTCGCGGTTTCAGTTCGTTACAGAGCACCGAGGAGAGCCGTTGTCTTACTTAATGTCCTGCGCCGTTGAGGAGCCTGTTGTCGCTTGTATTGATCAGATGCCAATTGTTTACGATTTTCCCGATGTGTTTCAGGAGATTCCGGGATTATCGCCTCGCTGACTCATCGAGTTTCAGATTGATCTTGTGCCCGGTACCGCGCCTATCTCGAAGGCCACGTATCGTATGGCACCGTTGGAGTTGAGGGAACTGCAGAAGTAGTTGGACGAGTTGCGCAAGTTGGGTTTTATACGTCCGAGCAGTTTGTCGTGGGGAGCGCCGGTACTCTTCGTGAAGAAGAAGGATGGATCGTTGAGGCTCTGCGTAGACTACCTCGAGCTCAACAAGTTCACGATCAAGAACAAGTATCCGCTTCCGAGGATTGATGATTTGTTCGATCAGCTGCAGGGTGCACAGTTCTTTTCGAAGATTAAGTTGCGTTCCGGTTAACATCAAATTCGGGTCCGAGAGGAGGACATTCCGAAAACTGCTTTCAGGACGCGCTACGGTCATTTTGAGTTCCAGGTCATGTCCTTCGGACAGACTAATGCACCCGCGGTCTTCATACAGTTGATGAAGGAGGTCTTCCAGCCTTATCTTGATCAGTTTGTTGTAGTCTTCATCGACGACATTCTGATTATTTGAGGACCCGTGAGGAGCATGAGTAACATCTGGAGGTTACGTTGCAGACCCTCCGCGCACACTAGCTTTATGCGAAGCTGGAGAAGTGCGAGTTCTGGCAGGATGAGGTGAAGTTCCTTGGTCACATAGTGACGAGGGAGGGCGTCGCAGTGAACCCCTCGAAGGTTGAGGCAGTGCGTTAGTGGGGCTAGCCCACGACTGCGTCCGAGATCAGCAATTTCTTTAGTTTAGCGGGCTATTACCGGCGTTTCATTGAGGGCTTCTCTCATATTGCAGCCCCGCTGACCAGGTTGACTCATAAGGGCGCAGAGTTTATTTGGAGCGACGCCTACGAGAGAGCATTTATGGAGTTGAAGGACCATCTGACGTCCGCTCCTATCCTCACTCTTCCCTCTGGGAGTGATGGATTTACCATATTCACCGATGCCTCGCATATTGGTTTGGATGTTGTCCTGATGCAGCATGGGAGACCAGTGGCCTTCGCATCTCGCCAGCTCAAGATCCATGAGCTGAACTATCCCACAGATAATTTGGAGCTGGCTGCAGTTGTCTTCGTACTGAAGGTGTGGAGGCACTATCTCTATGGGGTTAGGTTCGAGCTCTTCTACGACCACAAGAGCTTGAAGTACCTCTTCTCGCAATCTGAGTTGAACATGAGGCGGAGGCGCTGGATGGAGCTCCTGAAGGACTATGACTTCTATCTTTAGTACCAACCGGGCAAGGCGAACGTGGTGGCAGATACCCTTAGCCGTCAGCCACGAGGCCTGGTGGCGCGTATGATGATTCAGGAGTGGCAGATGCTTGAGGATGTAGCAGAGTATGATTTTGAGTTCGCCCTGCAGTCTTCTATCGTGCAGTTATCGAGCCTGTCGATTCAACCCTCTCTTGTCGCAACGGTGATCGAGGCTCAACAGGCTGATGAGTCATTGCAGAGTTATATGGTAGAGGCGGCATCTAGGAGTCAGGCAGATTGGCAGATTGGTACAAATGGTGGATTTCGCTTCAGAGACCGATTATGTGTCCTGGATATTCTTGAGTTACGCAGAGATCTTATGACCGAGGCACATCGATCGTGGTTTTCTATCCATCCTGGCTCGACGAAGATGTACTGTGATGTGAAGCGACAATATTTTTAGGCGGGGATGAAGCGCCAGATAGATAGTTTTGTGGCCGAGTGTGACACATGCCAGCATGTCAAGGCCGATCATCAGAGACCCCCTGGTCTATTGCACCTGTTGAGTATCCCGATGTGGAAGTGGGAGCACGTGTCGATAGATTTCATTATGGGCTTGTCGAGGACTCAGCGCGGTCATGACCCCATTTGGGTTATTGTGGATCGTCTGACGAAGTCGGCACATTTTCTCGCGATGCGTGCAACTTGGTCTATGGACCGGCTTGCGAGATTATTCCTCGAGGAGATCGTGAGACTGTAAGGTGTTCTAGTCTCAATCATTTCAGACCGAGACTCGAGGTTTACGTCTCAGTTTTGGGGGAGCTTCCAGAGAGCGATGGAGACTGATTTACAGCTTAGCACCGTGTATCATCCGCAGACCAATGGCCAGACCGAGAGGGTCAACCAGATCCTTGAGGATATGCTTTGGGCCTGCGTGATTGATTTCAGGGGTAGCTGGGATGAGCATCTGCGATTGGCTGAGTTTGCATATAATAACAGCTATCAGGCGACCATCGACATGGCTCCTTTTGAGGCACTATATAGCAGACCATGCAGATCACCGAGTTGTTGGACCGAGGTTGGAGAGCACCGTCTCCTAGGTCACGAGTTCGTGTAGGAGACGTCAGAGGCTATCGATGTCATCAGGCAGAGGATGCGCACAGCTCAGAGCCGGCAGAAGAGTTTTGCTGATCATCGGTGTCGTCCCTTGGAGTTTGATGTAGGGGACCATGTGTATCTCAAGGTCTCGCCCATGAAGGGCGTAGTTTGTTTTGGAAGGAAGGGCAAGCTTGCCCCGAGATTCATAGGACCTTTTGAGATCACTGGGCGCGTTAGTGCCATGGCCTATCGGCTTGCCTTGCCATCTCAGTTGTCTGGTGTCCACAACAATTTTCATGTCTCTATGTTGAGGAAGTGTGGGTCAGACATCGTTCCTGTTATTGATTGGCAGCCGTTAGAGGTTCGTGAGGACGCTTCCTATATCGAGCAGCGAGTTCGTATCCTTGATCGTAAGGAGCAGGTCCTCCGGACCAAGGTCATTCCTTTGGTGAAGGTTCAGTGGGGTCACCATTCTGTAGAGGAGGCTTCTTGGGAGCGCGAGGCTGAGATTTGAGAGCGTTATCCCCATCTCTTTGATGACTGATTATGTGTTGTATTTTGTATGTTATTTCTGATTTTATATGATGATATTATGTCTCTTCTTCCTCACGAGTTATAACTAGTTGCGATGATTGTATAAATTTTGAGGATGAAATTTTTATTAGGCGGAGAGAGCGATAAGACCCGTATCCTATATCGTACCGTTCTGTAGTTTCCCACGGTCTTTTCGGTCGAATTTCGACAACCTTTGACCCTTAACCGGCGTTGCGCACGACCTTGATTCACACACCATTAATCTGATTAGACTCAACCCGAGACTTGTACCATTGCGACCGCACCGTCGCAGCAGTTCCGATGTCGCGACTCGTGCACCGAGGCAATACTCTGGCTAGGAGATGTGGGCCAGCGTTCAGTGCAAGGAAAACACCGTGCACTGTGAAACCCAAGAGAATCTAAACGAGATGTCACATCAATCGCCCATCAATCCATCACTTTTCACCCTTTCCCAAGCAAGCCTCAAAGTAAAAAAGTTCTTACACAAGCCATGCCTCTTTTACACAAATGGCCAACAAAGTCAAAAGGGTGCTCTTACATCCATCACACCACATCCATCACCCATCTCCCTTTATAAGCCTCTCTCTTCTTTTTTTTTCAAAACACTTTCCAAGCAACCCAAAACCTCTCACACGTCCAAGCTTTTCCACTCTAAGAGAGCTACAAGTGTGGCCCACCTTTCCCACCCTCTCATCTCCCATCTCCACCATCCAAACCTTATCTTCCCCATTGGAATCAAAGCTAAGGAGCTAAGGAAGCCTTTGGTGCAAGAAGAAAGCGGTGGGTGATCTTGGATTTTACATTCCATTTTCATTATTTGATTTAAGGGTCCATATTCATGTAGGACCCATCTTGATGTAGTTTTTGTATCAAAGAGAGGCCCATAGTGGCGGGGCCCCTCCATCTTTACCGGTGTCTCTCTCTCCCTCTCTGTTTCTATAATCTTGGCCACCCATGATGTGTGTATTTCATCCATGCCATCTACCGGTGGACCCCATCCATATGGGACACACCATGAGGTTTATGTACCATCCCAACCACCCATTGGGGGCCCACCTTTCAGGCGGCTATCAGTGGGGTGTGGCTGCCAGTGGAGTGTGATATGACGTGAGGCCCACCTCCATAGCTCACGTGGAAGGCTGAGTAAATGATCCCTCATTTCAATGCTAGGCGTGGGCCCACCTCCATAGCCAACCGACAGACGACGTGGAGATACCTCGTTTCACACCAGAGGTCTTAGCATCGATTATGTGGAGGTGGCTACATGTAGCAGAGAAAGAGAAAAAAAAGGGTTTTTGGTGGGCCGCTCATGCAGGCCCCACCTTGATATATGTGTTTAATCTACGCCATCCATCCTAATCCTTGCCTCATTTTAGGCGTTGAGCCGAAAAATGAGGTCAATATGATAATTAGCGGGCCATACCATAGAAGACTACATTTCATACCGTTTAAGGCTATTAGATCCACTTTTCTGTTTCTATACACCAAAAATACCCAATATTAGATTGGTTTGGTGTATTCCGAGCCATAGAATTCACTGGACGGAGTGGATTCTCCGGTAGCGGGCCCCACATGTAAGTTTTCCCCAAAAAATAAAAAAAGAAAAAAGAAAAATAGAAAAAGGAAGAAGAAAGGAAGCAGCGTTGCTGCTGTGTCAGGCTACGGCAGGCGCTGCCTGTGCACCTGCGCTAGTGGCGGGCGGATAGGAAGCACCCACGGCTCCTGCCGTGGGCCCCACCATAATGCTCATTTGTCATCCCAACAGCTTATTGTGTAGGCCACCTCCTAAGGTGGGCCCCCTCCAAAAATTAAACTGATCTGAGTATCGGATGGCCCACACCAAAGGAAACAGTGGGATTGAACCTCTGCCATTGAAACCCTTCTGTGGGCCACAGAAGTTTTCGATTAAGATGAAATTTGTGTTTTCCTTTCACTCAGGTCCGGGTGACCTTGTCAACCAGTTGGATGGCATGTAAACATTACGGTGGGCCCCACGTGGAGCCCACATGATGTATGTACTTTGCGTCCACCGTTCGCTAGACGGTGGAGCCCACAGTTATGTATTTGCTATATCCCACCGTCCAAGGGATGGTGGGTGTGTGTGGGTGCATGCGTGTGCGTGTGTGCGTGCATATGTGTGTGCGTGTATGCGTGCATGTGTGTACACCTGTGTGTGCATGCGTATGTGTGTGTGTATATATATATATATGTATTATATTGTGTACATAGATGTTATATATGTTATATATGTTATATATATTATATATAGTATATTTCATATATATATGTGATGGTGGGCCTTCATGGGCCCCACCATGATGCATGTGTTGCGCCCAAGCCGTCCATCTATTTTTGGAAGCTCATTTTGTTAGCATGAGCTAAAGATTGAGTCAGATCTATAGTTCAAGTGGACCCCACTTTGATATATGTATGGGGCCCATTCGGTGTATTCGTGGCCCATGGGTTGAGGCCCATTTGATGTACAATATGGGGCCCAATTGGTGTGGCCCATTTGATACATATAAGACCCATAAGATTAGGCCCATTTGATGCAATCTAAGGCCCATGGGTTATGACCCATTACAATGCGTATAAGGCCCATTAATGCGGCCCATTTGATGAATGTAAGGCCCATGTGATACGGCCCATTTGATGTATTTAAGGCCCAATGGGATGTACCTAAGGTCCATTGCAATGTGTGATCCCAACATGGTTTATGTAATGATGTTTACGACGAGAAATGCCTTGGGAACAATGTTGGTTTGACGTCCACGTTGTAGAATAATATTGGTTAAATGTCCGCCTTATAATTCTCCCTAGGGCCCATTATTAGGCCCATACTTGTAGGCCGTCTAGGCCCATCTCCTTATAAACAACATATATCCCATATAACATGTTTAGTATAGTCCCATAATTCATGATCATACGCATCATATGTATGCATGGTATGAGAAGTGACTGATCATAGCATATGCCTTCGGGCAGATTGTTTAGGGGCTCCCGGTTAGGCGGTGTTGCCCCACATGAGCGCACGAGAAGCGCAGGATTGCTGCATGACTGGATAGTATGATTCATGCATTCACATTGTGTGATATGGTTACTGTACGTCCTAGCGACATCAGGGCCGTAGCCTTCACAGGCATATCGTGGTTGGCAGGATTGGATACCGAAAATCTTGTTTTACATGGGGTGCTATAGATATCCCTAGGTGAAAGTCCCTAAACTCTTATGGTACCAAGAGGTTGCTCCAACGTCTAGACCGAGTGGGTGCATGAGCGCCGAGGGTCGATTCCCAGAAGGTTGCGCTTTTCATTGTGTCGTGGTCAGTTGGAAGGGGGTGCGGCCTTACCCTCCCGAGAAGAGGGGGCAATGCTAGGCCGAGTCTGACCGGCTCGAGGAATGGGTCCGCTATCGACGAGCCGAGCCCGATATTGGCAGGCGGGTAGTGAGGTCTCTTTCACTTACCTTATTGCGCACGATGGGGCGACAATCTGGTTTAGAGTGTACTAGACCCTGGTGATATTTCATATTTGAGCTGTATTGATATATGGACTTAGATGAGGATTTGTATGCTTGACTTGCATCTTGCATCGCATAGCCTTGGTATGGCCGACAACATTCATGCCTTGCATCGCATAGCCTTTGTACGGCTAACGGTATTCATGGATTCACCAGTATGTTCCGCATTACTCTGATACTACATATCTGCATTACTACCTTACACACACATTTCACCACCCTCTAAGCTTTCTATAAGCTTATGCACGACCATTGCGTGCAGGTGACGCGAGGACGCAGCAGCGCTAAGGCAGGAGCACAGAGCAGATCATTTTGGAGCTTTTTGTCTGTGATCATTGTATTTCCCTTTATGCTCATTGTACTTGTAAAGTTTTTGATCATAGTGGAAACGTAATGGAGTTTTTGGTTGTTGTTTGTGGGTTATGCCTTTGGTTATGCTTATGACGAATTAAACTGATGTTGAAAATCCTCCTTGTAGCATCCTAGGATCGGAACCTGGCGTATGGGCGCTGGAAGCCGAGAATGGGGTTCTACGGAGGCTGTCGGTGCCGGATTCGGCGATCGGAATTTTGTGAGCCCGGTTTCTGAGTTTGGGGTGTGACAATAGGACCCTTGCTCCTGTATAGGGCATAAACCTTAGGTTCTTATATCTGACCTTGACTTTAGTGTGGAGTCTAAATCCCTATGTTCTTGTGTAGCACCATGGCTCTTGTGTAGGGCCTAAAACTAAGGTTTTGGTGTAGGACCTTTCCTCTTGTGTAGGGCATAAATTTAGAGTCCTTGTCATGGGCTGTATGTTGAGGGTCCAAATATTGCATATTTATACCTTGGTTTTATGAATATGATACTGTTTAATGTCCTATTTTACTCATATTTGTGTTACAAGGTGAATTTAAGAGCTTGTATTGGAAAATGTGCTAAAAGCATGGATTTGATGCTCAAAGATCACCATGGCAAAGAATGGATTTTAGGAGACAAAGATTGAGGATTTCAAGGTCCCAAGATTCAAGAAAACCAAGTGGAGAATGAACGAAGTCGAAAGAACAAGTGCAGAATTCACATTAACTGTGTCATCAGTCACCGTTCGATGACATCGAAGACACATTCGATTACTGTAACACCACAAATTTTCGCTATTTTGAAATTTCAAAAAATCTTAATTTTTTTTTATATAACTAGCCACATCATCACTTACTGACCCTCGACACTCGAGTGGGCTTATATTCGGCCAGTACCGATAAAGAACCATATAAATAGGATTGATCGACTGTAGAAAACCAATGAATCTGCCCGATCACTTAAACATCAAGCTTAGCCTCGAGATTTATTCACATAGGGTCCAATTCTAGCCGACCCATCACTGACTAAATAAGATGACCGTAACTAAATAAAGAGATGCCAAGAGTTGTGACAATTAAGGGTCGGATCTTAATTAACAAACCAAACTGAGTCAGTATCCTTTTAGCCTAAGAACCGATGATTTAGAGTGATTATAATCGAATCTTCATTTTCACTGGTTGCGAATAGCTCACACTATGAACTTAGCTAATCCAAATCCTAATAATTGCGCACAAGAAATCTTGATACCTTATTCATTCCAAAGTGTCCCGATTTCCCAAACAATCTCTAGACCACTTGTTAGTGGGCCACTAGTTCCAAAATTATAGAATAATATCCGTCTCACTGGGCTTGACATCCATCGCGGGTAGCTAACCAAGAAAGTGCTTAGAATGACTCAATTTGGGCCGAAAGCTAAGTGCTTGCAATGCGCGAGTCCCCTAGGCCAAAATCTGAAACTTAAGCGAAACAGACATTCCGTTCTTTTATGAAGTTATGGCTTTCAGACCGTCAATCCACAACTAAAATTGGAGTACTGATTAATGATATTTCCCTGCTCATATCAATATAGTCGCGGCCCCAATTGACCATCGGTGACTATTAAATAGACTTCTAATCATATCTGTTGATTGACACATCTAAATAACGAGCCGATCATATCTATATGTAGATCATCATTAGGGTTAACTATCCTATGGTGTATATCGACATGTCCACCCCATAATGGGCCTTAAAGGTTTGAAAAACCCTCCCATAAAGCTAGTATAGTAAAAACTCAACCATTAGGGCCATTTACACCAAATTTGGCACTATATAAGGGCCTCATTTGGGCACCCCATCTCTCCATACAAATTTACATCCTCTAAGGGAGAGAGAGAGAGAAAGAGAAGGAGAAAGAAGAAGAGAAGAAGAGTGAGAGTAGGAGTGGGGAAGCTTTAGTGCTTCCCTTAATCGGTTTCCTTCAATCAAAGCCCTAGTATCGATCATTTTCCTCTGCTGAATCTCATATAGTTCTTGATGTTTATATAAGAATTTTTTATTTTCCCCAAATCCCTAACCATAGGAGCTCAAAAATTGGATATTCCTTCTTAAGGTTCAGAACATTATCTCTAGGTTATCATTTATCGACCCTTGAGGGTCTCAGTTAATGGTGTCTTATGTTGAATATGTTGTAATAGCTAGCATGTTCATATGTCATGCTTGATTATATTATATACTATTGATTGGATATGGATTCTCACATGTTCGATGAAATGTCTAAGTGGTAGAATGTGTGTTTTGTAGATGTTCACATGCTTGATTTATCACCTAAGTGATTATATTACTTTATGCATGCCCAAACGTTTGATTTAATGTTTTAGTGAGTGTAATACTCTATGGATGCGCATGTGTTCGATAAAATGCCCAAGTGGTTGTATAGTGAAATTTATGCTATAATTGTGTGACATAAAGTTTAGTCCATAGAATTACTTCAGATTGATGTTGGGTCAGTCAGTAAATCGTCCAAACCAAGGGGTGGCCCTAGTTAGGCCGGCCACCCTAGGCTTGTTTGATCGACCCGAGTAAACATGAACGACTGACAATAGCTAAACTACATGGGTTGCTTTCACCTAATTCCAGTTGTGTCATGGTTCTCCCTCGTCAATCAAATTAGTCCACTAGCAGACTGATCATGTATGTTCACAATGTATAACATGATTAAATGAAATCTAGGATACCTCGTTCCCAATGGATGTGTCTATTCATAACCATTTATGTAATACGATCCCCCTAAGACTCATGAGCCGGGCATGATGGTATGGGACACTGTGTCTGAGCTGTTGGCTTATGCTGGGGTGACTAACCTCCCCATAGTGACCAGTGAGCACCAATAGAGGTGATAGACCAATGTTCGAATGGCCCCCATCAAATTACTCAGCCGATGGTTGCGTTATAGAGTACCGTTCGAACGACACGGGTGTAAATGAAATTGGGTGACGAGCCATTTTCTTTTATGTGTTTTGGTTTTATGTGATAAGCCCGCACCTCAGAATTAAGTGATCATATCCAGTATTGGGTGACGATTCATACCGGGTTGATCCTCATACATTTAGGTATTATGTCGTACCTTTAAAATGGTTGATTTGTGAGACAAACGGGTGATACCTAAAGTTGGATCAAGGGACACTGGTAAGTATTTGCTATGTGCAGCAACGAGTCACGTGATCCTAGCTTCGCCAATATGTTAGATGAATTGAACTTAATAATTACTCGGCTAACATGATCATGCACCATATTACATTAGTTAGAATGTGGCGGAACAGGCGTTGAAGTCACACGTTTGAGGGAGTGTTGTCATTTGCGAACCAGGTGGTCGGAGTCGTATGTGAGGGAGTGTTGTTTGGAAATGGCATGCATCATGTTATATCTTCATATGCATATTTAATAAGAGTATTTAGAAAATGTTTGATTTCTTGTTTTATCATTACTTGTGCTGATTGGGTTGATAACATGTGTAACTTAGAACTAATGGAACTACTGAGTTAGCTACTCACTCCCACCTGGGACGGTGTTATAAAACACCAACCAAAACACATTATAAATGCAGGGTTGATGGAGCTGGATGCGTTGGAGGATACCGGCATGGATGACGAGGAGCAAGCGCATTACTAAACTTATGGTAGATCTTTCTAGACTAAGCTTGGTGGCCGTGGGGATTGGGCTAGGGCCCTGGTCACTTTGGGGACATATGTATGGGTGGGACTTGTTCCTTGTTTAGATATTTTTAAATTTGTGGTTTTAATATTTTTACATTCAGTGACACTTGATTATGCTTTGTGACTTATTTATGCTTCATGCCCTGTTAAACTCTCCATTGCTTATGAAATCATCCAAATGCAATTAAAGTCTGAAGCCTATTATGGCACACGTGGCATCCAGGAATTGGGAGCCGAGTTCTTGCTCAGCCCCTGAAAATCCTTGGCGTTACAATAACATCGAACATGGGTCGATGACATCGAATTTATAAATGAAAATCGAGTTGGTCAGTAGACAAATTGAAGACGTTTTTCGATGACTCGAGAACTTGTTCGATGACTCGAAGCCTTACTCGATGACATCGAAGCCAGTTTAATGACATCGAATTTTCTGTGGATTTTCGATAAAACTCGCTGGATTGTTTTGGACGCATTATCGATTTCTCGAACAATGATCAATGACATCGAAGACACCTTCGATGGCATCGAAGGTAAGTTCGATGACATAGAAGATTACGCAGTCCGGACGAAGTTACGCAGTGTGGAAAAACACATATAAAAGTCACCTTTGATGTCATCGAACCCCTTATGCAGAGTTGCACAGAATTACGCGATGTGTGTAAATTTGTGGCAGTTTTCAGATTTTTTCAAGGTGTTGTTCACAACCCCAAGTGTAGGGTCACGATGTAGTAATAATCTCGGTGAGACAGAGGACTAATCTTATGTGTATTCTGAAAGCAACTAGAAGTAGAACTAGAAGAAGATGTAAATCTAAATCTGAAAGTGTAGAGAGAGTAATTGTGAATTGTTTAACTAAAACTTATAAATTTAAAGGTGGGAACTAGGGTTTCCAAAGATCCACTTGTATCAATCAAGGAGATCTATTACTTTATTCAAGGACAGAGCTGGAATTGAAGTTCTATCCTATCCAGTTGGAAGATATTTTAATAAAACCAAATCTGAACTTCCTTTAACCTAATCCTCAATGGATGAGAGTTCTGAGAATTGGAAGTGATTTCATCACCTAGCTATGTATAGGAGACAATGGCAAACAACAGGATATATCGATTCCACAATCAAACATAGGAGAATTGTGAAGGTTAGAAGGGATTCCATCACCCAACCATGCCTAAGGGATGATGGTGAACAATAAGATTTACGAACTTCACAATCTCAATACATGAAAAGAAGATATTCAAAGCTATTGCAGATCTTTTACAATTTGAGTCACAATAAACCATTAAAAACTAAAAGTATTCCTTAAATATGAAACTATAATAAAAGAGAATTCAACATCAACATTAATCAAAGTAATAGAAAACATCTGCCGCGCTACAAGATTCACCTCTTAGCTATAGCTAAGAGGTTTAGCCAACCATAGACATGATTGGATTTAAAACTCTAGAAGAAAGCATGAAAAACTAAGGAAGAAAGAAGAAAAACACTTGGCAATGGCTCTCCACCTTTGTGCTTTACTCCACCAAACCCTAGGTAGATGCCTAGGGATACCCTAAAGACTCCTATTTATAGTTTTAAAACACCTCATTTCGCTCTTCCTTGGAAAAATCTGGAAACTGCCTCAAATTTATACACTCCGCATAATTCTGAGCAACCCTGCATAAGTGGTTCAAGGACATCGAACTAGCTTCGATGTCCTCGAAGGTGACTTTTATACATGCTTTTTCTGCTCTGCGTAACTTTGTTCGGACTGCGTGATCTTCTATATCATCGAACCTACTTTTGATTTCATCGAAGGTGTCTTCATTGTCATCGAGCGTTGTTCGAGGAATCGATAATGCGTTTAAAATAGTCGAACAAGTTAATCCAATTCTCTTCAATAAATTCAATATCATCGAAGAGGCCTTCGATGTCATCGAGCCGGTCTTCGAGTCATTGAACAAGTCCTCGAGTCATCGAAAAATGTCTTCAATTTGTCCAGGGATCAACTTGATTTTCTTTCATAAATTCGAGGTCATCGACCCATGCTCGATGTCATCAAATAGTGATCGAAGACAAAGTCAATGTGTATTCAGCACTTGTTTTTTCGACTTTATTCCCTCTCCACTTGGTTTTTTTGAATCTTGGGACCTTGAAATCTTCAATCTTTGTCTCCTAAGATTCATTCTTTGCCTTAGTGATCTTTGAGCATTAAATCCATGATTTTAGTACATCTTCCAATCCAAGCTCTTAAATTCACCTTGCAACACAAACATGAGTAAAATAGGACATTAAGCAGTATCATGTTCATAAAACCAAGATATAAATAGGGGATAATATGCAAATTTGACCCTCAACAGGTGAGAAAGGAGGTGTTACACAACTATAAATAGGAGTCCACAGGGCATCCCTAGGCATCTATCTAGGGTTTGGAGGAGCAAAGCACAAGGGTGGAGAGTCGTCGCCAAACGTTTTTCTTCTTTCTTCCTTAGTTTTTCATACTTTCTTCTAGGGTTTTAGATCCAATCATGTCCATGGTTGGCTAAACCACTTAGCTAGGTCTAAGAGGTGAAGCTTGTAGTGTGATGGAATGTTTTTTATTTCTTTGATTCATGTTTATGTTGAATTCTCTTTGATTATAGTTTGATATTTAAGGAATACTTTCAATTTTTAATGGTTTGTTGTGACTCAAACTACAATAGATCTGTAATAGGTTTAAGTATCTTCTTTTCACGTATTGAGATTGTGAAGTTAGTAAATCTTATTGTTCACCATCGTCCCTTGGGCATGGTAAGGTGATGGAATCCTTTCTAACCTTCACAATTCTCTTATGTTTAATTGTGAAATTGGTACATCCTGTTGTTTGCCATTGTCCCTTGGGCATGACTAGGTGATGAAATCACTTCCAATTCTCACAACTCTCACCCATTGAGAATTAGATTAAACGAAGTTCAGATTTGGTTTTATTGAGATATCTTCCAACTAGATAGGATAAGACTTCGATTCTAGTAATGTCCTTCAATCAAGTAATAGATCTCCCTAATTGTTGTAAGTGGATTCTTGGAACCCCTAGTTCCCACCTTTGAATTCTTAAGTTTTTAATTAAATCTCTCACAATTACTTCCTTTATTTCCAGACTTAGATTTACATCTTCTTTTAGTTCTAGTTCTAGTTTCTTTCAGAATACTCACAAGATTAGTCCCTATGGATTTGACCTCGATCTCATCGAGATTATCACTACATTGCGACCCTACACTTGGAGTTGTGAACAAGTTTTTGGCGCTATTGTCAGGGATTAACGTTTGCATTTTTCCAAGATTAATTAGTTTTGGAATTAGTTCAAGATTAGAGTTTTTTTACTTTCTATTTTTCGGTTAGGGTTTTTTCTAAATTATTTTAAAAACTAACTTAGCTTTTTATTTTTAGGTTTAGAAACTTTCCTTTTCTTCTTTAGAAACCAATTTACTTTCTAATTTTAGGATAAAAACTTTCTTAAGTTGTTTTTAGAAACTTTCTTAATCTGTTTTAGAAACTTACTTTCTATTTTTATAAACTTTCCTTTTTTTTTTTTTTTAGAAACTAGGTTGCTTTCTTAGTTCCTTTTTAGAAACTAATTCACTTTACCTTTTCTTTTACAGGATCCCGATATAGAAACTTCTAATTCTCTCTCTTTCTATTTCTAGATTTATATTTCCCTCTTTCCTTTTAGGTTTAGGTTAGATTCTAAAATAGAGGGCTGAGAGTGTTTCATGCCCAAGTGGGTCCATGATAACACTCATCGTCTTTTGAGTGAAGGAGTATTGGTTGAGGGGTTATCTATCCATCACAGGATTAGACACCACTCAAGATCCACAAAGTTAATTGAAATTATGGCTGTCAATCAACCTCCAAATCCACCTCAACCAAGGGCTGAGGTAATCCAGGATGAGAATGAGGTGCATCATGCAGCCCGCCTCATACTTTACGAGACTATTTACAACCGCAGCAGGGGGTGAGCACACCCTCATGCATTGTTTTTCCAAAAAATACAGGACATATGGATATCAAGCCAGGGGTGATCTAACTCCTTCCAAAATTTCATAGACTTGAATATGAAAATTCATATTTACACATGAAAGAGTTTGATGAGATCATATCCACTTTATATTTTCTAAACATGTCTGAGGACACGGTCAGGCTGAAACTCTTCCCCTTCTCCTTGAAGGAGATAGCTAAGACGTGGTTGCGTTCACTAAGTCCACGATCTATTAGCAAATGGAATGACATGACAAGGGAGTTCATTAAGAAAAATTTTTCATATCATAAAACGAACACCCTTAGAAAGTCGATTAAGAACTTCACCCAAAAGGAAGATGAAACATTCTTCCATTGTTCGGAGTGGTTCAAGGATCTTATCAACTCATGCCCACAACATGGTTTTGAAACTTGGCGAATAACAAGTTTCGTTTACGATGGGCTGACTTCTTCCATACGTTAAATGGTCAAGACAATGTGTAATGAGGAATTCATGAACAAAGAGGTCGATGATGTGTGGGATTATTTTAACAAGCTTGCTGAAAACACACAATCATGGGACAACTCCCCAAAATCGAGCACCACTTCCAGGCCTACTTAATCAAAGGAGAGGGGTGGAATTTATCTTCTAAAAGATGATGATGATATAAATGTTAAAGTGGTTAATCTTATAAGAAAACTTGAGGCTATGAAATTAAAGAAGGATAAGGCTACAGAAACTGTTTGTGGTATTTGTTCTTGTAACATTCACATAACTGAAAATTATCCAACAATACCTGCCTTTCAAGAGGTATTAAATGAGCAATCTAATGCCATGAATAATTATTAAATACTTTCAGTAGATCCACTTCAATTACATACAATCTGAGTTGGAGAAATCATC
Organism: Magnolia changhungtana; assembly: GCA_030180095.1. NCBI lineage: Eukaryota > Viridiplantae > Streptophyta > Magnoliopsida > Magnoliales > Magnoliaceae > Magnolia > Magnolia changhungtana. The sequence goes on along the minus strand of JASAUF010000101.1, from coordinate 3,355,659 downwards.
CAAATTTCAGCTTTTGGAATGGACAAACTGCTACTCCTCAAGGATTCCTTAATCAAATTCTAAATCAAGGGAAACCTCAAGAGGATCCGGTTCTAAAGCATCTTCAAAATCAAGAACGTTTTAATCAGGGTATGCTACAAGCCTTTCAAGACCTTACAAAGAACATTCAAGGGCTTGAGACAAAAATTGTGATTGGGGAAAAGGGAAACCTTCCAAGTTAACCTCTTCCCAATCTAAAACAGTAATATGAAGTCAGCGACCCGAGCTCTTCAAATCAAATGGAGCAAGCTAAGTCTATTACCACTCTTAGGAGTGGGAAAATAATTGACAAATCTATTCCAATAAGGGTTAAAAAGTCTAAGGACCTGGAAATAGATGAAACTGATAGACCTAGCAACACTCCACATGAGTTGGAACCAGAACCTTAAGGCAAACCGATTGTTCCATTTCCACAATGGATGATTGCACCAAAACCTCTCTCGAACTCTCAGGATATTCTAGAGGTGCTTAAACAAGTGAAGGTTAACATTCCTCTACTGGATGTCGTTAAATAAATACCTTCATATGCAAAATTTCTAAAAGACTTATGTACGACCAAAAGATGGCAAAATATTCAAAAAAATTCTTTCTGATAGAAAAAGTGAGTGTCATCCTAAAGCAAGATGTGCCACAAAAGTACAAAGATCCTGGTAGCCCAACCATTGCTTGTATAATTAGGAATTACCGGATTGAGCATGTACTTCTTGACTTAGGAGCGAGCGTAAATCTGATTCCATAATCGATCTACAAACAACTGGATCTAGGTGAATTAAAACTCACCCAGACTACATTATAACTTGTTAATCGGTCAGTTCATGTACCGAGAGAGATAATAAAGGATGTGTTGGTCCAGGTCGATAAATTCTACTACCTAATACATTTTATCGTCCTGGATACTCAACCCATCGTAGATATGAGCACTCAAATTCCCGTCATCCTTGGTCGCCCATTCTTTGCCACATCAAATGCAATCATCAATTATAGAAATGGAGTCATGAATTTGTCTTTTGAGAATATGACATTGGAGCTCAATATCTTTTTCAACATGAGCAAATAGGTAGAGGATGATGACGATGCCCATGATGTTAATTTGATTAATTCTTTTGTGGAAGATAGAACACTTATGACCATATCCTTTAATTCTCTAGAGATGTGCCTAGCCCACTCTCATTACTTAGATGAGATATGATTAAGCAGATGGGAACCATGCTTGATACTACGCTAGTATTTGAACCTAACTGATGCATTACCTCTACTGTCTAACCTTAAGGCACCGAAGCTTGACATAGAACCTTTGACCTCTAAATTGAAATATGTCTATTTAGGTTAAGATGGGACATACCTGGTGGTGATTTCTTCCCACCTTGATCCAGAACAAGAGAGTATGCTTATCTCTACTCTCATTGAGCACAAAGGAGCCCTTGGTGGTCGATTACGGATCTTAAGGGCCTATTTGGATACGCATTTTTGGTTGTATTGTATCGTATTAGATGGTATGATGTGATGTTTACCGTGTTTGGATTAGAGAGAATAGGCATTGAATCCCATGCGCACGAATATAGCCATGAGCCAAAATTTCCAAAAGGCAGTAGAGTATTCTCAGGATGGTCACAGTCCATTAGTATTGCACTCTTCGTTGCGCTGTATTCGGCAGCGGACAAGTTTTTCAAACAGTGCTGCATTTTTATGGTCATGATGGTGCAAAATGAAGTGGACCAACATCTCCTCTTTTTCTTTTTCTTTTTTTTTTCTTTTTTCTTTTTCCTATGCTCCATTGCTTGCTCTATCTTGTTCTAATTAGAAGAACAGATCCATGAATCCACCATACCTTCACCTCTTGAAGATGCATTCTCTGCCCCTTTCTCTGTATGGAAATCAGACGACAATGTCGTAAAGTTCATCTTGTAGCTACTAACCTGCCGTAGAAGAATAATAAAGAGTATTGCATTTTTATGGTCATGATGGTGCAAAACGAAGTGGACCAACATCTCCTCTTTTTCTTTTTCTTTTTTTTCTTTCTCCTATGCTCCATTACTTGCTCTATCTTGTTCTCATCAGAAGAACAGATCCATGAATCCACCATACCTTCACCTCTTGAAGATGCATTCTCTGCCCCTTTCTCTGTATCGAAATCAGACGATGATGTCGTGAAGTTCATCTTGCAGCTACTAACCTGTTGTGGATTCCCATAATTCCCATTGAAAGTCTTCAAATGACCTTGATCACCATCATTCAATCCAATTCCATCACCCCAACTTGGAGAATTGCTGCCTCTTAATGGCATTGCATCTGAGGTAGTCAGATTCGGAAGTGAACCAAGATGTGTGCTGACGGACCCACGGTTTCCAGCAAATTCATCCATCATCGGATTTGTCATCGACTGTCCTTGAGATTTTGCACCGAAGATGGGTAGATTAGGGTTTAGGGTTTAGGGGTCCACATATCACAGGTGGGTTGCTACCCAACCGTGGGTTGACCATCCGTACCGGTAGAGTTGAAATTTGCATGATTTTACAGTACCCAGTTTTAATACCTCTTATCTAAACATTGATATGTATAAGGTATTGTATACTATGCCAACCAATACATCCAATCCAAACATTGATTAGTATTTGCTTGATTTGGATGTATTCTAAAAATTGCCTAATGTATACATGAACAGTACCCAAATACAATACTATACGCGAATCCAAACTGGCCCTAAGGGAATTGACCCTTTGAATTGTACTCATTGCATTTATATAGAGGATAATACGAAGACCTCCTAGCAACCACAACGTAAATTAAATCTAAACATAAAGGAAGTGCTTAAGGCCAAGGTTCTTAAGCTATTAGATGTGGGTATCATATACCCTATATCCGATAGTCTATGGGTGAGTCCAACTCAGGTGGTTCCTAAGAAGTCTGGAATCACCATCATAGCCAATGCCAATAATGAACTCGTGCCAACTAGAGTTATTACTAGTTGGAGAATGTGCATTGACTATAGGAAATTTAATACCACCAAAAGGAAGGACCACTTTCCTTTACCCTTCATTGATCAAATTTGAAAAGGTTAGCTGGTCACTCATATTATTGCTTCCTTGATGGCTATTCGGGCTATAATCAGATAGAGTTAGCCCCTAAAGATCAGGAAAAGACAACATTCACATGTCCCTTTGGCACCTTTGCTTATTGAAGGATGTCATTCAGATTGTGTAATGCCCCCGCCACTTTTTAGCGAAACATGATGAGTATTTTTTCTTACATGGTGGGGGCAATATTTAAAGGTCTTCATGGACGGCTTCTCCGTTTTTGGTCCATCCTTCAGCAATTGATTGGAGAATCTTAAATGTGTGCTGAAGCGATGTGAGGAAAAGAATTTGGTATTAAATTGAGAAAAGTGTCATTTCATGGTTCGTAAGGTAATTGTCCTTGGACATATCATCATGTCCAAGAGAATTGAGGTCGATAAGGCTAAGATTGATCTCATCTCTAACTTACCTCAACCTAAGAACATACAAGACGTATGATCCTTCTTAGGACACACCGAATTTTACAAAAGATTCATAAAGGACTTTAGTCACCTCTCTCGTCCTTTATACAATCTACTTCAAAAGGATGCACCATATGAGTGGACTGAGCAATGCTAGGAAGCTTTTATTAAGCTTAAGAGCATGTTAACCACCGCACCTATCATGCAGCCACCCAACTGGAACCTTCATTTTAAAATTATGTGTGATGTGTCTGATTATGCTCTTGGGGTGGTTTTAGGCCAGAGAGAAGAGAAGAAGCCCTATGTTATTTATTACATGGGTAGAACTCTAAATCCTACTAAAATGAACTACTCTACTACGGAAAAAGAACTCTTACCCATAGTGTTCGCTTTGGTTTGGACAAATTTAGGTCCTACTTGATCGGATCCAAGATCATTATCTACACTGATCATGCAGCACTCAAGTATCTTCTTTCTAAGAATAATGCTAAGCCCCGCTTAATAAGATGGATCCTCCTACTCTAAGAATTTTATTTAGAAATAAAAGATAAAAAGGGAGTAGAGAATGTAGTAGCTGACCATCTTTCCTACCTTCATCTCTCAGATTCCCTTGAGATGACGAATATAAATGACATGTTCCCTGATGAACAATTGTTCAAAGTCTCTTATTCACCTTGATTTGCATATATTGTTAATTATCTTGCTACAGTTTCACGCCAGCACATTGGACTGCGCAAGATAAGAAGAAATTCTTTATCGAGGTACGCAAATTCTTAGGATGATCCATATTTATTAAAATATTGCTCAAACTAGATTTTAAGGAGGTGTGTCAGACAATGAACATCAAAGTGTCATCTCCTTCTGTCACTCTCAGGCCTGTGGTGGTCACTTTTCTGCTAAAAAGACCACGATAAAAATTCTGCAGTGTGGCTTTTATTGGCCCACTATGTTCAAGGACATTCATGAGTTTTGCAAAGCTTATGAGCATTGTCCCACTGAAATATGATGTCATTGAACCCTATTCTGATCATTGAAGCATTTGATTACTGGGGCATCCATTTCATGGAACCATTCCCCCAATCTTTTGAAAATTTATATATTTTGCTCGCAGTGGACTATGTCACTAAATGGGTTGAAGCGATTCTATGCCGGAACAATGATCATCAAATAGTCATTAAATTCTTAAAAGAGAACATCCTTTCCCGGTTCGAAACGCCTCGAGCCATCATTAGTGATAGAGGTTCACATTTTTGTAATAGGCCATTTGTGAACTTAATAAAAAAAATATGGCATCTCCCACAAAGTGAGCACTCCATACCACCCACTAACAAGTGGGCAAGCTGAGATTTCTAATAGGAAAATTAAACATATTCTAGGGAAAACAGTTAACCTTGACCGTAATGATTGGTCAATCCACTTGACCAATGCTTTATGGGCTTACCGTACTATATTTAAGACCCCTATTAAAATGTCTCCCTTTAGACTCGTCTATGGGAAGGCTTTCCACTTGCCTATGGAATTGAAATATAGGGCCTACTGGGCTATTATAAATCTGAATTTCAATTTCAACAATGCTGTCTCGCTACGCAAACTTCAGTTGAATAAACTTAAAGAAATCTGGAATGATGCATATGAGAACTCAAGAATTTACAAGGACAATATGAAGGTGTTTCATGACCAACACATTCTTCAGAAATCATTCACATCAGGTCAGAAGGTCCTTTTTATAATTTTCAGTTGCATCTTTTCCAGATAAACTCTGATCTCGTTGGACCGGCCCTTTCACAATTACTAATGTTTATCCTCATGAAGCCGTCGAGATTCCGAATCCAAATAATGACAATATTTTCAAAGTGAATGGACATCGATTAAAGCCATTTGTTGAGAAATTTAATTTAGAGGACATGTCCATACCTCTAATTGATCCTGTTTACCAGGATTGACCTCCTAGTCTGATAGAGGTATATCTAGGTTTATTGCTTTCATATATGTTAGGATTAAGATAGTTTATTTTCCACTATTTTAGGATAGTTTTCTTTTTATTAGTTCAATTCTTATGCTAACCCATCTTCACACTGAGATCATTGGAAAAGCCTCAAAATTCCTTCTTTAGATATTACCTTTTCATCACTTCCCTTTTCTTTTCATTGCCTCTATTGCATTACATGCTTATTTATTTTATATTGATGATAATGTAAATTTTTAGGTTGGGTATGGGGGATTAGGTAAACTAATCAGTGTTTTCTCAGTTTTGAGCAAATTTTTTGAAAATTTTCAATGTTTCAAGTTGAAATTTGTTTGGGAAGTGATGAATTGTGTAATTAAGAATGCTTTGGGTATGAGAAGATAGAGATTGAATTTTGGATTATTGGAGTTTGATCAAATAAGTAATCCATCACCTAAGTTCTTGTGCTCAATTGATTGAACGGAAGTTTAAATATCATGTTAATCTAAATCACAAGACACATTCAATTTTTCTTCGGTAAGACATGTTAGAAGTTTTGATTGTTAGTATGTAAATCATTGATAGATGGTGAGAACCAAGTCTAGAGAATTTCATCCACCTTAAAAGAAGAAAAGAACCATTTAAAAAATAGGAGATCAACAAAAAAGTCATGTATGGTGAGAAGACAGGAAAAGACTGAAAGAATGCAAAAATAAAGAATGAATAAAAATTTATCATTGATATAAAATCAAAAACTGAAAAAAGAAGTAGAGGGGTATAAGTTCGCAATCAGTACTTGAGTTTCAAACCAATCTTGTAGTGACAAACATGGCTAACATGATGAATTGATAGGAAGTAAGTTGATTTTCACTGAGCACATTGAAAAACATGATATATAGACTTATACTCTAATTTAATTGATAAAGAATCTATTTGATGGATCACTTATATGATTCGTTTCTAGGTTTTCAAAATCTCACTTTCATATCTTATTTCTACCCATTCATACTTGAGTGAACAAAGAATTATTTTCTATAAGAGGTTTTGGACATTGAGCATTGAGGTTTATTTCACGCATACTTTGCTTAGGACTAGCAAAATGCTGGTTGTGGATTGTGTTGAGGGTCAAATATTGCATATTATCCCCCATTTATATCTTGGTTTTATGAATTTGATATTGCTTAATATCCTATTTTACTCATGTTTGTATTTGCAAGGTGAATTTGAGAGCTTGGATTGGAAAAGGTGCTAAAAGCATGGGTTTGATGCTCAAAGATCACCAAGGTAAAGAATGGATCTTAAGAGACAAAGATTGAGGATTTCAAGGTACCAAGATTTAAGGAAACCAAGTGGAGAAGGAACGAAGTTGAAGGAACAAGTGCAGAATTCACATCGACTATTTCATCGATTACCGTTCGTTGACATCGAAGACACATTCGATGACATCGAATTTTTAAATGAAAATCGAGTTGGTTGCTGAACAAATTGAAGATGTTTTTCGATGACTCAAGAACTTATTCGATGACTCGAAGCCTTGCTCGATGACATCGATTTTTTTGTGGATTTTCGGCAAACCTCGCTCAACTATTTTGGACGCATTATCGATTCATCAAACAATGATCAATCAAATCAACGACACCCTAAATGGCATCGAAGGTAGGTTTGATGATAAAAGATTACACAGTCTAGATGAAGTTATGCAGCGCGAAAAAAGTATGTATAAAAGTCACCTTCGATGACATCAAGGCAATTCGATGTCATCGAACCCCTTACACAGAGTTGCGCAGAATTAGGCAGAGTGCGTAAATTTGAGGCAATTTCTAAATTTTTTAAAGGAGGTGTTGCACAACTAAAATATGAGTCTCCAGGGCATCTCTGGGCATCTATCTAGGGTTTAGAGGAGCAAAGCACAAGGGTGGAGAGCCGTTGCCAAACATTTTTCTTATTTTTTCCTTAGTTTTTCATGCTTTCTTCTGTGGTTTTAGATCCAATCATGTCTATGGTTGGCTAAACCTCTTAGCTAGGGCTAAGATGTGAAGCTTGTAGCGTGATGAGATGTTTTTTATTGCTTTGATTCATGTTTATGTTAAATTCTCTTTGATTCTAGTTTGTTATTTAAGGAATACTTTTAGTTTTTAATGGTTTGTTGTGACTCAAATTACAATAGATCTGCAATAGCTTTAAGTATCTTCTTTCAACGTATTGAGATTGTGAAGTTAGTAAATCCTGTTGTTCACCATCGTCCCTTGGGCATGGTTAGGTGATGGAATCCCTTCTAACCTTCACAATTCTCTTATGTTTAATTACGGAATTGGTACATCCTATTGTTTGCCATTGTCCATTTGGGCATGGCTAGATGATGGAATCACTTCCAGTTCTCACAACTCTGACCCATTGAGAATTAGGTCAAAGGAAGTTCAAATTTGGTTTTATTAAGATATTTTTCAACTGGATAGGATAGGACTCCGATTCCAGTTGTGTCCTTGAATCAAGTAATATATCTCCTTGATTGCTATAAGTGGATCCTTGGAACCCCTAGTTTCCACCTTTGAATTCTTAAGTTTGTAATTAAATCTCTCACAATTACTTCCTTTATTTCCAGACTTAAATTAACATATTCTTCTAGTTCTACTACTAGTTGATTTCAGAATACTCACAAGATTAGTCCAAGAGGTGAACGTGATTTAAAACATTTAATAGTGAAATCCAGTAAACTCACGGGTTTAGTGCGTCCGCTGGGAGTGGAGTAGGTAAGTAGTGTTTAGGATTGTCATTTGCACAATTGTTTAATTATGCATGTGTTTGAATGTTTAATTATACATCCATGATTAGATGAATGCTTAGTGATTGAATAGGTAGCACATCATACATAAACATATACATTATTTATATAGACTAGTTCCTCATTTGCATATCTTTTATAGTTTATGTGATTGGATCCTATATTGGCTTGGAAGCCTTAGAGTTAGTTATATTGTCTTACTTAGTTTAATTACAAATTAGTTTCAGTTAGGTAATTTCTATTTTTAATAGGCATATTTCTAAATAGGTCCTACTCACCCCCTCCCCCTCTAGTACATAGCCTTCATTCTCTAGCTCCGCCAGCTTCCACACTTAGATGCATAAGCGTTTTATCCACAATTTCAAAATAATTGCATATAAGCATTGTGAAGAGAACTATTAGATATGTGGCTAGGACCACATATTTTGGCGTCTAATACCTGTTTGATACTTCAACCAGAATTGTTGAGTACTTAGATGCTGACTGAGCTAGAAACATGAATGACAAAAAATCGACTAGTGGTGGGTGCTTTTACATAGGAAACTGCTAAGTATCTTGCCATAGTAAAAAAAGTAGAATTCTACTTCATTATCCACCATCGAAGCTGAATATATTGCAATGGGTAGTTGTTGCGCCTAACTTCTGTGGATGAAATAAATGTTGACAGATTATGAGATTGAACAAACTACAATGACATTATTTCACAATAATACTAGTGCTATAAATATCTCCAAAAATCTGGTCCAATATTCTAGGACAAAAAATAGATATACGGCATCATTTTATTTAAGATCTTGTTAAGGAGCATATCATATCGTTGGATTATGTGTCTACTGAAAGGTTATTGTTGAGGGTCAAATATCGCATATTGAACCCCATTTATATCTTGGTTTTATGAACATGATAATGCTTAATGTCCTATTTTATTCATGTTTGTGTTGCAAGGTGAATTTAAGAGCTTGGATTGGAAAAAAGTGTTCAAAGCATGGATTTGATGCTGAAATATCACGAAGGCAAAGAATGGATCTTAGGAGACAAAGATTGAAGATTTCAAGGTCCCGAGATTCAAGAAAACTAAGTGGAGAAGGAATGAAGTCGAAAGAACAAGTTCAGAAGTCACATTGACTGTGTCATTGATCACCATTCGATGACATCGAATTTATAAAAGAAAATTGAGTTGGTCGCTGGACAAATTGAAGACACTTTTTGATGACTCAAGGACTTGTTCGATGACTCGAAGCCCTACTCGATTACATCAAAGCTAGTTCGATGACATCGAATTTTCTATAGACTTTTAGCAAAACTCGCTAGACACATTGGGCACCATGTTCGATTACTAGAAGGCCCCCTCGATGATATTAAAGACCTGCTCGATGACATCGAAGGCCTCTTCGATGCCATCAAATTTATTGAAGAAATTGAATAAACTCTCTGGACTGTTTTGGACTCATTTTCGATTCCTCGAACAACGTTCGATGACATCGAAGGCCTCTTCGATGACATCGAAGGTAGTTTCGATGACATGAAAGATTATAGACTCCGGATAAAGTTACAAAATCATGGAAAGCACGTATAAAAGACACCTTCGATGAGATCGAAGCCAGTTCAATGTCATCGAACGAACTACGCGAAGTTATGCAGAATTACACGGAATGCGTAAATTTGAGGTAGTTTCCATATTTTTTCAAGGAGGTACGAAAGGAGGTATTGCACAACTATAAATAAGAGTCCCCAGGGCATCCTTGGGTAACAATATAGGGTTTGGAGGAGCGAAGCACAAGGGCAGAAAGCCATCACCAAGCATTTTTCTTCTTTCCTCCTTACTTTTTCATTCTTTCTTTTAGGGTTTTTTTAAGTGCAATTGTTATTTGCTCCTTTGGTTGTCAAATTTTATGGTGCCAAAGACATAATCTATGTGTGGTGCCAAAAACACAATCTATGTCTTGTGTAGCATTATGGTACAATCTATGTCTTGTGTAGCATGTTGGTTTGTATGTTCAAGTCACTACATCAATGCTATAAGCTAAGAACGAAAGATCTACTTCAAGAAATTCAAGTTCAAGTTCCTTGGCTACTTCTGCAAGTTTCACAATAGCTACATTAAAAGGTATGTTCTTGTTCAAGTCCCAAGTACAACTCAAGACTAGAGTACAAGATGATATCTAAGCTTAAGAAGATCTCAAGTTCAAGCTACATTAGAGATCTCAAGCTTCACAATCTTTAAAGGTCAACCATCATTATAAGAAGTGAAGACTCAATGTCCATACTTCACATTTAAGGTTTGCATGACCTTAGTTTGACCTTAGGGTAGGTCATTTTGAATACATAATTCATATAGAATATTTTTATAAGTGTTTGGTCCATTCTAAGACCAGTCTTGAACTCTATTCGACTAGTCCTAGAACTGGCTCGACCAGTCCAAGAAATTCCAAGACCAGCCCTAAGTTGTTGTAAAATTTCAGAATTTTTTAATTAAGCTTCGATCAGTCCTGGAATCTGCTCGACCGGTCATGAGAACAGTGCCGACTCATTCACGACCAGTCCTGTAGCTACGACTTAAACTCCAACAACCATTCTTGGTTTCTCATGGCCAATCATGGGATGATTACGACCAGTCGTAGAGGCCTCATAACCAGTCGTGGACACCCTAAGACTAGTCATAGAACGACTTTATCCGATCACGATTAAAATTTCAAAATACGGTTCGACCTACAACCAGTTGTGGTGGCCACACTACCAGTCAGAGATGTAATTATTGCAACTATAAATAGAACATGAATTTCAGAGTTTTTTTAAGAATTCAATTCACATAAAATCAAGGCATCACTCTGAGATAAGTTTGTGTTAATTTAAGTTACGCTGTGCATATTTCATATTCTCTTTTGTTAGCTTTATATATTTGATTTTGTTTCTGCATTCCAATCTAAATTGAAAAGAGGAATTGCTGTATTCCTTCTTGGAATCAAATCAAATAGAGCTAGCACATTTGGTTTAATTTAAAATCAATTAGAACTTAGAACCATATCAAAGTGAGTATTGGACATTTGAACTTCTACTCCGATTGGTTCTTCCGGGCTGCTACAAAAAGAGAAATTCAAGTATTTTACATTCATGTAAATTTCCATTTTCGTTTTGTTTGAGATTAAGCCAGAAAAATCTCATTGTGTTGGTTATCTGAGGAGAGCCAGAAAACTCAGAAGTGAGGGTTTTTGAATTATATGAACCCTTTTCTAAAAGACACAATTGTGAAGGTTTTAGGTGAACTTGTGAAACATATTTTCATAGTGAACGCTAATATCCCCTGTGTGAGGATATTAGGAGTGGAGTAGCAAGCTATGTGGCTGTTGTTTAATAGTTGGTGTACACACAGGCGAACTACTATAATTCTTTGTGTTTTGTGGTTTGAATGTTTATTTAATTTCTATCTTTTATCATTCAAAGCTGTGGAATGTATATGTGGATGTGAATGTTGAAATCTTTTACATTTTAAACATTGTGGGGAATGTTGTAATAGTTTTGAATTTAATTTCTTGCTATTTCCTTTCAGTTTGAGTTTTGATATTCAAATTGTTCTAGTAAGGTTGTCCTCCCATAAACCCTTGGTTTTTATGGTGCAAGGTTATCCTTAAAACAACATTGGTATCAACCTCTCTATTTTATTATTTGAAGATTGCTTTACATTTCAGTACTGTAATTTGTTTATATTTCTATTTTTCAAGGCTATCTTATTCCTTTAAAATTCTGCTGTTAAAGTTTTAATTCTGCATAGTCCTACTTACACCCCCTCTAGGACATATAGCTAGGCCTTTTCAAGTGGTATCAGAGCCTAATAGCTTGTTTTAATTATTATTATTTGGATTTATTTCCTGAGCTAATCGATCTAAGCTATTGATGTAACGACTCGAAAAATCCCGTACAATGGCCCGAGTACCACCTCAGGCAGAAATCGCTTAGGATCAAATCCTTTAGAAATTTGATAAGTTAACTAAGTGCTAAATTAGATTAGCCATGAAATCCGTTTGAATCACTTTAAATACGATTTTCAAGACCCAAAACTTGTAGAATCATTGACTCTAGGTTACCCTAAAATATAGGATCAAACTCATTACCCGACTGCTCTCGGGAGCACATTGAAACTCCGTATTAGATCTGGACCACACACCGAAAGTCCGAATGATATGAAGTTATAGACTTAGGACCGCCTCGCTGGGCTTGACAACCATCTCAGAAATCAAATCCAGACAGTGTCCCACGGCAGTTCGATTGAGTCTGGAGCGAGGAGCGTGAGAACACTTGGTTTTCTTTATAAATAAATATCTCAAATAGTAATCTGAGACTTGTTACTTGCGGACATTTTGTAAGCAATCAGACCGTCATAATCTGACCCAAATACACCCTCGGATTAGGAAAAATTTCATAAACATATCCATGTACTTGGAATTTTAGATCGAGATCCGCTGACCGTTGAACTGAAACTGGTTCACCACGCGTGATCTGGGAATCCGACTGAAATAAAAACTTAAATCCACCTAGATCCAAGGTTGGTAAGCTTAAGTCCGATCTTTGGCTTAAGGGGGCCCGCCAAAAGTGCTCCGTTGAGCTAAAACAGGCTCGCTTTGGTTATAACCTAAGTATACCTTAACCTTAGGTTTATTTTGGAGTGATTTTAGGCTATATAAGGACCTTAGAACCCTCTCTCATTCAACCATACGAATTTGAGAGAAACCCTAAGAGAGAAAAGAGAGAAAAGAGAGAGAAAGTGTGAGAGAAGTGGGAGAACCTCCCTATTGCTTTCCCCTGCCGCTTTACAAGCTGTCTAGTCGCTTTCCCGACGATTCCGACGTTGTTTCTAGGTAAGAAACTCTAACCCTAATCTGTTTTGGGGTTGTGATGGTTGTAGGTTATGAAATAGCTAACCTATTTCGTTCTATAGGTGGCCAAACTACCGAATACGAAGGCTTAGCAAACCTATCGGATTCGTTATAATTCTACGATAAAAGGTGCGGACTTTAGGTGTATAGGTTATGGTTTTCAATGCTTTCAATGTCAGATAATGATAGATTCATGATCTGCATGCAATTGCACATGTACAAAGTGCTGTCTGTTTTCCATTTCGATTAAAGACGATGAATATGGAATTTTACATATTCTAGGTATTTGTAGAAAGTACCGTATACGTATAAATTTTGGAAATGTGTTTGCCATGATTATTTGCTGTATGAACATATTATATATGTGTAAAATACTTATTTGGTAAAAGGGCTCACCTTAATACATGTTTTGCTAATATACACTATGTATGTTGAAATAGTGTATTCTAAGTGTTTGTGAAAATGCTTGTAAGAGTAAGTGCTTGGATGATTGTGCCTTAGGTAGGTGTTGAGATGGGATTCTCAACTACCTTAGAGACGTATATGATTTTCTCCATGTTGGTTGTTTAATTTAACCGCTTACTTATGAAATATATGTGTTTATATTTCCTGTTTATATGATGCTTTATAACATGCTTTATGGCATGCTTGTTAACATGCTTGAATTACTTTGTTTATTATGCTTTACTCCACATGCTCTGAATGAGGATTAATTGTGTTTGAGACTATGATTATAGTCCAGACAATCGGTACCAGACTTGAGTTCTTGGTTGAGATTCATTTCGCCACGAAGGACGTGTCTGATGAACCCGAGTCGTACTTCGGTTAGCGACAGTGGTTAGGCCACGCGAAGTGCTTATGCACTTCATGTCGTTCAGTTGATTGTGCGCTCGAGCTAGTTAGGCTCGTCACGTAACCTGATCTGTCTAATATATGTTCACCATATTTGGATGCTACTGCTTGAACCTAGGGTACCAAACTTACCAGTGGAATCCCGTTAACCATGGTACCTCGATCCGCTAAGACTCATGAGCCGAGCATGGTGGTATGGGACACCGTGGTCGAGCTATCGGCCTACGCTGGGGCCATGTGCCTCCCCGTAGTGACCAGTGAGCAACCTTGACTCGTGAGCCGAATACGGTGGTATGGGACACTATATTCAAGCTGTCAGCCTACACTGATTGGTGACGAGCCCTTTGTAGTGACCTCGAGCATACTCTGAATTTGCAGTGAGGCGATGAGTTTTACGGCGATGTATAAAGTATGAACTAGGCCTGTATCATTTAGTGATGAACCGTTAAAAAGGTGATGGGGAAGTGGTGTAACAATTGCATGTAACAGCCCTGACAACCTTTGCAGTGCCCTAAAACCATACTATCGTATGAGATTATCTAGGTTTGACGACCCTAGAATGGATCATGTTTGGGAATGATACAAGGGAGGTACCTTAGTTTTCCAATCCTGCTTTTTGAAATGGACTAATAACAACTCGGTAATCATATTCATCATCGTACTGCATGTGCCTGGAAGATGTGGAGCACTAAGGAATGAAAGCATGCCGCGAATGTAAGATGGTGTCGCATGAGGGAGTATGTGGTGAGGGCATGCATCATGACTGCATTCATACTTGCATTAATAAAAGTAGTTAGGAGTGTTTGATTGTACTGCTTTATCATTACTACTTGACTGAATTGATAACATGTTAACCTATGCTTTATTGTTCCACTGAGTTAGCTACTCACTCCCACGTTACGGGACAGTGTTGTACACACCAACCAGACTCTATCTTAGGTATAGATGAGGTGACGACTCAGGAAGCTGAGCCGAACTACGACGAGGACCAGGACGAGTTCTCGTATATGCAGTTTGCTGGTGGCTTTGCCTAGACTGCCTGGATCAACGGGACTTACAGGGCTTATTTCTCTAGTTGTAATTTTGACATTTTGATCGTAAAACAGATACATGTATATGGTGACTTAGTTGAGTTCATACTCTAGAGATTGAATTGTTTTTGTTTCTTTTACATACATATATATACAGTTTCAGTCTTCCGCTTGCCTTTATACAATTGATTTGGAGTATGAATTACTATTTTGGTATAATCTCACTCATGTTTAATGTACTAACATAGACAACATTTAATCATCATTCATTATGTTGCATCAGTGATGCGTTGGAACTCGGGAGTTGAGTTTATGCTCAACCCCTGAATTTCAGGGCGTTACAATTGATAAGATGTCAAATTTTGATAGCCTTTCAGTCACTAGGCCTCTACCATTTGATGGCTCCAACTATGCCTATTGGAAAGCCAGAATGAGGATTTTCTTCAAATCAATGGATGAGAGTTTGTGGCAAGCCACAGTGACTAAATGGATCCCTCCTACCACTGAAGTGACTGGTATCGATGGATCAAAATTAATGAGAACATCACCCTATTTTTCTTGGACCACACTTCAGAAAAGTGAGAGTAGTACCAATGCAAAAGCATTAAATGTAATCACTTGCGCATTATTACTGGATGAGTTCAAAAGAATTATATCCTGTGATACTGCAAAGCAAGCTCGGGATATTTTAGAAATGATACACGAGGGTACATCAATTGTTAAAAAGTCTAAAGTCCAAATCCTCACAACTAAATTTGAGGAAATACATATGGAGGAAAATGAAATGTTCATGGACTTTTATACAAGACTAAATGACATTGTAAACTCTATGTGGGGTCTTGACGATAAAATCCCCGAAAGTAAAGTGTATACAAAGATACTACGCTCACTACCTGAACGGTTCAACTCAAAGGTGACTGCGATCCAGAAACTTCGTGATACGGACAATATGAGGGTAGAAGAATTAGTTGGGTCTTTACAAACCTATGAGTTAAACTTTAAAGCTCCTAAAGGTAAATCTATAGCCCTTAAGTCTTCCAAATGTATTTCTCAGGAAAATTCTAATTTTAAAAATTCTGAAGATGATATGTCTCTCTTAGTGAAAAAGTTTTATAAGATTTTCAAAAGTAAAAAGAGGGTTGACTTTCAAAAATTAGATGATAAGAAGAGATCTAAATCTAGATCTAAATCTTGGAAATCTTTGAAAGATAGTCAATGTTATAACTGCCAAGAATATGGGCATCTAGCAAACAAATGTCCTAGAAAGGACAAACCTAAAAAGAAAGGAATGTTAACTACTTGGGATGAATCTTCTGGAACGAAGCCTCTTCTGAATCAGAAGATTCTGAAACTGAGTCAAGCAATGAAGTCAAAACCCTTATGACTCTAGCCAAGTTCACTTTTTCAGATCATGATGATTCAACTAGTGAAGAAAATCTGAATAGTGATCATGATAATGAAGAAGATCTTCAAGATGCTTATAATGCCCTATACAAGGAAAGTTGTAAGATTGCCAAAAGGTTTTCAGGGCTTAGAGAAAGATTTGAGTCTCTTATTTTAGAAAAATCTCATATTTCAGATTGTTTTAAAAAATGCAAATGTGATATAGACTTCAAAATCACCCTTATTGAAAATCTGAAATCTAAAAATCATAAAGTTAAACTTGAAGTCCCTTTCTTTTTGAGTTTAAAGGATACATGGAGGTATGCCCAAGGTGATCCAAAATTAAAAAAACTTTTAACTAGATCAAGAAAATGTGGCAACCGATCTGGTTTGGGCTACGATGAAAATATTCCTCCTAAATAGAGAATATTTCTCCCAAGTTTGTGAAAGGAGAATCCTCTAACTCAAAAGAGAAAAGTTCAAGTCAAAAGTTTTCTAAAAATGTTAAAACTTTTCAATTTTTCAAACCTAAAGGTAACCATATCAATTATAAAAATCAAAACCGAAATCCTTTAGCTGAGAAAATAGTCGATCTACTTAAGGAGCTCTTAAAATCTAACTCAGTGGGTCAGTCTTGCAACAACTACAAACATAAGAAGACCAACTATACTCCAAAACCCAAAACAGTTATGAAATGGGTTCCTAAGGTTACCTGCTTGGTTGCCCACACTGCATTCAAAGCGACAAGCCATACAAAATGGTACCTAGATAGTGGGTGCTCCATGCATATGACAGGCAACAAGGCTTTATTCACTGACTTTAAAGATATGACTGACGGGTCAGTCACATTTGGTGATGGTAGCAACTACAAGATTATTGGCCAAGGTACGGTTCAACTCTATAACCTTCCCTTATTTAAGAATGTTTTATATGTTGAGGGCTAAAACACAACCTGTTAAGCATATGTCAAATATGCGATAACAATCACAGTGTAAACTTTTCTAATCAAGGTTGTGAAATTTTAAACAAAAAGGGTTCAATAATATTAACAGGTCACAGGACTTCTGAAAACTGCTATATTGTAAGTGATGGTAGCTTATCTAATCAATCGTGCTACATGGTCCATACCGATGAGAAAGAATTATGGCATAAACACCTTGGACATGTACACTACCGTAATTTATACTGATTGAGCAAAGAAGAACTAATAAGAGGTCTACCTAAACTTAAAAAAGTAGACAAAATATGTGGTGAAAGCCAGATTGGCAAACAAACTAAGAGTTCTCACAAAAAGGTGAACTCCAATGCCACATCAAGACCACTCGAACAACTCCACATGGATCTTATAAGACCTACCAGGACGGAGAGTCGAGGTGGCAAAAAATATATATTGGTAATCATGGATGATTTTACCAGATTCACTTAGATAACCTTCTTAAGGGATAAATCAGAAACCCTTGACGAAGTAAAAAGGATTCTCAAACGAATCCAAACTGAAAAAAGTTCTCAAGTTTGTAAGATCCATAGTGATCATGGATCTGAGTTCGAGAATAGCAGTTTTGAGAAATTCCGTAGCGATCAGGGAATATCGCATGAATTCTCTGCACCGAAAACACCACAAAAAAATGGAATTGTGGAGAGGAAAAATAGAGTGTTTCATGAAATGGGAAATGTAATGCTGAATAGTATGAAGCTTCGTAGAAACCTTTGGGCTGAAGCAGGAAAATACTGCGTGCTATATTATCAACCGAGTTTATATTTGTAAATCTAATAATAAAACTACTTATGAAATGTAGTTTGATAAAAACCCCATTGTCAATTACTTTCGAGTTTTTGGCAGCAAGTGCTATATTTTACGTGACCGTAAATATCTGGGGAAGTTTGCCACTAAAAGTGATGAAGGTATCTTTTTAGGGTATTCTTTAAACAGTCGTGCATATCGAGTGTTAAACAAAAGGACCGGTGTTATTCAAGAGTCCATCAATGTGGTCATTGACGACACTTGAATACACATGCCCTAAGTTCAGATAATGATGAAGTTCTTTTAATTGACAAACCAGATACTTCATCAAATCAAACTAATTCTGAACTGAGGACTGTTAAAAATCATCTAACCACTCAAATTCTTGAAAATCCTCTCATTGGTGTGCGCACTCGTAGATAAATAAAAGACATGTAATTACATGTATTTTACATCCCAGATTGAACCGACTAACGTAAAAGAAGCGCTTTCTGACAAAAATTGGATAGTTACTAGCAGGAAGAACTTAACCAATTTATGAGAAATGATGTTTGGTATCATGTGTTAGTGCTATGATTTCATATCCCTTTGGTTGTCAAATTTTGTAGTGCCAAAACCTATGTCTTGTACTTCTTGTGTTTCTTGTTTGTGACTACATACTGCTTCAAGACAAGATCATGAATGAAGAATGTTTTCAAGACAAGATCATAAATGACACTACGCCAAAACAACGAAAAAAGGACGGTCCAAAACCGTCTTAAACGACCAAAAAGGACGGTCATGGGCCGTCACATAGGCCGTCAAATTTTGACGTGTCTTATTTTTTAAAGGACGGTTGAAAACCATCATTCTTATTGACGAAAAAAAGACGGCCATGGACCGTCCTAAAAAAGGACGGTCATGGACCGTCCTTAAAATGGACTGTCATGGACCGTCTCTTATGATCCTAAAAAGGACGGCCATAGATCGTCCTTTAAAAGGACTGTTATGGACCGTCCTTAAAATGAACTGTCATGGACCGTCTCTTATGATCCTAAAAAGGACGGCCATAGACCGTCCTTTAAAAGGACTGTTATGGACCGTCCTTAAAAAGGACTGTCATGGACCGTCTCTTATGAGCCTTCAAAGGACGGCCATGGACCGTCCTTTAAACGGACGGTCATAGACCGTCCTTGAAAATGACTGTCATAGACCGTCTCTTATGAGCCTTAAAAGGACGGTTATGGACCGTCCTTTAAAAGGACTGCTATAGGCCGTCTCTTATGACCGTTAAGGACATTTTTAAATTTGACCTGTTATAGTATTCTTCCTGATATACACCTATTATACAAACTACGTAAATCCAAATGTTTCATCACATTCACTGTTTCATCCAAACAAGACTGATATACACCTGTTTCATTCACATTCACCTGTTTCATCCAAACAGGACTGATATACACCTGTTTCATTCACATACATAAATCCAAACTGTTTCATCACATTCACATTCACCTGTTTCATCCAAACAGATGATATACACTGTTTCATTCACATTCACCTGTTTCATCCAAACAGGACTGATATACACCTGTTTCATCCAAACAGGACTGACATACACCTGATATACACCTGTTTCATCCAAACAGGACTGACATACACCTGATATACACCCGTTTCATCTAAACAGGACTGATATACATCTATTTCATTCACATTCACCTATTTCATCGAAACAGAACTGATATACACCTGTTTCATCACATTCACATTCACTTGTTTCATCCAAACAGGACTGATATACACTTGTTTTATTCACATTCACCTACTTCATCCAAACAGGACTGATATACACCTGTTTCATTCACATACACCTGTTTCATCCAAACAGGACTAATATACACCTGTTTCATCCAAACAGGACTGACATACACCTGTTTCATCCAAACAGAACTGATATACACTGTTTCATCCAAACAGATCGATATACACTGTTTCATCCAAACAGATCGACATACACTGTTTCATTCACATTCACTGTTTCATCCAAACAGGACTGATATACATCTGTTTCATTCAAACAAGACTAATATACACCTGTTTCATTCACACCTGTTTCATTCACATTCACCTGTTTCATCCAAACAAGACTGATATACACCTGTTTCATCACATTCACATTCACATTCACATTCACATCCATCTAAACCCAAACTACGTAAATTCATCCAAACATAAACTACATCCATCCAAACACAAACAATCTTATCCACAATACATTATTCATCCACGTATAATACATATAAAGTTTAACTTCATAAGTAAAAAAAAAAAAAGGAAAAAAAAGGTTCAGGTTTAGGTTAGGGAGTCGAGATTAGGATTAGGTGTAGGTTTAGGTTTAGGGATTTGAAAATAGGTTAAGGTTTAGGTTTAGGAATTCGGGTTCGGGTTCGGGATTGGGTTTAGGTTTGGGTTTTCAAGTTTAGGTTTAGGTTTAGGTTTAGGTTAGGGAGTTTAGATTAGGATTAGGTGTAGGTTTAAGTTTAGGGATTTGAGAATAGGTTAAGGTTTAGGTTTAGGAAATCGGGTTTAGGTTCTGGATCGGGTTTTAGGTTTGGGTTTTCAAGTTTAGGTTTAGGTTTAGGTTAGGGAGTTGAGATTAGGATTAGGTGTAGGTTTAGGTTTAGAGATTTGAGAATACATTTAGGTTTTAGGTCATAAGTTTTGGTTTAGGTTAAGGTTATAGGTTTAGGTTAAGGTTTAGGTTATAAGCTATAGGTTTAGGGAATTGAGAATAGGTTAAGGTTTAGGTTTAGAAATCGGGTTCGGGTTCGGGATCGGGTTTAGGTTTAGGTTAGGGAGTTGAGATTAGGATTAGGTGTAGGTTTAGGTTTAGGGATTTGAGAATACATTTAAGTTTTAGGTTTATTTTTAGGTTTTAGGTATTGGTTAAGGTTTAGGTATTAGGTTTAGGTTAAGGTTAGGTTATAGGTTATAAGTTTAGGTTTTAGGACATAGGTTTTGGTTTTAAGGTTATAGGTTTAGGTTAAGGTTAAGGTTTTAAGGTCTTATAAGCTATAGGTTAGGGAATTGAGAACATGTTAAGGTTTAGGTTTAAAAAATCGGGTTCAGGTTCGGGATCGGGTTTAGGTTTTCAAGTTTAGGTTCAGGTTTAGGTTAGGGAGTCGAGATTAGGATTAGGTGTAGGTTTAGGTTTAGGAATTTGGGTTCGAGATTGGGTTTAGGTTTGGGTTTTCAAGTTTAGGTTTAGGTTTAGGTTAGGGAGTTTAGATTAGGATTAGGTGTAGATTTAAGTTTAGGGATTTGAGAATAGGTTAAGGTTTAGGTTTAGGAAATCGGGTTCGGGTTCGAATCGGGTTTTAGGTTTGGGTTTGAAGTTTAGGTTTAGGTTTAGGTTAGGGAGTTGAGATTAGGATTAGGTGTAGGTTTAGGTTTAGAGATTTGAGAATACATTTAGGTTTTAGGTTTATTTTTAGGTTTTAGGTATTGGTTAAGGTTTAGGTATTAGGTTTAGGTTAAGGTTAGGTTATAGGTTATAAGTTTAGGTTTTAGGACATAGGTTTTGGTTTTAAGGTTATAGGTTTAGGTTAAGGTTAAGGTTTTAAGGTCTTATAAGCTATAGGTTAGGGAATTGAGAATATGTTAAGGTTTAGGTTTAGGAAATCGGGTTCAGGTTCGGGATCGGGTTTAGGTTTTCAAGTTTAGGTTCGTGTTTAGGTTAGGGAGTCGAGATTAGGATTATGTGTAGGTTTAGGTTACTGGTTTGGGTTCGGGATTGGGTTTAGGTTTGGGTTTTCAAGTTTAGGTTTAGATTTAGGTTAGGGAGTTTAGATTAGGATTAGGTGTAGGTTTAAGTTTAGGGATTTGAGAATAGGTTAAGGTTTAGGTTTAGGAAATCGGGTTCGGGTTCTAATCGGGTTTTAGGTTTGGGTTTTCAAGTTTAGGTTTAGGTTTAGGTTAGGGAGTTGAGATTAGGATTAGGTGTAGGTTTAGGTTTAGAGATTTGAGAATACATTTAGGTTTTAGGTCATAAGTTTTGGTTTAGGTTAAGGTTATAGGTTTAGGTTAAGATTTAGGTTATAAGCTATAGGTTTAGGTTATTGAGAATAGGTTAAGGTTTAGGTTTAGGAAATTGGGTTCGGGTTCTGGATCGATTTAGGTTTAGGTTAGGGAGTTGAGATTAGGATTAGGTGTAGGTTTAGGTTTAGGGATTTGAGAATACATTTAGGTTTTAGGTATTGGTTAAGGTTTAGGTTTTAGGTTTAGGTTAAGGTTAGGTTATAGGTTATAAGTTTAGGTTTTAGGACATAGGTTTTGGTTTTAAGGTTATAGGTTTAGGTTAAGGTTAAGGTTTTAAGGTCTTATAAGCTAGGTTTAGGGAATTGAGAATATGTTAAGGTTTAGGTTTAGAAATCGGGTTCGGGTTCAGGATCGGGTTTAGGGTTGGGTTTTCAAGTTTAGGTTCGAGTTTAGGTTAGGGAGTCGAGATTAGGATTAGGTGTAGGTTTAGGTTTAGGAATTCGGGTTCGGGATCGGGTTTAGGTTTAGGTTTTCAAGTTTAGGTTTAGGTTTAGGTTAGGGAGTTTAGATTAGGATTAGGTGTAGGTTTAAGTTTAGGGATTTGAGAATAGGTTAAGGTTTAGGTTTAGGAAATCGGGTTCGGGTTTGGGATCGGGTTTTAGGTTTGGGTTTTCAAGTTTAGGTTTAGGTTTAGGTTAGGGAGTTGAGATTAGGATTAGGTGTAGGTTTAGGTTTAGAGATTTGAGAATACATTTAGGTTTTAGGTCATAAGTTTTAGTTTAGGTTAAGGTTATAGGTTTAGGTTAAGGTTTAGGTTATAAGCTATAGGTTTAGGGAATTGAGAATAGGTTAAGGTTTAGGTTTAGGAAATCGGGTTCGGGTTCGGGATCGGGTTTAGGTTTAGGTTAGGGAGTTGAGATTAGGATTAGGTGTAGGTTTAGTTTTAGGGATTTGAGAATACATTTAGGTTTTAGGTTTATTTTTAGGTTTTAGGTATTGGTTAAGGTTTAGGTATTAGGTTTAGGTTAAGGTTAGGTTATAGGTTATAAGTTTAGGTTTTAGGACATAGGTTTTGGTTTTAAGGTTATAGGTTTAGGTTAAGGTTAAGGTTTTAAGGTCTTATAAGCTATAGGTTTAGGGAATTGAGAATATGTTAAGGTTTAGGTTTAGAAATCGGGTTCGGGTTCTGGATCGGGTTTAGGTTTGGGTTTTTAAGTTTAGGTTCGTGTTTAGGTTAGGGAGTCGAGATTAGGATTAGGTGTAGGTTTAGGTTATGAATTCGGGTTCGGGATTGGGTTTAGGTTTGGGTTTTCAAGTTTAGGTTTAGGTTTAGGTTAGGGAGTTTAGATTAGATTAGGTGTAGGTTTAAGTTTAGGGATTTGAGAATAGGTTAAGGTTTAGGTTTAGAAATCGGGTTCGGGTTCGGGATCGAGTTTTAGGTTTGGGTTTTCAAGTTTAGGTTTCGGTTTAGGTTAGGGAGTTGAGATTAGGATTAGGTGTAGGTTTTGGTTTAGAGATTTGAGAATACATTTAGGTTTTAAGTCATAAGTTTTGGTTTAGGTTAAGGTTTAGGGTTTAGGGTTAAGCTCATTCGACCATACAAGTGGAGTTTGACTTTTTGTTTTTAGCCCTACTCATGACAACTGGTCCACATTGCTGACATAATATTCGAGCTGTCAATCACGTGGCCCAAATCACTTGATCAGAAAATCAGGGCCATTGGATCATGAAGTGGGGCACGCGTGAAATGTGGACCATCAGCAACTTTTTCTAGGATGCTCATTCTCTACAAACATGGCCCACCTGATGAGTTGTAACCCGGGCCAGTTCATCTACATGGTGAGGCCCTCCTGATGGATGTGTAGGATGTGCTCCCAATAGTCTTCAAAGTGTAGATTTGTGCATGCATGGGCTTAAAAAACCTGTATCAGGCATGTCGTAAGATCTGACACGTGGCATGATTTAAATGGTCTGATTGGAGAATTGGGACCTTTTAAGTAAAACCCAAATAAGATTACAGTGGGAAAACTGCATTAAAGTTTAGTGGGTCATGCTTGTCAAACTAATGTAGAAAACATGATGTTAGTAGGTTTGATCTTCCCAATAGGAAAGAGAGGAAGAAATCCCTACCTAATCTTATCTCATTTTTTGATACTCGAAGTTTCATATGTCATGGCATATGCATATCAATCAGTAGATAATGTACCAACGATGCTCAAACACAAAGCCATGT
This sequence comes from Magnolia changhungtana, assembly GCA_030180095.1. Lineage (NCBI taxonomy): Eukaryota > Viridiplantae > Streptophyta > Magnoliopsida > Magnoliales > Magnoliaceae > Magnolia > Magnolia changhungtana. The sequence goes on along the minus strand of JASAUF010000101.1, from coordinate 3,331,287 downwards.
GTTTTGATCTCCGGTTTGTACAAGCGGGGCCCATTTTTCACTGATCCAAACTGCTGATCTGATCTTTTCGCCCATGCATTAAAAAAAAATTCCCAAAATTTAAGATCTCAGCCGTAGAATATATATCCTTATTGTTGGAAAATGTGGACCGTGCTGTATTTTCCATCTTGGCCGTGTCTTTATTGGGCATCTATTGAAGTGTTGGGACTTTTTTATTTTTGAGATTTCTTCTGGATGAGCCATCAGCAGTGGGTCCCATGATACAGAACGTTTGGATTATTGAACCATGGATCCCACTTGTAGAAACCAAAGTATCAAAGGGAGATGTACAGACCTCCCATTCCATGCATTGCATGGGGATGGTATGGTGGATCGGGTAACAATCACATGATCTTGAATATATATGTAGTTGGTGGCAATGATATGGAAATGATGGGTATGAGTTGCAACATCAGAAAGGGATGTTGCAATTTTTATGGGAGTATTGATGGAAGTCACCTAATTTGTTGGGTTGTCCATCTTTGGCTGTCTCATTCTCTGTTGGCCCACCTAATATCATCCATCTCATTTGCCTATGATTATTCACTAATGGGAAGTTTTACATGCTAATGGCCATACTTCCACATGCATCATACATACATGTCATGGGGGGTATGGTGCAAGGCAACTCATCATGGCGAGAAGAATAGAGTTAAAGAGATTGAAAAAAAAAAATTGAGATTTTAGAAAAAAATACAAATAATTAAAATTTTTTAAAAACACCTTTTGCCAATGTAAAAGATTGAAGATTAGTATTATAAACCTTAATCAATATTAATATTTGATATCCCTAAATCAACCACAACCTAAAAGAAAATCATGAAATGAAAAGTCATTAACAATCATGAATTATTATATATTGATTAAGGTTGCATTTAGTTGCACCGAATATCATGAAATTTCATGATTAATCAGTCTATTTTAGTGCAAAATTCATGAAATCCCTAAATCCCTAAATCCCCAAATCCCCAAATCCCTAAATCCCCAAATCCCTAAATCCCCAAATCCCTAAATCCTTAAATCCCTAAATCCCCAAATCGCTTCAATCGGTTTTGAGATTGAGAGAGATTGAGAGAGAGAGAGAGATACCTGTTTCAGTTGGAGAGAGGGCGCGGTGGAGAGAGGGCAGTGGAGAGAGGGCGGTGGAGAGAGCCGAGAGAGAGAAGACAGCGCGAGAGAGAAGACAGCAAGAAGATAGCGGGAGAGAGAGAGGGCCGAGAGAGAGAAGACAACGAGAGAGAGAGAGGGCCGAGAGAGAGAAGACAGCAGCCGAGAGGGAGAGAGGACAGCGAGATAGTGAGAGAGGGCGTGAGAGAGAGTGAGACTTATAAGTCTCTCTCGCGGTGCCACATGGTCGGTGCTCTGTGGGCCCCACCATAATGTATGTGTTTCATCCCTGCCGTCCATCTATTTTTCCATTTCATTTTATGATATGAGACAAAAAATGAGGTACATCCCAATCTCAACTGGACCACATTATAGGAAACAGTGTTGAATGAGCGTCGACCATTAAAAACCTTTTGGGGCCCACATAAAGTTTTGGATCAATCGGATAATTTTTTTCCCTTCATCTGGGCCTGTATGACCTAATCAACGGATTGGATGTCAAATAAAAAGTACAGTGGGTCTTAGGAGGGTTTTAATGGTGGATATCCAATCACTATTGTTTTCATGTGATGTGGTCCACCTGAGATTTATATCCTTTTCATTTTTGGTGTCAATCCCTAATATGAATTTTTAAAATGGATGGACGGCATGGATAAAACACATACATCATGGTGGGACCCATAGAGCACCGACCCACGTCCACCAATTTTGGGCCGCTCAAACAGTGCCGCGCCCAAATTCGGGCAGGACGGTGGCTGGTGGTCGGTGCTCTGTGGGCCCCACCATGATGTACATGTTTCATCCATTCCGTTCATCCATTTTTACAGATAATTTTAGTGCTTGATATAAAAAATGATAGGGATATAAATCCTAGGTGGGCCACACCACAGGACAAAAATAATGAATGGATATTCACAATTAAAATCCTCCTAAGGCCCACTGTACTGTTTATTTGACATCCAATCTGTTGATTTGGTCATAAAGACCCGAATGAAGGAAAAAAATAAATATCAGCATGATCCAAAACTTTTATGGGCCCCAAAACATTTTTAAAGGTCAAAATTCATTCGACACTATTTCCTGTAACATGGTCCACTTGAGATTGAGATATAATTCATTTTTTTTATCATCCACTTGAGACAGAGATGTGGTTTACAAATCTAGCCCATCCATTATGTGTGTGCCACTTGGATGAGGGGTCATACCAAGTTTTAGACGCATTCAAATTTCAGGTGGGCCGCACTAAGTGCTTTTATATGTTTTAGGCATGTCTTCACATGATTTTAGATGGTATAGCCCACCAGAGTTCTGTATACGGCTGATTTTTGGGATATCCCATAATTTAAAGGGGACCCATCAAATGCACGGTGTTGATTTACGACATTAAGTCATGGCGGGGCCCACATAGCTAGACCTCATGGGGAGTTCTCATGATATATATATATATATATATATATATATATATATATAAACTTATGATGTATTCGTTATATCCACACCGTCCATCCATTTTGAGATATCACGAGCCAAAGAATGAGACAAATAAAAATTTGTAGTGGACCCCACCACAAAAAACAACGGGAGGGTGATTCCCACCATTGAAACTATCCTAAGGCCCATCGTAATGTTTATTTGAAATCTAACTAGTTTAAAAGTTAAAAAAAATAAAAAATGGTCGTGAGGCCATAAATCATGGTGGGGCCCACACCGCACCAACCACCAGCCATTTGATGGTGTAGGGGGAGTAGCCAATCTATTCCCCTTATTTGTGGTGTGGTCCATTTAATCTTTGAATATGATTCATTTTTTATATATTTATATAAAATGATCTCAAAAAATGGATGAATGGTGTATGTTAATCCCAAATTTTCGGTAAAACATTCATAATCATATATTGGATCTGCCTAAATGTGATTCACATATCCAACTCACTCATTATGTGTGTCCCACTTGGATGAGGGGTCAGACCAATTTTCAACTGCATCCATGTCTGTATTAACTTATAAACAGGTTAGATCTCAAATAAACATCGCGGCGGGCCCTAAGAAGGTTTCAATAGTGGGTGTCACTATCCCACTCTTTTCTATGGTGGGTCCACTTGAACTTTGCCCCATCAGTCAGATGCACCATTCCATGGTGGGCCACGAGCTTAAAAATAAAGTCAATCCATGACTTGGGTGGGCCACACCACATACTATAGTTGAGAGGGTTATCCTCCCATTAAAACATTCATAATCATTTATTGGGCCCACCTAGATGTGGTTCATAGATCCAGCCCATTCATTATGTGTGTCCCACTTGGATGAGGAGTCAGACCAAGTTTCATACACATCCAAAACTCATGTGGGCCCCACCAAATGCTTTTATATGTTTTATGGATGTCTTTGCATAGTTTTTCCCCTTCATCTGGGCTTGTATGACCTAATCAATAGATAGCATGTCAAATAAAAAGTACAGTGGGCCTTAGAAGGGTTTTAATGGTGGATATCCAATCACTATTGTTTTCATGTGGTGTGGTCCACCTGAGATTTATATCCCTCTCATTTTTGGTATTAGGGCTTAATATGATTTGTAAAAATGGATGGACGGCATGGATGAAACACATACATCATGGTGGGACCCATAGAGCACCGACCAACATCCAAAAATCCAAGTACTACTTCCCCAATCATGCTACATATGAGAAAGATATTGGGCAAACAAGATTGATCAACAATTTAAGTGAATTTTGATTTAAACATCTAAAGTTATTACTCTTCAATCTGGACTGATCAGATTGTCAAAAAACGGTTAAAGGTTGTTCATAATATCAAAAATATATGAATGAATAGAAAACACAAACATCAGCTTAATCCAAAACTTCTATGGCCTCCAAGAAATTTTAAATGGTAGAGGTTCAATCACACTATTTCCTGTGGTGTGGTCCACTTGAGCTTTGGATATGCTTCCTTTTTGTTCTTTAGACATCAAATTATCTGTTAACATGGATGAATGGAGTAGATAAAATAAATAAATAACGGTGGACCCCATAGAGTTTACTCTGGTAAGGGTAACGAGTAACTCACTTAAATGTAATAGAGAAGGGTTTCCTTAAAACATTCATAATCATATATTGGCCCTACGTAACTGTGATTCACATATCCAACCCACTCATTATGTGTGTCCCACTTGGATGAGGAATCAGACCAAGTTTCAACCGCATCCATGTCTGTATTAACTTATAAATAGATTGGATCTCGAATAAACATCGCGATGAGCCCTAAGAAGGTTTCAATAGTGGGTGTCACTATCCCACTCTTTTCTATGGTGGGTCCACTTGAACTTTGGATTTGCCCCGTAATCAGATGCACCATTCCATGATGGGCCACGAGCTTAAAAATAAAGTCAATCCATGATTTGGGTGGGCCACACCACATACTATAGTTGAGAGGGTTACCCTCCCATTAAAACATTCATAATCATTTATTGGGCCCACCTAGATGTGGTTCATAGATCCAAATTTCATTCATTATGTGTGTCCCACTTAGATGAGGAGTCAGACCAAGTTTCATACACATCCAAAACTCATGTGGGCCCCACCAAATGCTTTTATATGTTTTATGGATGTCTTCGCATAGTTTTAGATGCTATGGCTCACCTGAGTTTCTTATATGACTGATTTTTGGACTTAAAGGGGACACATCAAATGCATGGTGCTGATGTTCTACACACATCATGGTGGGGCGCACACAGATTAACCTCATGGGAAGTTCCCATGAGGTGACCTTATAGTACCATTTCACTATTTAGGCAACTCCTTCATGAGTGTTACTCTAACCGTGTAGGGCCCACCTTGATATATTTTATGTATATCAACACCATCCATATATTTTTCCATCATATTTTAGGATGTGATTTCAAATCACAAGAACTTAATAATCTCAGGTGGGCCATATCGATCAAAACAATGATGAATAACTATTAAAAACCTTTTGAAGGCCACAAAAGTTTTGGATCAATTTGATCTTTGTAGTTTACCTTCATCTAGATATTCTTTACATTATCAACAAGTTGGATTACAAATAAACATTAATAAAACCTTACGATGGGCTCTTTATAATTTTTAATGGCGAGGTACTATATTATCATTCTTTTGAGTCATGTGGTCCACTTAAGATTTAAATCTACACAATTTTTTATACCCGGCCCAAAAATGGGATGGAAAAACATAGGGGCGGAAAGGATATACAACACATCATCAAAATCTCACTTTTGTTATCTGACTTTTCAAATTTTCTTGTCAAAATAAAAAATCTAGTTTTCTTTTTTAAAATATATATTTTTTTTACAATTTATCAATTTTTCCACAATTTTGTTTAATTTCTTAAATTTTCTTTTTCAAAATATCATTTTTTTTTTAATATCACTTTTGTTATATAGCTTTACAATTTTTCTTGTTAAAATGCAAAATCTAGTTTTCTTTTTTTAAAATTATTTTTTTTTCAATTTGTCAAAATTTTCACAATTTTGTTTAATTTTTTAAATTTTCTTTTTCAAAATATCATTTTTTTTTATCAAAATCTTGTTATTTAACTTTTTAATTTTTTTTGTCAAAATACAAAATCTAGTTTTCTTTTTTAAAAAGTATATATTTTTTACAATTTGTCAATTTTTTTCACAATTTTGTTTTATTTTTTATATTTTTTTTTCAAAATATCATTTTTTTTATTGATTTTTTTTTTTTCAAAGTTATCAACATTATTCAAAGTTCTTAATTTTTTTTTTCAAAATGTAGAATTTTATAAAATCACATTGTTAATTATTTTTTCTACACCAAATAGTTCAACTCGTCCCTGAGCATTAGAGACGGTTAAAGACCCTCTCTAATACAGACGGTCTTCCACGGTCCTAGAAGACGGCTAAGGACCGTCTCTAATAGAGATGGTCAGTAACAGTCTCTAATAGGACGGTCATTGACAGTCTCTAATAGAGACGGTCTATAACAGCCTCTAATAGAGATGGTCTTTGACAGTCTCCAATAGAGACGGTTTTTGACAAGGGAATAAGACGGCTAAGGACCGTCTCTAATAGAGACGGTCTTTGACAGTCTCAGATTACAAGTAAAAGACGGCCAATGACCGTCTCTAATAGGGACGGCCAGTGGCCGTCTCAGATGACCGCATATAAGACGGTCTTTGACCGTCTCTAATACGAACGGTCTTTGACCGTCTAAGATGACCTATATAAGACGGTTAAAAACCGTCTTAAATTATTTGCGGACGCAAAACATTTAAAGACAATATTAGGGACAGTCAGAAGCCGTCCCTAATTTTAGAGACGGTTTACGACCGTCTCTAAAGCGTCTTTAAACCAAGCAATTTTAGAGACGGTCCAGAACCGTCTATAAATCCGTCATTTTTTTCCATTTTTCACGTAATGTGAAGAATGTTTGCAAGACATGTCATGAATGAAGTCTACAAGAATAGAAGACTTCAAGTTTGCTTCTAACAAATTCAAGATTAGAAGACTTCATCAAGACAAGTCAAGAATGTACCAAGCTCGAGAAAGACCATCAACTCGACTCAAGCTTCTACTTCAAGATCATCTGAGAATACAGACCTTCAAGACTTCAATGTCCATCTCACTTCAAGGTTTGTTTGACCTTAGGTTGACCTTAGGTTGGTCTGTATGATAGGTCATTTTGGATACATAATCTGAATATTTTAATTTACTTGGTGTGACCGTTCTAAGACCAGTCCTAAAGATCTTAAGACCAATCCTAGGTCTGCAACGACCAGTCTTAGGTTTCTCAGGACCACTCCTAGGTTGTTACAGATTTTCAGATTTTCCTGGTTGTCTTTCGACCAGTCCTGGACTTGCTTCGACCAGTCCTGGGAAGTCCTACGACTCATCCTTTGACCGGTCGTAGTCCTACGACTCGAACTCCAGCGACCTATCTCGAGTCCCACGACCAGTCGTAGGTGTCTCACGACCAGTCGTAGGTGGTCCACGACCGGTCGTAGGCTACCTAAGACCAGTCGTGAGAACAGTTAATCTAATCCCGCGGAAATCTTTCAAAATCTTTGATGCTACGACCAGTCCTAAGATCCTAAGACCAGTCGAGCATGGGATTTTTTAGGCTATAAATAATGCACGAATTTCAGAGTTTATTCATTCCATTCCATTCAATTCAAGCGATTTAAGGCTATACTTTGAGATAAGTTGTGATTATTTTTTTTAAACTATTGTGCATATTTAATATTCCTTTTGTTAGCATTTTTCTATTGTGATTTTGATCCATATTCCAATCTTATTTAGAAAAGAGGAATTTGTGATATTCCTTCTTCTGGGATCAAAATCAAATAGACCTTGCTCTTCTTGATTTAATCTAAAATCAATTAGACATAGAACCATTCTTTATGTAAGTATTGGACATTGAACGACGTATCATTCATCTACTCCGATTGGTTGTACAGGGCTACTTCAAAAGGAGATCCAGGTATTTTACTTTGTAATTTACTTTCTCTGGTTTTGTTTGAGATTTGCCAGAAAAATCTCATTGTTTTGGTTATCTGAGGAGAGCCAGAAAACTCAGATTGTGGGGGTTTTTGGATTGTGTAAGCCCAAGATAAAAAGACACAATTGTGAAGGTTTTGGATGAACTTGTGAAAACCTATTTTGATAGTGCATGCTAATATCCCCTGTGTGAGGATATTAGGAGTGGAGTAGCATTCTGTGTAGCTGTTGGCTAACAGTTGGTGAACACACAGGCAAACCACTATATATCGTTGTGTTGTGGATGTGCTTGATTTCTTTATTCATTTATTCCTTCAAGATTGTGTGAATTGCTTTTGTGGATGAATGTTGTAATTTTCATTTCAAGCAAGTGTGGTTGAATGGTGTAATAACTTAGGATTTATTTCTTTAAGTTATTCTTGATTTATTTTCCATATCATTTGTGTTTTCTAGATCGTTCTAGAAATAAGGTTGTCCTACCATAAGCCATTGGTTTTTGGTGTAAGGTTGTCCTTAGAACTGATTTAGTATCATTCTCATATTTCATATGTTTTGAGAGTGTTATTATTTCAGCATTGTTATTTATATCTTTTATTATTCCGCTGTTTTAAGTTTTATTTGGCATTGCCCTATTCACCCCCCTCTAGGGCATATAGCTAGGCCCTTTCAAGTGGTATCAGAGCCTAATAGCTCGTGCTTATTGATTATTTATTGGATTTATTTCCTGAGATAACGATCTAAGCTATATTAAGATGTCAAATTTTGATAGCCTATCTGTCACCAGGCCACCACCCTTTAATGGCACAAACTATGCTTATTGGAAAGCAAGGATGAGAATCTTTCTCAAATCCATGGATGAAAGTGTGTGGCTGGCCACAGTGAACGGATGGAAACTACCTATCACTGAAGTAACTGATGAAGATGGTTCAAAATCAATGAAAGTAATATCTTATGCTCTTTGGACCACACTTCAGAAAACTGAGAGTAGTGCCAATGCAAAAGCATTAAATGCAATTACTTGTACATTGCCACTAGATGAATTCAAAAGAATCATCTCGTGTGAAAATGCTAAACAAGCATGGGATTTTTTAGAAATGACACACGAGGGTACATCAATTGTCAAGAAATCTAAAGTCCAACTCCTCACAACTAAATTTGAAGAAATTCATATGGAGGAGAATGAAATGTTTATGGACTTCTACACTAGATTGAATAACATTGTAAACTCAATGTGGGGTCTTGGTGATAAAATCCCAGAAAGTAAAGTATGTGCAAAGATACTATGCTCACTTCCTGAACGGTTCAATTCAAAAGTAACCGCGATTCAGGAACTTCGTGATACGGATAACATGAGGGTTGAGGAACTAATTGGTTCTTTACAGACCTACGAAATGAACTTTAAAGCTCTAAAAGGAAAATCAATTGCTCTCAAGTCATCTAAAAATATTCCACAAGAGAGCACTTCAGACTTTGAAAATTTTGAAGATGATATGGCACTTTTTGTAAAAAGGTTTTATAAAATTTTGAAAAATAAGAAAAAAGGAGATTTTCAAAAATCAAACGATAAGAAACAATCTAAACTTAGAGCTCGAAAATCTTTGAAAGATAGTCAATGTTACAACTGTCAAGAGTATAGGCACTTAGCTAACAAATGTCCTAAAAAGGACAAATTAAAAAGAAAGAGTATGTTGGCTACTTGGGATGAATCATCTGATTCGGAATCCTCTTCGAAATCAGAAGATTCTGAAAACGAGTCGGGAGATGATGTTAAAGCCCTTATGACTCTAGCCAAAGTCACTTTTTTAGATTATGATGAAGTAACTAGCGAAGAGAATCTGAATAGTGATTGTGACAATGAAGATAATCTTCAGGATGCATACAATGCCCTTTATAAGGAGAGTTGTAAAATTGCTATCAAGCTTAAATTACAAAAGGAAAAATTTTCTAAACTTAAAGAAGATTATGAGTCTCTTGTCTTAGAAAAATCTCATATTTCTGATTTTTTTGAAAAGACCAAATGTGATTTAAAAATCAAAACCTCCCAAGTTAATGATTTGAAAACCGAGAACGAGAAACTCAAAAATGAAGTAGCTTCTCTTTTGAGTTTAAAAGACACTTGGAGATATGCCCAAGGTGATCCTAAATTAGAAAAATTGTTATCCAGATCGAGAAAATGTGGCGATAGATCCGGGTTGGGCTATGATAAGAATACTTTTCCTAAACAAAAGAATACTGCTCCTAAGTTTGTGAAAGGACAGTCTTCGAACTCAAAAGTATACTTATCAAGGTTTTTCAAAAAATTCAAGGACCTTTCAAAAATCTAAAAATAGTCATGCCAACTTCAATCTTCAAAACCAAAATCCTTTGGTTGAAAAGATTATTGATCTTCTCAAGGAGCTATTAAAATTTAACTCTATAGGTCATTCATATAACAATAGACAGAAAAAGTTCAACTACACTCCTAAACCCAAAACAGTACTGAAATGGGTTCCTAAAGTTGACTGCTTGGTTGCCCACACTGCTTTCAAAGCTACAAGCCATTCAAAGTGGTACCTTAACAGTGGTTGCTCCAGACATATGATAGGCGACAAAGCTTTATTCACCGATCTTGAAGACAGGACTAATGGGTCAGTCACTTTTGGTGATGGAAGCAATTGCAAAATCATTGGCCAAGGCACGGTTCAGCTTTATAACCTTCCCTTATTTAAAAATGTATTATATGTTGAGGGCTTGAAACACAACCTACTGAGTATATCTTAGATATGCGACAACAATCATAATGTAAAGTTTTCTAATCAAGGTTGTGAGATTGTTAATAAAGAAGGTTCTGTTATATTAACTGGTCGCAGAACATCTGAAAACTGCTACATCGTTAGTAATGTAAGCTCATCTACTCAATCGTGTTACATGGTCCATACTGATGAGACTGAATTATGGCATAAACGCCTTGGACATGTAAACTACCAGAACTTATTTAGATTGAGCAAAAGAGAACTTATAAGAGGTCTACCCAAATTACAAAAAGTAGACAAAATATGTGGTGAATGCTAGTTGGGCAAACAGATTAGGAGCTCTCACAAGAAAGTGAACTCCAATACCACATCTAGACCTCTCGAGCTTCTCCACATGGATCTTATTGGACCAACCAGAACGGAGAGTCGAGGTGGGAAAAAATACATCTTGGTTATCATAGATGACTTTACTAGATTCACTTGGGTATCATTCTTAAAAGACAAATCTAAAACCCTAGATGAAGTAAAGAAGATCATCAAACGAATCCAAAATGAAAAAGGTTCTCAAGTTTATAAGATCCATAGTGATCATGGTTCTGAATTCGAAAATAGCAGTTTTGAGAAATTCTGTAGTGATCGGGAATATCACATGAATTCTCTCATACCCAAAACTCCTCAACAAAATGGTATAGTTGAGAGAAAAAATAGAGTGCTTTAGGATATGGCTAATGTCATGTTAAATAGTATGAAGCTCTCCAAAAATCTTTGGGCCGAAGCAATTAATACTGCTTGTAACATTATTAATCGTGTTTATACTAGTAAATCTGAAAATAAGACTACTTATGAGTTATGGTTCGAAAAGAAACCTACAGTCAAATACTTTTGAATTTTTGGCAGTAAGTGTTACATTTTACGAGATCGTGAAAATTTGGGAAAATTTGATACGAAGAGTGATGAAGGTATTTTCCTTGGATACTCCTTAAACAGTCGAGCCTATAGGGTTCTAAATAAAAGAATAGATGTGATTCAAGAGTCCATCAATGTGGTCATTGATGATCATTTGAATACACTTGCTCTGAGTTCAGATGATGATGAAATTCTTATAATAAAAAATCAAGATACCTCTTCATCTCAATCTGAACCTAGGACTGTCAAAGATCATCCAACTAATCAAATCCTTGGAAACCCTCTCATTGGAGTTCGTACACGCAAACAAATTGAAAACATATGCAATTATGTTTGTTTTATATCCCAAATATAACCGGTCAATGTAAAAGAAGCTCTTTCTGACGAAAATTGGATAGTAACTATGCAGGATGAACTTAATCAATTTGTTCGTAATGATGTCTGGTATCTTGTTCCTAGACCGAAAGATAAACACATTATTGGAACAAAATGGATCTTTAAAAACAAGTCTGATGAACTTGGAAATATTATACGAAATAAGGCTAGACTGGTTGTACAAGGGTACACTCAGATTGAAGGCATCGATTACGATGAAACCTTTGCTCCAGTCGCTCGCTTTGAATCTATCAGACTTTTTATTTCCATCGCTTGCTTTAAAAATTTTAAAATTTATCAGATGGATGTAAAGAGTGCCTTCTTAAATGGCGATTTATATGAAGAAGTTTATGTAGAACAACCCTTAGGGTTTGAAGACCCCAAGCTTTCTGATCATGTATTTCATCTAAAAAAGGCTCTCTATGGTTTGAAACAAATGCCCAGGGCATGGTATGAAAAATTGACTAAATTCTTACTTAGTCATAGTTTTCAAATGGGAAGTGTCGATAAGACGCTATTTGTTAAGAAACATAATAATGAGATTTTAATGGTTCAGATCTATGTAGACGATATTATTTATGGATCAACTTGTTCTAACATGTCTATTGAGTTTGTAGAGTCGATGAAATCAAGATTCGAAATGAGCATGGTTGGTGAACTAAATTACTTCCTAGGGTTACAAGTAAAACAACAACCTGATGGAATCTTCATTTCTCAAACCAAGTATGCTACAAACTTGGTTAAAAGGTTAGGATTTGAAAATGGTAAAAAATTTGATACTCCTATGACTACAACCTTGAGACTCTCAAAAGACTCTACATGTAAAGATGTAGATCCTAAGCTATATTGTAGTATGATTGGTAGTTTATTATATCTAACTGCTAGTAGACCTGATATCGCTTTTAGCGTTGGTATTTGTGCGAGATATCAGTCTAATCCTAAAGATTCACATCTTACTGTTGTCAAACGGATTATTAGATATATCACAAGTACAACTAATTTGGGTCTTTGGTATCCTTTTGATACTAATGTTAAATTAGCTGGGTATTCTGATGCTGATTGAGCTGGTAATATTGATGATAGAAAATCAACCAGTGGTGGTTGTTTTTACATTGAAAATTGTTTAGTTTCTTGGTTTAGCAAGAAGTAAAGTTCAATATCGCTTTCTGTAACACCCTGAAAATCGGGAGTCGAGCATAATCTCAACTCCCGAGTTCCAGAACATCACTTATGCAACAAAATAAATGATGATTGAATGTTGACTGTATTAGAGTAGTGAACATGAGTGAGATTAAGCCAAAACAACATATCATACTCCAGAGACAGTTAAATTTGCAAGCGGAAGACTATGATAGATAGATAAAATATATAAACTATGGTGAGTCTCCAGAGTGTGATAACATTACCAGGTTAAATAATTACAAGTACAGTTCTAAAATATACCAAATGTGTAAGTTTAATGTCTTCTATCCCAAGTACCATAACCCCGTCAATACAGTATCAGGTCTTCAGAGACCCGTCAGAAAGTTACATGATAGGAGAACTTCTCCTCATCACCATAGAAGTAGTCCGGCTCTGCTCCATAAGCATCGCCATCATCTGAAATTCAACGAATCTGGTTGGTGTGTACAACACCGTCCCGTAACGTGGGAGTGAGTAGCTAACTCAGTGGAACAATAAAGCATAAGTTAACATGTTATCGATGCAGTCAAGCAGTAATGATAAAGCAATAAATCAAGCACTCCTAGTTACTCTGATTAATGCAAGTATGAATGCAGGTATGATGGATGCCCTCACCGACATACTCCCTCATGCGACACCATCTCACGTTCGCGCATGCTTACATCCCACAGTGCTCCACATCTTCCAGGCATATGCGATGCATGATGAGCATGATTACCGAGTTTTTAATTAGTCCATTTCAAACAATGAGGATTGGGAAACTAAGGTACCTCCCTTGTATCATTCCCAAACATGATCCATTCTAGGGTCGTCACCCTAGTTAATATCGACGATGGTGTATTTTCTAGGTCACTGCAGAGAATCGCTGTGGTCATTACGCACAAAAGGTTGCACCACTCCCCATCACCCCTTAAACGATTCATCACTATACGTAAACAGGCCTAGTTCATACTCTATATATCGCGGCGAACCCTAAGGCGCACTGCGACTTCGTAATATACTCGCGGTCACTACAAAGGGTCGCTGTGGCATTACGCACAAAGGTTGCACCACTCCCCATCACCTTATCAATGTAGGCCGACAAAGACGAATATAGTGTCCCATACCACCATAATCGGCTCACGAGTTAAGGTGCTCACCGGTCACTACGGGAGGCACGTAGCCCCGGCGTGAGGCCGACACCGACCACGGTGTCCCATACCACCATGCCCGGCTCATGAGTCTTAGCGGATTGAGGTACCATGGTTAAAAGGGTTTTCACTTGTAAGTTTGGTACCCTAGGTTCAAGCAGTAGCGACCAAACATGGTGAACATACATTAGACAAATCGGGTTACATGACGAGCTCGGCTAGCTCGAGCATACAACAAGTCGAACGACATGAAGTGCATAAGCACTTCGCGTGGCCAACCACTATCGCCAACCGAAGTACGACTCGAGTACGTCGAACACGTCTCACGTGGCGACATGAAACTCAACCACGATCTCCAATCTAGTACCGATTGTCTGGACTATAATCATAGCCCCAAGCACAATCAATTGTCATCCATAGCATGCGGAGTAAAGCATGATAGACAAAGTAATTCAAGCATGATAAATAAAGTAATTCAAACATGCTAGTAGGCATGTTATGAGCATATTATAAAGCATGATATAAAGCATGTTGTAAAACACTACATTAATAGGAATACAAACACATGTATTGTAAGTAAGTGGTTTAGGTGATCAACCTCATGGAGGTAATCATACACGTCGCTAGGATAGTTGAGAATCCAATCTCAACACCCTAAAACATTACAATTTACTAACTACTACTCATTCAGACATTTCAACAAACACTTTAAAATACGAGAATCAACATACATGACATATGTTGATCACAGAGGTATAAGGCCAAATCCTTTCACTAGGGAGTTGCCCCAATCATAACACGCATACACCCATGACGGATAGTCATGGCAAGCAGAAACCAGTTCCATATTCATTCACATTTCCACAAACACTTGGGCCACACATTTTAGCATATATAGTGTGTATTGGCCGTGGCGTGGTTTAGGGTAAATCCTTTCGTCAAAGGGGGTATTGCCAATACAACAATCAATTATCCATGACAATTAGTCATGGCGAGCACGAATAAGAATTCTATACTCATTCAGTCATTTTCACAACACTTAGAATACACTATTACAACATACATGGTGTATGTTAGCAAAACATGTAGTTGGGCTATCCTTTAGCCAAGTGAGTATTTTATCCATGTATAATATGTTACTACAGCAAATAATCATGATAAATACATCTCCAAAATTTATACGTATACAGTGTTTTCTAGAATACGCATTTTCAACATACATAGTGTATACAAGCGAACATGTATTACGGCGATTCCCTTCGCCAAGTAAATATTTTATACGCATATAATATATTTATACGACAATTAATCATGACAAACACATCGCTAAAATATACATGTATACGGTACTTCTTACAATACCGTATTTCTACATACATAGTGTTTATTAGTAAACATGTATTTAGGCGAATCCTTTCGCCAAATAAGTATTTTATCCATACGTCATATATCCATACGACAAATAAACATGTCAAACACATTTTCAAAAAAAATACGTATACGGTATTTTATACGAATACCTAGAATATGTGAAATTCCAAATTCTACAATTCTAATCGAAACAGAAAACGGAAGGCACTTTGTACATGTGCAATTGCATGCAGATCATGAATCTACCATTATCTGACATTGAAGGCATTGAAAACCGCAACTTATACACCTAAAGTCCTCACCTTTGCCTTTGGAAACGAAACGAATCAGCAAGGGTAGAAGAACTTTCTTATACGGGAGATTTCTAGCCTAAAGAGCGGAATCGGTTAGTCGTTACACAACCCACATCGATCCCACCACAAATCAGACCTAGGGTTAGGGTTTCTTACCTTCAAATGGGATGGAAACCGCCGGGAAAGCGCCTAGAACAGGGCGGTGTAGGCCGAATAGCGGCAGGGAACAGCAGTAGGGAATTTCTCCCACATCTCCCTCACTTTCTCTCTCTTTTTCCTCTCTCAAATCCAAATTCGTATGGCTGGAATGGGAGAGGGTTAAGGTCCTTTTATAGCCTAAAATATTCCAAAAATAGACTCAGGTTCAAGGGTTACTGCTAATATAGGATATTCGTCACTTTTCCAACTCAAAAGAGAGGTTCTGGTAGCCCTCCTTGAGCCAAACGTCAGACTTAAGCTCACCACCTATGGATCTATGTGGGATTACGTTTTCGACTCGATCGGATTCCCAGATCGCACGTGGCGGACCACTTTCAGTTCAACGGTCAGTGGGCCACGATCCGAAATTCCAAGTACATGTAAATGTTCCTGAAATTTTTTTTTAATCCGAGGGTGTAATTTGGTCTGATTCTGATGGTCAGGTTGCTTAATACTGACGCGTCAACGAATGATGCCAGATCACTATTCCAGATATTTATTTTGGATGGGAATAGTGTTTTTCACACTCACTCGCTCCGAATCGAAACGAATGGCCATGGAACATCGGATGGAGCTGATTTTTGAGATGATTGTTAAGCCCAGTGGGGCGGTCCTAGTTCCTTAGCTTCGGGTTAATCGGACTCCCGATGTGCGATCTAGACCTAATACGAAGTTTCGTTTCATTCCCGAGAGCAGACGAGAAATGAGTTTGGTTCTAAACTTTAGGGTAACCTAGCGCCAATGATTTTACAAGTTTTGGGTCTTGCAGAACGTATTTAAAGCGATTCGAACGGATTTCGTAGCTAATCTGGTTTCACACCTAGTTACTTTGTCTCATTTCTAAAGGATTTAGTCCTAAGTGAATTCTGGTCGAGGTGGTACTCAGGCCTTTGGAGTTTGTATATAAAGTGATCTAAGTTATACTACTTAGCTAGTTTAAGATAGTGTCTAGGGTGAAAGTTCTTAGAAAAATTGGAAGATCAAGGTGATGAAGGGTGAGATTTGTGAAGGAAATGAGTTCAAAGGCGGCTTTAGACTTTGGGATTCAGTTCTGACAAGTTAATGAGGTATTAGGATCGACCCATTGCCTAAGGACATCTAATCCCAGGTTGGCAAAAATCCGGGGCGTTACACTTTCCACTGCTGAGGCTGAGTATATCGCAGCAGGATATGCATGTACACAACTCGTATGGATGAAACGCATGTTAAGCGATTATGGAATTAATCGAGATTCAATGATCTTACATTGTGATAATTCCAGTGCTATCAATATTTCCAAAAATCCAATTCAGCATTCGCGTACTAAGCATATTGACATTAGGTATCATTACATTCGTGAATTAGTTGAAGAAAAAGCTATCTCTTTGGAATATATTCCAACCGATGTCCAACTTGCTGATATATTTACTAAACCGCTTGACAAAAACAGGTTTACTAAAATGAAATTTGATCTTAGTATGTGCATTTTAAATTGAATATACTTGTCTGCATGTATCATAGTGTACTATATGTGTATAAATTTCAATTTGTGCATAAAAATATTTATTTTTTTTTATGCTCGACCGGCCCTTGCCATACACGACCGGTCCTGACTCGACCGGTCGTGGACTGCACTCGACCGGTCATAGAGATCGTGAGCATCATATAATTTGGGGAAAATCACTTTATTCTTCATTTCCTCTTCTTCCTTCGATAAGTCGTGGCTCGACCTGTCTTGAGATCTCATGATTTTCTTCAAGATAAGTCGTTTTTCTTCATTTTTCTTGAAGATTTATGCTTTCTATGCTTTGATTTGTAAATTCCATAAGCTTGATCTCGTCCTTTGTTGATTGTTTAGGGTTTCCTCTCTAAAAATCTGATCTAAAGAAACCCACCACCTCTTGTGTTCTTTGTGCTTGCTCTTTGGTAAATCTTGTTGAAAATGGATGTTAGGGGGAAAAAGAAAACATCCCGTGGTCCATCTTCATCTAGATCTACATCTATAACAAGACGGCACCTTCGGTCACCCGAAGATGATCCAAATGATGTACGGGATTTACGTAACCGTAAAGTTATCGTTGAGCGTCCTGTAAGTCTCAGTCACATTGAACAATTTGAGATTACACCTCTCCTTGAATCCGTTGGCTGGACTAATATTTTTATTTTGGGGTGGGCCTGCATACCAGTCCATTGCACAATCTATGGTTGCATGTATCTCTGATTTTTTCCTTGATAATTTAACGTTCTCAATTGCTACTAGAGAAGGAAAATTTCTAATAGATCGACATTTGATATCAGGTATTATGGATATACCTGTCAAAGATGAAGGTATTCCGATTCATACATTATATGACAAACCATCAGAATCGGAAAAACAAATGTTGACAAGAGATTTATGCAATATGGAAGTGCATTGTACGCACAAAGGAAATGTGCTCCCCTCAAAATTTTTATTACCCAGATACAGAGTTTTGCACCGGATCTTCACTTCAAACGTGTATCCTCGGTGACAATAAACCGAGTTAATCGCCTTCATGGTTTAGGTATTGCACTCATTGTGTCCTAAGATTGTTGTCTGTTTACCTTCTTTGATATGTCATTTTATCATTCAGTTTCGTCTTCATCCGGGTCATAGTGATATTCCATTTGGTTATCTTATGACTTGTTTAGCCACAAATATGCTTGTTGCTTTACCTAAGAATGAGGCACCAATTCGTCATCTTTTATTCAATAATACTAATTTAAATAAGATGAAGTTGGATTTGCTTCCCGGTCAATTCTATGAAGGTAGTGGTGAAGGTGCTAAAGCAGGAAATGAAGGGGAAGCTGCTGATCTTC
Source organism: Magnolia changhungtana (assembly GCA_030180095.1). Classification (NCBI taxonomy): domain Eukaryota; kingdom Viridiplantae; phylum Streptophyta; class Magnoliopsida; order Magnoliales; family Magnoliaceae; genus Magnolia; species Magnolia changhungtana. The sequence goes on along the minus strand of JASAUF010000101.1, from coordinate 3,312,642 downwards.
CTCCACAGGCTGATATAAATATGGATGATATATTTGAAGACATTGAAACTGACTCCCAAAATGATTCTGATTACGATCCATCTTCTGGTTATGATGCACGTCTAAGTGCATTGGAGGAGAAGGTTGATAACCTGAGTGTAGCCCATGATATGCAATTTAAATATATGCGAAAATATCTTCGTCGCATTAATAGGGGTTTACATCAGATTGATCCAACCATCCCTGCTCCTTCATCTGGATCTGATTAGGTGGATTATCTTTTTTTGGTTTGAATATGATGGATTCTGTATTATTATTACGATTGATGACTTTGGTTGTATGTTTTGGATTGATGACATTGAAGTGTTGTACTAATTTGATAATTAAATCTTGACTCTTCATATGGTGTTCTCTTCTCTCCTTTGGCCTTCCCTTGTCATTTTGTGACAAAAAGGGGGAGTAGTATAGAAAGGGGGAGAATGGGAGAAAGGGAGAGAGTGAGTACTTGAATATGGTTGATTGTTTCTACTCACTTAGGGGGAGTAGAGTATTTTTTTTTTCACTCTGATGGCTCATGATTCTTTCTTCATTTTACTCTTATATTTATAAATGTGTTTTGTCACAAATTTGACAAAGGGGGAGATTGTTAGTGCTATGATTTCATATCCCTTTGGTTGTCAAATTTTGTAGTGCCAAAACCTATATGTCTTGTACTTCTTGTGTTTCTTGTTTGTGACTACATACTGCTTCAAGACAAGATCATGAATGAAGAAGACAAGATCATAAATGAAGAATGTTTGCAAGACATGTCATGAATGAAGTCTACAAGAATAGAAGACTTCAAGTTTGCTTCTAACAAGTTCAAGATTAGAAGACTTCATCAAGACAAGTCAAGAATGTACCAAGCTCGAGAAAGACCATCAACTCGACTCAAGCTTCTACTTCAAGATCATCTGAGAATACAGACCTTCAAGACTTCAATGTCCATCTCACTTCAAGGTTTGTTTGACCTTAGGTTGACCTTAGGTTGGTCTGTATGATAGGTCATTCTGGATACATAATCTGAATATTTTAATTTACTTGGTGTGACTGTTCTAAGACCAGTCCTAAAGATCTTAAGACCAGTCCTAGGTCTGCAACGACCAGTCTTAGGTTTCTCAGGACCAGTCCTAGGTTGTTACAGATTTTCAGATTTTCCTGGTTGTCCTTCGACCAGTCCTGGACTTGCTTCGACCAGTCCTGGGAAGTCCTACGACTCATCCTTCGATCGGTCGTAGTCCTATGACTCGAACTCTAGCGACCTATCTCGAGTCCCACGACCAGTCGTAGGTGTCTCGCGACCAGTCGTAAGTGGTCCACGACCGGTCGTAGGCTACCTAAGACCAGTCGTGAGAACAGCTAATGTAATCCCACAGAAATCTTTCAAAATCTTTGATGCTATGACCAGTCCTAGGATCCTAAGACTAGTCGAAGATGGGATTTTTCAGGCTATAAATAATGCATGAATTTCAGAGTTTATTCATTCCATTCCATTCAATTCAAGCGATTTAAGGTTATACTCTGAGATAAGTTGTGATTATTTTTTTAAACTATTGTGCATATTTAATATTCCTTTTGTTAGCATTTTTCTATTGTGATTTTGATCCATATTCCAATCTAATTTAGAAAAGAGGAATTTGTGATATTCCTTCTTCTGGGATCAAAATCAAATAGACCTTACTCTTCTTGATTTAATCTAAAATCAATTAGACATAGAACCATTCTTTATGTGATTATTGGACATTGAACGACGTATCATTCATCTACTCCGATTATTTCTACTGGGCTACTTCAAAAGGAGATCCAGGTATTTTACTTTGTAATTTACTTTCTCTGGTTTTGTTTGAGATTTGCCAAAAAAATCTCATTGTTTTGGTTATCTGAGGAGAGCCAGAAAACTCAGATTGTAGAGGTTTTTGGATTGTGTAAGCCCGAGATAAAAAGACACAATTGTGAAGGTTTTGGGTGAACCTGTGAAAACCTATTTTGATAGTGCATGCTAATATCCCCTGTGTGAGGATATTAGGAGTGGAGTAGCATTCTGTGTGGCTGTTGGCTAACAGTTGGTGAACACACAGGCGAACCACTATATATCGTTGTGTTGTGGATGTGCTTGATTTCTTTATTCATTTATTCCTTCAGTATTGTGAATTGCTTTTGTGGATGAATGTTGTAATTTTCATTTCAAGCAAGTGTGGTTGAATGGTGTAATAACTTAGGATTTATTTCTTTAAGTTATTCTTGATTTATTTTCCATATCATTTGTGTTTTCTAGATCGTTCTAGAAATAAGGTTGTCCTACCATAAGCCATTGGTTTTTGGTGTAAGGTTGTCCTTAGAACTGATTTAGTATCATTCTCATATTTCATATGTTTTGAGAGTGTTATTATTTCAGCATTGTTATTTATATCTTTTATTATTCCGCTGTTTTAAGTTTTATTTGGCATTGCCCTATTCACCCCCCTCTAGGGCATACAGCTAGGCCCTTTCATCTTATTCCTAGACCTAAAGATAAACATATCATCGGAACAAAGTGAATTTTCAAAAATAAGTCTAATGAACTTGGTAATATTATTCGAAAGAAGGCAAGACTGGTTGTACAAGGGTACATTCAAATAGAAGGCATCGACTATAGTGAAACCTTTGCCCCAGTAGCTCATCTTAAATCAATTAGACTATTCATATCCATTGCTTGCTTTAGAAAATTTAAAATTTATCAAATGGATGTAAAGAATGTCTTCTTAAATGGTGATCTACATGAAGAAGTGTATGTGGAACAACCAGCGGGTTTTGAAGACCCTAAGAACACTGATCATGTCTATTGCCTTAAAAAGGCTCTCTATGATTTGAAACAAGCTCTCAAGGCATGGTAAAAAAAAATTGACTAAGTTTTTACTAAGTCATAATTTTCTAATGGGAAGTGTTGATAAAACTCAGTTTGTTAAGAAAGATAACGATCATATCTTAATGGTTCAAATCTATGTTGATGATATTATTTATAGATCTACCTGTGGTAACATGACTATTGAGTTTACAGATTTAATGAAATCTAAGTTCGAAATGAGCATGGTTGGGGAATTGAATTATTTCATAGGGTTACAAGTAAAACAACAACCTGATGGTATTTTTATTTCTCAAACCAAATATGCTTTGAACTTGATTAAAAAGTTCGGATTTGAGAATGGTAAGAATTTTAATACTCCTATGAGTACAACCTTAAGACTCTCAAAAGACTCTATTGGTAAAAATGTAGATCCTAAACTATATCGTAGCATGATTGGCAGCTTACTTTACTTAACTACTTGTAGACCTGATATTACCTTAAGTGTTGGTATTTGTCCTAGATATCAGTCTAATCCTAAAGAATCTCATCTAACTGTTGTTAAGCGGATTATGCGATATGTCGCAAGTTCTACTAATTTGAGTCTCTGGTTTCCATATGATAATAATGTTCAATTGGCTAGGTATTCAGATGTTGATTGGGCTGGTAATATCAATGATAGAAAGTCAACTAGTGGTGGTTGTTTCTATATCGAAAATTGTTTAGTTTCTTGGTTTAGCAAGAAGTAAAGTTTTGTATCGCTCTCCACTGCTAAGGCTGAATACATTGCAGCTGGAAATGCATGTACTCAACTTGTTTAGATGAAACGTATGTTAAGGATTATGGAATTGCACAGGAATCAATGATATTATATTGTGATAATTCTAGTGCTATAAATATTTCTAAAAATCTAATTCAGCATTCACGTACCAAGCACATTACATTAGGTATCATTACATTCATGAATTAGTGGAAGAAAAAATAATCTTTTTAGATTACATTCTGACCAAGACTCAACTTGCTGACATTTTCACTAAACCGCTCGATAAAAGCAGGTTTAATAAATTAAAATTTGATCTTGGTATGTGCAATTTAAATTAATTATTCATGCATATGTGTATCATAGTGTATAAAGATTTGATAATTTATTGGTTTAAATTTCAAAATTTTATGAAAAATGCATATTTTTATCTGTACTAAACCAGCCAAGGAAGTGTTTGACCAGTCGTGGTATGACCGGTCGAGAACGGTCCTCGACTAGTCGTGTAGTGCACTGGACTTTTTTAATTTGGAGAAAAAACTCATCTTCCTCATTTCCTATTTCTTCTCTAATGGGCTTAAGCATGACTAGTCGTACTCAACCATTTGATTCATCAAGGTTAGTGCATTTTTTTGGTCAATCTTGGAGATTCAAGTTCTATTCTCTTCATTCTTGTCATTTGAGTACTTGATTCGAAGCTTTGTTGAGATTTTGGATTTTTTTTACTCCATTTGCTGATCTTAGAAAACCCATCTCTACTTTGTGATTTCTTAGTACTTTGGTTTTCTTTAAGTAAATGGATCCTAAAGGGAAAAAGAAAACTGTCTGTGGTCCATCATCCTCTAGATTAGCTCCTATTACTCAATGCCATCTTCGATCACTCGAAGATGATCCCGCACATGTATAGGATTTGCGTATGCGTAATGTCATTGTTGAAAAAGTTGTGTTTTATTGATCACATTGCTCCTTTTGGTTCCTTCCTCTTCTCCAATCTGTAGGTTGGGATAACATCCTACATTGGGGTGGGCCCACATACTAATCCATTGCACAGGCTATGTGTGCATGTATCTTTGAATTTTCATATGATAATTTAACTTTTAATTTTGATACTAGAGAAGGTTCATTTACAGTAGACCATCATCTGATTGCAGATCTAATGGAAATACCTGTTAATGATGAGGGCATCCCTATTCATATTCTAATGGAAAAACCTTTATAATCAGAAAAACGGATGTTAACCAGTGATTTATGTAATATGGACGTTTAATGGACACGTAAATCGAATGTGCTCCCCGCAAAGTATTTGTTACCTAAATACAGAGTTCTCCATAGAATTTTTATTTCAAATGTGTATCCTCATTCTGGTAACAAAACATAACTAACTTCCTTTATGGTTCGATTTTTGCATTCTATCATCACTGGAACTAAAGCCTGTCTACCTTCTTTCATATGTCATTTCATCATTCAATTTCGTCTCCATCCAGGACATAGTGATATTCTATTTGCTTATGTTATCATTATGTTAGCTACTCACATGCTAGTTACTATGCCTGTCGGAGAGGCTCTTATTCATCATCTTTTGTTTAACAATACTAATTTAAATAAGATGAAATTGGAACTAGTACCTGGCCAAAGAGATGTAGGTGGTGGTGGTATTGAAGCAGGGAATGATGAAGAATGTGGCGATCTTCCTCCTAATGATATCAATATGGATGATATTTTTGATGAGATTGAATCAAATTCTACAAATGATCCTGACTATGAGCCATCTGAGTTTGATGCTCGTCTTCGTGCTCTTGAGGAGAGGGTAGTGAATATGAATGTTGCCCATGATTTGCAAATTAAATATACGCGCAAGTATCTTAGGCGTTTAAACAAGGGCCTTCATCAAATTGATCCTACCACACCTGCTCCCTCTTCAGGATTTGATTAAGTATTTTAATCTTTAATCTGCAATAACTCTTTTATACTACTTTTGTTGGTGTAACGATTTGATTCAGCTGGTTATTGCTATGTGAACTTTGAATTTTCTTATTTTTTCTTGCATATCTTAACTCGTTATTCCTGTCTTTACTCTCTTATTAGTCTTTCACTATCATTTCTTCCTTTCTTCCTCTATCATATTGTGACAAAAAGGGGGAGAATAATTTAATGGTTATATGGATTATGGGAGAATATGGATTGTGGGGGAGTAGAGCAACCTTTTTTTAATGAAGGATTTATGTTTACTACTCAGGGGGAGTAAGTAATGAAGATTTTGTGAATGACAACTGGTGCATTATTCTTTGTGTTCATAACTTTGTGTTCATAATGATCATATTCTTGTTAAGTGAGTTTTGTCACAAATTTGACAAAGGGGGAGATTGTAAGTGCAATTGTTATTTGCCTCTTTGGTTGTCAAATTTTGTGGTGTCAAAGACACAATCTATGTGTGGTGTCAAAAACACAATCTATGTCTTGTGTAGCATGTTGGTACAATCTATGTCTTATGTAACATGTTGGTTTGTATGTTCAAGTCACTACATCAATGCTATAAGCTAAGAACGGAAGATCTACTTCAATAAATTTAATTTCAAGTTCTTTGGCTACTTCTGTAAGTTTCACAAGAGCTACATCAAAAGGCATGTTCTTGTTCAAGTCTCAAGTACAACTCAAGACTAGAGTACAAGATGATGTCTAAGCTTAAGAAGATCTCAAGTTCAAGCTATATCAGAGATCTCAAGCTTCACAATCTTCAAAGGTCAACCATCATTATAAGAAGTGAAGACTTAATGTCCATACTTCACATTTAAGGTTTGCATGACCTTAGTTTGACCTTAGGGTAGGTCATTTTGAATACATAATTCATATAGAATATTTTTATAAGTGTTTGGTCTGTTCTAAGACCAGTCCTAAACTCTATTCGACTAGTCCTAGAACTGGCTTGACCAGTCCAAGAAATTCCAAGATCAGTCCTAAGTTGTTACAAATTTTTAGAATTTTTTGGTTGAGCTTCGACCAGTCCTGGAGTCTGCTCGACCGGTCGTAGGAACAGTGCCGATTCATTCACGATTAATTCTGCAGCTATGACTTAAACTCTAGCAACCATTCTTGGTTTCTCATGACCAGTCATGGGATGGTTACAACCAGTCGTGGAGGCCTCACGACCAATCGTGGACACCATAAGACTAAATGTAGAACGGCTTTATCCGATCGCACTTAAAATTTCAAAATGCAGTTCGACCTATGACCAGTCGTGGTGGCTATACAACCAGTCAAAGATGCGATTTCTACAACTATAAACAGAACACAAATTTTAGAGTTTTTTCAAGAATTCAATTCACGTAAAATCAAGGCATCACTCTGAGATAAGTTTGTGTTAATTTAAGCTACGCTGTGCATATTTCATATTCTCTTTTGTTAGCTTTATTTACTTGATTTTTTTTTTTTTTGCATTTCACTCTAAATTGAAAAGAGGAATTGTTGTATTCCTTCTTCTTGGAATCAAAATCAAATAGAGCTATCCCATTTGGTTTAATTTAAAATCAATTAGAACTTAGAACCATATCAAAGTGAGTATTGGACATTTGAACTTCTATATTCGAACTTCTACTCTGATTGGTTCTTCTTGGCTGCTACAAAAGGAGAAATCCATGTATTTTACATTTATGTAAATTTCCATTTTGTTTTTGTTTGAGATTAAGCCTGAAAAATCTCATTGTGTTGGTTATCTGAGGAGAGCCAGAAAACTCAGAAGTGAGGATTTTTGAATTGTGTAAGCCCTTTTCTAAAAGACACAATTGTGAAGGTTTTAGGTGAACCTGTGAAACCTATTTTCATAGTGAACACTGATATCCCCTGTGTGAGGATATTAGGAGTGGAGTGGCAAGCTGTGTGGCTGTTGTTTAACAGTTGGTGTACACACAGGCGAACCACTATAATTCTTTATGTTTTGTGGTTTGAATGTGTAAGTGCTATAGTTTATATCCCTGTCGGTTGTCAAATTTGTGGTGACAAAAACACTGTTATATAACTTGCATAAGTGAAGCTCTCTAACCTCTCTAAAGATCAACATTCATAAACAAGCAAAGCTCACAACAAGCAAAGATTACAAGTACTAAGATCAACCTTGACTTTAAGTATTACTCTCAAGACAAGACTCAAGAATGCAAGACTTCAAGAAGAGTACAAGGCAGTTCGTGTAGAACTACACTTTCGAGGTTGAGCTACATCAAGATTTCAAGGCTTAAAAGGTCACTTGTTCCTAATGTTTTCAATGTCCTTACTTCTTGATTGGGGTTTGTTTGACCATAGGTTGACCTTAGAAGTAGGCCATTTTGGATACATAAGTCATATGTATACGACACTTGTGTTTGGGGCGATTCGGGACTTGTCCTAGGCTTTCTTCGACTAGTCCTAGCTCGCTCGACTCACCCAAGAAATTCCTCGATCACCGTAAGTTTGTTACAAAATTCGATAATTTCTGTTAGTCTTCGACCAGTCCTGGAATCTGTTTGACTAGTCGAAGGAACAGTGTCGACTGCTTCTACGACCAGTCGAAAATCTTCGATTTAAAGTCCAGCGATAAATTACAAGGTCTTCTACCAGTCGAAGGAGACCTTCGACTAGTCGAAGATGACCTACGACCAGTCGTAGAACGGTCAAAGCTTATCGCGTCCGATTTTTTTCAAATCTGTTATTTCTTCGACTAGTCGAAGAGCTCCCTAGACCAGTCGAAGATGCAATCTGCTCACCTATAAATAAAGCATGAAACTCAGAAGAATTCAAGCAATTAATTAATCTTTTCAAGCCAATCTTCGTCAAACTTCTAAGAGATAATTTTGTGCTCCATCTAAGCTAAGTGTGCTTATTTTATACTCTCTTTCTTTAGCTTTATTTAATTGATTTTGTTTCTGCTATTCCAATCTAATTTGAAAAGAGGAATTGTTATTCCCTTTCTTTGGAATCAAAATCAATTAAGGCAAGCCCTAGTTGGTCTAATTTAAAATCTATTAGAACTAGAACCATTATAATTGAGTACTGGACATTGAACTTGAACATTCAATCATTTACTCTGATTTGGTTCTACCGGGCTGCTACAACGAAGGAGATAATCAGGTATTTTACATTTAATCATAAATTCCTTTCTGTTTTGGTTTCTTTCAAGATTTGCCAGAAAAATCTTGTTGTATTGGTTATCTGAGGAGAGCCAGGAAAACTCAGAAGTTGGGTTTTTTAATTGTGTAAGCCCACAGACAAAAACACAATTGTAAAGGTTTTGGATGAACCTGTGAAAACCTATTTTGTTAGTGAACGCTAATATCCCCTGTGTGAGGATATTAGGAGTGGAGTAGCATTTTGTGTAGCTGTTGTTTAACAGTTGGTGAACACACAGGCGGACCACTATAATCCCTTGTGTTGTGGGTAAATGATTTACATTTCTAATCTTTAATATTCATTTGTGGGATGTATGTGTGGTGGTGAATGTTGTAATCATTTAATTCAAGCATTGTGGGAATTTTGTAATAATTTAGAATTTACTTTCTGCTATTTCTTTATCTGCTTGAAATTCAATTTCTTTTAAAGTTGTTCCAGCAAGGTTGCCCTGCCATTTTTATGGTGTATGGCTATCTCTAGAACAATACATTTGTGATTACACTTTATTTCAATTTGTGCTTAATTCTGTATTCCTCTTTGGTTTGAGATTTGATACAAAGATCTTTCTAGAAATAAGGTTGTCCTACCATAAACTCTGGTTTTTGGTGAAAGGTTGAACAACATTTATATCAACCTCTCAAGATCAGATTTTTAAGGTTGTTTTACTTTCCTACATTGTGATTTATTTTGGCTATCATATTGTTTTTAATTCCGCTGTTATAACATTTATTTGGCATAGTCCTATTCACCCCCCCTCTAGGACATATAGCTAGGCCTTTTCAAGTGGTATCAGAGCCTAATAGCTCGTTCTTATTGCTTTTTATTTGGATTTATTTCCTGAGCTAACGATCTAAGCTATTTAAAAAGATGTTAAATTTTGATAGCCTTTCAGTCACGAGGCCTCCACCATTTGATGGCTCCAACTATGCCTATTGGAAAGCCAGAATGAGAATCTTCTTAAAATTAATGGATAAGAGTGTGTGGCGAGCCACAGTGACCAAATGGAAAACTCCTACCATTGAAGTAACTGAATCCGACGGTTCAAAAACTATGTCTGTACCTGCTTATTATTTATGGACCACTCTTCAGAAAAGTGAGTATAGTGCCAATGCTAAAGCACTAAATGCAATCACTTGCACACTATCACCGGATGAGTTCAAAAGAATCATATCCTGTGATACTGCGAAACAAGCCTGGGATATACTAGAAATGACACACGAGGGTACATCAATTGTAAAAAAATCTAAGGTCCAACTCCTCACAACCAAATTTGAAGAAACTCATATAGAGGAAAATGAAATGTTTATGGACTTTTACACTATACTAAATGACATTGTAAACTCAATGTGGGGTCTTGGTGATAAAATCCCAGAAAGTAAAGTGTGTGCAAAGATATTATGCTCACTTCCTGAACGGTTCAATTCTAAAGTAACCGCGATCCAGGAACTTCGTGATACGGATAATATGAGGGTAGAAGAACTAGTTGGTTCTTTACAAATCTACGAGTTAAACTTTAAAGCTTCTAAAGGTAAATCGATTGCTCTAAAATCCTCTAAATGTAATTCAGAAGAAAAATATGATTCAGAAGATTATATGGCTCTTTTGGCTAAGAAATTCTACAAGATTTTTAAAAGCAAGAAAAGGGTTGATTTCCAAAAATCAAATGATAAGAAGAAGTTTAGACTCAAATCTCGAAAATCTCTGAAAGATAGTTAATGTTACAACTGTCAAGAATATGGGCATTTGGCAAATAGATGTCCCAAAAAGGACAAACCCAAGAAGAAGAGTATGTTGGCTACGTGGGATGAATCATCTGATTCTGAAGCTTCTTCTGAATCAGAAGATTTTGAAACTGAGTTAGGGAATGAAGTTAAAGTACTTATGACTCTAGCCAAATTCACATTTTCAGATAATGACTCAACAAGTGAAGAAATCTGAGTAGTGAATATGAAAATGAAGATGATCTTCAAGATGTTTACAATGCCCTATACAAAGAAAGTTGTAAAATTGCTGTTAAACTTAAACTTCAAAAAGAAAATTTTTCTAAACTCAAAGAATGTTTTGAATCACTTGTCTTAGAAAAATCACAAATTTCAGATTGTTTTGAAAAATCAAAATGCGATTTGGAATTCAAAAATTCTTTAATTGTTGATTTGAAATTTGAGATTGAAAATCTCAAAAAGGAAGTATCTTCTCTTCTGAGTCAAAAGGACACATGAAAATATGCCCAAGGTGATCCAAAGTTAGAAAAACTCTTATCCGGATCAAGAAAATGTGGCGATCTATCCGGGCTGGGCTATGATAAAAATTTATCTCCTAAACAAAAGTATACTCCTCCTATGTTTGTGAAAGGAGAGTCCTCAAACTCAAAAGGGAAAAATACTTATCAAAGTTTTTCTAGAAATTCAAAAACACTTCAAAAATCTAGAAGCAGCCATGTCAACTTTAATCAGAAACGAAATCCACTAGTTGAAAAGATAGTAGATTTACTCAAGGAGCTCCTAAAATCTAACTCTATAGGTTATTCTTACAACTATAAACAAAAGAAGACCAACTATGTTCCTAAACCCAAAACAGTTATGAAATGGGTTCCTAAAGTCACCTGCTTGGTTGCTCACATTGCCTTCAAAGCAACAAGTCATTCAAAGTGGTACCTAGATAGTGGATGCTTCAGGCATATGACAGGTGACAAAGCTTTATTCATGGATCTAAAAGATATGACTGATGGTTCAATCACATTTGGTGATGGTAGCAACTGCAAGATTATAGGCCAAGGTACGGTTCAACTTTTTAATCTTCCTGTGTTTAAAAATGTTTTAAATGTTGAAGGCCTAAAACATAACTTACTTAGCATATCTCAGATATGTGATAATAACCATAGTGTTCGGTTCTCTAATCAAAGCTGTAAGATACTAAATAATAAGGATTCTGTAATATTAACTGGACGAAGAACGTCTGAAAATTGCTATATCATTAGCGAATCTAGCTCATCTAATCAAACATGTTACATAGTCCATATAGACGAGACTGATTTATATCACAAACATCTTGGACATGTTCATTATCGAAATTTATATAGATTGAGCAATCAAGAACTTATAAGAGGTTTACCCAAACTTCAGCAATTAGATAAAATATGTGGTGAATGCTAGATAGGCAAACAAACAAGGAACTCACACAAAAAGGTGAATTCAAATACCACATCAAAACCACTCGAACTTCTTCACATGGATCTAATTGGACCTACTAGAACGGAAAGTCGTGGTGGTAAAAAGTATATTCTGGTAATAGTTGATGACTTTACCAGATACACTTAGGTAGTCTTCTTAAGGGATAAATCTAAAACCCTTGAAGAAGTAAGAAAAGTTCTCAAAAGGATTCAAATTGAAAAATCTACTCAAATCAGTAAGATTCGTAGTGATCATGGATCTGAATTTGAGAATAGCAATTTTGAGAAGTTCTGTTCCGACCAAGGAATATTACATGAATTCTCAGCTCCCAAAACTCCACAACAAAATGGAATCGTGGAAAGCAAGAATAGGGTGCTTCAAGAAATGGCTAATGTCATGTTGAATAGCATGAAGCTCTCTATGGCTAATGTCATGTTGAATAGCATGAAGCTCTCTAAAAATCTTTGGGCTGAAGCTATAAATACAGCTTGCTATATTATTAACCGAGTCTATACTAGTAAAGATAATGATAAAATAGCTTACGAATTATGGTTCAATAAAAAGCCTACTGTCAAATACTTTCGAGTTTTTGGCAGCAAATGCTATATTTTACGAGATCGTGAAAATTTGGGAAAATTCGATACAAAGAGTGATGAAGGGATTTTTCTAGGATATTCTTTAAACAGTCGTACTTATAGGGTTCTGAACAAAAGAACTGGTGTGATTCAAGAATCCATCAATGTTGTCATTGATGATCACTTAAATAAGCCAATCTCTAATTCAGATATTGATGAAGTTCTAATCATTGATAAACCCGATACTTCATCAAATCAGACTGAATCTGAATTGAGGACTATTAAAGATTATCCAACCACTCAAATTCTTGGAAACCCTCTCACTGGTGTTCGCACCCGTAGACAACTTGAGGATTTATGTAATTATGTATGTTTTACATCCCAAATAGAACCATCTAATATAAAAGAAGCTCTTGCTTATGAGAACTGGATTGTTGCAATGCAAGAAGAACTTAAACAATTTGTAAGAAATGATGTTTGGTTTCTCGTACCAAGACCTAAAGACAAACACATCATCGGAACAAAATGGATTTTAAAAAATAAGTCGGACGAATGTGGAAATATAATTAGAAACAAGGTTAGACTAGTGGTATAAGGTTATACTCAAATAGAAGGAATAGATTTTGATGAAACTTTTGCACCAGTAGCATGTCTTGAATCTATCAGGCTATTTATATCCATTGCATGTTTTAGAAAGATAAATATATATCAAATGGATGTGAAAAGTGCTTTTCTAAATGACGATTTACATGAAGAAGTATATGTTGAACAACCAATGGGTTTTGAAGATCCCAAAAATACTGATCATGTGTATCGACTTAAAAAGGCACTTTATGGATTAAAACAAGCACCTAGGGTATGGTATGAGAAACTAATAAAATTTCTTTTAAGTCACAATTTTCAAATGGGATCTGTTGATAAAACTCTATTTGTTAAAAAATATAATGATCATATCTTAATAGTACAAATTTATGTTGATGATATCATCTATGGATCAACTTGTACTAACTTGACTACTGAGTTTGCAGACTTGATGAAATCACAGTTTGAAATGAGCATGGTTGGAGAATTAACTTATTTCCTTGGTTTACAAGTTAAACAGCAACCTGAAAGAATATTCATCTCTCAATCTAAGTATGCCTTGAATCTAATCAAGAGATTTGAATTTGAGAATGGCAAGAATTTTGATACTCCTATGAGTACTACTCTGAAACTCTCAAAAGACTCTAATGGTAAAAATATTGATTCAAAACTTTATCGGAGTATGATTGGTAGTTTGTTATATTTAACTGTTAGTAGACCTGATATTTCTCTAAGTGTTGGTATTTGCACAAGATTTCAATCTGATCCAAAAGAATCTCACTTGATTGTTGTTAAGCGGATTATTAGATATGTTGCAAGTACTATAAATCTTGGTCTCTGGTATTCTCATGAGACTAGTGTCCAACTTGCTGGGTACTCAGATGCTGATTGGGCTGGTAATCTAGATGATAGAAAATCAACCAGTGGTGGTTGCTTTTACATTGGAAATTGTTTAGTTTCTTGGTTTAGTAAGAAACAAAATTCTATATCACTTTCAACAGCTGAAGCTGAGTATATCGCAGTTGATAATGCATGTACACAGCTTGTTTGGATGCAACGAATGCTAAGTGATTATGGAATTAAACAGGATTCTATGTTATTGCATTGTGATAATTTCAGTGCAATAAATATTTCAAAAAATCCTATTCAGTATTCTCGTACTAAGCACATTGACATTAGATTTCATTATATTCGAGAATTGGTAGAAGAAAAAGTTATATCTCTGGAATATATTCCTACTGAAGATCAGAGAGCTAATATTTTCACAAAACCTCTTGATAAAATTAGGTTTAATAAGATGAAATTTGATCTTGGCATGTGTATTTCAAAATGATTATTTATGCCTACATGTATCATAGTATATATATTTGCTAGGTTTAATTCCATTTTCTTTAAAAAAATTGCAAGAAATATGTATTTCTAGACTTCCTTCGACCTGTCGTGAGTATACTCGACTAGTCGACCTACGACCGGTTGTAGATACCTACGACCAGTTATAGATCACGGAAATCACTTAAATTTGGGGATTTTTGCTTTCTTCCTCATTTCATTTTTCCTTTCTAAGGAGCCGAGCTTCAACTTGTCGAACCCACCATTCTTGTTCTTCAAGATTAGTGTTCCATTTACGTTTTTCTTGCAAATCAATGTCTAGATTGTTCTCTTTTCTAACTTGAAGCTTTCTATTTAGGATTTCATTGAGATTTGGGGATTTGATTTTGAAAAATCTATTTTGAGTAAACCCATTTCTCAATCCTTTGCATTTTCTTATTTCCTTGTTATTGTTGCTGCATATGGCTTCTAGAGGTAGAAAATCTACCTCCCGTGGTCCTTCTTCTTCCTCCAGATTGACCAAACGTCATCTTCTTGAGCCCAATAATGATCCATCTTATATTACAGACCTTAGAGCTCGTAATGTTATTGTTGAACATCCTGTTGATATTAATCATATTGCACCTTTTGATATCCTTCCTATGCTTGAAGCTGTAGGTTGGGTTAACTTATTGCATTGGGGTGGGCCTGCATACCGGTCCATTGCCCAATCCATGTTTACATGTATTAGTGACTTCTCACTGGATAATTTAACTTTTAAAATATCTACTAGTGAAGGGCCATTTGAAATTGATCATCATTTAATTTCAGCCCTTATGGATATTCCTGTGAATGATGAGGGTATTCCTATTCATAATTTGACTGATAAACCCTCTGTATCTGAAAAACGTATGCTCACTAGAGACTTATGCAACATGGATGTTCACTGGACTAAAAAAGGGAATGCGCTTCCCATAAGGTATTTGTTACCCAAATACAGAGTACTCCACAGAATCTTTGTGTCTAATCTGTATCCTCAGTCAGGTAATAAAACTGACTTGACTTCATTTTTGGTTCGTGTTGTTCATGCTATTTCCAGTGGTACTCAGATTTGTCTGCCATCCTTAATCTGTCATTTCATTCTTCAGTTTAGACTCCATCCTGGTCATAGTGACATCCCTTTTGGTTATTTAATGACTGTATTGGCTACACATATGTTGGTCGATATGCCAGTTAATGAGGCACCTATCCATCATCTGATTTTCAACAACTCTAATCTCAATAAGATGAAGCTAGAATTACTTCCTGAACAAGGTGGTAATGGTGGTGGTGCTGGTCATGAAGAAACAGGGGATGACATTAATATGGATGATATCTTTGAGGAACTGGATTCTGATTCAACAAATGATCCAGATTTTGTACCATCTGATTTTGATGCACGTCTGAGTGCATTGGAGGGTAAAGTTGAAAATTTGAATGAAAAGATGGAAAACATGTCTGTTGCTCATGATTCTCAATTCAAGTACATGCGGAAATATCTTAGGCGATTGAACAAAGGCATGCACCAACTTGATCCCTCTATTCCTGCTCCGTCTTCTAGTTCTAATTCTGACTAGTCTATATGGGATTTTCTGGTTTGTAATAACTTTAATTCTTAGCACTAAGTCGTCTGATTTGGAATTGGATACTATTTTTCTTTTATGCTGGGTATTTGTTTATTGTGATACTATGCTGATTTTGAGTTGGACAGTTTCTATTTTTCTGCTATTATCTCCTATCTCATTATATTTCCTCTCATATATCCCTTTATTTTGTTATTCTCTTTGTCATATTGTGACAAAAAGGGGGAGTATGGCTATGTTACTTAGGGGGAGGGGAGTATGTTTGAGGGGAGTATGTTTGGAATGGTTGAATGTTAATGTTACATATTGATTTGCAGGTAAGCCAGTTGATGTCAACTGGTTTATGTTTCTTTATATCTTGGTTTGTTATGTGTTTACGTGTTATGTGTTTATGTGTTTTGTCACTAATTTGACAAAGGGGGAGATTGTAAGTGCTATAGTTTATATCCCTGTCGGTTGTCAAATTTGTGGTGACAAAAACACTGTTATATAACTTGCATAAGTGAAGCTCTCTAGCCTCTCTAAAGATCAACATTCATAAACAAGCAAAGCTCACAACAAGCAAAGATTACAAGTACTAAGATCAACCTTGACTTCAAGTATTACTCTCAAGACATGACTCAAGAATGCAAGACTTCAAGAAGAGTACAAGGTAGTTCGTATAGAACTACACTTTCGAGGTTGAGCTACATCAAGATTTCAAGGCTTAAAAGGTCACTTGTTCCTAATGTTTTCAATGTCCATACTTCTTGATTGGGGTTTGTTTGACCATAGGTTGACCTCAGAAGTAGGCCATTTTGGATACATAAGTCATATGTATACGACACTTGTGTTTGGGCAGTTCGGGGACTTGTCCTAGGCTTTCTTCGACTAGTCCTAGCTCTGCTTCGACCAGTCCAAGAAATTCCTCGATCAGACGTAAGTTTGTTACAAAATTTGGATAATTTCTGTTAGTCTTCGACCAGTCCTGAAATCTGTTCGACCAGTCGAAGGAACAGTGTCGACTGGTTCTACGACCAGTTGAAAATCTTCGATTTAAAGTCCAGGGATAAATTACAAGGTCTTCGACCAGTCGAAGGTGACCTACGACCAGTCATAGAACGGTCAAAGCTTATTGCGCCCGATTTTTTTCAAATCTGCTATTTCTTCGACTAGTCGAAGAGCTCCCTAGACCAGTCGCGATCTGCTCACCTATAAATAGAGCACGAAACTCAGAAGAATTCAAGCAATTAATTAATCTTTTCAAGCCAATCTTCGTCAAACTTCTGAGAGATAATTTTGTGCTCCATCTAAGCTAAGTGTGCTTATTTTATACTCTCTTTCTTTAGCTTTATTTAATTGATTTTGTTTCTGCTATTCCAATCTAATTTGAAAAGAGGAATTGTTATTCCCTTTCTTTGGAATCAAAATCAATTAAGGCAAGCCCTAGTTGGTCTAATTTAAAATATATTAGAACTAGAACCATTATAATTGAGTACTGGACATTGAACATGAACATTCAATCATTTACTCTGATTTGGTTCTACCAGGCTGCTACAACGAAGGAGATAATCAGGTATTTTACATTTAATCGTAAATTCCTTTCTGTTTTGGTTTCTTTCAAGATTTGCCAGAAAAATCTTGTTGTATTGGTTATCTGAGGAGAGCCAGGAAAACTCAGAAGTGGGGTTTTTTACTTGTGTAAGCCCACAGACAAAAACACAATTGTAAAGGTTTTGGGTGAACTTGTGAAAAACTATTTTGTTAGTGAACGCTAATATCCCCTGTGTGAGGATATTAGGAGTGGAGTAGCATTTTGTGTGGCTGTTGTTTAACAGTTGGTGAACACACAGGCGAACCACTATAATCCCTTGTGTTGTGGGTGAATGATTTACATTTATAATATTTAATATTCATTTGTGGGATGTATGTGTGGTGGTGAATGTTGTAATCATTTAATTCAAGCATTGTGGGAATTTTGTAATAATTTAGAATTTACTTTCTATTATTTCTTTATCTGCTTGAAATTCAATTTCTTTTAAAGTTGTTCCAGCAAGGTTGCCCTGCCATTTTTATGGTGTATAGCTATCCCTAGAACAATACATTTGTGATTAAACTTTATTTCAATTTGTGCTTAATTTTGTATTCCTCTTTGGTTTGAGATTTGTTACAAAGATCTTTCTAGAAATAAGGTTGTCCTACCATAAACTCTGGTTTTTGGTGAAAGGTTGTCCTTAGAACAACATTTGTATCAACCTCTCAAGATCAGATTTTTAAGGTTGTTTTACTTTCCTACATTGTGATTTATTTTGGCTATCATATTGTTTTTAATTCCACTGTTATAACATTTATTTGGCATAGTCCTATTCACCCCCCCTCTAAGACATATAGCTAGGCCTTTTCAGAATATTTATTTAATTTTTATCTTTTATCATTCAAAGATGTGGAATGTATATGTGGATGTGAATGTTGTAATCTTTTACATTTCAAGCATTGTGGGGAATGTTGTAATAGTTTAGAATTTAATTTCTTGCTATTTCCTTTTAGTTTGAGTTTTGATATTCAATTTGTTATAGTAAGGTTGTCCAGCCATAAACCCTTGGTTTTTATGGCGCAATGTTGTCCTTAGAACAACATTGGTATCAGCCTCTCTATTTTATTATTTGAAGATTGCTTTACATTTCAGTACTGTAATTTGTTTATAGTTCTATCTTTCAAGGCTATCTTATTCTTTTAAAATTCTGCTGTTAAAGTTTTAATTTGGCACCCCCCCTCTAGGACATATAGCTAGGCCTTTCAGTTTTAGATCCAATCATGACTAAGGTTGGTTAAACCTCTTAGCTAGGGCTAAGAGGTGAAGCATGTAGCGTGATGGGATGTTTTCTATTGCTTTAATTCATGTTTATGTTGAATTCTCTTTGATTCTAGTTTAAAATTTAAGAAATACTTTCATTTTTTAATGGTTTATTGTGACTCAAATTACAGTAGATCTGCCATAACTTTGAGTATATTCTTTTCATGTATTGAGATTGTGAAGTTAGTAAATCATGTTGTTCACCATCGTCCCTTAGGCATAGTTGGGTGATGGAATCCCTTCTAACCTTCACAATTCTCCTATGTTTGATTATGGGATTGGTATATCCTATTGTTTGTCGTAGTCTACTGGGCATGGCTAGGTGATAGAATCACTTCCAGTCCTCCCAACTCTCATCCATTGAGAACTAGATCAAGGGAAGTTCAGATTTGGTTTTCTTATGATATCTTTCAACTGGATAAGATAGTACTCTGATTCTAATTGTGTCCTTGAATCAAGTAATTGATCTCCCTGATTGCTATAAGTGGATCCTTGGAAACCCTAGTTCCCACCTTTAAATTCTTAAGTTTCTAATTAAATCCCTCATAATTACTCCCTTTATTTTCAGATTTAGATTTGTATCTTCTACTAGTTCTACTTCTAGTTGCTTTCAGAATACTCATGAGATTAGTCCATGTGGATTCGACCTCAATCTCACAGAGATTATTACTACATCGCAACCCTACACTTGGGGTTGTGAACAAGTTTTTGGCGCCGTTGCCATGGATTAACAGTTGTATGTTTTGAGATTAACTAGTTTTGGAATTAGTTTAAGATTAGGGTTTTTCTATTTTTAGGTAAGGGTTTTTTCTGAATTATTTTAGAAACTAACTTAGCCTTTTATTTCTAGGTTTAGAAACTTTCCTTTTCTGTTTTTAGAAACTAATTTTCTTTCTAATTCTAAGATAGAAACTTTCCTTATTTGTTTTTAGAAACTAATTTTTCTTTTTTAGAAACTTTCCTAATCCATTTTTAGAAACTAATTTCCTTTCCTTTTTTCCTTTTTAGAAACTAGGTTACTTTCTTAGTTCTTTTTTAGAAACTAATTCACTTTCCTTTTTCTGTTTTGAAGGACCTTAATTTAGAAACTTTTAATTTGGTAATCTCTTTCTAATTCTCTCTCTTTCTTTTCTAGATTTCTTATTTGTCCTAGGTTTCTTTCTTTTTTAGGATTAGGTTAGATTTTTCTTAATTTTAAACTCTTTTTATTTTTAGGATTTTTCCTTCTTTCTTTTTAATTATGTTTTTATTTTTTTTATAGGAACTAACATTATTTTCTATTTTGAAGAATCCTAATATAGATCTTCTCCAATCTGATAACTTCCTTCTAACTTCTTCTCTACTTACTTTCCATATTGTTGTAAGAATTTTCTTTTATTCTCTTTTAGGATTAGATTTAGAGTTAGGGCTTCACCATGTAAGAGTGAGAACGTCAGTATGCTGAGATAGCTAAGAGATATTGGGAAGGGATGTATGATGATTATGATAGGAAACAACCTATGTCTCAAAATTTTTCTAAAAACATCATTAAAAACCGACCAGAATATAATGCTCCACCAGTTAAGAAGTCCTTCAATGATTATAGGCGGGAGAATAATTGCACTCCACGGATGAAGAAAACAATATGCGATTAATGGGGTCATCGTGATTATTAGAATGAGGATAATTATCAACCATCTATCAAGAAGAGAACTATGCGTGAATGTATTATGGTTAATAATGTGTATCAATAACCACCAGATTCTCCCACTTATGACCTATATGATTATGAACAGTGGAAAAAGAGATATTTGGAAGATGAAACAATAGCACATCATAGTGACAATTCTCTTGGATCCCTTATCTTTGAAATCCAACCAGAAACGATCCAAGAGGATTCGCTTCAAAGTTACATGGACTATCTTTCAAATATTAGAAAAACATTATAAGCGCTTGATTTGCACATCGATAAGATAGTGGAGGTTCATTCATCCTAGCCACAACCCAATCTAGAAACACAATGCGACGAAAGTGATCCTAACTTGCTTGTGGAGAAGTTTGAAATTTAGAATAAGGAGTTAGATTCCATTAATGGGCACACAGTTCAATTTCCCGAAGAGTCGATCTCAATGATTGTCCAAAGGAATGATCAAGAGACACTATTAGTTTTCCAATATAATGATACTGACACACCTGGTTTCAATGATGAGGAAGAGGTTAGTTTATTCGAACCTTAACCCAATCTAGGAATAGAATGTGAGGAAAGATATCACATTCCACGTGTGTACTGCACTGAATTGGAAGATGATGAGTATTGGCATGACAATCTTGAATGTACAGCTCAAATCCCCCTGGATTCAATCTCAAGTTTAGCCCATATCAATGATCAATACGTTCAGGAAGTTGTCGACCATAGTGATCTACTTCACCCATCTGACATGACCAATTTAAATGTGGAGGATGAACCACTTTCAACTAACCCTTCTAACTTTTGTGAGGTATGTTTAGACCACTCCCCTAAATTGAATGATGATATGATTCAGGAGATGGACGGGTTGTTCGATATGACTCTAGAATCTGAAACCATCTGGATGAGGCCATCATTTGAGTTGTCAACCCTTGATAATACAATGCCTTTACTAAGTAGTACTGATGAACAGAGTCTTCACATCAATTGTTCGCCTGTTGATTTCAGTCTATCTATGTATGGCAAGAAAAAATTCATCTAGTGATGATTTATTCTCACATGATGAAGAGCAAGAGATTATGCTTCCATCTACTTCCAAAGATGATAAAATCCTTGGGTAGATCATCACAAACATTAATGTGGAAAATGAGTTACTCTCAACTGAATTTCTCAACTCATTAGATGATTGTTTGGCACACTTTGCAGATTCAAACGATCTCATGATAAAAGAAATAGTGGATGCCTCGCAAGACAATACCTCGACAGTTATCACTGACTGAGAAAACCCTTATTCCGAAGCCCCTCCTTCCCCATATCCTAAATGTTTACCATTAAAGGAGGAGGATCTGGAAATTGAACCAGAGTCTGAAATTTTGGAATGTGTCGAGACTACATCACTTTCTGAGAATTTTTCTAAATTTCATCTACATGTAGTCTCTGATTCACCATTTTATGCTAACATTGAAACTTTTTCTATCACGAGTGAATTGTATATACTCAGACACCTCGGGAGATTAAAAAGAAACCTTATGCTGAGGTCTATAAATTTCTTTGATAATTCATACTCCAGGACATCCAAGCCTATTACAAAAGGGGCTTTTGGATGATCTTGTTAAGAAACCTACTGAGAAATTTATGAAGATGTTAGCTGAAGGAGGAACCTTGTGGCATGACTGAGTAACTTTTCCCTTGCTTTTCTAGTTTAGGATTAGTTTATTGCTTTCATTGGACTAGGGTAGTTCACTTCCACTGTTTAGGATAGGTTGCTTATACTATGTTGAGTTTTGTTTTGTGCTAACCCATCTTCATACTGAGATCATTGGAAAAGCTTCAAAATTCCTTTTTCAGGTATTACCTCTCCATCACTTTCCTTTTCTTTTCATTACCTCTTTTGCATTGCATGCTTATTCTTTTACATTGAGGACAATGTAGATTTTTCGGTTGAGGATGGGGGATTAGGTAACCTAATCAATGTTTTCTTAGTTTTGAGCAAAATTTTTAAAAAATTTCAATGTTTCAAGTTGAAATATGGTTGGGAAGTGACGAATTGTGTACTTAAGAATGCTTTGGGTATGATAAGATAGATATTGAATTTTGAATTGTCATAGTCTAATCATCTAAGTAATTTATCACCTAAGTGCTTGCGCTCAATTGATTAAGAGGAAGTTTGAATATCATGTTAATCTGAATCACAAGACACATTCAATTTGTCTTCTGTGAGATATACTAGAGGTTTTGATTGTTAGTATGTGAATCATTGATAGATGGTGAGAATTGAGTCTAAAGAATTTTATCCACCTTAAAAGAAGAAAAGAATCAGTTAAAAAATAGGAGATCGACAAAGAGGTCATGAAAAAGAATGAAAAGAATTAAAAATCTGGAAAAGAATGCAAAAATAAGAAAAATGAATAAAAAAATTTGACCATCAATATAAAATTAAAAACTGGAAAAAGAAGGAGAAGGGGATAAGTTCGAAATTAGTATTTGAGTTTCAAACTGATCTTGAAATGATGAGCATGGTTAACATGATGAATTAATAATATTATTACGGGAAGTAAGTTGACTTTCACTGAGCACATTGAAAAACTTGATATACAAATTATGCTTCAATTTAATGGACAAAGAACTTATTTGATTGGTTGCTTATGTGATTGGGTTTTAAGTTTTTAAAATCTCACTTTCATATTATAATTCTACCCATTCATCCTTGAGTGCACAAAAGATTATTTTCTGAAAAAGATTTATGACATTAAGCATTGAGATTTATTTTACACATACTTTGCTCGGGACTAGCAAAATGCTAGTTGGGGATTGTGTTGAGGGTCAAATATTGCATATTGAACCCCATTTATATCTTGGTTTTATGAACATGATACTACTTAATGTCCTATTTTATTCATGTTTGTGTTGCAAGGTGAATTTAAGAGCTTGGATTGAAAAAAGTGCTAAAAGCATGGATTTGACGCTCAAATATCACCAAGGCAAAGAACAGATCTTAGGAGACAAAGATTGAAGATTTCAAGGTCCCAAGATTCAAGAAAACCAAGTGGAGAATGAATGAAGTCAAAAGAACAAGTGCAGAAGTCACATTGACTGTGTCATTGATCACCATTCAATGACATCGAAGCTACCATTCGTTGACATCGAACACGGGTCAATGACATCAATTTATAAAAGAAAATTGAGTTGGTCGCTGGACAAATTGAAGACACTTTTCAATGACTCGTGGACTTGTTTGATGACTCGAAGCCTTGCTCGATGACATCAAAGCTAGTTCGATGACATCGAATTTTCTGTGGATTTTTGGTAAAACTCATTGGACACATTGGGCACTATGTTCGATTACACAAAGGCCCCTTCGATGATATCAAAGACTTGCTCGATTACAACAAAGGCCTCTTCGATGACATCGAATTTATTGAAGAAATTGAATAAACTCTCTGGACTATTTTGTATGCATTATCGATTCCTCGAACAATGCTCGATGACATTAAAGGCCTCTTCGATGACATTGAAGGTAGCTTCGATGACATAGAAGGTTACAGAGTCCAGATGAAGTTACAAAATCATGGAAAAAGCATGTATAAAAGACACCTTCGATGACATCGAAGCCAGTTCGATGTCATCGAACGAATTGCACAAAGTTACATAGAGTTACGCGGAGTGCGTAAATTTGAGGCAATTTTTGGATTTTTCCAAGGTGGTGCGAAATGAGGTATTGCACAAATATAAATAGGAGTCCCTAGGGTATCCCTGGGTATCAATCTAGGGTTTGGAGGAGCGAAGCACAGGGGCAGAGAGCCGTCGCCAAGCGTTTTTCTTCTTTCTTCCTTAGATTTTCATGTTTTCTTCTGGGGTTTTAAATCCAATCATGACTATGGTTAGCTAAACCTTTTAGCTAGGGCTAAGAGATGAAGCTTGTAGTGTGATGGGATGTTTTCTATTGCTTTGATTCATCTTTATGTTGAATTCTCTTTGATTTTGGTTTAATATTTAAGAAATACTTTCAGTTTTTAATGGTTTATTGTGACTCAAATTACAATAGATATGTAATAGCTTTGAGTGTCTTCTTTTCATATATTAAGATTGTGAAGTTAGTAAATCTTGTTGTTCACCATCGTCCCTTGGGCATGGTTGGGTGATGGAATCCCTTATAACCTTCACAATTCTCCTATGTTTGATTGTGAGATTGGTATATCCTTTTATTTGTCATGGTCTACTGGGCATGGCTAAGTGATGGAATCACTTCCAGTCCCCATAACTCTCCTCCATTGAGAACTAGATCAAGGGAAGTTCAGATTTGGTTTTATTGAGATATCTTCCAATTGGATAAGATAGGACTCTAATTCCAGTTGTGTCCTTGAATCAAGTAATACATCTCCCTGATTGCTATAAGTGGATCCTTGGAAACCCTAGTTTTGTTCCCACCTTTGAATTCTTAAGTTTCTAATTAAAATATCTCATAATTACTCCTTTTAATTCCATATTTAGATTCACGTCTTCTTCTAGTTCTACTTCTAGTTGCTTTCAGAATACACACAAGATTAGTTCTTATGGATTCGACATCGGTCTCACCAAGGTTATTACTACATAGCGACCCTACACTTGGGGTTGTGAACAGTAATTAGCTAATATATTAAATAAACCCCTAGAAGCAAAATCGATTTGGAAATCTCCAAAAGTCCATTGGGGTATGTGCTACTTAGGTAATTATCAGCTTTTCATTACTTATTGACCAATTTAAGGAATTATAGCCTCATTTTGTTTTTTTTTTTAATTGACTTATTTTAGTCTTGTGTGGATGTGCAATTATAATTCTTAAACTTTAAATTTTTTTATACTCCTCGAGTCAAAAATCTACCCTATACATAGTTGAAAGAATAAAATTCATTAATTGTTCTTCTATGGCACTTCGATGCCATCGAAGCCACTTTGATGTCATCAAAATATTGGGTCTGCGTTTAAAAAGGGCACGATTGTTCATCTATCAAATCTACTCTTTAGCATTTTTAAACTCCAAATCTTTATATCCACTGTCCAAGCATGATTTTAGTGATTTCAGCACTCTAATTCTCCTCCATTAGCTCATGTCTACATTGTGCATCAGTTCTGAATCTTGTTTTGCTTCGGTTCGTTGTGGTGTGGTAGGTTGTATGAACTTGTTTCTTTTATAGATTGTCTTGATTTCATTCGTTTACACACTCCCTTCTTTAAATTTGAGTGTGCTTGAGCTATAAGTCCCTTTCCAAAACTAAGCAAATCAAGTCTTATATGCATAACATCCCACATTACAGCCAGATTTCGAATTGGTACCATCCTTAGATTTGTTTTCTTTTAAAACGTAGGGAAGTAAGCCGAGTTATCTTTGTGAACCCAAATACTCTCTAAAATGAGTAAACATAACCAGGGCAAGGCCTCGGTTATTGGTGAAACTTCTCGGCCCACTCGGGTCAAGAAGTTAGCGCCTCGATGGGTGAATCATGTAAATCATCGGTCGCGTCGCCTCCGCCTTCACTGACTCATTTCAACTCTATAGAGTAACCTGTTGTACCTACGACACCCACGACCGAAAAATTAATAGAAAAATATAAGGATCGTAAAATCATATTCGAAAGAAATATCGATGTCACAAGTGTACAACCCTACAAAATAGATAGTATGTTAAAAATAATAGGGTGGGAAAATGTATTAAAAATTGGCAGTATGACTCAAACAAAGTAAGTATACAAGTTCCTATCTAAGTGTAGGAACCCCACACTTCACCCTCCTTCCTTTGAAGTTGACGGAGGTAATCATCTTGTCAAGATCACACAAACGCACATTACCACACTCATTGGTGTCCCAGTGTCCTCAGAGACCTAACCTAACCATGACCATGCCTCCCCTACAGTACAGGTCATGATGACCACAGTTTTGTATAGCGAGAAGGATGAGCCATGGATTCATGGCAATACATTGTGGTCCTCTACTCTGTCGAGTCAGTTCCCCCTCCTTCACTCTATATTTTTAACAAATGTCTACCCACGGGGGACAAGTAGAGTCAATCTGACCCCTTTCATGGTAGACATCATCTATAGTGTGGGGACGGGTGTTCATTTATGCTCTCCAACCATTGTTTTGCAATAGCTTGTGCTCCTTATGAGGGGGATCCAACCCAAATATCTCCCGTTTGGTCATCTCATATGTCTCTTGGCTCGGGATTGTAGGTTCACACCGACCTCATATACACATGTCCTAACATCGAGGATCACCATAGAAAATATAAAGAAGATGCACCTCCCGGGCCGAGCAGCGACACAACTTGATAAAGACGCGGATATTCTTGTGACTAGAGGAGAGGAAGATATGAGCGTCGGAATCACACCAGAATAAGAGACATCGTACCAAACCACCCCAGATGCGGCTACCTCCAGGCATACTACTCAGCCATCTAATTAGTTCGAGGAGATATTAACATCATAGGCATCTATTCGAGTGGAGCAGACTCGTCATGGAGAGCGTCTAACTCGATTAGTGCAGATGATGCATTCCCTCCAGCTGACAGCACAAGAGATTTTGGTCATCCTGATCTGCCACCGCCACAATGTCTCCGGCTCAGGACCCAGACCTTCTACTTAGGGGGAGTTGAGTTCGATTTCTAGCAGTTTTTTATTTTTGTGTGTTTGACCATCTCGGTCATATACTAATTTTGGTTTGATCTTAGATAGCTTAGGATGTACATTTTGGATTTTACTTTTTATGGACGAATGATTATATTGAGTATATTATACATCATCTTCTTGCTTCAGCTCCTTATGTGTTCAATTGCTTACTATCTCTTTCCTCCTTATGATGCATAACATTACATATTTTCAAGCTTAATTTGATAATACATGCTTTTATGTATAATCTTTGTCAATCACTGACAGAAAGGGGGAGAAACTTACTTTTACCAAGTGTTATGTCTTATCTTTCTGGTAACATTTGTGGTGCAGAGACTTAGGGAGAGCAATGAGGAGTGTATACAGAGTAGTAGCACAAAGCAATACATTATAAATATTTTGAGTCAACTTGTATTTGTAAATATTACAACAAGCCATGTAAAGTAACATGTTTATTGGGTTGTCTAGGTTCTGTTCGTTTTTTGTCACATAATTGACAAAGGGGCAGATTCTAAGTGCGCTAATTTATCAATTAACGTGAGTTATGAGTCATAAAGTCTAAAGAGCTCCAAATAAGATTCAAGACTGAAGACTCAAAGATTGAAGGCGTCCAAAGCGCTAAAATGGTAGAGTATTGGGACCTATTCAAAAATCTATATATACCTTACGAAATGTAACCTTCTATTTAGCCAAAACCCCATAGGAAAAACCTTTAAAAAAAAAAAAAAAAAACTCACAACAATATATAAATTTCAATCCCATTAAACTCTTATCAAACTATCTTCAATGGCATTGAAGACAGCTTGATGCATTGACCTTGGAGCCCGAAATGTCTAGCAACTTAAAGTCAAATTCTTGATTATTACGATGACATCGAAGGTCCTTTTATGACATTAAAGGGTCCCTTCGATGGCATCCAAGCCCAGTCGATGGCATCAAACAGAAGCTCCAAAATGTCTATAAACTTCAGGTCAAAAATCTTGATTTCTCGATGGCATCGAAGATCCTTCGATGGCATCTTAGGAACACTTTGATGACATTGAAGGTCACTCAATGGCATCGACAGAACTGTCCAGTAACACATTGAAGAAAATCCTGAATTTCTCTATGGCATTGAAGGTACTTCGATGGCATTGAAGGGACACTTCGATGACATCGAATACTAATTGATAACATCGAATCTGATAGTTTTATGACTATTTTTTACCCTTGTAAAACTTCTTTATATATACGAAAGATGATTTTCTTTAAAAATGGGTGAGAAGTAGAGAGAGTCATGTGTGTGTAACCCTAGTTAATACCCTTCTTCCTAAGCTCTCTTTCCTCGTGGAGTTCATCATTTAATCTATGTCTTAAAGACATTTGTTGTGCACTTAAAGCTTGAATTGAAGTATGAACTACAGCACTCATTAATGCTTTAACAACCATACTTATTGGCAAATCATTTATGGTAGATTGCATTGAATGCCTAGCTCTGGGTGTCACACCCTAAACTCAGGAACTGGGCTCACAAAATTCTCGGTCGCCAAATCTGGTGCCGACAGCCTCCGTAGTGCTCCATTCTCGACTCCCAACTCCCATGCACTAGGATCCCATCTTAAGACCCTACAAAGAGGATTTTCAGGGTGATTTTTTTTATAGAGGAGCATAACCACAAGTGTACCCAAGTTATAAAACATCATCACCATATATTCACTAATATAATCTTTGAGTACATTGTCGAAAGGAAAATACATGATATAACAAAAATCCAAAAGATCAGGCACATGCTCCCGCCTCAATGCTACTACGGTCTAACATAACCTGCATATAACGAACATCCATAAGCTTACTACAAAGCTTAGAGATTGAGTATGTGTGTGCGCAATGCATGTGCCAAGTATACAAATGTCAAAGTAAGCGGAAATGATGGAAGGCTAAACTGGAAAGTCCATAAATGATGTTAGCCATACCAAGGCTATGTAATGCAAGGCCTACATGCCTGAATGTCATATGCTAGAAATGCAATGCAAGTATGCTAATCCTTAACTACTCCACATATCAAAACAATTCATCGCTGGAAATACACTAGGGTCTATTACACTCCAACACTGGTTGCAACCCCATCACGTGCATGACCAAGTGAGTGGAAGTAACCTCATCATCCGTCTTGCCAGTGGTATGCCAATGCCTACCTGACTCATTGATAGCGAACCCATTTACGAGTTGGTCAAACTCAACCTAGTTTACAGCCCCCTACCATCGGGCAGATAAGGTCACACCGCTTTTCAACAGACCATGACACAGTGGGAGACGTGGCCTACTAGTATTCGACACTTGGGCGTTCATGTTATCCACATGATCTCGACATTGAAGCAACCTAGTGGTACCACAAGGGTTTAAGGACTTTCACCCAAGGACATCCATAGCGCCCTAATGCTAGAACAAATATTTTTGGTATCCAATCCGACCATCCACAATATGCCTGTGGAGGCCATAACCCTGATGTTGCTAGTGCATAAAGTGATCGTGACATACAAGATGCGAAATGCATGAGTCATACCATCCAAGTCATGCATCAAACCTGCACATATTGCGAGATCATGTGGGGCAACCCTATTTTATATGGGGTTTCCTAAGTATCTGAGCCCAAAGGCAAATGCTATAATCAATCATCATCCATAACATCCATACAAATGATGCGTATGGGCATATATATATGGGCATGATATCATTATACTAAGCATGTTCTCAGTGTGTCCTACTAGGCCAAGTATACTAACATGTTATCAGATATATTAGTGTAACATCCTAGATTTATGCCAACCTGGAATCAGATGTCCTTAGGAAAGGGGTAGATCCCAACCCCTTATGAACCTCTCAAACTCAAATCCTTTAGGAATTAGACAAAGTTAACTAAGTGCTAAACTGGATTAGCTACGAAATCTGCACTAATCACTTTAAATACTATCTGCAAGACCCAAAACTTGTAGAATCATTGACGCTAGGTTACCCTAAAACCTAGGATCAATCTCATTACCCAGCTGCTCTCGGGAGCACATTGAAACTCCGTATCAGATCTGGACCACACGTCAAAAGTTTGAATAATACGACGTTATAGAATTAGGACCGCCTTACTAGGCTTGACAACCATCTCAAAAATCAAATCCAGATAGTGTCCTGGGGCTATTCGCTTGAGCCTGGAGTGAAGTGTGTGAGAAACGTGGATATTTTAGAAATAAATATCTAAATTTAAGTAATCTGAGACTTGCCACTTGCGGGCCTAATATAAGCAATCAGACCGTCGGAATCTGAATCAAATATACCCTCAGATCAGGAGAAATTTTATATACATGGCAGTGTACTTGTAACCCTGATCGAGTTGCGGTGACCGTTGAACTGAAACTGGTCCACCATGTGTGATATGGGAACCTGATTGGACTGAAAACGTAACTCGACCTGGATCCAATGTCTGTGAGCTTAAGTCCAACCTTTGGCTCAATGGGGGCCTCCAAAAGTGCTCCGTTGGATCGAAATGGACCTACTTTGGATATAACCTAAGTATCTTGACCCTGGGTCTAATTTGGTAAGTTTTGGGCCTACACAAGGACCTTAAACCCTCACTCTCTCATTCCATACGAATTTGAGAAAAACCTAGGAGAGAGAAGAGAGAAAAGAGAGAGAAAGTGTGAGAGAAGTGAGAGATTCTTCCTGATGCTCGACCCTGCTATCCTACGTGATTAATCATCACGATCTAATCACTTTTTCGGCGATTCCGGCTTCGTTCATAGGTAAGAAAACCTAACCTTAAGCTGTTTTAGAGTTTTCAAGAGTGTAGGTGATGGAATAGCTGACCTGTTTCATGAATCAGGTTGTCGTTGTGCCATAGACAAAGGCATTGGGTTCAAACTGGTTTCGGTTCAAGTTTACCGACAAAAGGTGCGGACTTTAGACATATAGGTTATGGTTTTCAACGCTTTCAATATCAGATAATGATAGATTCATGATCTGAGTGTGATTGTACATGCACAAACCAATATCCGTTTTGTGTTTCGATTACGTATACAA
The DNA here is from genome assembly GCA_030180095.1 of Magnolia changhungtana. Taxonomy (NCBI): domain Eukaryota; kingdom Viridiplantae; phylum Streptophyta; class Magnoliopsida; order Magnoliales; family Magnoliaceae; genus Magnolia; species Magnolia changhungtana. Next base: position 3,281,463 of record JASAUF010000101.1, on the reverse strand, counting down.
ATTATGGTATATTGTGTATTCTGTATAATCGTAGAAAATACCGTATACGTATAAATTTTGAAAGTATGTTAGCCATGATTTATTACTATATGAACATGCTATATATGTATAATACTCACTCGGCAAAAGGATTCGCCCTAATACATGTTTTTGCTAGTATACGCTATATATGTTAAAAGAGTGTATTCTAAGTGTTTGTGAAAATGACCGAATGAGTATAGAATTCTCGTTCGTGCTCGCCATAACTAATTGTCATGGATATATGATTGTTAGATGGGCGATACCCCTTTGACAAAAGGATTTGCCCTAAATCACGCCACGGCCAATATACGCTATGCATGTTAAATTGTGTAGCCCAAGTGTTTGTGAAAATATTCAAATGAATATGTAACTTGGATTCATGCTTGCCATGATTATCCGTCGTGGGTGCACGTGTGTTATCCATGGGACAGCTCCCTAGTGAAAGGATTTGGCCTAATACCTATGTGATCAACATACGTCAGGTATGTTGATGTATGCAATCTAAAATGTTTGTTAGAATATTTAAATGAGAAGTAGTTAGTAAATTGTAATGTATAAGGGTGTTGAGATAGGATTCTCAACTACCTTAGTGATGTGTATGATTCCCTTCATTTAAGTTGTTTAGTTTAATCACTTACTGGTTTATGAAATGTATGTGTTTGGATTTCCTGTTTGCATTGTGTTTTATAACATGCTTGTTAATATGTTTGAATTACTTGTTTATTTAATTCTGCTCTGACTACTTCACATGTTTAAGTTGTATTCCATAAAATCCGTGAAGGGTGATGGGGGAGTGGTGTAACGATTCCGTGCAACAGCCCTGGCAGCCCTAAGCGGACAATATTGGATATTTGATTGTATGATTTGAAATCTTGATCCATTACTGCTTTAATTGTTCCGTAATTGAATGTGATTAGGGCTATTGTATAGTCCAGACAATCGGTAATGGGATTGAATTCGTGGCTAAGATTCATTCGCCACGCGAGATGTGTTCGACGAACCCGAGTCATACTTCGGTTGGCGATAGTGGTTGGCCACGCGAAGTGCTTATGCACTTCATGTCGTTCAACTTATTGTGCGCTCGAGCTGGCCGAGTTTGTCAAGTAACCCGATCTGTTTAATGTATATTCACCATGTTTGGACGCTACTGCTTAAACCTAAGGTACCGAACTTATCAGTGCAACCCCGTTAACCTTGGTACCTCAATCCGCTAAGACTCATGAGCCGGGCATGGTGTTATGGGATACCGTGGTCGAGCTGTCCGGCTACATTGGGGCCATGTGCCTCCTTGTAGTGACCAGTGAGCAACCAGACTCATGAGCTGAATATGGTGGTATGGGACACTTTATTCGAGCTGTCGGCCTACACTGTTTTGATGGGTGATAGGGGAGTGGTGTAACGATTCCATGTAAAAGCCCTGACAGCCCTGACCGTACTCGGTGTAGTGACCTCAAGCATACTCTGAATCTGCGGAGAGGCGACGAGCCTTCCCGTAATAAATAGAGTATAAACTAGGCCTGTATTGATAAGGTGATGGGGGAGTGGTGCAACGATTCTGTGTAACAGCCCTGGCAGCCCTTGCAGCGACTTAGAACCGCATCATCGTATGAGATTATCTAGGTCTAACGACCCTAGAATGGATCATTGTTTGGGAATGATAAAGGAAGGTACCTTAGTTTCCCAATACTGTTGTATGAAAAGGATTAATAACAACTCGGTAATCATGTTCATATCGCATTGCATGTGCCTGGAAGATGTGGAGCACTAAGGGATGAAAGCATGTCGTGGACGTAAGATGGTGTCGCATGAGGGAGTATGTTGGCGAGGGCATGCATCATGACAACATTTCATACTTGCATTAACAAGAATACTTAGGATCGTTGATTGTACTGCTTTATCATTACTGATTGACTATTTTGATAACATGTTAACCTATGCTTTACTGTTCCACTGAGTTGATCACTCACTCCCACGTTACGGAATAGTGTTCCGAACACCCACCAAACTTTGTCTGATTGTTGATGGCGATGCTACTCTAGAGGCTGAGCCGGACTTTTGTGATGATGAGAATGCTTCCTCATATATATTGTTTTCTAGCGGCTTCATGCAAGTCATGCCTTGATCGACGGGGTTATAGGGATGTTGACTAGATGAACTACACCTTTGGTATATTTTAAAATTGTACTTGTAATTCATTAACCTGGCAACATTATCACACTCTGGAGACTTACCAGAGAATCTTCTATATATCTATCACAGTCTTCCGCTTGCAATTTAACTGTCTTTGGAGTATGATATGCTATTTTGGTATAATCCCATTCATGTTTCAATGCTCTCATCATAATCATCATTATCTATGTTGGATAAGTGATGCTTTGGAACTCAGGAGCTGAGCTTTGCTTGACCCCCGATTTTCAGGGCGTTACAAGATGGTATCAGAGCATGATTTGGATTAAACCGGGTCTGGGTTATGGTAACACGATGCACTCTGACGCACTCTGAATTAGGAAAGGGGCGATAAAACTTAGAAAGCACATTAGAATCCCAAGTTTCGCCGACAGGTGAAACTATACGGTAATTTAGTCCATAACGTGTCTTGGGTCATGCGAAACGACCTAAGTCGCCTCTAGGCCATCAGTCGACGGGTTTGAGTCATTTCCTAGAAAAAAATGTCCTTAGGTTGTGGGTCAACCACAACACTTTACACTTAATCTCAAAGCCTAAAACCCCTTTTTATCCAATTCCTTCAAAATCTCACCCTCCACCACTGCATTCTTCATTTCTTTTAAGCACATTGATAATACACACCAATCCTAGGGTATAAATGACGAAGAATAATACCGAAATTAAAACTTACAAGAAATAGGAAATAAATGGATAAAATTAGTTTTGACCCTTAACCTTTTGGAATCTAACTAAATAATTGGGTTAGTTGGATAGATTAGCGCCTCCTTCCCCAAAATCATGTGCTACATGTCACATAAACTCATTCCGGTTTGCAAATTGGCCTCGAAAATACCTCAAATGGAGTCGAGGGCCAAACAGAGCACTTACAAGGGGACCCAGGGTGGGACCTATACCTTTTTGGGGCCTAGGGGTCATGAGGACCTCGCCAAAATGCCGAGGCATCGCCAGTTGGTCCAGGGGGTGGTGAGGCCCTCACCGGGTCGCCGAGGCCTCGTCGGTCAGTGGGCTCGACCGGGCGAGCCGGTCGGGCCGATCGTGTTTAGGGCCTAAGGTGACCCCCTGGTACATGGGCCGTGGTTTAAAACCACCCCAAATGCATACCTCCTTCACAAACTACCCCTCCAAGCTCTCCTTTTCTCCAATAGTTTCTGTTTTCTCTCTCAAACCTTCCCTCCATTCACCTATTTCATTATTTTCTGTCAAAGCACACATACCTCCACTGTTTTCAATAATACCAACCCCTTACCCTCTTCATTCTCTCTCATTTGAGCTCTTACACCCCCCATTTGTGGCTCAAACTCGTGTAAACCCGCTAGCCATCTCATCTTTTCATTTTTCTTCTTCAAATCCTGTCATTTGAGCCTGTACAACCTTTTTTGAGGCTCAAATTCATGGAGAACCAAAGACTCTAGCCCCTATTCCCCCTTATCTTCACTTTTCCATGGCTCTATTCAAGCTTATTATGGCAGTATTTTCGATTTCTGCCTTCCTCTCTCTCATGGGAAAGAGAAAGGGTGCCCCTCCTCCATCGTCAGACTCGGATGTCATGGTTTGTTTGTTGCTGCATTAGGATCTTTGTGTTTTCATGTTGGTAGACCTAGTGGTGTAGTCATTGGTAGTATGTTCTAGTGTTTGATGCCTTAATTGTATTAGCTCACATGCATCTTCTGTCATGGTCCACGTAAGGCTACATCCTATGTAGGCTCAAGATTTCTAAACCCAATAAATCCCTCTTCTATCTTCTTTAATTCCTTTCATTTGAGCACAAGACCCGTAATTTTTGTTTGGAACATTTAGGTCCCGTTCGGCCAACTGCATTAGGTGAGTAAGGTGGATAAAATTATAAACGTAACAATAAATGCATATGTAAGGTATGGTCCCTAGATTAGGTGTATCCCATGTTTTCCAATACTATGTTTGGAATGTATGCAATTAAAAGTAAATCCTGGATTTTCCTTTCCAAGTACACTTAGAGATTCATTATCATGGGATTTGGAAATCCCATCTCACACTTTCTACCACAAGGCTCATTTTTCAAGGCCTATAAAATTAATTTTAAACCCAACCCACCCTCCTACCAAACATGCCACTCCAAATCCCGAGGTGGGATTAACAATGCAAACCCATTTAATACAACTTGAGACCACTGGCCAAATAGGCCCTTGGAGTTTTGGACCTAGAGTGGTGTTTCTAGATTTGAACAACCTAACAGTATGGGAAATCCAATAAATCAATAACGTGAACCTTAGGACCTTCTTAGCTAGTATGAGCACGTGTGTAGTGCTCGAGCGTAGTTAAATTCAAGTTCGGCAACTCGATTTCAATTAAACAACGCTTGAATCTAAGCGATAAAAAAATTTCCCTTATTTAAAATGGTATGAAATCATCTAGTGTAGAAGTATAGATTTTGGATCATAACTAGTGGATTACTGCTACTCATACATTACGACTAGACTACTGGTTAGGCTAAGGAAGGTAAAGGACTAATTAGTTATGCTAAGCCAATTGAATAATAGACTTAGTTATTCGGCTTAACCGACTCAGACCCACTACACAACTTTCCTTCCGTGTTGGCCCGACCACTTACAACTAAAAGTTTATAACTTCATCTTTGAGAAGTATTAAGAGTATATAGCCGATAGAGACTTTGTCTTTTAGACCTAAGGAATTGCCCAAATGGGCAACAGACAGTTAGGAATTAGGTCCCAAATTATATGGCATGTCGGCATACATATTGTGCATATGAATGTAGAAAGATAGCCTTCCTGTTAAGCTAGACATGATTAAATAGGATAAGTCTAGACCGTGACAAAACTCCTTGGTAGAATTAGGCATCTTGCCTCAAACTCACACTTGCCCCTGAAATCAACCACAATACCCATCATCTTTAGCTCCTTTCTATAATCATAGGTACCAATGTCATAATACGCATCATTAATGAAAAGAAGACCAATGTATGCTAAATCGCTTCCCATGTCATGCCAAAGATAAGTTTCAAATTTCAACTCGTTTTGACATACAGATCGATGTACAAATTCTTAAACCCTGATAATAGAAACAATTTTAAAGGGGGGTAGACAAGTTATGAACCCAGTTGAGTTAAGAAGGTATACACGTCTACCCGCTCATAAGAGCAGCGGAAGCATGGTTGGCCCTTGCCCCACTAGCCCAGGATCGAAATAATTTACTCCCAGTTATACGCAAGGTTAGGTCATTAAATAGGATCTAAATCTTCCTTAGAATGCCAATAATGAAGTCATGGAAGAAAATCAATTAGGGTTCAAGTATTAAACAAATTCATAGTAAAGAATAGGCCGGGCGCGAACTAAGTTACAATAGCCAAGGTCAACGCATCTACAACTGTGCTCGTTGAATACGAACATAATAGAAGCCCTAACAAGTTCTACTATGAGAAACTATTTTAGAATGATCTAGTAAGATTTGACTCACCGTTTCCTTGGACATAGATAATATCGAGGACTCTCCTAGACCAAGACCCAACGGGCAACTTTATAGATAAGAAATTTAAACCTTTCAGGAATGGACATTCCCTACATTTTTAGAGTGATCAGACTATGGAGTTACTGACATATACAACTGCGAAGTCTTCGCGGCTTAACCCAATTCTCAATCCTGGGCGACTACCAATAGACTCACTGCTTGGCCGAGTAGAAGACCAAAATCTACCAGGACTAGGAAGGGATACGATGAACTTTCTACCCCGGTCAGGTAGATGATCGATATATCGAGATCAAGCCCACTTTAACCGTCTATCCGTGTTGGTCAAACATTGAAAATAGCTATCTTACTCTAAATAGGTGGAAATTATCGTTAAGACATCAAATAGATGACGAAATAAATTGTATCAACCTGTTGGGGGATAAACAAGGGATAAAAGAAATAAATTTTTAAGGGGGGTAGTACCTAAAATGTACTAGACTAGCAAGCACAATATACACCCTACCACGCATATAAACTTGAAATCAATAAGTCTTAGGCAAATGAAATAATAAAATTCTTACTTATAACCTTTAGCCAATTTTGGGGATGAATTTTTTTTTTTTAAGGGGAGTAGATTGTAACATCTCGGATTTTGCCAACTTGGAATCAGATATCCTTAGGCAAGGGATAGATCCCAACCCCTTATGAACCTCTCAAACCTTAAATCCTTTAGGAATTAGACAAAGTCAACTAAGTGCTAAACTGGATTAGCTACGAAATCTGTACTAATCACTTTAAATACGATCTGAAAGACCCAAAACTTGTAGAATCATTGATGCTAGGTTACCCTAAAACCTAGGATCAATCTCATTACCTAGCCGCTCTCGGGAGCACATTGAAACTCTGTATCAGATCTGGAACGCACGTTGAAAGTCTGAATAATATGAAGTTATAAAATTAGGACCGCCTTGCTGGGCTTGACAAACATCTCGGAAATCAAATGCAGATAGTGTCCTGGGGCTATTCGCTTGAGCCCGGAGTGAAGTGTGTGAGAAATGTGGATATTTTAGAAATAAATATCTAAATTTAAGTAATCTGAGACTTGCCACTTGCGAGCCAGATATAAGCAATCATACCATCAGAATCTGACCCAAATACACCCTCGAATCAGGAGAAATTTCATATACATGGCAGTGTACTTGTAACCCTGATTGAGTTTCGGTGACCATTGAACTGAAATTGATCCGCCACGTGTGATCTGGGAACCTAATTGGACTGAAAACATAACTCGACCTGGATCCAATGTCTGTGAGCTTAAGTCCGACCTTTGGCTCAAGGGAGGCCTCCATAAGTACTCTGTTGGATTAAAATGGACCCACTTTGGATATAACCTAAGTATACCTTGACCCTGGGTCTAATTTGGTGAGTTTTGGACCTATATAAGGACCTTAAACGCTCACTCTCTCATCCCATACGAATTTGAGAAAAACCTAGGAGAGAGAAGAGAGAAAAGAGAAAGAAAGTGTGAGAGAAGTGAGAGATTCTTCCTGATGCTCTACCTTACTATCCTACGTGATTAATCATCACGATCTAATCGCTTTTTCGGTGATTCCGGCTTCGTTCGTAGGTAAGAAAACCTAACCCTAAGCTGTTTTAGAGTTTTCAAGAGTGTAGGTAATGGAATAGCTGACCTGTTTCATGAATCAGGTTGTTGTTGTGTCATAGACAAAGGCGTTGGGTTCAAACTGGTTTCGGTTCAAGTTTACCGATAAAAGGTGCGGACTTTAGACGTATAGGTTATGGTTTTCAATGCTTTCAATGTCAGATAATGATAGATTCATGATCTGAGTGTGATTGTACATGCACAAACCAATGTTCGTTTTACGTTTCGATTGCGTATACAAATTATGGTACATTATGTATTTTGTATAATCGTAGAAAATACCATATACGTACAAATTTTAAAAGTATGTTAGCCACGATTTATTACTGTATGAACCTGCTATATATATGTACAATACTCACTCGACGAAAGGATTCGCCCTAATACATGTTTTTGCTAGTATACGCTATGTATGTTAAAAGAGTGTATTCTAAGTGTTTGTGAAAATGACCGAATGAGTATAGAATTCTCGTTCATGCTTACCATGACTAATTGTCATAGATATATGATTGTTGTATAGGAGATACCCCTTTGATGAAAGGATTTACCCTAAATCACACTACGGCCAATATACGCTATATATGTTAAATTGTGTAGCCCAAGTGTTTGTGAAAATGTTCAAATGAATATGGAACTTGGATTCATACTTGCCATGATTATCCGTCGTGGGTGCACGCGTGTTATCCATGGGGCAGCTCCCTAGTGAAAGGATTTGGCCTAATACCTATGCTATCAACATACGTCCGGTATGTTGATGTATGCAATCTAAAATATTTGTTGGAATGTTTAAATGAGTAGTAGTTAGCAAATTGTAATGTATAGGGTGTTGAGATAGGATTCTTAACTACCTTAGTGATGTGTATGATTTCCTTCATGTAAGTTGTTTAGTTTAATCACTTATTGGTTTATGAAATGTATGTGTTTGGATTTCCTGTTTGCATTGTGTTTTATAACATGCTTGTTAATATGTTTGAATTACTTGTTTATTTAATTATGCTCTAACTACTTCACATGTTTAAGTTGTATTCCATAAAATCCGTGAAGGGAGATGGGGGAGTGGTGTAACGATTCTATGCAACAGCCCTGACAGCCTTAAGTGGACAATATTGGATATTTGATTGTGTGATTTGAAGTCTTGATCCATTACTGCTTTAACTGTTTTGTAATTGAATGTGTTTGGGGCTATTGTATAGTCTAGGTAATTGGTAACGGGATTAAATTCGTGGCTGGGATTCATTTGCCACGTGAGATGTGTTCGACGAACCCGAGTCGTACTTCAGTTGGCGATAGTGGTTGGCCACGCGAAGTGCTTATGCACTTCATGTCGTTCAACTTGTCGTGCACTCGAGCTAGCCGAGTTCATCAAGTAACTCGATCTGTCTAATGTATGTTCACCATGTTTGGACGATACTGCTTGAACCTAAGGTACCGAACTTACCAGTACAACCCCGTTAACCTTGGTACCTCGATCCGCTAAGACTCATGAGCCGGGCATGGTAGTATGGGACACCGTGGTCGAGCTGTCGGCCAACGTCGGGGCCATGTGCCTCCCCATAGTGACCAGTGAGCAAGCAGACTCGTGAGCCAAATATGGTGGTATGGGACACTTTATTCGAGCTGTTAGCCTACACTGTTTTGATGGGTGATGGGGGAGTGGTGTAATGATTCCGTGTAATAGCCCTGGCAGCCCTGACCATACCCGGTGTAGTGACCTCGAGCATACTCTGAATCTGCGGAGAGGCGATGATCCTTTCCGTAGTAAACAGAGTATAAACTAGGCCTGTATTGATAAGGTGATGGGGGAGTGGTGCAACAATTTCGTGTAACAGCCCTGGCAGCCCTTGCAACAACCTAGAACCGCATTATCGTATGAGATTATCTAGGACTGACGACCCTAGAATGGATCATTGTTTGGGAATGATATAAGGAAGGTACCTTAGTTTCCCAATACTGCTATATGAAAAGGACTAATAATAACTCGGTAATCATATTCATATCGCACTACATGTGCTTGGAAGATGTGGAGCATTGAGGAATGAAAGCATGTTGCGGACATAAGATGGTGTCGCATGAGGGAGTATGTTAGCGAGGGCATGCATCATGACAGCATTTCATACTTGCATTAACAAGAGTACTTAGGATTGTTGATTGTAGTGCTTTATCATTACTGCTTAACTGTTTTGATAACATGTTAACCTATGCTTTACTGTTCCACTGAGTTGATCACTCACTCCCACGTTACGAGACGGTGTTCCGGACACCCAGCAGACTTTGTCTGATTGCAGATGGCGACGCTACTCCTGAGGCGGAGCTGAACTTTTGTGACGACGAGAATGCTTCCTCGTATATATTATTTTCTGGCGGCTTCATGCGAGTCATGCCTTGATCGACGGGGTTACAGGGATGTTGACTAGATGACACTACACCTTTGGTATATTTTGAAATTGTACTTGTAATTCATTAACCTGGCAACATTATCACACTCTGGAGAGTTACCAGAGAATATTCTATATATCTATAAACAGTCTTCCGCTTGCAATTTAACTGTCTCTGGAGTATGATATGCTATTTTGGTATAATCCCATTCATGTTTCAATGCTCTCATCATAACCATCATTATCTATGTTGCATAAGTGATGTGTTGGAACTCGGGAGCTGAGCTTTGCTCAACCCCCGATTTTCAGGGCATTACAATTAGGCAATAATTGGCCTTAATTAGCACATCATATAGAGTGAGTGGGAACTGAATGATAGGCCTTAGTAGAAATATAGAAGTCTATGTGGTGTGGCTCCCGTTAGACTAACATCGGTTCCTTAGGTAGACTGCAATGCATGAATAAAATACATATAATAAGGTGGGGTCCACTGGGAGTGACCTGAATGACACCCACATGTACCACATGTGTGTCACTAGGCTACCAATCCATTTGGGCACACGACCCACTAATAATGTCCCAAAATAATCAAATATCAATGGTATCACTACAATTACTTTAGTAGGATGATCTGCACCGTCCGATCATGGCTAAATAAATTGACAGTTACAGATCATTGGTTACTCATTAGGATGTGATCCTATGTTCATGGCCCATCTGAGTATTGGATTTCATCATTTCAGGCAAAGTATATCCCCCAACAAACTAATTCAACCATAGTGTCGACATTACACGTGTCACTAATTATGAAAATTTAAATTGATTTACTAATTAATTCCAAATCATGTAAATACACATCGCTTTATGTAACACTTGAGCCAAAATGACACTAGACCCTAGAATGTCCGCCAACTAGCTGCCTCAGGACTGTATTAGGCGGTTCTTATGAAAGACACGCGGGTAGCCTCAGGAAGCAAGAGTGAACAATGTAGAGCGACCACATTCTAAAAATTCTAAGAAGATATCATGGCAGACACAACTAGCCCTAAGCATGATTGAGACCCAGTAAGGACCACTAGAGCTGGCCCTCCCAAAATTCGCTCTGACAAACTAAAATGAGCGTTGATCGCTCGTTGAAATTCTACTAAGTCTGAAACTATAGGAAATCATTGGCCTCACTGGGCTTGAGGTCCATCGCAGACTGCGAACCTAGATGATACCCTAAACTACGCAACTTTAGCCAGGAAGGAAGTGTTTAAAAGGCGCAACTCTCCTGGACTTGAATCTAAAACTTACGTGATGTTGGCCCCGCCACTAAATTGTGAAGTTATAATTTTTCGACCATCAGATTGTGACTAAACTCGAGTCATGGGCTAGGGATATTTCCTTGTTCATATTCATATAACTATGGCCTCGATCGAGTGTCGATAGCTATCGATTGCAAGTAAGGTACCCACGATGGATCGACGCATCCAGTCTCCACCAAATTTGGACCGATCGCTCATCCTATGATGAGGCACCTATCCCATGGTGCAGATGGGCCAATGGGCCCCTGAAATAGCCCTATGGGCCAGAATTGAGCCCACTAGGGGAATGCATGCTAGAAAAAGGGCCCACATGGCCATTTAGACATAAAATCTGGGATATATATGGCCCGTAAATTCACTCCCTCACTCCCATATGAATTATAGCTACAAGTGAGAGAGGGAGTGGTGAGAAGTGAAAGAAGGAGCTCCTTGGAGAGTTGTTTCGGAGGATTTTCACATTGCCATTAACCAACATCAGAAATCGCCACCACGCCTAGCTATAGGGGGCAGCCCGCCGGCAAGAAAGAGGTAATCCTCTAGCCCTCTTCAAATTTTAGCATTGTAGGCCATTTGCATGCACCCTTACGAGCTAACATATTCGACGCAGGGCATCGATCTACAAATTACTCGATCGATATCCTAGGTGCGACACCAGAGAATCATCTTATTTTCCTTAGGTGCAGACCATTATCCTTAGGTGACCAATTATCGAACCTAGGTGCAAATAATGATTTTGTTGTGAAAATTGTGATGCGCATGTTAATCGGCAAGTATCCTTCGATTGTTCATCTTCCATGAAATTGTGAATCATGCTTAGTGTAGTCGAACTTTGCTTTCATGCTAAACTATGCTAGAATTATTGAATTGTTGTCCATGATTTACTCTATTCTCTGACACATGCAACTAATTACTTAATAATTGTGAAGTCTGCGATGATTTGGGGCAATGTATCCGTATGTCCGACATAATGCTCGATTCAAATAGAATGCCCAGATTTAATGCCATGTATGTCTACAATTTCCTGAAATAAGTAATGAGTGTGACCTGCTATGAAATGTTAACTGACTAGCCAATTGGGTTGGCCAGTAAATTGCAAAAGTTGTATGGCCAGCCCTATCTGGTGGCTGCCGAGGGGGCTAATCCAACTAATCCAGGCCAAACACAGATAGCCAGTAATAGTTGGACTACACGGGATGCTCGCACCCAGTGCCGGATGTGACGTAGTTCGCCTAAATAAGCCGAATTAGTCCACTAGTTGGCCAACCATGTGTGTTTACCATGTATGATCATGCCCACCTGAACCTGGGGCACCCCACGCCCCTGGAATGCCCACTTACAACAAGTTTTGAGAGTTGGGCATGGTGGTATGGGACACTGTGTTCGAGTTATCAGCCTATGCTAGGGTGACAAGCCTCCCTATAATGACTGTGAATAATTTAATTTAAATCATGCCCACCGTATAAGCTCAGCTGGGAATGACAAACCGAGACGGGTGCAGGGCCACTACAGATGCCTTGAGCCTCACGATCGGGTTAGGGCATTTGATTTCATATGAGTGCCTCGGTTTCCCCGATCATGCTGGATGAACGGACTTAACTAAACACTCGGCTAATATGATTATGTCACATTTCATTAGATAGTAGCGACTTGGCAGTTGAGGTCGTGTGATAAGGGAGTGTTGGTCATTTGTGAAAGTAAGATGGAGTCACTATGAGGGGGTGTTGGATAGTGAGGGTATGCATCATATCAATATCTAGGGATTGTATGATAAGTTGCTTTTCATTAATTGTGTTTGTAGAATTGATAACTTGTGTAACTTGATACTAATGGAACCACTGAGTTGATTACTCAGTCCCACTCTAGGACGGTATTTTAAAACACCATTCAGACCTATCTTAGATGTAAGTATCACAGAACCTGACGTGCTAGATGAGGCGACCGTAGATGCCAAGGAGGTGCTCTCATGCTTTCAGTTGCTAGGTGGCTCACCATAGACTGTCCTAGGGCCAACGATGGGGCCTTAGGGCAGGTAATATTTTGTATTTTTTGTACTGTATGTATTTTGCTAGGACGTGGTCCGGTATAATGAATGTAACCTCACCATTTTGTTAGTCATACTCTAATCTACATAAGTTGATTTCGGTATATGCTGCATGATTCATTTAATTTCTTAATGCTCATACACTAATAAAATGAAACCCAAATTAGTTAAATCTGCCAAGCATATGTGGCACTCGAAAATTCGGGATTCGGGTATTACTTGACCCTCAAAATTCAAGGCGTTACACTTTAACTTAGTATAATAGGGACCTTAAATCCAGGATGTCAAACATGGCCAAGGTGGTCTCATGAGTGGGGCCTAAGTGCTGCCAAATGGGCGGCACTCCCTACCCTCTTTAATTCTATTAGGGTGATCCACCTAAGATTTGGATCACCCTCATCTTTGGGCTCCTGGACTAAAATGATCTGGTCAAATGGATGAAAGGAGAAGATATGACAAATACATCATGGAAGGGTCAATGAGTGGGACCTACTTCCACCCCCCAACTGGGTGTCTGGCTGTCTCGGGTGCTAGTAACAACGCAAGCAAGTGGCTGGCATCCTTATAATATATATGTTTTTGTTACCGTTAAGGGTGGGCCCCAATTAGATGATCTGACCCGTTCACCGCATAGACCCGATCAAGCTAGTTTAATAGACATTGAGTTAGACTAATTTAGACGAACAAGGACTCCACAATGGGCCTTGAAAGATTTCAACAGTAGCAGTTTGTTTCCCTTATAGCGCCCACAGCGCCCACTTGAAACTTGAATCTGGCTCATCTTTTAGCCCATGGCCTAAAATGATCTAGAGAAGTCGGTAGACGGTGCAGATTCAATATAAACATTAGAATGGAGTCCCACTTGTAAGACCTAAAATTGGCCAAGAATGAGTTACGGCTCACCTGCAAGGCATTTATAATTTTTTAATTATATATATATATATATATATATGTTTTATGTACACTATTAAGGTTGGCCCTAAGTGAATGATCTAATCTGTCCACCGTCTTGGCCAGCTCGAGTGGGGTTCAATAAACTCTGGCTTGGGCTATTTGGATGATCAAGGACTCCAAAGCGAGCTCTAGAAAATTTCAACAGATGGACATTGTTCCCCTTAGTACGGCCCACTCGAGACTAAGATCTGCCTCAAGTTTTGTCTCATGGCCTAAAATTCTCTGAAGTAAATGGTGGACAGTGTGGATTAAACAGATACATCATGGTGGGTACGACGAGTGGGGTAGCCCAACAAGGCTTCCACCCATCACGTCGGTGGGCAACAACGCCCAGCATAAGCTCTCTTTTTACTTTTTTTTTTCTTCTTCTTGTTTTTTCTTCTTTTTTTTTTATGCCAAGGGGGGTCTATGAGTGGATGATCCACTCCATCCATCTTCTCGGCCAGATCTCCATGGATCAAAATAGTCCAAGATTGGACAGGTTTCATCCCAAACAAACATAACAGTAGGCCTTGGAAAGTTTCAACAATAACATCATCACCACCACTGTTTTCTATGGTGTGACCCACCCGAAATCAGGTTCCAACTCAGATTTAGGCCATAGCCCTAAAATGTCTGAAGAAGTGGATGGACGACCTGTATAAGATAAATGCATCACGGTGGGCCCACAATAAATTTTCAACAGTGAGAGTTCAATCCCCACTGTTATCATATGATGTGGCCCATGTAAGACTTGGATCAACCTAATTTTTTTAGTTCCCCAGCTTAAAATGAACTAGGACACAACACAGATAGCTTGGATACGATGTACGCATTATGGTTGGACCTGTGATAAGCCCCACCTCGTTGGCCCCTCAAATACAACGCATGATGTACGCTGATGGCAACAGTGTTACAGCTTTTGTTATATATGCACACGCGCGCGCACACACTTATGTGTGTGTACATATATATACATGTGGTGTGTGGGGACTAACCAGACCCAATGAGGTCCACATAGGGGGCAGTTGGATCACATACAGGTCACAGTGGGTCCATGACATGTCCTACAAGTCTTTGATCAAGCTTACATTTGTAGGATCCCTCCTATCTTTGGGACCTTATAAACATGTTGGATTGGAAATAAACATCAAGGTGGTCGACGTTGTGATAGCATGTGGGGGTACGCTCTCCAACAACATGACCAACTTGTGGGCCCCATAACACCATGAATTTTTTTTTTAAAAAAAAAAAGAGAGAGAGAAAAGAATGGAAAGAAAGGAAAGCAAGGAAAGGATCCAGCTAATGGGGTGGGCCCCTGCCACTATGGGGTCCACCATATAGTCCATACACAATCAGGGTAGGTCCCACCCTTGTGGGCCCACCAAAATGAAAAATTATAAAGGAAAATTGAGGATTTTGATCCTCCCATGCAATCAGAATAATGGATGATCGGTTGGATCGTCTAGGATCGAGGATCAGATGGCCCACCAAGCTCCTCTTCACCACTAATCTTCTTTAATATCACTTTTCTCTTTCGCTTACTCTCTTAATCTCTCATAACCCTCTCTCAAGCTCTCTTTCCAATCTCTCCTAAACACTCTCTCTTTTCTCCTAATCTCTCTCTACTCTTTCTTTCTTTTCTCTCTTTCTCTCTTAATCTCTCCCTAATCTTTCTAATATTTTTCTCTCTCTTAATCCCTTTCTACTCTTGCTAGAAAATCGTATAAATGAGAGGGAGTTAGGGAGTTTTTGTGGTAGAGATTTTAGGATAAGGAGGGAATAAGGGGAAGATGGTGGGATAAAATGAGGAGAAAAAGAAGGAAAGAATGATAGCTAGCATAAGTAGAGGTATGGGTTGCATGAGAAATGTATGGGCTTATTTGACTAATGGGGAGAGAGTGACATGAGTGATGGATGGATTGATTGATGGCTTGATTGATGGATTGATGGATCAATTGATTTGACATAATGAGAATTTGTGCAAGTGGGCCCCGCGTGCGTTGTAAGACCCACCTCGGTTGTGCCAAAATTATAACTTCTAATCTACGGATCGAAATGTGGCATGCTACGTGACGTAGGAATCATAACGCCCGCACAGTCGCTAGGATACAAGTCTTGGGTATTGCGATACGAAAATAAACTAATGATCAAAAGTCGTCGATTTGGTCCATTGGGAACTTATCGTTGTTTAAGTAGAAGTGTACAGTAGGCCTCATGAAGCTCTTACATTGAGGATCCTAATCTAAAATATAAAGACCCTTCATTCTAAAGCTAGGATTCACTAAACCCTTAACCCAAACCTCGTTATCACCAAAGGCGCATCATCATTATGGTTGCAGTACAAATGATCTGAAGATGCTTCAAAATTCAGGAAGAACTCCAACAAGGTGAATGAATGGGGCTCTTCCACTTTAGGTAAGAAAGTACATTAAAGTCCACTGTGTCTGGAAACCATTCCTTATGTACGATTAGGTTTCAGACTTTGAATTATCAAACTTGACAACTCCTTATGTAAGCTTCCGACAGGAGAGTACGTTTGTCATCCTTATGTAGGACTTCGTAAGACCTTGTGTAGGCCATTGATAGATAAAAATCTTGTAGACCTTGTATATGTTGTGAAGGTTTATGTTGAAATTGATTTAAAATATTCTGAATAATGACATCCGGCACACTCTAGGTGAGAGTGCATTGGCTATGTAACATCCTAAATTTTCATGGCCGAAAGTACATACTCGTGCCCCAGAATTCTGGGTGTTAATAATATAAAAATTGGATGTTTCAAAATCGCATATTATTATTTTTTTTCCTTCTTTTTAAAGATAAATACATCCAATTACATTCACGAAGGTAACCATTCATGAGAATAAAATCATCTGTATTTATTATTCCATTATAATAAAAAGCATATAAATAATTCTTTAATGCCTTTTCAATGGGAGCTTAATACGTTATTAAAGTTTGCAGAGGAAAATAAATAAAACATATCGTGGTGTTATCCTTCTTTTTTTCTTTTTGAAAGAATCTTCCATAGAATGATTATCAATCATATCATCAACCCATAATTTACCTGCAATATTTGTATGGTTGGAGAGGGTCAATGCCCTACTCATAGTCATGGTTATCCTTTAAGATTAACAATAATTCAAGAGATTCATAAAAATAATGTGAGGGTTCAGATACGTCTCGTACTCCACCACTACGAGTGGTATCAGTATACACAACCAATATATATATATATATATATATATATGTGTGTGTGTGTGTGTGTGTGAATACATGCCTAGCAAAGTATGTGCAGTCCATCATACGTAATGATCATCACTATGTGGAATATAGTTAAAAATATCTGGGTTGCCCCGCATTCTCACACTCTAGATATTTGTCAGCATGTCTAACGTTAACATGGATTTATACAAACATCTCAAGGCGACACGACAACGGCAATGGGGTGAAACGATGTGTTCATGGAGCGATTATTCGTGACATCCAATCCTAAGAAGTGATGTAACATGCATGATAATTTACTTACATCAATTGTGTACCACTTACCAACCCATGGGATTACGTGCCGACGAAGAGGGCCGCTACCTGAAACGCATTACGTCCACGATAATATATATAAACCACTATATTTGAGACCTATAACACATCACTTGCATCAATAGAGAAATAAGTCAAACCATTAGGGTTTTAAAATTTCAAGACACATGCCCAAGTCATAAAGGGAAGTAGCACAAGGCTAACCTAATAAAGGAGAAAAGTAGTATTAAGCTATCTCAATAAAAGAGAAGAGTAGAAAATAGGATAACTCAACAAGACTAATGGGTGAGGAGCAAAAGGCCAACTCAATATAGAGTGGAAGCACATGTCCCTCCTAAAATTGGCAAAGGGAAAGGCTTGCATTCATCACCCCACATAAATTCATAAAAATTACGCATAATTAAAATCATACCTTAACTATAATTCCCAAAAGGATAAACAATTGATAAGCGTAAACCAATCAATTGCATAGAAAATACAGTAATATGAAAGTATATAGAAATAAGATAAATCATACCAACTCAAATTAGTATAAGCTTTAAAGGAATCCTTCACCTTAGACTTATATCTAAACCCTAGGTAGATCTCAATATAGAAAAGTTTTTACATGAATCATGACATCGCTTGAACAAGAGGGATACACCACACATGTGGAGGAGGATGATGATGGGCAACTAGGCTCTCTTTCTTTTTCTCTTTCTTGGACGTGGGATCATGGGCGTGTGAGAAGAGAAGGGCGCACTCCTCCTTTTATAAAGTAGTGGGTGTGTGAGAGGAGGTGTGTTTCACATCCCACTTGTATTGGGTTTCTCCAATTTGATCTTTTATAGCGATCTTTCTTTAAATCTAATTCGTCCAATCTATCGAGGTCATCGAATAGGGCTGGGGTATATGATTTTCTTAGTGATCCGAAATTTAGATTGGCCTATCTTGAAAATTCTTCTAATGAGTGCCAAAACGAACTTGTTCTCAATTAACGGTTGACACTTAATTATCAGGGCCCAATTTTGAAAGAAATGTGTAATCAGGATAGGCAAACGGTTGGACAAATTTCAGTGGTTAATTGATGGTGGAAAAAGCCTAAATCTAAAATTTCACCTTTTGTACCAAAGTGAAGGAATTGGCTTCAATATTCAATGATGTAGGATCATAGATCAGGGTATAAATTTAGTTTGACCTCGTAGTCATATGAGACTAAAGTGTGGTCTAAATTTGAGTTGCGATGGACGACAAAAAGTAGTTAAATCAGAATATCCAAATTTATAAGGAGTCAGTAAGCATCGAAGGGATAACTTCGCGCCTAAGGAAAAGCCTACTAAAGTGGGGTCTTCATATTTCACAGTTGGTCCATATTATCGGCAATTCAAGTCATTCATATGAAGGGAAATATCCTACTATGATTACCGATGAGGTTTCCTCACTCAATGGACACTAAAATCAACAGTTAAAGGGTTGATTTGTCAATTGGTTCACTTTTACAATGATCTAAGGGTTGAAATTTGACATGTATGGTTAATTTATGATACATAGGCATGGTATAAAATTTCACATCAAACAGATCATGAGACCCACATGATCTAGAATTCAAGGGTCTAGGTTAATGGCATTTTTCTAATTATTGCTAATATGAGAGTTTTGGGAAATCCAATGGTTCTACATAGTTTTTGGCCATTTCTAAGTAATTCTTACAAAAGAACTTATATCTAAATCATTATGAATATAGAATTATTCACCAAATTGATTAAGGGAATGTACATATATCAACCAACATAATGGATGGTCAGATGACATGTTAAAAATAGAAAAACTTGCTGGTTAATACTCTGATCATGTATGTAAGTGGGTGTATGGTCAGTTTTATAAATGAAAGATTACAAGTGAGTTTTTGGAGTGATCAAGAGGTAAAACATGTATATCGTTAGATTCAAATGACTTGTTCACATGTGTAAGTTCATAAATTAAAGTTTTGATAGTGGGTTAAGCATATTCATAGGTGGTAAACAAGATGAACGGGTCAGAATTTTAATTCGATATGTGTACAAGCGGATACAAATATCAAGTAGTTAGTTTAATATGATCGGGTGGTTGAAACTCAAAGTGGATGGTCAAATATCTTTACCTATCGGTGGATAGTTTGCTAAACGGTTGGTTATGATGGATAGTGGGAGTACTTAGACATATGATGATCTTGTCTTAAAACCAATGGTCGAATGACTTGATCTATGGATGAAGATTGTAAGTGTTGTGTTGTATAAAGCACCTTTTTGTCATATTTCAATGGGACAAAACAACTTATAGTGCAACTCATTCATGTGATGAAAATTTCTCCTTCAAGATCAACATATGAAGTTAGAAAGTACAAGACATGAAGATGGTTACTTCAAGTTTGAGTTCTACTTCATTTCAAGTTCAAGATTAAGCTATGACTTCAAGTTTATTTCAAGTAGAAGATCCACTAAACACTACTGAAGATTCAAGTAGAAACTTCAAGGTATATACTTCGATGTCCAATAATTTCAGGTATAATTGACCCTAGAAAGACCCTAGACTTAAGACCTTTCATATGCAAAACATTCACGGATTTTTATACTTTTGATAGGCTTTGGTTCGATTAGTCCAAACCTAAGTTTGACTAGTCTAAGCTCTGGTTCGACCATTCTAAGAATTACTTCGAGCAGTCTAAGATTCAAACTCATAAAACGGAGTTTTTTGATAGTTCCTCGACCAGTCATGGGCACACCCTGGACCAGTCGAAGGGAACTCGACTCGAACTCTAGCAACTAATTTTGCACTCCCTCGACCAATCAAAGAAAATGCTCGACCAGTCGAGCAGACCTTTGACCAATCAAAGAACGGTTTTATCCGATCATGCCGGAAATTTAAAATTTTGTTAGATCTTAGACTAGTCGAAGCAACCAATTTTTAGCCTATAAATAGAGGTCTTTTCTCACTCGAAATTCATTCATTAAAGCCACAAAAAGCCTTCACTTTGAGAGAGAAAAGTCCCCATCATCTTCAAGCTATAGCACGGTAATTTTAAATCCTTTAATAGCTTTTTGTTTTTGTAATTCATTGATCTCTTTTATGAATTTTATGTTGTAAAGGGAGTTCATACTCTTCCTTGTGAGATCTAAGGAATTCAAACAAGTAGCCCCAGGCTTGAATTAATTTAAAATCAATTTAGAACCTATAACCCTTGATTGTGTTATTGGACATTGAACATTTCTACATCAAGTAAAGCGGTTCTACGGGCTACATTAAATAGCGTCATTAGAAGAAGATAAGTATTCTTTATTCATTTTTAGTTTCTTGACATATCCAAAAAATCTCTATATTGGTTTTAACTGAGATAGCCAGAAAATCTCAGCGTGGGGTTTTAATTGTGATAGCCCATTTGAAAACACAATTGTATAGGTTTTAAGGTGAACCTGAGAAAACCTTGATTATTAGTGAACATCAATATCACGTGAGTTGTGATTATTGGGAGTGAAGTAGGTGTGGTAATTTGAGAACAGTTGGTGTACCACTGAACCACTATAACTCCTGGTGTTTTATGGTGAATGATGTATGTGATGTATATGTGTTGAATGGTTGTAATCTTTTCATGTACATGTGGTAAATGCTTGTAATAGATAGTTTTCTTTCCTTTTTCCTCTTATTTTAGTTTGCAATCTTGATCCTTACTACGTTCAAGAAATCCGGTTGACCTACCTAAAACATCTGTTTTTGGTGTAAGGTTGTCCTTTGAACATGGTTTGAATCAATTTCTCAATACATTACAGTTGAGATCTCTGATTAGTTCTGATTTATTTAATCTTTCAATTCTTTAATTTTTAAATTGTCATAGTCCTATTCACAACCCCCTTATAGGACTAAGATCTCAACCTTTTCAAGTGGTATCAGAGCTAAGTTGCTCATTTACTTGGATTAATTTCCTTGAGTTTAAAGATCTAGAGCTTTTATTATGTCAAATTTCGATAGCTTGTCTATTACTAGGCCACCACCATTTGATGGCTCAAATTATGCTTATTGGAAAAGCCAAAATGAGGATTTTTTAAAAATCTATAGATGAAAGCGTGTGGTAAGCCATGGTAACCAAGTGAAAACCACTTGTGCCTGAGATTCTAGCCAGTGATGGAACCAAGTCCATTAAAGAAACTCTTTTTTATTTATGAACTACACCTAAGAAAAATGAAAGTGGTGCAATTACTAAGGCTTTAAATGTAATTACATGTGCTTTATCACCTGATGAATTTAAAAGAATTATTTCATATGATACAGCTGGGATATTCTTGTAATGACACACGAAGGAACTACTATTGTCAAGAAATCTAAAGTTCGAATCCTCACTACAAGGTTTGAGGAAATTCGTATGGAAGAAAATGAAACTTTCATGGACTTCTATATGAAATTAAATGACATAGTTAATTCTATATAAGGTCTAGGAGATAAAATCCCAGAAAGTAAAGTCTGTGCTAAAATACTGCGATCTCTTCCTGAGACGTTTAATTCCAAAGTAACTACCATTTAGGAACTAAGAGACTTTGATCAAATGAAGGTTGAGGAGTTAGTTAGTTCTCTTCAAACATATGAGTTAAATTTCAAAGCTACCAAAGTGTAGGACTCATATCCTAGACCGTACTGTTCCATAGGCTTCCCCGGTACTCCCGGTCGAATTTCGGTAACTCGTAATCTGTTATCGATGTTTACGCGTGATCCTGAGTCATATCTCGTATTCCTGAGTCGACTCAGCCCAATACTTATACCCTTACGACCGCGCCGTCACCGCGGTTCTGACCCCGCATCTCACGTGCCGAGGCAATACCTAGACCAGGAGATGTGGGCTCGCATTCAATTCGAGGAAAATACCGCGCATTGTAATTTTGAGAGAATCTCTAATCAAATCAATCGCATCAATCACATCAAATGTCAAGTACAACCATTTCATCCCTAAGTACAACAACCCCCCAAAGTCAACTCTCTCTCTATTATACACCCTTATATGTCAAGTACACATCACTCACTCACCATCACTCCATCACTCACCCACCATCCCTCTCTCCCATCACCTCATTCTCTCTCTCATTCTCTAAGCAACTCTAATGTCCAAGCTCCATGAGAGAAGCTCGGCATGACCCACCTTCCTACCTCCAATCTCTACCCTTCAAGCCTTATCTCAACCGTTGGATCACATTCTTTGGAGCTATAGAATACGTTGATGGAAGAAGGAAGAAGAGATCTTAAGGTGGGTGATTTTATTATTTGATTTGTGATTTGAGGGACCACATATGTGGGACCCATCTTGATGTATGTGTTGTATCAAAAAGGGACCCCATAGTGGCGTGGTCTCTCCACTACTCTGATCTCCATTACATTTCTCCCTCTCTTTTTCTCTCTCCTTCCTTCTTTTATGGTAAGAATGAGGTGTGTGGCCCACACGTGGACCCATCTTGGCATGTATATTTCATCCACGCCATCCATACATCGGATGTGGACCCACTTGATGGATGTGTGTATCCACACCGTCCATCCAATGAAGTAGATTTAAATCTTAAGTGGAAACCACACCCTGATGTGAGTGTTTTATCTGCACCACCCATCTGACGAGCAGCACCTAGCTGCTGTTGTGCAGACATTAACAAGTTAGGTGGGTCCACCGGCATGATGTATATGCTTCTTCAGGATCATCCATCATGTGGGACCCATCTAATGTGCCGTCAGATCATCCAGATCAGGCCCCCACAATGATGTGTATTTGGTATTTCCACGTCCAGACGCTAGACATGTGGGGACCACTGTATACGTATAATAAATAAATAAATAATAATAATATTAATATAATATATATATATTCTAAATATATCTAGTGGGCCATGTACGTGGGACCCACCAGATAAAGCGAATTGGCTGGTGGCTGTTGTTTTGTGGGCCCCACCTTATGTAATGTATGTGTATATCCACACCGTCCATCAGGGATGGTGGGATCCCACTGTGGATTGTGTCCAGCACGCTGGACCAATATATGGTATAAGATATATGTATATAGATATATAATATAATATATATATCATGCATGTGAGCAGCCCCACATGGGACCCACCAGATGTTTGTCTTATATATGTGTGTGTGTGTGTGTATATATATATATGTTGTGTGTGCAACCTACTTTGACGTATTTAATTTATCCACACCATCCAGACAGTGTTGGACAGTGTTGGACATGTTTGGACGGTGCTGTGAGCCTGACCGTGATGTATTTATTCCATCCACGACTTTTAGAGGGTCTGGATAGTGCTGGACAATGTTTAGACAGTGCTAATTTACATAGGTAATGTTTGGGCGGTGCTGATCATCATTGGAGCATCATGTGCTCCATAGAATGATATTGTACAGTAATACACATGTTACACCTACAACTATTGAAATGATTTTTGGTATGGTCCAAGCCCACTTGAGGCCCATTGGTGCGGTCCATCCATGAGGCCCATCATGATGTATATTTGAGGCCCATGTGATAGGGCCCAACTACCTTGTATTTCAGGCCCATATGATGGGGCCCACCTGCTTAGATTTGAGGCCTATCGGCAAGGCCCATTGTGATGTATTCAAGGCCCATGGGCAAGGCCCATTGTGATATGTATTAGGCCCATGATGCGTGGCCCATTTGACATATTCAAGACCCAGATGCGTGGCCATTTGATGCATATGAGACCCATGTGTAGGGCCCACATGTTATGTATTTAAGACCCATGAGTAGGGCCCACCTATTGTGTATATAAGGCCCATTAATGTGGTCTGCTTGATGTATATGAGGCCCATTGATGCAATCCACTTGTTATATCTGAGGCCCATGGGTCGTAGCCCATTGAGATGTATACTCGGCCCATATGTCACAGCCCATTGTGATGTATTTTTAGCCCATTTGGTAAGGTCCAATGAGGTGTATTTTTCAGCCCATGTATTCCACCCCATTGTGATGTACATGAAGTTCATGAGCGAGGCCCAATGCGATGCTTATGCGGCCCATCAATGAGGCCCATAGTGATGAATATCAGGCCATTGTGCGAGGCTATAGGCCCACTATATGTTTAGCTCTATATAGGCCACCGCTTGGCAGCAATGTTGGTTAAATGGCCACATTGATGGGCAATGATGGTTTAATGTCCACATTATGACTTTCCTTTAGGCCTTGTTCGGCCGATTGTCGAGGCCGATTCTGATTGTCGAGGCTGATTTCGATTACGATTATCGAGGCCGATTCCGATTGACGATTCCAACTCTGATTGTTGAGGCTGATTTCGATTCCGATTGTCGAGGCTGATTCCAATTGTCGATATCGATTTTGATTGTCAAGGCCGATTCCCATTGTCGAGGCTGATTCCAATTGTCGATTTTGATTCCAATTGTCAAGGCCAATTTCGATTGTCGATTTTAACTCTGATTATCAAGGCCGATTTCAATTCCAATTGTTAAGGCTGATTATCGAGGCAGATTCTGATTGTTGGTATCGATTCCGATTCTGATTATTGAGGCCGATTTCGATTGTCGATTCTGACTCCGATTGTTGATGCCGATTTCGATTCTGATTGTTGAGGCCGATTTCGATTGTCGATACCGATTCCGGTTGTCGAGGCTGATTCCGATTGTTGAGGTCGATTTTGATTCCGATTGTCGATACCAATTCTGATTATTGAGGCCGATTCCGATTCCGATTCCGATTCCGATTGTCGAGGCAGACTATCAAGGACGATTCCAATTGTCGTGGCCAATTGTTGAGGGAGATTCTGATTCCAATTGTCAAGCCTGATTTCGATTGTCGATTCTGACTCCGATTGTTGAGGCCGATTGTTGAGGCTGATTCTGATTCCGATTGTTGAGGCCAATTGTTGAGGCTGATTCCGATTGTCGAGGCTGATTTCAATTGTTAAGGCCAATTTCGATTGTCGAGACCAATTGTTGAGGCCGATTCCGATTCCGATTGTCGAGGCCAATTGTTGAGGCCGATTTCGATTCTGATTATCGAGGCCAATTTTGATTGTCAATACCGATTCCGATTGTCAAGCCCGATTCCGATTGTCGATACTGATTCTGATTGTTGAGGCCGATTTCGATTGTCGATACCAATTCTGATTGTCTATTCTGATTCTGATTATCGAGGCCGATTCTGATTGTCAATTCTGACTCTGATTGTCAAGGCTGATTGTTGAGGCCAATTTCGATTCCGATTGTCGAGGCCGATTCGATTGTCGATACCGATTTCAGTTGTCGAGGCCAATTTCGATTGTCGAGGCCGATTGTTGAGGCCAATTCTGATTTTGATTGTCGAGGCCGATTCTGATTCCGATTTTCGAGACCAATTGTTGAAGCTGATTCCAATTTCGATTGTCGAGGCCGATTATCAAGGTTATTTTCGATTGTCGATACTAATTGCGATTGTCGATTGTCAAGGCCCAATGAGATGCATATGCGGCCCGTATTTGAGGCCCATTGTGATGTGTATTCGGCCCGTGTTTGAGGCCCAATGTGACGTCTATGCGGCCCATATTTGAGGCCCATTGTGATGCTTATTCAGCCTATGTTTAAGGCCCAAAGTGATGTATATGAGGCCTACTGTGATGCATTTGAGGGCCAGGCGATAGAGCCCATTGTGATGTATGTTAGGCCCATGTAAAAGGCCCATCGTGATGTGTATTAAGCTCTTGAGTGAGGCCCATGGTGTTGTATATTTGGCCCTTGTGTGAGACCATGGGTCCATTATATGTTAGTCTCTATGTGGGTCATTCCATGGGGGCAATGTTGGTTAAAAGTCTACATTGTCAAGGTCGATTGTCGATGCCGGTTATCGATACTGATCATGAGTATGTGTAACGACTCGTAAATTTCCGTACAATGGCTCAAGTACCACCTCGACCAGAAATCATTTAGGATTAAATCCTTTAGAAATTTGATAAAGTTAACTAAGTGCTAAACTAGATTAGCCATGAAATCTGTTTGGATCGCTTTAAATACGATCTACAAGACCCAAAACTTGTAGAATCCTTGACACTAGGTTACCCTAAAATCTAGGATCAAACTCATTACCCGACTGCTCTCGGGAACACATTGAAACTTCGTATCAGGTCTGGACTGCACATCGAGAGTCTGAATAATACGAGGTTAAGGACTAAGGACTGCCTCGCTGGGCTTGACAACCATCTCGGAAATCAAATCCAGACAGTGTCCCACGGCTGTTCGCTTGAGTCCGGAGCGAGGGAGTGTGAAAACTCATGTTTTCTTTATAAAATAAATATCTGGAACAGTGATCTGAGACTTGATACTTGCGGTCAATTTGTAAGCAACCAGACCGTCAGAATCTGACCCAAATACACCCTCGGATCAGAAAAAATTTCAGGAATATTTACATGTACTTGGAATTTCGGATCAAGGCCCACTGACCGCTGAACTGAAACTGGTCCGCCACGCGTGATCTGGGAATCCGACTGAGATAAAAACTTGACTCCACGTAGATCCATGGTCGGTGAGCTTAAGTCTAACTTTTGGCTCAAGGAGGCCCGTCAGAAGTCCTCCGTTGACCTGAAACAATGTAGTTTTGGTTATAACATAAGTGTACCTTAAACTTAAGTCTATTTCAGAGAGAATTTAGGCTATATAAGGACCTTAGAGCACCCTCTCTCACAGCCATACGAATTTGGAAAAAACCCTAAGTAAGAAGAGAGAAAAAGAGAGAGAAAGCTAGAGAGTTGTGGGAGAATCTCCCTGCTGCTGTTTCCACTCACCACACGGGCTGCACCACCCCTTTCTTGTCATTTTCCGGCAATACTGACTCCATTTTAAGGTAAGAAACCCTAACCCTAAATCTGTTTTGGGGTGTGAAGGTTATAGGTTATGAAATAGCTAACCGGTTTCACTCTTTAGGCTATAAAACTGCCTAATACAGAAGCCTAACGAACCTAGCTGATTCGTTGCAATTTCAAGGTGTAAGGTGAGGACTTTAGGTGTATAGGTTACGGTTTTCAACGCTTTCAATGTCAGATAATGATAGATTCATGATCTGCATGCAATTACACATGTACAAAGTGCTTTCCGTTTTCTGTTTCGATTAAAGTTGTAGAATATGGAATTTTATATATTCTAGGTATTCGTAGAAAATACCGTATACGTATATTTTTTGAAAATGTGTTTGACATGATTATTTGTTGTATGAATATACGATATATGGATAAAATACTTATTTGGCGAAAGGATTCGCCCAAATACATGTTTTACTAATATACACTATGTATGTAGAAATATTGTATTGTAGAAAGTACCGTATACATATATATTTTAGAGATGTGTTTGCCATGATTATTTATTATATAAATATATTATATATGCGTAAAATACTTGCTTGGCGAAAGGATTCGCCCTAATACATCTTTGCTAACATACACTAAGTATGTTGAAATAGTGTATGTTAAGTGTTTGTGAAAATACTTGTGTGAGTAAGTGTTTGGATGTTGATGCCTTAGGAGAGTGTTGAGATGGGATTCTCAACTACCTTAGAGACATGTATGATTTCCTCCATGAGGTTGTTTACTTAAACCGTTTACTTTTGCAATATATGTGTTTGTGTTCCTATTTATGTAGTGCATTACAACATGCTTTATAACATGCTTTATAACATGCTTTATGACATGCTTACTAACATGCTTGAATTACTTATTTATCATGCTTTACTCCACATGCTACTAATAAGGTTTGATTGAGTTTAGGACTATGCCTATAGTCCAGACAGTCCGTATTGGACTTGAGATCGTGGTTGGGTTTCATGTCACCACGTAGGATGTGTTTGACGAACTCGAGTCGTACGCCAGTTGGCGACAGTGGTTAGGCCACGTGAAGTGCTTATGCATTTCATGTCGTTCAATTGATCGTGCGCTCGAGCTAGTCAGGCTCGTCAAGTAACCCGATATGTCTAATGTATGTTCACCATGTTTGGATGCTACTGCTTGAACCTAGGGTACCGAACTTACCAGTGGAATCCCATTAACCATGGTACCTCGATCCACTAAGACTCATGAGCCGAGCGTGGTGGTATGGGACACAGTGGTCGAGCTATTGGCCTATGCTAGGGCCACGTGCCTCCCCGTAGTGACCCAGTGAGCAACCAGAATCATGAGCCGATTATGGTGGTATGGAACACTATATTCGAGCTGTCGGCCTACACTGGCGTAGCCTAGCTGTGGTCCTTAGTAGGGTTGCATCCGAGTCCCATTGTCAATAAGTGGATTGGTCTGGCTTCGAAAATAGACTGTCAGTTGGTAGGACGTTAGTGGAGTGACCTCGAGCATACTCTGAATTTGCGGTGAGGCGATGAGTTTTGCCGTAGTGTAGAGAGTATGAACAAGGCCTGTTTCTGTATAGTGATGAATCGTTTAAGAGGTGATGGGGGAGTGGTGTAACCTTTGTGCGTAATGCTGCACAGCGTGCGACTTTACAAAGGTGACCTAGAAAATACACCATCGTCTGATATTAACTAGGACTGACGACCCTAGAATGGATCATGTTTGGGAATGATACAAGGGAGGTACCTTAGTTTCCCAATCCTGCTGTTTGGAATGGACTAATGAAAACTCAATAATCATGTTCATCATGCATTACATGTGCCTGGAAGATGTGGAGCACTAAGAGATGAAAGCATGCCGTGAACGTAAGATGGTGTCGTACGAGGGAGGGTGTGGTGAGGGCATCCATCATAACAGCATTCATACTTGCATTAATAAGAGTAGTTAGGAGTGTTTGATTGTACTGCTTATCATTACTACTTGACTGTATTGATAACATGTTAACCTATACTTTATTGTTCTACTGAGTTAGCTACTCACTCCCACGTTACGAGATGGTGTTTTAAAACACCCACCAGGCCCTGTATCAAATGCAGGTATTACTGGAGCACAGGAGACTGAGCCCGACATCTATGATGATTAGGAGGAGTTTTCCTACTACAGTTCGCTGGAGGCTTTGCATAGGCTGTCCAGTGCTACGGGGCTACAGGGTTGATAATTTCAGTTGTACTATTTTGACATTTTGATTCAGAATCAACATATATATATATACGGTGACTCAGTTAGTGTTCATACTCTGGAGATCGAGAATGTTTTGTTTTATATATATCTATATATACCTTTCATTCTTCCGCTTACGCTTTATACATGGATCTGGAGTATGAATTACTATTTTTGGTAGAATCTCACTCATGTTTATTGTACTAACACAGACAACATTTAACCATCACTATCTATGTTGCATAAGTGATGTTCTAGAACTCAAGAGTTGAGTTACTACTCGACCCTCGATTTTTTGGGATGTTACAGTTGGTATCAGAGCATGATTTTGATTAAACTGGACCTGAGTTATGTTCCCACGATGTACACTGACGCATTACAACTTAGGAGGGTGCGAGAATAATGTAGAAACGGTCTTAAGTATTCCAATTGCATCCAACGGTAAAGTTCACTGAAAATGGATGCCGAAATCGAGTCTGTACCCAACCCTGGTCGCACGGGACGACCATAAAACATTCCTAGGCTATGTAATGACGAGTCTAGATTCCATTTCACCCAATCTCAGTTGTTAAAGATCAGTAAAAAGTTTGTCTGGATCAGTGAGTTCCCGAAACCACTTGATCTGGAACAAAATAGGGTCGGGGGCCTCCCCACTTAAATCCAATGGGACCCAGGGTCGAACCAAGGTGCATTTGGCACCTTGGGGTGGTGGAGGACACAACCCCACCGCGGCGGTGTGGCGCCGGGCAGGGTGGACCGCTGCGGCACCGCGGTCACCGCGGCGCGCCGCGGTCAAGTGGGTCCTCTAGCATTGGGCCGGGCCTGGGCATGGTCGGCCCGACCTCCACACACGTGTGGTGTGTGCGAAATGTGCAGGGGGTTCTTATTTTTAGGTCTGTAGCACCCCTCTCTCTCACATCTTTCCTTCCAAGCTCCCTTCCCTTCTACTTTCGATTTTTCCTCTCAACCCTTTCCCCTAATCTGTCAATCCACCATTTTCGACCATGATCCACCCACTTCCATCGATCACAGCAACCCTAACTTCCTACCCTTCCCCTTTCTTTCACATTTGAGCTCCCACACCCTCACCTGGAGCTCAAAATCGTGCAACCTTCTAACCCATCCCATTTCTTCCTTGTTCCTTCTTCATTTCCTGTCATTTGGGCCTCTTCACCACCTGTTGGGACGGTTGTACGTGGAAAACTGTAACGACCTGAAAATTTCCGTACATTGGGTCGAGTACCACCTCGACCAGAAATCACGTAGGATTAAATCCTTTAAAAATTTAACAAAGTTAACTAAGTACTAAACTCAATTAGTTATGAAATCCGTTAGGATCGCTTTAAATACGATCTGCAAGACCCAAAACTTGCAGAACAAGTGACGCTAGGTTACCCTAAAGTTTAGAACCAAACTCATTTCCCGTCTGCTCTCGGGAATGAAACGCAACTTCGTATTAGGTCTAGATCGCACATCGGGATTCCGATTAACCCGAAGCTAAGGAACTAGGACCGCCCCACTGGGCTTAACAATCATCTCAAAAATCAGCCTTATCCGATATTCCACGGCCATTCGTTTCGAATCGGAGCGAGGTAGTGTGAAAAACACTATTCACAAGCCGAAATAAATATCTGGAATAGTGATCTGGCATCGTTCGTTGACGCGTCAGTATTAAGCAACCTGACCGTCAGAATCAGACCAAATTACACCCTCGGATTAAGAAAAATTTCAGGAACATTTACATGTACTCGGAATTTCTGATCGTGGCCCACTGACACGTCGGCGAAAGTGGTCCGCCACGTGCGATCTACGTATCCGAATGAGTCAAAAACGTAATCCCACGTAGATCCATTGGTGGTGAGCTTAAGTCTGACGTTTGGTTCAAAGAGGGCTACCAGAACTCCCCTTTTGAGCTGGAAAAGCGTCGAAAATCTTATATAGGCAGTACCCCATGAACCTAAGTCTATTTCCGTAATGTTTGAGGCTATAAAAGGGGCTTAGAGCAGCCCCTCTCACAGCCATACGAATTTTTCAAGAAACCCTAGAGGGAGAGAGAGAAAAGAGAGGAAAAACTTGGAGATCGTTGCCGATCTTCCTCCTGCTGCTTTGGCTTGCTACACGGCCTACATCTCTCTGATCTAGACGCTTTCCCGGCGTATTCCGCCTCATTTGAAGGTAAGAAAACCTAACCCTAGGTCTGATTTGAGGTGGAATCTAGGTAGGATGTATACCGACTAACCGATTCCGCTCTTTAGGCTAGAAATCGCCCGTAGACGGAAGATCCATCACCCTTGCTGATTCGTTCCGTTTCCAAAGGCAAAGGTGAGGACTTTAAGCTTATAAGTTACGGTTTTCAACGCTTTCAATGTCAGATAATGGTAGATTCATGATCTGCTTGCAATTGCACATGTACAAAGTGCTTTCCGTTTCCTGTTTTGATTAGCGGTGTGAAATATGGAATTTCACATATTCTAGGTATACGTAGAAATACGTATACGTATTTTTTTGGATAATTGCTTGACATGTTTATTTAATGTTTAATTATATAACATATGAATAAAATACTAGTTTGGCGAAAGAGATCGCCAAAATATATGTTCCTTTGTAAATGTGCCGTATGTTGAAAATACGTTTTGTAGAAATACCGTATACGTATTTCTTTTGTAATAATGTTTGACATATGTATTTAATGTATGATTATACAATACATGATTAAAATACTAGCTTGGCGAAAGGAATCGCCGAAACCTATGTTCCTTTGTAAACACTATGTATGTCGAAATTGGGTATACGTGAAAGTACCCTATACGTATAAAATTTGCTGATGTGTTTGCTATGTTTATTTGTTTGTATGAATAGGATGTATATGTATAAAATACTAGCTCGGTAAAGGGACAACCCTAGTACACACTTCCCTAGCATACGTCATGTATGTTGAACTATTGCATTCCAAGTGTTGGTGGAATCACTTGCGAGTGTAAGTACTTAAGTGTTAGAATCTTAGTTAGGTGCTGAGATGGGATTCTCCGCTACCTTAGAGTCACATATGACACTCTCCACGTGGTTGTTCACTCTAACCACTCACCTATGATCTCTAAGTAATTGTATCCCTATGTGTTTAGTGCTTTATAACATGCCTTACAACATGCTTTACAACATGCCTTATAACATGCTATACTTCATGCTTTATAATACATGCTCTACTTCATGCTTTACTTTATGCTCTACCACTGATTGAGTTTGGGACTATGCCTATAGTCCACACATTCGGTACCAGACTTACTGTTGTGGTCGAGATTCATATCGCCACGATGGACGTGTCTGGCGAACCCGAGTCGTACTTCGGTTGGCGATAGTGGTTGGCCACACGGAGTGCTTTTGCGCTCCATATCGCTCAACTTGTGGTGCGCTCGAGCTAGTCAGGCTCGTCAAGCAAACCGATATGTGTATATGTATGTTCACCATGTTTGGTCGCTACTGCTTGAACCTAGGGTACCAAACTTACCAGTGGCGATCCCGTTAACCATGGTACCTCGATCCGCTAAGACGCATGAGCCGGACATGGTGGTATGGGACACCGTGGTCGAGCTGTCGGCCTACGCCGGGGGTCATGTGCCTCCCGTAGTGACCATTGCGCAACCAACCTCGTGAGCCGATTATGGTGGTATGGGACACTATATTCGAGCCGTCGATATTTACTGGCGAGAGCCGAGCACGGTGAGACACATTGCTCGTCTTTGACGGGCGACGAGTCCTCCGTAGTATCTTCGAGTACTCCAAGTGTCTGTGATTGGCGGCGAGTCTTTCACAAGATAGAGTAGAGTATGAGTTAGCCGAGTACGGTGAGACACATGTACTTGAGTGACGGCTAGTGATTGAGCCAGGTACGGTGAGATATGTACTTGAGCTGACGGCCAGCAATGGAGCCGCATACGGTGAGATCTGTATCCGCGCTGACGGGTGACGAGCCCTTGCGATGCCTTCACTACGCTTCTCAAACCATAATATCGTATGAGATTAGTTAGGATTGACGACCCTAGAATGGATCATGTTTGGGAATTATACAAGGGAGGTACCTTAGTTTCCCAATACTGCTGGTTGAATTGGATTAATAAAAACTTGGTAATCATGATCATCATGCACCGCATGTGCTTTGTAGATGTGGCGCACTAAGGGAGTAGCATTCGCGAACGTAAGATGATGTCGCTTGAGGGTGGTTTGGCAAGGGCATACGATCATGTCATATCATTTTTGCACTTAACAAGAGTAATTAGAAATGTTTGATTTGTACTGCGTTATCATTACTGCTTGATTGATTTGATAACATGTTAACCTATGCTTTATTGTTCCACTGAGTTAGCTACTCACTCCCACGTTACGGGACGGTGTTTGCAACACCCACCAGACTCTGTCGCAGGTGTAGATGGCGCCTCTGTTCAGGAGCCGGAGCTAGACTATGAGGAGGATCAGGAGGAGTTCTCCTTTATGCAGTACTCTGACGGCTACGCTTAGGCCGGCTGCATCGCGGGATTTACAGGGCCTCTTTGAGGATTGTATTTTGATTTTTTTGACTTAGAGACAATACATGTATATTGGTACTCAGTTAGTACTCATACTCTGGAGTTCACAAAATTTTGATACTTTACATATTTTGAATATAAAATTTTAGTCTTCCGCTTGCCTTTATACAATTGAACTGGAGTATGAATTACTGTTTTGGTATAATCTCATTCATGTTTATTGCGCTAACTCAGACAACATTTAACCATCATTGTGTATGTTGCATAAGTGATGCGTTGGAACTCGGGAGTTGAGTTCATACTCGACCCCCGATTTTCAGGGCGTTACAAGTTGGTATCAGAGCATGATTTTGATTAAACCGGACCTGAGTTATGTCCCCACTACGTACGCTGACGTGTCACAACTTAGGAGGGTGCGCAAAAATATAGCAACGGTCTTAGGGTCTCCCGATTTCGCCGTTCGGCGAAGTTCGCTGCACACGGACAGTTTGATCGAGTGCGTACTCGATCCCGACCACACTTATGGACCCCAAGTCACTCCTAGACCGTCTATTGATGTGTCCAGGTCGCAATCTACCAAAAACGAGTCGTTAAAAATCAGGAAAAACCAGATTATGTCAGAACTTTGCCGGAACTAACCGTTTCGGCACAAAACTGAGTCCGTGGGCCCTCACGATTAATCCGTTAAGGGTTTGGACCAAGACAGGGTGCATTTGGCACCCTGGGAGTCTGATGAACAGGGCCAGACCGCGGCGGCGCGGTTCCGGCCAAGCCCGACCGCGGCGCCACCGCGGCACCGGCGGCGGACCGCGCCCCTTCGCTTTTCCGGCGACCTTTCAAGCGTGGGGTGGGTCGGTTTAGACCCCCCTACCCCATGGCACGTGCCATTTTGGCATTTGATTGGGTTTTAAGGGGCTGGAGCTCCCTTTTCTTCCATTTCCCCTCTTTTTCAAGCACCCCACCTCCATTTTCGATTTTTCTGAAAAACCATCCCTCCAAACCTTCAATCCCTCCATTTTCTTCCATAACTCACACACCCCTACCTCCTACAACAGCCCTAGCCTCTCCCTTTCCCCATTTCCACAAGTTGGAGCTCTCATAACCCTCCTTGGAGCTCAAAATCGGGTAATATACTAACCCATCCCATTTTCTTCTTGTTTCTTCTTCATTTCCTACCTCTAGAGCTTCTTCCACACCTGTTGGATTGTTGATTGTGGAAGATAAAAGAGGTCAGCCCTTTGTTCCCCCATTTTGGAAAATTTCCATGGCCCTCCTTGGTGTGGTGGCCACCATTTTCTCCATTTCCTCCATCCTATCTCTCATGGGAAAGAGGAAAACCGCAAGCCGACGCACGGCCCAAGTAGGCCAACCCATACCCGAAGAAGATCCGACGCTGGGGCCGGCACAAGCACCGTGCGGGAGTTTAGGTCGAAGCGAGACCTGGATCCTGACCACCCCGCCAGGAATGCTTATCCAATAGGCATGGAATATGGGCGCTTCGCGGGCCGCAAGGTTGTGTTTGAAGCTCATGTGGATGAGAGGATGTTTGGCCTACACCCGATGATGGACCACTTGGTGGATATCGGGTGGAATCATATTTTTGAAGGCGAGTCTCCCGCATGTGAGAACACGGTTCGCGCTTTCTACGCTCACATCGTGGACGCATCACTAGAGCCTCTTCAGTTTACTGTTTCTGTGAGGGGCATAAGGCGCACAATCACTGTGGATGAGGTGGTTCGAATCACGAAGATTCCGCTTGGTCAAGTGCATCCTAGTGATGACTTCTCTAGAACTGCGCGGGAAAGGGATCGCCGCACGCGATTTCTCTGTGGTCGCGGGTTACTTGGAAGCGAGGAAATTGTATTGCGGCGACAAAGATGTCTGAAGACTTCCATTTGCTCCATCACATCTTCACATACAATGTATACCCACGGTGGGGTAACCGCACGGAATGTACTAGGGTGATGGTGGACTTTCTGTACAAGATGGGACACTTTGGAAAACATATGCACGCCCACATTCATCCTATCCCGGATAGTTAATGTTGTTCGTTACGCCAGAACGATCTTTCGCTCCCATTTGGCCGACGATCTGCGGGATGGCTCGTGATGTAGGCTACTGATTGAATATGGAGGATCTTGCACCGGTCCGAATCATAAATGAAGCGACACTCGGGAATATGAAGATCGGCCCCAACGGCGGCAAAGCCCGACTCGACGCAGTCCGGAGATGAGTCGGATAGTGCCGGTGAGGAGAGTGTTGACCTCCGGTGAGAGCGATGAGGAGCGCGGTGATGATATACGGGAGGAAGAACACGAGGCTCGGGACACGGAGAGGAGAGTTCACCCCTGCGGCTCGGGAGCGGGGTGTGGATCGAGATGTATCGATGCGCGATTTGCCGTCTTGAGGAGAGGCAAGCCGCCTGCGGCAAGAGGTTGGACAAGTTCGGTGAGATTGGACAAGTTCGGTGAGATTGGTCAAGTTCGAACTAAACTTGAAGAGAATGAAGCCTACATGAAGAAGAATTTCAAGAAGATGTCCCGTACGTTGAAGGCCATCTGTGTTGTGCGCGGGATAAGAATGCTCCTCCTCCACCGCCTACTTCGGATGCTTAGTCATCCATATTGTTGTTTGTTGTGTTTGCTTTGGTTACCGCGATAGGCGGTTTGTGTTTCGTTCAAATGATGTATTAGGTAGTAGAATGTTTAGTGTTTGATGTGTGGATGTATTGGCTATAATGTTATTTCCGTCATGATTCATGTAAACTCTGTAGTTCATGTATTATGACAATTTTGAGTTAATGAAAAGCATATAGCCTCTTTTGTTTGATGATGTGTGGAATGCTAAAGCGCTTTATGATGTGTGTTATGCTGTATCTCACCAATGCTGTACCCTGTGTTGTGTAGGGTATGCCGCGACAGTATACGCGGAGCACCGCACATCTTCGTCTGACTGGCTCCATGGACCAGACACCTTCTAGTAGTGGTGGTCCTGCGGACCGTGGGTTGGGTTCCGATCAGCCCCCTACTGGTCCTGCTGGCGGGTTGCCACCATACACGCCCCCGGTCCGTGAGCAGTTCCGGCCATCATCGTCTGCGCAGTATGACTCCCAGGCTGCTCCGCCGACTGATAGGTTTGAGCAGCTGATGATGATGATGCATCAGCAGCAGATGCACGACGGCGATGCGGCGAGCGAAGAGCAGGCAGCAGATCGACCAGCGGCGGCATCGGCGGCTTATGGCCACTATCGTTGAGGCCTTGTCCGTGGTGGTAGTGCGACTCCACTGCGACATCTACACGTCCCGATGAGCATTCGTGGGGGCCTCTGCTCGGGTTGAGGATGTGCCTCTCGCCCCATCCGTCGCACCTCCTCTTGGAGAGGTCGGTACACGCGGTCTACTCGAGCGATTCCGGCGCTTGAGGCCTCCCTCATTTATGGGTTCTCACAGACCCGAGGAGGCGGAGTTCGGTTAGACCGCATCTCCAAGATGCTACGGATGCTTCACATTCGGAGGCGAGCGGGGGAGCGGCCGCCTTCATGTTTGAGAGAGAGGCGAGCTTATGGTGGGACGGCGTCTTGCGCGCTTGCTGCTGTCGCGAGACTTCGTGTGGACTGGGAGGCTTTCGAGTCTCGGTTCCACGAGAAGTACTACCCGCAGACTTATCGGCATGAGCGGGAGGAAGAGTTTTGCGCCTCAGGCAGGGAGGCATGACGATCACGGAGTACGAGCACCGCTTCACCGAGTTGGGCCGCTTTGTCCCGACTATACTAGTAGACGAGCGGTGCGGATGCGTCGTTTCTCCTTGGGTTTGCGGCCAGAAGATTCGGTCGAGGATATCTTTGCCACGGTATTCCTACATATGCGGCGTTGGTCCACATGTCTATGACGGCCGAGCGGGATGTGGACCGATTGGCCGATCACGGGGCACTATGGTTGCGAGACCGCGACGGGATGTACGGAAGCGGGCCTATTTTAGGCAAGAGGCCTCGGGCGATTCTCCCCCGGGGCGCGGCGCCGGCTATTCCTATGAGACGCCGTTGGTGACACACGTTTTGCGGGAAACACGGACACCTGCGAGAGCGCTTCTCGCGCATGAGAGCTAGCGGCTTTGCGCCACCACGAGATTGGGTCGCTCTTATCCACGGGCCATATCGGCTCGCCGCTACTGGGCCGTTCTGCACATCCTTCATTCCGACCTCCCGTGCCGTCCTTCGGGCCGCCACGGCGACCCTTGGCTCCACGGCCGAACCGCCGGCGACGAGGCTCGCGTTCATACTCTCGTGGGCGAGGCACCGAGACGTCGGTTCCCACTCCGACGGCTTTCGAGGGTACGGCTTTTATTCACGACACTCCGTCTCTTTGTTGGTGGACACGGGTCCACTACCTCTATTATTTCTGTGGGGCGGTGAAACGCCTATCTTTGCATACGATTCCCACTAAGGGAATGAGACTCACTACGGCTCTGGGACACATTCGGATGTCACACGATTATGTGAGGGTTGCTCGGTAGTTTTGGGTAGCGACACGGTGCTCGTCGACCTCATTGTTGCTCCGGTGGCACTACGATGTTATCCAGGTATGGATTGGCTCACCGGGATGAGGCGGAGATAGATGCGATACTCGGATCGTGACGGCCTATGGACTGACGGTGCGGCTTTCACGTTCCGGTGCGGGTCGGTTGGCCTGTCGAGTTGATTGTTATCTTTGCTTTGCTTGCGCCGATTGATGGTCCGACAGTAGATAGTACGCCGGTGGTTCGAGACTTTGCGGGCGTGTTTGAGACTATCCCTGGTTTACCTCCTCGGCGTGAGATTGATTTCACGATAGATCTTACTCCTGGTGCGACGCCCATCTCGTTGCCTACTTATCGTATGCCTCCATGTGAGATGGAGGAGCTGCGGACACAGATTGACGTACTGGTAGAGAGAGGTTTTATTCGACCTAGTGTGTCTCCTTGGGGAGCACCTGTGTTGTTCGTGAAGAAGAAGGACGGGTCCCTACGGTTGTGTATTGATTACCGTAGGTTGAACTATGTCACGGTGAAGAACAAGTATCCTTTGCCCGGGATTGATGATCATTCGATCGGTTGAGGGGGGCGAAGTATTTCTCGAAGATTGACCTTCAGTCAGGGTACCACCAGTTGCGCGTGAGAGAGGAGGACGTGCAGAAGACAGCCTTCAGGACGTGCTTTGGGCACTACGAGTTCTTAGTGATGTCGTTCGGCCTGACGAACGCACCAGCCGTGTTCATGGATCGATGAACCGGGTATTTCGGCCTTTCCTCTACGATTCGTCATCGTCTTTATCGACGACATTTTGATATACTCCACGAGTCGGGAGGAGCACGAGGAGCACTTGCGAGCGGTATTGGATACCCTGAAGAAGAACCAGTTGTTTGCGCAATACAAGAAGTGCGACTTCTGGCAGGAGGAAGTCAAGTTCTGGGACATGTAGTGTCCAAGGATGGGATAGCAGATGGACCTTGCTAAGGTAGGCTGCGGTTCGGGATTGGCGGCGGCACTGAATCGATTCTTGAGGTGAGGAGTTTCCTTGGCACAGTGGGTACTACGGACGTTTCATTCGGGATTTCTCGAAGATCGCCAGGCCATTGTCTCAGCTGACTCGGAAGGACATGAAGTTCGCCTGGAATGAGAAGGCGGAGGCAGCTTTTAAGGAGCTGAAGGACAAGTTGACGTCCGCCCCTGTGCTAGTATTGCTAGTGCAAGGGGTGAAATACACGGTGTATACTGACGCGTCTCGCGTTGGTTTGGGTTGTGTGTTGATGCAGAAAGATAGGGTGATATCGTATGCCTCGAGACAATTAAGGAAGCACGAGGAGAATTACCCTACACATGACTGGAGTTGGCGGTGTCATCTTTGCATTGAAGCTCTGGAGACATTACCTCTATGGTGAGGAGTTCGAGCTTTTGCGACCACAAGAGCCTTAAATACATATTCACGCGGCGAGATTTGAATATGAGACAGTAGATGGATGGAGACCTTGAAGGACTTCAAGTTCGAGGTTTCCTACCATCTGGCAAGGCGAACCTTGTGGCGGTGCGTTGTTGAGCCGCAAGAAGGCGGTGCATTTGCGGCACCGGCGATGATAGCCGAGTTGGATATGGTAGAGTTTGTGCGGGACTTCGACGGAGACTCACTTTGTCGAGGAGCCATTTGAGTGTGTTGCGCACGTTCGGGTGCGACCACTTATTGATGATGATTTGTTGAGGCCCGGGAGGGCGATACACGGTTGTCGAGCTTCGAGAGCGGTGCTAGCGACGCCGTGGACTCCGAGTGGAGAGTTGGATCGATGGGGGTTTACGATTCCGTGGCCGCCTATGTGTTCCCGGATGTGCGACTTGAGACGCGAGCTTCTCGAGTCGGCCCATAACTCGAAGTTTGCGATGCATCTGGTAGCACGAAGATGTACCGGGATATGAGAAGGACGTATTGGTGGGATAACATGAAGGCCCACATTCTTTGAGTATGTGTCTCGATGCACGACATGCCGGCGGGTCAAGGCGAGAACATCGCCGACCTCTGGGCGCTTGGCCCATGCCTATAGCGGAGTGGAAGTGGGACTTCATCTCCATGGACTTCATATCGGGGTTCTTAGAAGACGAGGAAGGGGTACGACTCCATTTGGGTGATTGTGGACCGGTTGACTAAATCGGCCCATTTCCTCCCTATCGAGTTACGAACTCTGCGGATGAGTAGCTGGATTGTATATCGGGAGATCGTCCGTCCGCACGGAGTTCCTTTGGAGATTGTGTCGGACGGAGACACGCGGTTCACATCCATCTTACGGACTCGTATCCGGGAGGCGATGGGTGTGAAGTTGAAGTTCGATCTGGCGTTTCATCCTCGGGCCGATGGGCGGACGGAGCGAGTGAATCGGTCTGGAGGATATGTTGCGAGCGTGTGTGTTGGACTTCAGGACGGTTGGGACGACTGTCTTCCGTGCGCGAGTTCGCCTACAATAACGGCTTCCGGGCGACGATTGGCATGGCGCCATATGAGGCTCTATATGGTCGACCTTGTAGAGCACCGCCTTGTTGGGCGAGAGGTTGGAGAGCGTAGCTGATTGGCCGAGTTGGTTCGGGCGACTACGAGAGAAGGTAGACATTATCGGGCGTCGATTACTCACGGCGCGGAGCGAGACGAAGAGTTACGCCGATACGAGGCGGCGACCGCCGGAGTTCGAGGTCGGTGATCATGTGTTCCTTCGGGTTTCCCCATGAAGGGAGTCCTTCGGTTTGGGAAGAAGGGAAACTCACACCGAGGTTTATCGGTCCGTTTCGAGATCTTGGATCGAGTGGGTGATGTGGCGTATCGTCTCGCCTTGCCTACACCGCTTGCTTCCGTGCACAACGTATTTCATGTATCTATCTTTGAAGAAGTACGTTCACGATCCTTCGCATATCATCGGATGGGAGCAGTACGGTTGAGCGAGGATGCTACATATGAGTTGCGCCGACGCGCATCCTTGACGAGGAAGGAGCAGTCTTGCGTAGCAAGGTCATCCGCTTGTGAAGGTGCTTTGGACACATCATTCGAGGAGGAAGCTACAGGGAGGCGAGGCCGAGGTCGGGAAGAACTACCCTCGGATTCTCGAGGAGTACGACAGGTATAAATTTCGAGGACGAAATTTTTTGTTTAAGGGGGTAGATGTAACGACACGAAAATTTCCGTACATTGGGTCGAGTACCACCTCGACCAGAAAATCACGTAGGATTAAATCCTTTAGAAATTTAACAAAGTTAACTAAGTACTAAACTCAATTAGTTATGAAATCCGTTAGGATCGCTTTAAATACGATCTGCAAGACCCAAAACTTGCAGAACAAGTGACGCTAGGTTACCCTAAAGTTTAGAACCAAACTCATTTCCCGTCTGCTCTCGGGAATGAAACGCAACTTCGTATTAGGTCTAGATCGCACATCGGGATTCCGATTAACCCGAAGCTAAGGAACTAGGACCGCCCCACTGGGCTTAACAATCATCTCAAAAATCAGCCTTATCCGATATTCCACGGCCATTCGTTTCGAATCGGAGCGAGGTAGTGTGAAAAACACTATTCACAAGCCGAAATAAATATACGGAATAGTGATCGGCATCGTTCGTTGACGCGTCAGTATTAAGCAACACCGACCGTCGAATCGGACCAAATTACACCCTCGGATTAAGAAAAATTTCAGGAACATTTACATGTACTCGGAATTTCTGATCGTGGCCCACTGACCGTCGAACTGAAAGTGGTCCGCCACGTGCGATCTACGTATCCGAATGAGTCAAAAACGTAATCCCACGTAGATCCATTGGTGGTGAGCTTAAGTCTGACGTTTGGTTCAAAGAGGGCTACCAGAACTCCCCTTTTGAGCTGGAAAAGCGTCGAAAATCTTATATAGGCAGTACCCCATGAACCTAAGTCTATTTCCGTAATGTTTGAGGCTATAAAAGGGGCTTAGAGCAGCCCCTCTCACAGCCATACGAATTTTTCAAGAAACCCTAGAGGGAGAGAGAGAAAAGAGAGGGAAAAACTTGGAGATCGTTGCCGATCTTCCTCCTACTGCTTTGGCTTGCTACACGGCCTACATCTCTCTGATCTAGACACTTTCCCGGCGTATTCCGCCTCATTTGAAGGTAAGAAAACCTAACCCTAGGTCTGATTTGAGGTGGAATCTAGGTAGGATGTATACCGACTAACCGATTCCGCTCTTTAGGCTAGAAATCGGCCGTAGACGGAAGATTCATCACCCTTGCTGATTCGTTCCGTTTCCAAAGGCAAAGGTGAGGACTTTAAGCGTATAAGTTACGGTTTTCAACGCTTTCAATGTCAGATAATGGTAGATTCATGAT
This sequence comes from Magnolia changhungtana, assembly GCA_030180095.1. Taxonomy (NCBI): domain Eukaryota; kingdom Viridiplantae; phylum Streptophyta; class Magnoliopsida; order Magnoliales; family Magnoliaceae; genus Magnolia; species Magnolia changhungtana. The sequence continues at coordinate 3,238,526 of JASAUF010000101.1, read as the reverse complement.
CTGCTTGCAATTGCACATGTACAAAGTGCTTTTCGTTTCCTGTTTTGATTAGCGGTGTGAAATATGGAATTTCACATATTCTAGGTATACGTAGAAATACCGTATACGTATTTTTTTTGGATAATTGCTTGACATGTTTATTTAATGTTTAATTATATAACATATGAATAAAATACTAGTTTGGCGAAAGAGATCGCCAAAATATATGTTCCTTTGTAAATGTGCCGTATGTTGAAAATACGTTTTGTAGAAATACCGTATACGTATTTCTTTTGTAATAATGTTTGACATATGTATTTAATGTATGATTATACAATACATGATTAAAATACTAGCTTGGCGAAAGGAATCGCCGAAACCTATGTTCCTTTGTAAACACTATGTATGTCGAAATTGGGTATACGTGAAAGTACCCTATACGTATAAAATTTGCTGATGTGTTTGCTATGTTTATTTGCTGTATGAATAGGATGTATATGTATAAAATACTAGCTCGGTAAAGGGACAACCCTAGTACACACTTCCCTAGCATACGTCATGTATGTTGAACTATTGCATTCAAGTGTTGGTGGAATCACTTGCGAGTGTAAGTACTTAAGTGTTAGAATCTTAGTTAGGTCTGAGATGGGATTCTCCGCTACCTTAGAGTCACATATGACACTCTCCACGTGGTTGTTCACTCTAACCACTCACCTATGATCTCTAAGTAATTGTATCCCTATGTGTTTAGTGCTTTATAACATGCCTTACAACATGCTTTACAACATGCCTTATAACATGCTATACTTCATGCTTTATAATACATGCTCTACTTCATGCTTTACTTTATGCTCTACCACTTGATTGAGTTTGGGACTATGCCTATAGTCCACACATTCGGTACCAGACTTCTTGTTGTGGTCGAGATTCATATCGCCACGATGGACGTGTCTGGCGAACCCGAGTCGTACTTCGGTTGGCGATAGTGGTTGGCCACACGGAGTGCTTTTGCGCTCCATATCGCTCAACTTGTGGTGCGCTCGAGCTAGTCAGGCTCGTCAAGCAAACCGATATGTGTATATGTATGTTCACCATGTTTGGTCGCTACTGCTTGAACCTAGGGTACCAAACTTACCGTGGCGATCCCGTTAACCATGGTACCTCGATCCGCTAAGACGCATGAGCCGGACATGGTGGTATGGGACACCGTGGTCGAGCCTGTTTGTCGGCCTCTGGCCCAGGGTCATGTGCCTCCCGTAGTGACCATTGCGCAACCAACCTCGTGAGCCGATTATGGTGGTATGGGACACTATATTCGAGTTGTCGATATTCTGGCGAGAGCCGAGCACGGTGAGACACATTGCTCGTCTTGTGACGGCGACGAGTCCTCCGTAGTATCTTCGAGTACTCCAAGTGTACGTGATTGGCGACGAGTCTTTCACGATAACTAGAGTATGAGTTGAGCCGAGTACGGGTGAGACACATGTACTTGAGTGACGGCTAGTGATTGAGCAGTACGGTGAGATATGTACTTGGTGACGACGGCCGAAGAATGGAGCCGCATACGGTGAGATCTGTATCCGCGGCCGACGGGTGACGAGCCCTTTGCGATGCCTTCACTACGCTTCTCAAACCATAATATCGTATGAGATTAGCTAGGATTGACGACCCTAGAATGGATCATGTTTGGGAATTATACAAGGGAGGTACCTTAGTTTCCCAATCTTCTTTGGTTGAATTGGATTAATAAAAACTTGGTAATCATGATCATCATGCACCGCATGTGCTTTGTAGATGTGGCGCACTAAGGGAGTAGCATTCGCGAACGTAAGATGATGTCGCTTGAGGGTGGTTTGGCAAGGGCATACGGCATCATGTCATATCATTTTGCACTTAACAAGAGTAATTAGAAATGTTTGATTTGTCTTTGCGTTATCATTCTTGCTTGATTGATTTGATAACATGTTAACCTATGCTTTATTGTTCCACCGAGTTAGCTACTCACTCCCACGTTACGGGACGGTGTTTGCAACACCCACCGGACTCTCTGTCGCAGTGTAGATGGCGCCTCGTTCGGGAGCCGGAGCTAGACTATGAGGAGGATCAGGAGGAGTTCTCCTTTATGCAGTACTCTGACGGCTACGCTTAGGCCCAGGTTTGCATCGCGGGATTTACAGGGCCTCTTTGAGGATTGTATTTTGATTTTTTTGACTTAGAGACAATACATGTATATTGGTACTCAGTTAGTACTCATACTCTGGAGTTCACAAAATTTTGATACTTTACATATTTTGAATATAAAATTTTAGTCTTCCGCTTGCCTTTATACAATTGAACTGGAGTATGAATTACTGTTTTGGTATAATCTCATTCATGTTTATTGCGCTAACTCAGACAACATTTAACCATCATTGTGTATGTTGCATAAGTGATGCGTTGGAACTCGGGAGTTGAGTTCATACTCGACCCCCGATTTTCAGGGCGTTACAAAAATCAAAGAAACCAACCCTTTCTCTCTCTTTCCTCCATATCAATGGCCCTTTTCGAGTTGGTTACAGCCATTTTCTCCATTTCTTCCATCCTCTCTCTCATGGGAAAGAGAAAGTCTACCGCTGATGAAGCTGAGCCGAGTCGCCCAACCAGTTCAAGAAGAGGGGCTGACGATGGGGCCGACACTAGCACCGTTTGCGAGTATAGGTCAAAGTAGGACCTGGACCCCCAACTGCCGATCAGGGATGCACTACTGATTGGTTTCGAATACGGTCGTTTTGCTGGCCGTAAGATAGTGTTTGAAGCTCACGTGGATAAAAGGATGTTTGGGCTACACCCGATGATGGACCATTTGGTGGATGTCATCGGATGGGGTCCTATATTTGAAGGCGAGTCTCCTGCATGTGAGAACATGGTTCGTGCCTTCTACGCTCATATCATAGACCCATCGTTGGAGCTGCTTCAGTTCACTGTCTCTGTGAGGGGCATAAGGTGCACGATTACTGTAGCTAAGGTGGCGTGGCTCTTCAACATCTCACGGGGTGAAGTGCTTCCAACTGACAACTTCTCCAGGAGTGCGCGAGAAAGGGATCGCCGTACGCGATACCTTTGTGGTCGATGGGTCTCTTGGATGTAAGGAAACTGTCTTCCGTCGATGAAGATGATAGATGACTTCCGTTTGCTCCACCACATTTTCACATGTAATGTGTATCCACGGTCGAGTAACCGCACGGAGTGTACTCAGTTGATGGTGGACTTCCTATACAGGATGGGACATGGGGACAACTTATGCCTGCCCACGTTCATCCTATATCAGATAGTTCAGGTTGTTCGATCTGTCAGGAACGACCTCTCGCTCCCATTTGGCCACCTGATATGTAGGATGACTCGTGATGTCGGCTATAGGCTTAACATGGAAGACCTTGCGCCAGTCCAAGTCATAAGTGAGGCGACACTTAACAACATGAAGATCGGCCCTCGCCAACGGCAAGCCAGACTTGACAAGTCTGGAGATTAGTCGGATAGTGCCGGTGAGGAGAGTGTTGACCTCGAGGCAGGCAGTGAAGAGGGTGGCGGTGATGAGATACAGGAAGAGGAACTTGAGGCTCAGGGCACTGAGGAGAGCTCTCCTCCTAGTGCACCAGAGTCGGACGCTACTCAGGCTGTGAGGGATGCTCGCATGGTTCGTATTGAGGAGGACCAGGCCGCCCTGCGGTAAGAGATTGGCCAGGTTCGGGCTGAGCTTGGTGAGACCCGAGCCAAGCTTGAGGTGGCTGAAGCTTACATGAAGAAGAGTTTTAAGAAGGTATCTCACACCTTAAAGACTATCCTGTGCTGTGTACAGGATAAGAATGCTCCTCCTCCATCGCCTGATTCAGATGCCTAGTCATCCAAGTTATTGTTTGTGGTTGTTTTGGTTACCGCATTAGGCGGTTTATGTTTTCATGTTGATGATGCAGTAGATAGTAGTATGTTTTAAGTATTTGAAGCTTGGTTGTAATTAGCTCACATGCATCTTCAGTCATGATTCATGTAACTTTGTTATCCAAGTATTGTGATAATTTTGGGTAAATGAAAAGCATGCAACTTCTTTTGCTAGGGAGCATGTAGAAAGCTTAAGTGCTTGTGTATTGGGTTGAGTTGCTTCATCTCACATGCGTTGCACCCTATGTTGTATAGGGCCTGCCACGGAAATATAAGCGGAGTACAGCACACCTCCTACTCACTGATACGATGGACCAGGCTCCTTCTCAGGGTGATGGTCGCAGAGACCCTAGTTTGGGCCCTGATTTCAGGACTATACCTGAGTCTCTGCCTCCCACTGGTCCTACAGTTGGACTACCCCCTTATGCACCACTAGTTCGTAAGCAGAATCGGAAATCCTCTTTGACGCCGTATGAGCCGCAGGCCGCTCCACCTACTGATAGGTTTGAGCAGTTGTTGTTGATGATGCATCAGCAGCACCAGCAGCTTATGACCACTATTTCTGAGGCCTTGTCCCAGGGTGGGAGTGCGACTCCACCTTCACCACCTGCACGTCCTGCTGAGACGCAGAGCAGGCCTATCCTCGGCAAGAGGCCACCTGAAGATTCGCCTCCCAAGCTTGAGGCTCTACTGACCCAGCAAAGGCGAGCGAAACGTCGGTGTATGTATTGCAACAGAGGGGGATACACTGACCCCTTTTATTTTACCAAGATGAAAGACAACGGGATTACGCCACCTCAGAAGACCGACCGTCTGCCGCCACGTGATACATCGGCTCCACCCTTACGACCTGCACCGCTAGTGTAGCCATTTTACCGCTCGTCTATACTTCAGAGTAGGCTACCTCAACGAACTATGGCAGCACAACCAAATCATCCTCAACGAGCCCATGTGCATGCACTTGCCGCTAAGACACCTGAGTCTACAGCTGCAGCGCCTTTGGCCTTTGAGGTCACTGCCCACATTCAAGGTACACCTGTTTTTCCTAATGGTAAACATTGAGTCTATTAAACCAATTCATATGAAAGAAAAAGGCCTAACACTGGATTACTACAAAAGTAATATGGTAACTAGAGGTGACACTTATGTTATAAATAATAGGAGGGTTGAAATGAAGAATTTCTATAACTTTGTGTTGCCAATAGGGTAGGTCACTAGATGGTCACTAGCTAGGGATTAAACCTCCCTTAGATCGTTAACGTTGAAATTACTGGAATAAAGACAATTAGGGTTCAAGTATTACATTAATTCGTACTACTAGACTTATCAATAGTTACGAGTTACATCACAATAAATAGAGTTAGTGTATTCACAAATGTTAGTGGAAACCTTAGCCAATTCTATACTCTTGGAAACCTCTTTAGGATGATCTATTGGGACATGGATTTACCTTGTCCCTGAATATAGATTATAATAAGGACTCTCTTAAACCATGACCTACAGGGCAACCTTAGAAAGAGGATATTTGAACCTTTCAGCGATGGCCATTCCCTAAGCTTTTAGAGTGATCGGACTACGGAGTAACAGAAATATACAACTGCGAAGCATTCGCGGCTTAACCCAATTCTCAATCCTGGGCGACTACCAATGGACTCACTGCTTAGCCGAGCAGAAGATCAGGATCCATTAGGATTAGGAAGGGATACGATGAGCCTACTACCCTAGTAAGGTAGATGATCAATGTATTGGGATCAAGCTCACTATAATCGTCTCTCCGTGCTGGTCAAACAATGAAAACAGCTATCTTACTCTAAATAATTTGGGATTGTCGTCAAGACTCCAGATAGGTAAAGAAATAAATTGTAGCAAACCGTCAGGGTATGAGAAATGGATAAGGAAATAAGTTTTAAGGGGGGTAGACTAAAATGAACCAGACTAGTATATGCCCTACCACGCGTAGAAATTCGAAATCAATAAAACTTAGGCAAAAGAAATAATTAAATCTTTCTTTATTACCCTTAGCCAATTTCGGGGATGAAATTTTGTTTAAGGGGGGTAGATTGTAACGACTCGTAAATTTCTGTACAATGGCTCGAGTACCACCTCGACCAAAAATCATTTAGGATTAAATCCTTTAGAAATTTAAAAAAGTTAACTAAGTGCTAAACTAGATTAGCCATGAAATCTGTTTGGATCGCTTTAAATACGATCTACAAGACCTAAAACTTGTAGAATCCTTGACGCTAGGTTACCCTAAAATCTAGGATCAAACTCATTACCCGACTGCTCTCGGGAACACATTGAAACTCCATATCAGGTCTGGACCACACATTGGGAGTCTGAATAATACGAGGTTAAGGACTTAGGACCGCCTCGCTAGGCTTGACAACCATCTCGAAAATCAAATCCAGACAGTGTCCCACGGCTGTTCGCTTGAGTCCAGAGCGAGGGAGTGTGAAAACTTATGTTTCCTTTACAAAATAAATATCTGGAACAGTGATCTGAGACTTGATACTTGCGGTCAATTTGTAAGCAACCAGACCGTCAAAATCTGACCCAAATACACCCTCAGATCAGGAAAAATTTCAGGAACATTTACATGTACTTGGAATTTCGGATCAAGGCCCACTGACCGCTGAACTGAAACTGGTCTGCCACGCGTGATCTGGGAATCCGGCTGAGACAAAAACTTGACTCCACGTAGATCCATGGTCGGTGAGCTTAAGTCTGACTTTTGGCTTAAGGAAGCCCGCCAGAAGTCCTCCGTTGGGCTGAAACAATGCCGTTTTGGTTATAACATAAGTATACCTTGAACTTAAGTCTATTTCAGAGAGAATTTAGGCTATATAAGGACCTTAGAGTACCCTCTCTCACAGCCATACGATTTTGGAAAAAACCCTAAGTAAGAAGAGAGAAAAAGAGAGAGAAAGCTAAAGAGTTGTGGGAGAATCTCCCTGCTGCTGTTTCCACTCACCACACGGGCTGCACCACCCCTTTCTTGTCGTTTTCCCAGCAATACTGACTTCGTTTTAAGGTAAGAAACCCTAAACCTACATCTGTTTTGGGGTATGAAGGTTATAGGTTATGAAATAGCTAACCGGTTTCACTCTTTAGGCTATAAAACTGCCGAATACGGAAGCCTAACGAACCTAGCTGATTCGTTGCAATTCCAAGGTGTAAGGTGAGGACTTTAGGTGTATAGGTTATGGTTTTCAACGCTTTCAATGTCAGATAATGATAGATTCATGATCTGCATGCAATTGCACATGTACAAAGTGCTTTCCGTTTTCTGTTTCGATTAAAGTTGTAGAATATGGAATTTTACATATTCTAGGTATTCGTAGAAAATACCGTATACGTATATTTTTTGGAAATGTATTTGACATGATTATTTGTTGTATGAATATATGATATATGGATAAAATACTTATTTGGCGAAAGGATTCGCCCAAATACATGTTTTACTAATATACACTATGTATGTAGAAATACTATATTGTAGAAAGTACCGTATACATATATATTTTAGAGATGTGTTTGCCATGATTATTTGTTGTATAAATATATTATATATGCGTAAAATACTTGCTTGGCGAAAGGATTCGCCCTAATACATCTTTGCTTAACATACACTAAGTATGTTGAAATAGTGTATGTTAAGTGTTTGTGAAAATGCTTGTGTGAGTAAGTGTTTGGATGTTGATGCCTTAAGAGGGTGTTGAGATGGGATTCTCAACTACCTTAGAGACATGTATATTTCCTCCATGAGGTTGCTTACTTAAACCATTTACTTTTGCAATATATGTGTTTGTGTTCCTATTTATGTACTGCATTACAACATGCTTTATAACATGCTTTATGACATGCTTACTAACATACTTGAATTACTTATTTATCATGCTTTACTCCACATGCTACTAATAAGGTTTGATTGAGTTTGAGACTATGCCTATAGTCCAGACAGTCGGTATTAGACTTGAGATCGTGGTTGAGTTTCATGTCGCCACGTAGGATGTGTTTGACGAACCCGAGTCGTACATCAGTTGGCGACAGTGGTTAGGCCACGCGAAGTGCTTATGCACTTCATGTCGTTCAGTTGATCGTGCGCTCGAGCTAGTCAGGCTCGTCAAGTAACCCGATATGTCTAATGTATGTTCACCATGTTTAGACGCTACTGCTTGAACCTAGGGTACCGAACTTACCAGTGGAATCCCGTTAACCATGGTACCTCGATCCGCTAAGACTCATGAGCTAGGCATGGTGGTATGGGACACCGTGGTCGAGCTGTCGGCCTATGCTGGAGCCACGTGCCTCCCCGTAGTGACCAGTGAGCAACCAGACTCGTGAGCCGATTCTGGTGGTATGGGACACTATATTCGAGCTGTCGGCCTACACTGGCGTAGCCTGGCTGTGGTCCCCAATCGGGTTGCACCGAGTCCCATTGTCAATAAGTGGACTGGTCGGGCTTCGAAAATAGACTGTCAGTTGGTAGGACGTTAGTGGAGTGACCTCGAGCATACTCTGAATTTGCGGTGAGGCGATGAGTTTTACCGCAATGTGGAGAGTATGAACTAGGCCTGTTTCTGTATAGTGATGAATCGTTTAAGAGGTGATGGGGGAGTGGTGTAACCTTTGTGCGTAACAGCCCTGGTAGCCTTTACAGTGACCTAGAAAATACACCATCGTCTGATATTAACTAGGACTGACGACCCTAGAATGGATCATGTTTGGGAATGATACAAGGGAAGTACCTTAGTTTTCTAATCCTGCTGTTTGGAATGGACTAATAAAAACTCGATAATCATGTTCATCATGCATTGCATGTGCCTGGAAGATTTGGAGCACTGAGGGATGAAAGCATGCCACAAACATAAGATGGTGTCGCATGAGGGAGGGTGTGGTGAGGGCATCCATCATGACCGCATTCATACTTGCATTAATAAGAGTAGTTAGGAGTGTTTGATTGTACTGCTTTATCATTACTGCTTGACTGTATTGATAACATGTTAACCTATGCTTTATTGTTCCACTGAGTTAGCTACTCACTCCAACATTACGGGATGGTGCTTTAAAACACCCACCAGGCCCTGTATCAGATGCAGGTATTACTGGAGCACAGGAGACTGAGCCCGACGTCTATGATGATCAGGAGGAGTTCTCCTACATGCAGTTCGCTGGAGGCTTCGCATAGGCTGTCAAGTGCTACGGGGCTACAGGGTTGATAATTTCAGTTGTAATATTTTGACATTTTAATTTAGAACCGACATATATATATATATATATATATATATATATATATATATATATATGGTGACTCAGTTAGTGTTCATACTCTGGAGATCGAGAATGTTTTGTTTTATATATATCTATATATACCTTTCAGTCTTCCGTTTACGCTTTATACATGGATCTGGAGTATGAATTACTGTTTTTGGTAGAATCTTACTCATGTTTATTGTACTAACACAGACAACATTTAACCATCATTATCTATGTTGCATAAGTGATGCGTTGGAACTCAGGAGTTGAGTTATACTCGACCCCCGATTTTCAAGGCGTTACAGTATGTGACAGCATAGCATCATGATACATGCACATATGTATCATCTGCATGTTTGTTATGAGATGTGGTTGACCATTGCATATGTCATTGGACAGGTTATTATGAGACTCCTTGATAGGTGGAAGTTATCTCACATGAGCGTATGGTATGCGCAGGATTGATGCATGACTGGATTGTATGACTCATGCATCTTACATTGTGTGTTGTGATTACTGTACGCCCTTGCGACATCAGGGTTATACCCTCCATAGGCATATTATGGATGGCCATATGAGACACTGGAAATATATTATTAACATTGGGTTATCATAGATGGTCCTGGGTGATAATCCCTAAACCCTCTTAGTACCAGAGGACGCCCCAACGTCGAGACCGAGTAGATATATATATATATATATATATATATATATATATATGAGCGCATAAGGGTCGTATACCAGTAGGCTGCGTCTCCCAATGTATCATGGTCGGTTGGGAGGGGGTGTGACCTTACCTACCTGAGTGAGGGGGCAATATCTAGGTTGAGTTTGCTTGAGGAATGGGTCCACTATCAACAAGTCGGGCCCGATATTGGTAGGCAGATAGTGAGGTATCTTCCACTTACCCAGTTATGAGCTCGCATAGTGGCAGCAAGCTGGCGTAGAGTGTAATAAACCTCAGTGATGATCTCAGAGAGGAACCGTACTGATATGTGGACTTATTGAGTAGGAGTTACATACTCATTCATTCATTCATTCACTATCCACTCAGGCTGGTGGTGCGCAACTAATTGTTGTGTACCTTCGCATGGCCAGGATTTCGGTTGGGCGTGCGACTAACCTGAGATTAGGAGTATACCACATTGAGTCTGACTATCAAAATTTAGGCATGGGACTTGTTTAGATAAAAGTCCGTTGTGAAAGACCCTATAGCTTGCTATATTACATGCTATCATCCCGACTTCACACTCCAGCTTGGTCATTCCATTCGCATTGCATCCTTGACATCTGATATTGGCTTATTATGTTTTTACATTGCATAGCCTTGGTACGGCTAATAGCACTCATGGACTTACCGGTATATTTCCGCTTATTCTGATTACTTTGATATTGATTACTTAGCACTTACCTTATACACACACTTTCACCACCCACTAAGCTTTCTATAAGCTCATCCATGATAGATGCGTGCAGGTGGCGTTAGGTTACGATAGTATTGAGCTTGGAGCATACAGTGGACCTCTGGAGCTTTGATCTCCGATATATGTATTTCTCTTTCAGCATTGTATTCAAGTGATTATATTAGTTGATATGTGATGATGATGTTGCCTTATGATTGGGGTAAACTTGTGGTTATGCTTCTTACGAGATAAATGTACGTTGGAAAATCCTCCTTGTAGGATCTCAGGATCGAAATCTGGTGTATAGACGCTAGGATCAAAGAATGGGGTACTACGGAGGCTGTCGGCACTGGATTTGGCAATCGGGATTCCTGTGAGTCTGATCTCCGGATTTAGACCGTGACACAAAGGTAAGTGCATTGCCCTTAAGTCATCCAAATCTATTTCAAAAGATAACAATGATAATTCTAATATTGAAGATACAAAGGATGATATGGCTTTACTTGCTAAAATTTTTTACAGTATTTTCAAAAGTAAGAAAAATGTTGATTTTCAAAAACCTTCTGATAAGAGAAAGGAAAAATCTAAAACTTGGAAATCTGTAAAGACAGTCAATGTTTCAACTGCCATGAATATGGGCATTTGGCAAATAAATGTCCCAAAAATGATAATCAAAGAGAAAAGGCATGATAGCTACTTGGGATGAATCATCCGGCTCTGAATGTTCTTCTGAGTCAGATGAATCAGAATATGAAACTTCAAATGAAGTGAAGCCTTAATGACTATAGCCAGTGTCACCTCCTTAGATAGTTGTAACATATCTGATTATGAGAATCTCAGGAGTGACCCTGAAAACGAAAATAAAGATGATCTTCATGATGCCTATAATGCCCTATACAGGGAAAGTTGCAAAATATCTATCAAGTTAAAGATTCAAAAAGAAAATTTTCTCAAATTAAAAGAAGAACTTGGAAATATTGTTTTGGAAAAATCTCTTCTATCTTATTGTTATGAAAAAGAAAAACTTGATTTAGGTTTCAAAACTTCTGAATTTGAAAAACTCAAAATAGAAAATGATAATTTAAAACTCAATATTTCTTCTCTATTGAGTTCTAAGGATACATGGAGATATGCCAATGGAGACCCTAAGATGGAAAAATTATTAACCGCATCCACAAATTGTGGCGATAAATCGGGTCTGAAAAATAAGAATGCATCTCCTATATTTGTAAAAGGAGAATCCTCAAACTCAAAAGATAAGAACTTGAAAAATAATAACCAAAACAATTTTAAAAACTCAAAACTTTTTCAAGCTTCTAAAGTTAATTCTAATAACATCAGCTTTAGAAATCAAAGATACAATCCTTTAGCTGAAAAAATAGTGGACTTACTCAAAGTGCTTCTCAAATTTAACTTTAATGTTATCAGAGTTTATAGACAGAGAAATTTCAACTCTCACAAGCCAAGAAAAACAAATGATACTCCTAAACCCAAACTAGAATGAAATGGGTTCCAAAAGTTACTTGTCTTGCAACCCACACTGCCTTCAAAGCTTCTAACCATTCAAAATGGTACCTAGATAGTGGATGTTCAAGACATATGATAGGTGATAAGGATATATTCACCAACTACAAAGAAATGAATGATGGATCAGTTACTTTTGGTGATGGAAGCAACTGCAGGATTATTAGCCATGGTACTATTCAACTCTCTAACCTTCCTCCTTTTGAAAACGTCTTATATGTTGAAGATCTTAAACACAATCTCCTTAGTATATCTCAAATTTGTGATAACAAACATAGTTTAAAATTTACTAATCAAGGATGCGAGATCTCAAATAAGAAAGGTTGTGTGATATTAAATGGTTGTAAGACTTCTGAAAGTTGCTATATTATCAATGAGTCTTACTCTTCTCAATTTTCATGTTACATGGTCCAAACAGACGAATCGAAATTATGGCATAAACGTCTTGGATATGTTAACTATTGAAACCCCTATAGACTGAGCAAATTTTGAAATGGCCAAGCTATATGTCCTGGGGGGGGGGGGGGTGAATAGCACTATGCCAAATTTAAAATAATTACAGTGGAATTTAAATAACAAAATAGCCAAATAAAGTAAATCAATCCACAATGCTTAAATGAATAGCAACTTTAATAAACAAGTATTGAGAGATTGATACAAAAGTTATTCTAAGGACAACCTTACACCAAAAACCAAAGTTTATGGTAGGACAACCTGATTTCTAGAAAGATCTTTGTATCTAAAACTCAAAATTTCTAGGAATAATCGAATTGAAACAAAATAGAGGAACATAATGTAATTAAATGTTCTAGGGATAACCATACACCATAGAAATGGCAGGGGAACCTTACTAGAACAATTTAGAGAATCTAAAGCTCAAACAAATAAAGGAATAGCTTGAAATAAATTGCAGAAATTTAAATCTAAACTATTACAACATTCCTCACTGAGCTTGAAATTAAAATGATTACAACATTCACATCCACGTACATTCCACAAATGAATAATCAAAGATAGGAAAATAAAGCACACTTTCACACAACACAAGGAGTTATAGTGGTTCGCCTGTGTGTACACCAACTGTTTAACAACAGCCACACAGAATGTTACTCCACTCCTAATATCCTCACACAGGGGACATTAGCTTTCACTATCAAGTAGGTTTTCACAGGTTCACCCAAAACTTTTACAATTGTGCCTTTTTCAAAGGGCTTACACAATTCAAAAAACCCTCACTTCTGAGTTTTCTAGCTCTCCTTAGATAACCAACAGCTTTGAGATTTCTCTGGCTTAACCTCAAATAAAACCAAAATAAATGAATTTACAGTAAATGTAAAATACCTGAATTTCTCCTTTGATGTAGCAGCCCAAAAAGAACCGAGTTGGAGTAGAGATTTGAATGTTCAAGATCAATGTCCAATACTCACTTTATAATGGTTCTAATTTCTAATAGATTTTAAATTAAAACAAATGGGCTAGCTTGAATTGATTTTAATTCCAGTAAAAGGAAAATAAAACTTCCTCTTTACAAATTAGATTGGAATGCAAGAAACAAAATCAATTAACAAAGCTAAAGAAAGAAAATATTAAATAAGCACACTTAGCTTTAAACAGAGAACAGATTTATCTCTCAAAAGGCCGAATTAAATTAGCTTGAATAGTTTATTTAATTCTGAGATTCGTGCTCTATTTATAGTGTGAATAAATCACGTCTTCGACTGGTCTTAAGTTGCTACGACTAGTCGAAGATCCAACAGATATTTAAAAATTCAGGCGTGATAAGATAAGACGGTTTCACGACTAGTCGTAGGGCACCTTTGACTGATCATAAGGCACCTTCGACTGGTCGAAGGTCACACACGACTGGTCGAAGCAAAGTGCAAATCATCTTTGTAGTTTGAGTCGAAGGTCTATGACTGATCGAAGAACTAGTCGACACTGTTCCTACGACTAGTCAAACAGTCCCCAGGACTAGTCGAAGCCTAATAGAAAATATCCAAATTTTACAACAAACTTACGACTGATCTAGGAAATCCTTAGACAGGTCGAAGCAGTGCTAGGACCAGTCGACCAAAGTCTAGGACTAGTCTTAAAACAGGTCAGACACACATATATAAAATATATGAATTATGTATCCAAAATGGCCTACTCTAAAGGTTAACCTATAGTTAGTCAAACCTCAACAGTGAAGTAAGGACATTGAAACTTGAGGACCTTGAAAGTAGTGACGCTTGAAGTCTTGATGCAGTTCAAACTTGAAAGCATATTCAGATCTTGAGATTAAACTTGAAAGCTTCTTGAATCTTGAAAGCATCATGAGATCTTGACTTGAGAGCAGTGGTTGTCCATCAAAGTTGATCTTAAGTAGCGCTTTGATCTTCACATATGCAAGCTTCATAATAGTGTCTTTGGCACCATAAATTTGACAATGAAAGGGCTATAAATAATAGCACTTACAATCTCCCCCTTTGTCAAATTAGTGACAAAACACACTTCTAAGATATGTTAGGTCTTAGAATATCTTCCAAGATATGTTAGTTCACCGAATATTTGATTAACGAATCATGCACCAGTTGTTATCAACTAACACAGTAACATGAACCTGCATATCAATAGTTAACATGAAGTAACATCATACTCCCCTTGAGTTACATATATGCATAAAACAATGCGCCAATGCTACTCCATTCTCCATTCATGTGAAGCATAAGCATTATTCTCTCCCTTTTTGTCACAAGAGGACAAAGGAAGCACAGAACAAATAAACTGAGGAGAAATAATTAGAGAGATATATGAGAGGTAACAAGACAATATAATAGAAAATAGAATAATCAACTCACATAATTCATAGACTGAGCTAAGTCATAGATAACAACAATCTCCCAACCAGTTGTAACACAAGAATAGTAAAGTTATTACAAATTAGATAGCTGAAAAGAACTAATTTGAACCGGATGAAGGAGTAGGGATGGAAGGATCAAGTTTATGCATGCCTTCGTTCAAGCGCCTAAGATATTTACACATTTACTTGAATTGTAAATCATGAGCAACAGACATGTTTTCCATCTTAACATTTATATGCTCAACCTTATCTTCCAATGCATGCAATCGTGTATCAAAGTCAGAAGGCTCATAATCTGGATCATTCGTAGAATCAGAATCAAGTTCTTCAAAGATATCATCCATATTAATATCATCAGAAGGAGGATCACCCGCTACTTCTTCATGTGCTGCTTCAACATTGCCAACACCATCACCTTGACCAGGAAGTAACTCCAACTTCATCTTATTTAAGTTAAAATTATTGAACATCAGATAATGGATAGGGGCCTCTCTAACTGGCATATCGACTAACATATGAGTAGCCAACACAGTCATCAAATAAGCCAAAGGAATGTCATTATGTTTAGGATGGAGACGAAAATTAAGAATGAAATGACAAATCAAGGAAGGTAAACAGATAGACCTACCACTGGCAACAGCATGAAGAACACGAACCATGAAGGAAGTCAATTCAGATTTATTACCCAATCGAGGATATAAGTTAGACACAAAGATTTTGTGAAGAACTCTGTATTTGGGTAACAAATACCTTGAGGGAAGCGCATTCCCTTTATGAGTCCATTGAGCATTCAGATTGCATAAATATCTAGTGAGGAGACGTTTTTCAGATTCTGAGGGTTTGTTAGATAAGTTATAGATAAGAATCCCCTCATCATTCACAGGAATATCCATAAGAGCTTAAATCAAATGACGATCAATGTCAAATGGTCCTTCTCTAGTGGCTATTTTAAAAGTTAAGTTTTTCAATGAAAAATCACATATACATGTAAATATGGACTGAGCAATGGACTGGTATGCTGGCCCACCCCAATGTAATAAGTTTTTCCAACCTACGGCTTAAAGCATAGGAAGGATATCAAAAGGGGCAACATGATTAATATCAACAGGATGTTCAACAATAACATTACGCAATCTAATATCCTGAAATAAGACGGATCATCATCAAGAGTCCGAAGATGACTCTTAATGAGAGGAGTTGATCTGGAAGAAGTAGACGGACCACGGGATGTTGCCTTTTTCCCTTTAGATGCCATTTGCAACAAAGATTTCAAGAAAATAATGAGTTACAAAAGTTTGAGAAGAGGGTTTGCTCAAATTAGATTTTTCAAAAGGAAAACCCCAAATCTCAATGAAATTTGAAATAGATAGCTTCAAGAGTAAAAGAGAAGTAATCTAGACACAAATCCACAAGAAATAAGTAAATGAAGCACTAACCTTGAAGGATTTGGAAGGTAGGTTCGACTAGTCAAGCGTCGGCTAGTCGGAGAGGAAAGAAGAAATGAGAAAGAAAGAGTCTTCCCCCAAATATAAGTGATTCACGCGATCTACGACTGGTCATGGGTTTTCTTCGACCGGTCGTGCCACGACAGGTCGAGGAAATCCTCGACTGATCGAGTACCACCAAAAATCAGATTTTCATGCATATTTCAAAAACTTAAAAATTTAATCTAGCAAATATATACAATATGATACAAATAGGCATACATAATCATTTTAGAATGCACATGCCAAGATCAAATTTCATTTTGTTAAACCTACTTTTGTCAAGCGGTTTAGTGAAAATATCAGCACGTTGATTCTCGATAGGGATATATTCCAATGATATTACCTTTTCATCTACTAAATCTCGAATATAATGAAATCTAATATCAATATGCTTAGTACGAGAATGCTTAATTGGATTTTTCGAAATATTTATGGCACTGGTATTATCATAATATAATATCATAGAATCCTGTTTAATTCCATAATCACTTAGCATACGTTTCATCTAAACAAGCTGTGTACACGCATTACCAGCTGCGATATATTCAGCTTCAGCTGTTGAAAGTGATATAGAACTTCGTTTCTTACTAAGCCAAAAAACTAAACAGTTTCCAATATAAAAACAACCACTACTGGTTGATTTCTATCATCAAGATTACCAGCCCAGTCAGCATCTGAGTACCCAGCTAATTGAATACTAGTTTCTTGCGGATACCATAGACCGAGATTAACAGTACAACAACATAGTGAATAATTCGTTTGACAGCAATCAAATGCGATTATTTAGGTTTAGACTGATATTCAGCACAAATACCAACACCTAGAGCAATATTGGGTCTACTAGCAGTTAAATATAGTAAACTACCAATCATACTCCGATATAATTTCGGATCCACATTCTTACCTGTAGAATCTTTTGAGAGTTTCAAAGTTGTATTCATAGGAGTATAAAAAATTCTTACCATTCTCAAATCCAAATCTCTTAATGAAATTCATAGCATATTTAGATTGATAGATGAACATTCCATCAGGTCATTGTTTTACTTGTAACCCAATGAAGTAATTCAATTCCCCAACCATGCTCATTTCAAATTGAGATTTCATCAAATCTGCAAACTCAATAGTCATATCAGTACAAGTAGATCTATAAATGATATCATCTATGTAGATTTGAACCATTAAAATATCTTTATTATGTTTCTTAACAAACAATGTTTTATCAACACTTCCCATCTGAAAGTTATGACAAAGTAAAAACTTAGTCAATTTCTCATACCATGCTCTAGGAGCTTGTTTTAGACCATAGAGAGCTTTTTTAAGACGGTATACATGATTAGTAAACTTAAGATCTTCAAATCCTGTAGGTTGTTCAACATATACTTCATGTAAATCGCCATTCAAAAAGGCACTCTTAACATCCATTTGAAAAATTTTAAACTTTCTAAAGTAAGCAATGGATATAAAAAGTCTTATTAATTCAAGACAAGCAACTGGGGCAAAGGTTTCATCATAATCAATACCTTCAATTTGAGTGTACCCTTGTATAACTAATCTTGCCTTGTTTTAAATAATATTCCCAAGCTCGTTAGACTTATTTTTAAAAATCCATTTTGTTCCAATAATATGTTTATCTTTAGGTTTAGGAACAAGATACCGGACATCATTTCGAACAAATTGATTAAGTTCTTCTTGCATTGCAATAACCCAGTTTTCATCAGCAAGAGCTTCTTCTATGTTAGATGGTTCTATCTGGGATGTAAAACATACATAATTACATATATCCTCAAGTTGTCTACGTGTATGAACACCAGTGAGAGGGTTTCCAAGAATATGTGTGGTTGGATGATCTTTAACAGTCATCAATTCAGAATCAGTCTGAATAAATGAAGTGTCAGATTTATCAATTACTAGAATTTCATCATTATCTGAACTTAAGACTGAAGTGTTCAAGTGATCATCAATGACCACATTGATGGACTCTTGAATCACACCAGTCCTTTTGTTCAGAACCCTATAAGCTCGACTATTTAAAGAGTATCCTAAAAAGATCCCTTCATCACTCTTCGTATAGAACTTTCCCAGATTTTCATGATCTCGTAAAATATAGCACTTGCTGGCAAAAACTCGAAAGTATTTGACAGTAGGCTTTTATCAAACCACAATTCGTAAGCCGTTTTATTATTACCTTTACTAGTGTAAACCCGGTTAATGATGTAACAAGTTGTATTGACTGCTTCAGCCCAAAGATTCTTAGAGAGCTTCATACTATTCAACATGACATTAGCCATTTCTTGAAGCACTCTATTTTTTCTTTCAACAATACCATTTTGTTGAGGAGTTTTGGGTGTTGAGAATTCATGTAATATTCCCTGGTCACTACAGAACTTCTCAAAACCGCTATTCTCAAATTCAGATCTATGATCACTACGAATTTTACTTACTTGAGAACTCTTTTTAGTTTGAATCCTTTTTAGAACCTTTTTCACTTCTTTAAGGGTTTCTGTTTTGTCCCTTAAGAAGACAACCCATGTATATCTGGTAAAATCATCCACTATTACCAAGATATATCTTTTACCACCTCGACTTTATGTCCTTGTAGGTCCAACAAGATCCATATGGAGAAGCTCGAGTGGTCTTGATGTGGTATTAGAATTCACCTTTTGTGTGAGTTCCTTAATTATTTACTAATCTGACATTCACCACATATTTTATCCAATTTTTGTAGTTTGGGTAGACGTCTTATAAGTTCTTGTTTGCTCAACCTATAGAGATTTCGGTAGTGTACATGTCCAAGATGTTTGTGCCACAAATCAGTCTCATCTGTATGGACCATGTAACACAATTGATTAGATGAGCTGGATTAGCTTACAATATAGCAGTTTTCAAATGTTCTTTATCCAGTTAATATTACCGAGCCTTTGTTATTTAGAATCTCACAGCTTTGATTAGAAAACCGTACACTATGGTTATTATCGCATATTTGAGATATGCTAAGCAAGTTATGTTTTAGACCTTCTACATATAAGACATTTTTGAATAAAGGAAGGTTATAAAGTTGAACCGTACCTTGGCCCATAATCTTACAGTTGCTGCCATCACCAAATGTGACTGAACCATCAGTCATGACTTTGAGATCGGTGAATAGACTTTTATCACCAGTCATATGTCTTGAACATCCACTGTCTAGGTACCATTTAGAATGGCTTGTAGCTTTGAAAGCAGTGTGAGCAACCAAACAAGTGACTTTGGGAACCCATTTCAAAACTGTTTTGGGTTTAGGAACATAGTTAGTCTTCTTCTATTTATAGTTGTGGGAATGACCTACTGAGTTAGATTTTAAGAACTCCTTCAGTAAATCAACTATTTTTTTCAGCCAATGGGTTTCTATTCTGATTTTTGAAATTGATATAGCGACTTTTAGGTTTTTGAAAAGATTTTGTATTTTTAGAAAAACCTTGACAAGTACCTTTTTCTTTTGAGTTTGAGGCTTCTCCTTTCACAAAGTTGGGAGGAGTACTCTTTTGTTTATGAGATATGTATTTATCATAACCCAACCCGGATCGATCACCACATTTTCTGGATCCGGATAAAAGTTTTTCTAACTTTGGATCTCCTTAGGCATATCTCCATGTATCCTTCAAACTCAGAAGACAAGATACTTAATTCTTGAGTTTCTCAATTTCAAATTTCAAATCTTCAATCAGGGAGGTTTTGAATTCCAAATCACATTTTGATTTTTCAAAACTATCTGAAATTTGGGATTTTTCTAAAACAAGTTGAAGCATTCTTTGAGTTTAAAATTTTTTTCTTTTTGAAGTTTAAGCCTCACAGCAATTTTACAACTTTCCTTGTATAGGGCATTGTAAGCATCTTGAAAATCTTCTTCATTTTCATAATCACTATTCAGATTTTCTTCACTAGTTGTATCATCATGATCTGAAAATGTGAACTTGGCTAGAGTCATAAGGGCCTTAACTTCATTGCCCTACTCGGTTTCAGAATCTTCTAAATCAGAAGTAGCTTCAGACTCAGATGATTCATCCCAAGTAGCCAACATACCCTTCCTTTTCGGTTTCTCCTTTTTAGGACATTTGTTTGCTAAATGCCCATATTCATGGCAGTTGGAACACTGACTATCTTTCAAAGATTTTCGAGTTTTGGGTCTAAATTTCTTTTTATCATTTGATGGTTGAAGATCAACCCTTTTCTTACTTTTGAAAATCTTATAAAACTTCTTTGCTAAAAGAGCCATATTATCTTCAGAATTAGAGTTTTCTTCAGAAACAATTTTAGAAGATTTAAGTGTTATAGATTTACTTTTAGGAGCTTTAAAGTTTAACTCATAGGTTTGTAAAGAACCAACTAGTTCTTCTACCCTCATATTGTCCATATCACGAAGTTCCTGGATTGCAGTTACTTTAGAATTGAACCATTCAGGAAGTGAGCGTAATATTTTAGCACATACTTTACTTTCTGGGATTTTATCGCCAAGACCCCACACTGAGTTTACAATGTCATTTAATCGTGTGTAAAAGTCCATAAGCATTTCATTTTCCTCCATATGAATTTCTTCAAATTTGGTTGTGAGGAGTTGAACTTTAGATTTTTTTACAATTGATGTACCCTCATGTGTCATTTCTAATATATCCCAAGCTTGTTTTGTAGAATCACAGGATATAATTCTTTTGAATTCATCTGGTGATAGTGTACATGTAATTGCATTTAGTGCTTTAGCATTTGCACTACTCTAACTTTTCTGAAGTGTGGTCCAAGAAAAATAAGCCGTTATTTTTGTTGTTTTTGAACCATCAATACCAGTTACTTCAGTGGTAGGAGGGGTCCATTCATTCACTGTGGCTAGCCACACATTTCCAGTCATAGATTTAAGGAAGATCCTCATCCTGGCTTTCCAATAGGCATAATTGGTGTCATCGAAGGGTGGAGGCCTAGTGACTGAAAGGCTATCAAAATTTGACATCTTATATAAAGCTTAGACCGTTAGCTCAGGAAGTAAATCCAAGAATAACAATTAAAAGCGAGCTATTAGGCTTTGATACCACTTGAAATGGCCAGCTATATGTCCTAGAGGGGAGGGGGCGAGGGGGGGGGGGGTGAATAGGACTATGCCAAATTTAAAATAATTACAGCGAAATTTAAATAAGAAGATAGCCAAATAAAGTAAATCAATCCACAATGCTTAAATGAATAGCAACTTCAATAAACAAGTATTGAGAGATTGATATAAAAGTTATTTTAAGGACAACCTTACACCAAAAACCAAAGTTTATGGTAGGACAACCTGATTTCTAGAAAGATCTTTATATTAAGAACTCAAACTTTCTAAGAATAATCAAATTGAAACAAAACAGAGGAGTAGAATGTAATTGATTGTTCTGGGGACAACCATACACCATATAAATGGCAGGGCAACCTTATTAAAACAATTTAGAGAATCTAAAGCTCAAACAAATAAAGGAACAGCTTGAAATAAATTGCAAAAATTTAAATCTAAACTATTACAACATTCCCCATTGAGCTTGAAATTAAAATGATTACAACATTCACATCCACATACATTTCCACAAAGGAATAATCAAAGATAGGAAAATAAAATACACTTCCATATAACACAAGGAGTTATAGTGGTTCACCTATGTGTACAACGAACTGTTCAACAATATCCACACAGAATGCTACTCCACTCCTAATATCCTCACACAGGGGATATTAGCTTTCACTATCAAGTAGTTTTCACAAGTTCACCCAAAACCTTTACAATTGTGTCTTTTTCAAAGGGCTTACACAATTCAAAAAACCCTCACTTCTGAGTTTTCTGGCTCTCCTTAGATAACAAACAGCTTTGAGATTTTTCTGGCTTAACCTCAAATAAAACCAAAATAAATGAATTTACAGTAAATGTAAAATACCTGAATTTCTCCTTCGATGTACAGCCCAAAAAGAACCGAGTTGGAGTAGAGATTTGAATGTTCAAGATCAATGTCCAATACTCACTTTATAATGTTCTAATTTCTAATAGATTTTAAATTAAAACAAATGGGCTAGCTTGAATTGATTTTAATTCCAGTAAAAGGAAAATAAAACTTCCTCTTTACAGATTAGATTGGAATGCAAGAAACAAAATCAATTAACAAAGCTAAAGAAAGAGAATATTAAATAAGCACACTTAGCTTTAAACGAAGCACAGATTTATCTCTTAGAAGGCTAAATTAAATTAGCTTGAATGGTCTATTTAATTCAGAAATTCGTGCTTTATTTATAGTGTCAATGAATCACGTCTTCGACTGGTCTTAAGTTGTTACGACTGGTCGAAATCCAATAGATATTTGAAAATTCAATCGCGATAAGATAAGACGGTTTCATGACTGGTCGTAGGGCACCTTCGACTGGTCGTAAGGCACCTTCGACTAGTCGAAGGTTACACATGACTGGTCGAAGCAAAGTGCAAATCATATCTGTAGTTTGAGTCGAAGGTCTACGACTGATTGAAGAACCAGTTGACACTGTTCCTACGACTAGTCGAACAGTCTTCAGGACTAGTCAAAGCCTAACAGAAAATATCTGAATTTTACAACAAACTTACGACTGATTCAGGAAATCCTTAGACAGGTCAAAGCAATGATAAGACTAGTCGATCAACCAAGGTCCATGACTAGTCTTAGAACAGGCCCGACACACATATATAAAATATATGAATTATGTATCCAAAATGGCCTACTCTAAAGGTCAACCCATGGTTAGTCAAACCTCAATAGTGAAGTAAGGACATTGAAACTTAAGGACCTTGAAAGTAGTGAAGCTTGAAGTCTTAATGTAGTTCAAACTTGAAAGCATATTCAGATCTTGAGATTAAACTTGAAAGCTTCTTGAATCTTGAAAGCATCTTGAGATCTTGACTTGAGAGCAGTGCTTATCAATCAAAGTTGATCTTAAGTAGTGCTTTGATCTTCACATATACAAGCTTCATAGCAGTGTCTTTGGCACCATAAATTTGACAACGAAAGGGCTATAAACAATAGCACTTACAAAATTAATCTTATTCAAGGTCTACCCAAATTAGAAAGGGTTGATAAAATATGTGGTGCATACCAAATTGGCAAACAATCTAGGAGCAGTCACAGGAAAGTGAACTCTTTTGCCACTACCAAAACTCTTGAACTTCTCCACATGGATCTAGTTGGACCAACTAGAATGAAGAGTAGAGGTGGAAAAAAGTATTTTCTGGTTATTGTTGATGACTTTACCAGATTTACTTGGGTAGCTTTTATGAGAAAAAATCTGAGACTCTCGATGAAGTTAAAAGAATATTAAAACGAACTCAGACTGAAATAGAAAATGTTATCAAGATCAGAAGCGATCATGGTACTGAATTTGAAAAAAGCAATTTTGTGAAATACTGTACTGATCATGGCATATCGCATGAGTTTTCTGTCCTAAAACACCTCAAAAAATGGGGTTATTGAGAGAAAGAATAGAGTGCTATAAGAGATGGCCAATGTTATACTAAATAACATGAATTTACCTAAAAATTTGTGGATTGAAGCCATAAATACTGCATGTTATATTATAAACCGTGTGTATGTAAGAAAATCAAAAGATAAAATAGCCTATGAGTAATGGTTCAATAAGAAACCATCTGTTAAGTACTTTTAAATTTTTAGAAGTAAGTGCTTCATATTAGGTGACCGTGAAAACTTAGGAAAGTTTGAAGCTAAAAGTGATGAAGAGATATTCTTGGGTTATGCTCTAAATAGTCGAGCATATCGTCTTCTTAATAAAAGAACAGGAGTGATACCAGAATCCATTAACGTTGTAATTGATGATCACCTTATCACACCCACACCTAGTATAGAAGATGATGAAGTTAATTTAATTGAGAAACCTGACTCTTCATCTAGTCCAGTTGATACTGAACTAAGATCAGTCAAAGACCATCTCACTGATCTGATGTTAGGTAATCCTCTCACTGGTGTGCGAACAAGAAAATAATTAGAGAATATTTGTAATTATGTTTGCTTTACTTCTCAAATTGAACCAGCCAACGTAAAAGAAGCACTTACCGATGAAAATTGGGTTGTAGCCATGCAAGAAGAGCTAAATCAGTTTGTTAGGAATGATGTTTGGTATTTGGTTCAAAAACCATCTGATAAACATATAATTGGAACTAAATGAATTTTAAAAAACAAATCTGATGAAATGGGAAATAAAATTAGAAATAAGGCTAGACTGGTTGTACCAATAGCTCGGTCGTAATTTTATTATGAGAAGTGTTGATAAAACTTTATTTGTTAAAAAGTACATTGAACACATACTAATTGTATAGATATATGTTGATGATATTATCTATGGTTCTACAAGCACTAACCTGTCCATTGAGTTTGCAGAGCTTATATAATCCAAGTTCGAGATGAGTATGGTTGGAGAATTGAATTACTTTCTAGGCTTACAAGTTAAACAACAAGAAGACAGTATGTTCATTTCTCGAACCAAATATGCCTTAAATTTGGTTAAGAAGTTTGCATTTGAAAATGGTAAAAAATTTGAAACGCCTATGAGTATAACTCTCAAACTTTCAAAGGATGAAACAGGTAAACTTATAGACTTGCGCTTATATTGTAGCATGATTGGTAGTCTCTTATACTTAACTACTAGTAGACCAGATATTGCCTTCGGTGTAGGTATCTGTGCTAGATATCAATCTGATCCAAAAGAATCACATCTTATTGATGTCAAGCACATAATTAGATATGTCGCAAGTACTGCTAATTTAGGCCTCTGGTATCCGCATGATACAAATGTTCAACTAGCTGGATATACAGATGTTGACTGGGCAAGAAACATTGATGATAGAAAGTCTACCAGTGGTGGATGTTTCTATGTTAGAAAATGTTTGGTTTCCTGGCACAGTAAGAAACAGAGTTCGGTATCTTTATCTACAGTTGAGGCTGAATATATTGCAGCTGGTAATGCATGTACTTAGCTAGTTTAGATGAAAAGAATGCTAAACGATTACAGAATTGTGCCAGATGCAATGATCTTGTATTGCGATAACTCTAGCGTAATTAACATTTCAAAAAATCTCATCCAACATTCTCGCATGAATCATATAGACATTCGTTATCACTATATTCGAGAATTGGTTGAAGATAAAAGCATTTTTTTATAATATATCTAGACTGAAAATCAGCTTGCCGACATTATGACTAAATCACTTGATAGGAATAGATTTTCCAAATTAAAACATGATATTGGTATGTGTATTTTAAATTAATTAAATCATATTATTTTTGCATTTTTTTATTATATAATTTTTATGCAAAATAACTTTGAAAAATTTTTAAATAAATTTTGAAATTTCAGTGTGGCACGACCGGTCGAGCATGTACTCGACCAGTCTTGCCTCGACGGGTCGAGCACATACTCGACTGGTTGAGGAGCGCGGGTGGTCTTCTCAAAGGGGGGGGGGAATCATTTTTTTCTCATTTTTCTTCATCTTCCTCAACAATCTCTCTCTCTCGACTCGTCAAACCCATCTTCATAGAGTCATTGTAAGTTCTCCTTTTTAATTTCCTTTTAAATTTGGGTTCTTGTATGCATTTTAAGCTTCATGTTGGTATTGATTTGAGATTTCCATTATTTTCTTAGAGGTTTTTTTATTTAAAAAAAAAATTTGATTCTTGTCAAACCCATCTTCTATTTTTTATTTTCCCTATTGCATTCACTAAATGGAACATCGAACTAGGAAGAAAGTCACTTGTGGCTCATCCTCTATGTCGACTCCACTTATGGTTAGAACACTACGGGCCCCCAGGGAAGACTCGGAGTACGTTCGAAATCTTCGCAATGGAGAAGTCATTATATAAAAGATGGTTAATGTTAATCATTTAGCTCCATTTCAGCTTCTTCTCGTCCTTACCTTTGTTGGTAGGGAAAACATTTTAAATTGGGGTGGACCAACATACTGTTCGATTGCACAAGCAATGTATGTGTCTATAGGTGAAGCGTCCCTAGATGATCTGACATTCACTATCAATTTTAGAGAAGGGACTTTCCCTGTATATAAACATCTTATCTTAGGTCTATTGGACATAAATGTAAATGATGAAGGTATTTCGATACCTACATTAGCTGAGAAAATGACTGAATCTAAATAGCGTGCAATTACCCATAAATTGTGTCAGTTTAATGCCGAATGGAGTTCGAGTAATGCCCTCCGTGCCAATCAAATGTTGCCTAAGTATAAAGTTCATCACCACATTTTTATCTCTAATGTTTATCCTAGGTTTGGGAATAAGGCTGAACTTACTCCCTTTATGTGTCGTGTTCTTCACTCTACTGTGTCTGGCATTCTTATGTCTTCCTTCTCTGATTTGTTATAGTATGATACAATTTCGTCTCCATCCTAGCCATGGCTCTATCCATTTTGCCTATCTTATGACTACTCTTGCACTTCATTGTAATGTGGTCATTCCTCCTGCTGAAGCACCGATAGCAGTCCTTCCATTTAATAACTCTAACATCAATAAGATGGACTTGGAGTATCTGTCAGGTCAATGAGATAAGGAAGATGTTGAAGAAGAAAAAGACACCTTGCCTGCAAAAACTACTATGCATGACATCTTTGATGAACTAAAAACTGATGATGAGGCAAATCCTGACTTTCAACCATCTCAATTTGATGATCACCTTCGTTCTTTAGAGGAGAAAGCGGTTGAGTTAAAAGTTTCATAGGACAATTTGACGGAAAGTCACAAATCGTCAATGAAGTATATGCGAAAATATTTTCATCGCATTACTAAAGGACTTCATTAGATTGACCAGTCTATCCCACCTCCTTCTTCCTCTGGTTCTGACTTGCTTGACTTTGATTTTATTTGTTTTGGATTGTATAACTTTAACTTATGTTTGGTTTGTATGACTTAATTCATACTCTTGGATGTTACTTTATTTATGCTTTCTAAATCTTATTCCTACTCTCCTGATTTACTCTTAATCACATTTTTTCTATTATCTTTCATTTACCTATTTATAATTAACATTCTATCTTCCTTTGTCGAGTTGTGACAAAAGGGGGAGAGATTTCTAGTATGAGAGATTTTTTATGGAGATTTAAAGGTTATGGTTATGATTAAATCAAATGCTCAAATGCTGTTATGATTATTAAATGATGTTGGAATGGATTGTGTGGATTGTATATGTTTGGAAATATATATATATATTTATTAATACAGGTATTCTACACAAATCTAAGCTCAAATTGAGGGGGAGTAGATGTTGTGCTCATATTGAGAGAAAGTGTGAAGTTTTGTATTTGTATTCTGTTCTAAGTATGTTTTGTCACAAATTTGACAAAGGGGAAGTTTGTAAGTGTTGTGTTGTATAAAGCACCTTTTTTGTCAAATTTTGATGGGGCAAAATAGCTTATAGTGTGACTCATGCATATGATGAAAAGTTCACCTTCAAGTGAATTGAGATGGAAAGTTCACCTTCAAGATCAATACATGAAGTTGTAAAGTGCAAGACATGAAGATAGTTACTTCAAGTTTGAGTTCTACTTCACTTCAAGTTCAAGATCAAGCTACAACTTCAAGTTTATTTCAAGTAGAAGATCCACTGAACGCTACTGAAGATTCAATTAGAAACTTCAAGGTATATACTTCAATGTCCAATAATTTCAGGAATAATTGACCCTAGAAAGACCCTAAACTTAGGACCTTTCATATGCTAAACGTTTATGGGTTTTTATACTTTGGATAGGCTTTGGTTCAACCAGTCCAAACTTAAGTTCGACTAGTCCAAGCTCTGGTTCGACTAGTTGTTGAGGCATAAAAAATGAGAAGAAAGGACTGAAGCAGAAGAAGATTGAAAATGTAACACCCCATACTCGGGTATTACCATGACATCGTAGCTTATTAAACCATTCACATATACTCTAGTCAAAATCTAATCGTAGGTATGATCTTCGTCTAGAGATGGAGTTATCTCACCCTTGATTTTAAAAATAAACCTTCACATCATCTGAAAGTTTCATTTCTAGGACTCCGATTTCCTCGATAAGTAGAATGAACCATCCATCGTCAATAACAAACCCCTATTCATTAAACCCGCCGTTCATCAGGCCTTAATAACTAAGATTTTATAACCCACACTGAACATTCTAAGTAAACCAGATGATCAGCTACAGATTCTAACTCTGATCAAACTAGAAAGCTCTACTGTCGATAGTCAAGCCATCCAACAACTAGATCGCTTAACGTCACTGTTTAAAATCCCTAATTTCGTACTATCGGTACTCCTGAGTGAATGCAATCATCATGAAATTGGTGGCACATATCACTAAATACATCTATGGTTAGGCTACCATCACTCCATGAAAAGATCCAACACTAACCACCTAAATTAAATGACCTAAACACTAAATCCACCACTAACTAAACCTTCGTATGAAAAGATCTAACCGTCTAACTAATATAATCAACACTAAACCTCCTAGTGCAACCCTTTGCAAGAATAGAACTGGACTGATCATTAGTCCAGGGCAATTCATAAATCCCATACAAGGAACGTGTGGCTCAGATTAACCACGGGTGATCAGTACCCACAATAACCTATCACTTACCAGTTATAAACCTTTGAAAGACAAAGACCCAACCATTTGTACGTGCCAACCTTTAAGTTGTAGCCACTAGGGGGACTTCCAAGACTTACGGTCGACATTGATTAGTCTAGATCATGTTGATCACCACGTGGACCCCACTTTTGATACATGTGGGTACATAAATTGTGTACACTCGCTGTACACAAGACCCCATATACGGTCAAATCAGGTTTGACCCGTTAAGAACCAAAGCAAATTCAAAATTTAGTTCTTTCTCCCACCCATCAAAATTTCAAATGGACAGTTGATCTGTTGCTGATATCGACCCGCCATCACGATCCTGACCGTCCATCGTGATCAGTGGGGCCCACCGACCAAAACCACATTAGGCTTACATGTGTTAATAATGATCACATGCACAATAACCCACCCAAATAGCCTCGCACGAAAAGCCCCGCTGGAAACAAATCCATGTCACCGCAACTCTTTGCTGGAGAATCTGTTCATCCATAATGTTCAGAGTTCTCCCACGCACCACGTCAACGTCGTAGTCACCATTCCATTTTCGAAAAGGCCACGTCAACGGTAAAATGGCGAAAAGAATAACTGCCATTTTGGGCTAAGGTAATCTCGACCCTCCACCACCATCCAGAAGCTTCTCTTGTGAGATCCCGAGCGTAAAATCTAGGACGATACGAAAATATCATAGCAAAATGAGAATTTGGCGAGACGTCACAGCAGTGCAAGTCATCGCCGTTTTGGAATTAAGGGTGAAATCAACGGTCCTTACTCACCATTGAGGGGACCCCATAAGCATCCCAAGAGTCATCTGAACTGTTCTAAAGGCCCTGATCATTAGATCAGCCCGACGTGGCAAAATTGCCATGGCCATGGGATCATCTTCCCCGATCCGATCAGAAATACCACATTCTGTCTAAACCACCCTTTCACAAATCCGAGTCGTTCATCGTGTCGCCCACCACACCTATAGTCCATCAGAGATGATCAGACGGACCCCTGCAAACAATAGACAACACCTAAAGACCCACAGCCCTAGGATTCCCGATCCTTCCTCTACTAACACCACGCTAATCCCTGTGATTAGCTGTAGAAGAGTCCAGAAACAATAAGGCTATAAATAGCCAGAGGGAAGGAATTCGCGTGTGTCAGGAACGCCGCAGCTGTTGCAATCGGCTCTCGACCAAGTTTCTGGCCGAGTTGGGATGATATGATGTCCATTGCTGGACCATCAGAGAAAAGTAGAAGAATGAAGAAGAATCGAGATGGAGAGAAAGGGAAGTAAGCACCAAGAAAGAAGAAGAAGAGGAAGGCCGACATGGGTGGACCAGCTTGACTCAGTCCGAGTTGCAGTTCGCTGGCTCGACCCATCTTCACTAAGTCGAACTAAATTGAGTATGTTTTGACCCTACCGTCCTCCTAGATATGGGGTTAAATGAGAAAAGAAAGAGAGAGAAAGAGGAAGTAGGACGAGTTGTTGAGTTGACTCAGTTCAAAACCAAACCGAGTCCCTGACTCACTGTGTGGTTGGGTCCAGACCCTGCTGGAAGTTCACAGTAGAGTAGGAAAAGAAGAAAAGAAAAGGGAAAGAAAGGAAGAAGAAAGGAGAGAAAGGATAAGGACTGGATATCGTGTGACTCGCCTGAGTCAAGTCGCCAAGTCACTTCGAGTCGACTCAGCTGGCCCCCACATCCAGACAATCTTGGCCAATGGTGGGGTCATTTCCATCCTACTAGCTAGGATTTGATCTTAAAGTGTACACATAAGTTCCATTAAACATTGAAAGATGGACCCGACTTGAGAGGTGAGGAATGTCCCACTTGGCTTCTTTCATACATGATAATCCGAATTAGTTTAAGCATGATGATTAGATAATTACAAATTTCACTCCCTTCGTGTTTAAATTGATACCAACAATTACTAATGAATGTTTAATATCATGTTACTCTAATTCCATTTTTCCAGATTTGGTAATATACTGTTCATGCCTACATTTGAAATCATTGGTAATATGCACTTCAAATGAAGTGAAGGATCTTATTTCCATACATCTTTAAAATTGTATTATTGCTCCTCACATGTACTAAAATCCATTTAGTGTAAACCCAATACGTATGAAATAATGTGGATGGAGATTGGACTACTACATTTCCATCATGTATAGATGTACATGTAGAAGTACTTTGTTATACTACTTAAATTCCTAATTGGATAGATAGAGTTTAATCTTATATATATACTATGCATTTTCATCTGTTAGGTTACATGTGTATTTAAATCAATGCTATGAGAGAAATGAAATTTCAATTCATTCTATGTTGCACACTATGAAGATCGGGAGTGGGATGTTATCTATTAAAGGAAATATAGTTTGAACTTACCACTCTTGATCGCACTTGATATGCTACACTGTTGACCTTCCTTTAGATCAAATTAATGTAAGTGAATGTGGATGATTGATATACTCTTAAAAGACCATGAGCTTGAACCACTTTCATGAAAGTAGATCTTGTTAATCCTATGGTGTGTACACGAGTATCATAGTGCATGACATCCACGCATAACATATGGGCTTTTTTAAGTGTTCAATGTTAGCCACACTCTGAATGAATTTCTAAAGGTTCTAGTACTTCAGTTAAACTCACAGAACATGTGCATTTGTGACACTCCTTGGGCGTACCCCGTGTATTTTTTCAGGAGGTATCCTTGAGCGTACTCGTCTACCTAGCCTTTTCCAGGTAGTTAATCTATCGCGGGCAGTCTGTATGGTCTTTTCTAGGTAGTTTACTACCGAGGGCGACCCTTTATTTTGACAGCTGGATGTGCATCCCCAGATTTGTGACTTGAACATACATTCATACATCCATATATTTACATTCAAGTTCATATTATCCTCATTATGGTTGATTATGTTTGGTTTAAACTGTTTTTGAATAATATGGTATGCATGAATCCTTGCGGGAAATTCTCACTGAGTTTTCACTCACCTAATCGTGCGGTTGTATCAAATAGACGCAGGTTGGATGACAAGTGGAGACACCTATGACGGGATCCCAGGGATGGCTGAGGTGGAGTTAGGCAAGGAGGGCCTCTATGTTGTTACAGTTAAGCCATTAGAGCTCGACTGATAATTTAGGATTTACTTGCTTTCATATTTCAGATTTTGTGTTTTGTTTGAATTGTAATAAAATATTTCCCCCGTTGTGGGATTTCATTTTGCTCCCATTTACATATATTAAACTTCCTTTTTGTTACTATTAATATCCCTGGCTTATGTAGTAATTACTTTACTTCATGTTTTGAAATTTACTATTAATCGGATGTACGATGGTCCATTTTATAACGTAATACTCGGGTTCTTAATGAGGAACAACTATCCTTGGGTTTTAAGAAACAGGGTGTTATAGAAAAGTAGAAAGAAAATGGAAAATGAAGAAGAACAGAGTGTCTTTTGGGTGGTTCGCATGTGTCATAACGATATTGATTGCGCGATGTAGATCACAAGAATCAAAATATCGATTCTGTGCTGTTCGCTCAAACTGATTTCCAGGACTTGTTCTCTATAAAAGATCCGAAGTAGTGGAAGGTGGGCCCCATGGCACCAAAATCAAGGTTTCGCATGTGTGAAGGCCTATAAATACCCCCTCCCCACTTCATTTGCGAGGATTGAAGATTTTGGAGAAGAAATAGAGCAAGAAGGGAGACTAAAGGTAGAAGCAAGGAAGAGTCGGTGGCTTGTGCGGGCCTGCGCAAGCCATATCGATTGCATGGACCCGCGCAACTAGATTGTCCTACGGTCTATAATGATAAGAAGCCGATATGCTGCCAAAATGATCAATTTCAAGATTTTCTTCTGTCTAAGCTTCAAGAGGAGAAATCAATTGAAGAGATCTATGTCATATTCCTCTTAAAGAGATAATTAAATCGCAAGTTGAAGTGCTGCCAGATTTGACATCTGACTTGGACATTTGAACTTCGTTGATTTTTTGTATTATTGAATAATCTATCTTAGAATCAAGGGATACTTGAGGATGTAAATGAACTCAGTATTAATAATACGATGATTGTTCTAGATGAACTCTTTCTTTGTTACATTTAAATAAGATAATCCCCAAAAGCGAATGCATTTATTTCTTGTTCGAAACAAAATGGTGACTCTACTGGGGAATTTTATCTTGTTTAATATTAACATTAAGATAGTTATAGAACTTTCATCACAGTTGGGCGTCTTTCTGACGCCAAAATGGCGACTCTTGGTGGGAGCATCTTCCCCTTCATCTCTAAGATAGATTATCCGATTCTTCAAACACTAACTATAATTATATTTTACAACTGAAGGAATCCAACTACAAATTTCAACCAATGACAACTTCTGGAAGGAAAGTGAGCTTCCGTTTTACTGCAAAAGGATTCATGGTGGAATATGTGTTGAATCAACCCCAGAACACATAACTCTACTTCCTACAAGCAAAAACAACCCGATCCGAGCAATAGTTGGAGTTGTATCTGCTTCACCTCAAGTAACAAAAGATGACGAGAATTGGACCGTCATAACATCTCGGAGAAGCAGGGCTCAAGATGCGAGAAGCCTTAGAGCAAGTCTGCCTTCGTCATGAATCATGGAACCGATAACACGAAACGCTGACATAAAGAATCCTGAGTTAGCCCCTCCTGCCATATATCCTAGGCATATGGTTTCACAATCAGCATCACATGACTTCCCAGTTCTAATTGCCCCAAGAGCTCGATGGACGAAAGAACAAAAAGGAAAAGCATTACTCATGGGATCACCTGCTTTTGTATCCTCACGATCAATCAGCTGCAGCAGAAGTGTAGGAAAATCAAACGGGATTCCCCTCTTTGTAAGCCCTGTTACATCAACACGTTATCATCTCACTCTGAATATGGCCTCATCAAGGAATGGAGAAGTCATAGTATATATGATCGAAATGAATCAGAGGACTACGCCGACTACGGAAGATCATATGAATGAAATGGCAGAAGCACAGAGAGCTTTGATGGAAGAATGCAGGAATCTTAGGGAGGCTCTGGTGACTCTTGTGCACAACATAACCCAGATAGCAGCTCTCCGACGCGAGCATAATGAACGAATAAGAACATCGACTTGAAAGTTTTTAGCCACAGGGGGCAAGATCGCTCGGATCTACTCCAGCAGTAAGGGCTATACTCAAGAGGAAGTGCGACAAGTTATTAAGGAAGTTGTCGGGGTAGAAAGGGAACGCAAAATTGTTGGTTGGTTCAGATATCGAACGCCATATCCTCGAGAAGTAGAGGACATTCCGTTCCCAATCAACTTCAAACATCTAGACTTTCAGAAGTTTAATGGGGAAGGGTCGCCAGAGGAACATTTGATGCACTTTATTACTAGCATGGGAAATTTCTCTACAGTACCGCAGTTCTACCTGCAATTATTTGGATCGTTTCTAACAAGTAAAGCATTCCGATGGTATTCCAGTTTGGCTCCAGGGTCAATACGCACTTGGGAGCAAATGCAGGACGCCTTCATGTCAAACTTCTTCTCTTTAGAACGTGATGTTAATATTACAAAGTTAGCTTCGGTACGACAAAGAGAGGGAGAGCCAGTAGAGAAATTCATAAACAGGTGGAAGACACTGGAAGCTTCTGGTAGACAGTTACTAGAAGAAAAGGAGCAAGTAAAAATGTGCTTAAATTTCATTGATAGAGAAATCGCATTCGGACTCACAAGCGCTAACATAAAAACTTTCCGAGAGTTGGCAACAAAGGAGCACGCTTTGGAATTGAAGACTAGGAAGATGCCAGCATTTCAAAATAAAGCGGACTAAAGAGGATCAAGCAAGCTGTTAGTAAATATTGTTTCTCGTGAAAGAAGGAAAAGTACTTTCTATAACAAGCGAGCGACTAGAAAAAGAGAAGACTCAGATCGGTATAAAGATCAAGTGAATGATAAGAGAACTCGATCGAATGATTATCATAAGGAGTATGATTTTGAAAAAGAAGACATCATACCAATAATGGAATAACTGCTAGCTGCCGGAACCATTCAATTACTCCAGCCCAGACGCCCGGAAGAAGTCGAAATGACTAAAGAAAAGAGATATTGTCGTTATCGTTGTTATGTTGAGCATCCGACAGAAAATTTCTTTACATTAAAAGACAGGCTGCAGAGAATGATAAAACAAGGCGAAATAGTAATGGGAAAGGACAAATAACAAGATAAGAAGGCGACAGTCAGTACCACACTTCTAGGGAATCTAGTGAAAATTAAGAGATATAAAAGGAAAGTTGTTACAATGAGAAAATGGTCGGAAATAGTGAATCCACTCAGGAATTCTCGTTGTGATTTAAAATTTGTCAAATTATCTTCTAAAAGAGTTATTCATGGCTTAACTCTCATTCGCCAAAGAGAGGATGAATTGGTCAGAGAATTCATTAATCGATGGAGAATCTTGGGAGCATCATGCATACAATTGGTGAAAGAAGAAAAGGATAAAGTTAAGTTATGCTTGGAATATATAAAGCTGAGTATTTCATTGAGTCTGGAGGGTTTACATTTGTAGGCATTTCAAGACCTGATTGAAGAGGCTTGTAGTTTAGAAAGGATTATCGCAAAGATGGTCAACTTTTACATAAGTCAGTCAGTTCCGAACCTAAGAAGAAATCCTATTGATATAATTAAAGAAGAAAGGAGGAATCAATAAGAGGAGTAAGGAGGTTCGACCGAGAAGCTCAAATTGCCTGGCCAAAACATCTGAAGGAAATGAAGAAAATAAAGGAGGATGATTATTGTTGTCATCATCGTTTCCTTGGACGTCAAACTAAGAATTGTTCCAGCTTGAAGAAAAAAGTCACAAAAGATAATTGATGAAAATGAAGTCGCTATAAGGAGAGTGTTTGAAATTAAAGAAGAGATAATAGTACACAGGCCTGATTAATTCAAGACTGGGGGCAATGCTAAGTTTGGACAAACAGTGCGAAGAAATGTAGCGACAGTATATTTGTTAAAAGGTACAGCATCGTGATTTTGATTACGAAGATTCTCAGAGCAATGCTTCTAATCAAAAGGGGGCAAAAGGGCTGTGAAAGATAGAAGTCATGTACTCTCCCTCATGTGAATGAATAAAAGGTGCAGGTTTTCAAGAAAAAACCCCTCAAACGTATCAGAAGCATTGATGATCACCGCTATTGATAATTGCTACCGATTTTTGCCGACATCGACGACACTGACAATTATCATCAAATTCGCGAAGCATCGATCACTATCGCCAAAATTAGCAACTATCGTTGTCATTATCAGTCACTCATTTTATCAAAATTTCTATCATTGCCAAGCTGATAC
Organism: Magnolia changhungtana; assembly: GCA_030180095.1. Taxonomy (NCBI): domain Eukaryota; kingdom Viridiplantae; phylum Streptophyta; class Magnoliopsida; order Magnoliales; family Magnoliaceae; genus Magnolia; species Magnolia changhungtana. The sequence continues at coordinate 3,202,144 of JASAUF010000101.1, read as the reverse complement.
ACTATTTTAAACATAATATGGGTACACTATTTTAAACATAATATGGATGTTCTCAGAACGTTGTCAGCAATGGCGAAATATCAATTATTGATTCACTAATTTTGGCAGTGGAACAAACTATATAACCAACCACATATAAAGCTAATGAAAGTGATAGAAACTTACTTCTTGAGGCAACATAGCCAAGCCCTATACGGCTAACTACGCATAAAGCCTATCTCCATCGCCATTCGGGCAGCGGCGAGAAGCCAGTAGCCCTAAAAAGCCCATGAAGGCCATCGTACACATACCCATGTGGGCAGTGGATGAAAGTCCTAAAGGGCCAAAAAGTCCTCAATAGCTAATCATGCGTAACACCCATGCCATCTGTATAGCCTTCCAGTAGCATCACGGGGAACGGATGAAATTGCCCTATCATGAATGGGCTCGACCTTGCAGATAAAGAAAAAGCAGGCTGCAATGTGTGCTCTTTGGTCTATAATTATAGATAGGCCAACCATGTATAAGACCCCCCAAATCCTTGGCTTAATTTCAGTAGTAACTCATGAGGAAGGGCCTAAATGTAAGACTCGTATCCTAGTTCGTACCGTTCCATTGACTTCGACGATCCTTCCCGTCAAAATTCTGTAATCTGTGACGTATAATCAATGTTTACGTTTGACCCTAAGTCGTATCCTATAGAATTGAGTTAGCTTAAGCCGAGACTTGTACCATTACGACTGCACCGTTGCCATGGTTCCAACGCTGCGACTCGCGCACTGATCCGATATCCAAGCCGGAAGATGTGGATCGGCGTTTATTTCGAAGAAACGCCGCACATTTGCAATCTCAAGGGAATCTCTACAACATGTCAAATCAATCCCATCAATCACCCCTCATGTCAAGTACAAAGCACCCATACTTCGTTTCTCCACAAGTAAAGTAACCACCAAAGTCAACCAATCATCACCTCACCCATCACTCACATCCATCACCCATCTCCCATCACCTCTCCTTATAACCTCTCTCTTTCCCTCCACATTTTTCTAAGCAAGAGCACCACACGTCCATGGTTTCCAAGAGAGAAAAGTGATTTTTGTGGCCCACCTTTCCATCCCAAGATCTCTCATCCTAGCCATCCATTTCTCATCTCTACCACCAAAGTGAAGCACAAGGAGATTGGTTTACAAACGGACCAAGAAGATCAGTGGTGGGTGCTTCTACAGACTAGATTTCTGTGTTTTTATGATGGGCCAAGTGAGGCCTACCGATCAATGGTATGGATAAGATGTGGCTGATGGCCCACCTTGATTATCATTTGATGTAGATTGGATGCAAGTGAGGGCACATAGTGTCGGGGTCCCTCCATCACACGTGTGTCCCACCTTCTCTCTCTCTCTCTCACTCTTTTTCATTTTTCTTTTCTTGTGATGATGTGATTGTGTGGCCCACTTAAATGGACCCCACCTTAAAGTATGTTTTATACATGCCATTCATCCATTTGGTGGCCCACCTAAGCAGGGCCCACCTCAACGCATGTTTCATGACCAGACGTCCAGGGACGTCCCTGGACGTGGACTTGGGAAAATAAAAATATTGGCTTGGTTCTCAAGCCTTGGAGAGGGTGGTCTATATAGACCCCACCTTGATGCAATGATCAAATCCACTCCATCCATCCTATTTACCAGTTCATTTTAGGCGTTGAGCCGAAAAATGAAGCTGATCCAACTTTCTGGTGGGCCATACCTTAGCAAACACAGATTCTTACCGTCCAAAGTCACCTGAATTTTTCTACAAGTCAAAAGATGCACAATATTGGGCTTGATGGATGGATTATGGGCTATGAAATCCATTGGGTGGACTGGATTCATTTGATGCGGGCCCCCCATGCGAAAAACCTCGAAAAAAATGAGATTTTCAAAAAAAAATGCAAAATATAAGGTGCAGTGCCTGCTGCTGCTGTGCAGCAGGACACTGCTGGCATCAGCGTTAAAGTGGGCAGGACCCATGGCCCCAGCCATGGACCCCACCTGAGTTTTTCACGCGCCTAAAACTTGGTCTGAGCCCTCATACAAGTGGGACACGAATTATGGATGAACTGGATTTACAAATCACATCTCGGTGGGCCCTCAAAAAAAAATGGTTATGAATGTTTTTATGGTGCATGACCCCTCTCCACTTCTGCATGTGGTGTGGCCTGCACAAGTCATGAATTGACTTGATTTTTGAGACCTAGGCTCACGATGGAATGGTGCATATGACTGATGGGGTAGATGTTCGAAACCCATCACGGTGGGGGCCCACACAGCTCGACCTCATGGGACGTTAAAATCAACTCGAGCACATTATGCCTTTTTCCATATATATATATATATATATATATATATATTATGGTGGGCCCTTATGGCACCCAACCATGATGCATGTGTTGCATCCAAGCCGTCCAACCATTTTGTAAGATCATTTTAAGGCATGAGGCTGAAAATAAGGCAAATTTATTTACCAAGTGGACCTTATGATCAGATAGATGGGATATATATGTGGTGGGCCTTAGGAAATTTAATGGTGGATTGGCTCATTTGATACGTGTGATTAGGCCCACCTTGGTATAAACATAAGGCCCATATGATGGGACCCATATTAATGTATTTGTGGCCGTTGTTGAGGCCCACCTTGGTACATATATGAGGCCTATGTAATTAGGCCCATCTTGATTTATTTGTGGCCGTCCATTGAGACCCACCTTGCAATATATATATATATATATATATATATATATATATATATATATATATAAGGTCCATGGGTTAAGGCCCATTATAATATATTAGTGCCCATGGGTTGAGGCCCATTGTGATGTATGAGGGCCCATGGGTTGAGGCCTATTATGCTGTATTTGGAGCCCATGGGTTAAGGCCCATTTGAGGAGGCCCACCTTGATATTTATGAGGCCCATTTGATGTATTAGAGGCCCATGGGACGAGGCCCAATAGGATGTACATAAGGCCCAGTGAATATGATTCCACCATGGTTTATGTAGTGATATTTATGGCGGGCCATGCCTTGGGAGCAATGTTGGTTTGACGTCCACATTGTAAGAATAATGTTGATTAAATGTCCGCATTATGACTCTTTCTAGGGCCCATTAATAGGCCCGTATTTATTGTGTGTAGGCCGTCTAGGCCCATTTGTATTGTAAGGATAGTTCGTTACTTTATAACTTGCTTAGTATAACTCCATGATTCATGCCCATACGCATCATATGTATGCTTGATATGAGGAATGTTTGACCATTGCATATGTCATTGGGCAGATTGTTATGAGACTCCCTGATAGATGGAGGTTATCTCACATGAGCGCACAGTATGCACAGAATTAATGCATGACTGGATTGTATTACTCATGCATCTTGCATTGTGAGTTATGATCGTTGTATGCCCTAGCGACATCAGGGCCATAGCCTCCACAGGCACATCGTGGATGGCTAAATGGGACACCAAAAATACTTAGTTCTAGCACTGTGGGCACTTAAGATGTCCTTAGGTGAAAATCCCAGAACCTCCGAGGCCAGGAGTAGCCCCAACGTCTAGAACGAGTGGAACATGAGTGCCCGAGTCTCGAATACCAGTAAGCCGCATCTTCCACTGTGTCGTGGTCAGTTGGGAGGGGGTGTTGCCTTATCCGCCCGAGAGAGGGGGCTATAAGCTAAGCTGAGTAAGACCAGCTCGTAAATGGGTCTGCTATCGACGCGCCGGATAGGTATTGGCAGACTACTGGTCAGGCGGATTGTGAGGTCCATTCTGCTCGCTGGGCTGTGCAGCTAGGGAGGAGGCAGTCGGTGTCGAGTGTAATAGACCCCGGTGACGATCCCGTAGATGAACTGTACTGATATGTGGATTTAGTGAGCAGGAGTTGCATACTCATTCATTCATTCACTATCCACTCGGGCTAGTGGTGCGTAACTATTTGTTACATGTACCTTCACATGGCCAGGATTTCGGTTGGGCGTGCGACTAACCTGAGATCAGGAGTTTACCACATTGTGTCTGACTATCCAAATTTAGGTATGGGACTGGTTTGGATAGAAGTCCTTTGTGATGGACCTCATAACCTGTGATACTTCGTACTATCATCCCGAGTTCACATTCCAACATGGTCATTTCATTCGCACCATATATTACATTGCATCCGTAGTACTTACCATTTTGGGTTACTATGTTTTTGCACTTACATGACCTAGATGAGGTTGATGGTATTCGTGGCTCATCAGGATTTGCATATTACATTGCATTCTCAGCATCTGTTATTGTCTTATTATGTTTTGCATCGCATAGCCTTGGTACGGCTGATAGCATTCATGGACTTACCAGTATACTTTTGCTTACTCTGATGTCATATGATTCATGATCTTGTTAGTATTTTTGCTTATCCTGATGATGTATGATTTATGTGTTTTATGGTATCTTGGCACTTATCTTGTGCACATACTTTCACCACCCTCTAAGATTTTATAAGCTTATGCACGATAGATGTGTGCGGGTGGCGTTAGGTTGCAGCAGCGTTGAGCTTGGAGCATGCAGCTGTCCTCTGGAGCTTTGATTTCGATATATGTATTTACCTTTCAGCAGTGTATTCAAATGATTATATTAGTGGATATGTGATGATGATGTTGCATTTATGATTTGGGTATACTTGCGGTTATGCTCCATTACAAAAAAAAAAAAATCAAATAGAAAATCCTCCTTGTAGGATCCGAGGATCGAAATCTGGCGTATGGGCGCTGGGAACCGAGAATGGGGTACTACAAAGGCTGTCGGCACTAGATTCGGTGATTGAAAATTTTGTGAGCCCGTTTTTCGAGTTGGGGGCGTGACACTAAATCTACTCATTGATAGACTGGCGGCCCTAGATTTGGTACCCCAAAGGTCACCTTGTGCGCCCCGTGAACTCTAGAGAGTTACTGCGGCCAACCCTGTGTGTAAATCTAACCGAGTTCACTGCCCTAGTAGCTTCACTAGGCCCCTCTGATGGATCACGATTTGTGAACTCACTAGGCTGTGAGAAATTCAATGAACTCATAAGAGTTACAGAGATAATCACGTGAGACCCTACTCCACTACTCAAGAGTCCAAAAAATCCTAGGTGGCTTCACTACTCAAGATCTTAAACTGCGTGTGATCATCTAACCAAACTGAAATCTAGTACCGTCCATCAAAACAAAAATCATATAGGAAATCCCATACTAACAATCATAATATGCTGATGTTTTCTTTTATATATATATATATATATATATATATATATATATATATCAAATCTTCATTTTAAAGCATGTCAAGATCATCGCAAATGCTTGAAATGATGTATGATGTAGAAATTCATCAAAGAACAATATGTCAAAATATCATCATGTCTTCATTCATGTACGCTGAAAGTCAAGGGAAATTACATGTTCAAAATAAATAAATAAAAGGACATATACATAAGAAGAAATTACATGCTCAAAGTTCCTCTGTAATTCCTAATATTCTCATGTACATTTGCAAATCCTCCTTTAACTGCATCTGGGCTGTGACATGCTTTGATTTCTCTTCAAGTATGATTTTTTCCTGATCAAGAATCCCAGTAAGCTTATTTTCTAAGGATGTGATCATCTCTTCGCTGCGGAGAAGTTCGGATCTCTCAGCTTCAACAGATTGGATACTGACCCGTATCTTTTCTTCAATGTCCTTCATAGCTGATTCCTTCACATGATCCTTCAACTCCAGCTGTGAAATCTCCTCTTTTAGGGTAACAATGCGGTATTGAATAACTGCCCTATCATTAGAACAAGCCTTTAACTATTATTGAACGGTTGATTGCTCCTGATTAAATTCAGAAATAGCAGAAATGATGAGAGAAGCCTTTTCCTTGGAAAGAGTTAGCTGTTTCCCATATTTTAAAATCTCAAGAGCAATGGTGACATTTTCCGCTGATGTTAAAGAAATTATCGAATCGTGAAATCTAAAAGAGAGTCACGTAGGCCAGAAATGTTGATCTTTTTCATCCTTGCAGTACTTTCTAAGATTTCGATGGCGATATCCAAATCCGACCATTGCTCAGGATCCTTGAAAATATGAATTACTGCCGACATGGAATTCTTCATTAAGAGCATCTTATGTGTGGGGATCTTCCCGAAGGACAATAGTTCAGAGGAAATGGCTACAGATTTGGAGCTCGCTACTCCACTACAAGGAGTTCCTGTAGCATAAAGAAGGAAAAAACTTAAAATGGTGATAATAAAGTTGGAAGATGCACAACTCTCGATTAAGCAATCAATGTATATATACCTGCCGCAGAAGTATGACTAACAAGAGGAGGGATTTCTTGAACCGTAGAAGGACCAACTCCTAACATATCAGCGAAAGAAGGCGCTCTGGCTTCTGTACTTGAATCTCTAGTAGTTGGAGTGGCCAAATCAGTGGTCTCTACTGGGAAGATAATTTCACGAGACACTACTTTTGGCACTATCAAAGGAACCAGAGGGACCCTCTGTGAAATTACCGGTGCAGCTGTAGGAGGATTGATGGGAGGAGTATCACCCATCCTAACGTTAACATGAGTCCCTGAAATAAGGATATGACAATAATAATGAGATAACTATCACAAAATACATATATGAATATATATATATATATATATATATACAGAATTAAAAAAAAAATTCCCTTACCTGGTGAATATCCATACTCCCCATAATCTAAAGGCTCTTCTTCCTCTTCTATTATCGCAGGAGACTTTGCAGGAATATTAGCACCAGGAAGAATTTCAGAATCTATTAGAGGGTGTTCTTTGTTAGCATTTTCCGCAACAACACCCTCCTCTTCATCTATATTAACTTCTCCTTCTTCGAAATCATCATCTTTATCTTCACCATCTTCGTCATCCTCATCATCCTCGTACACAGCAGAAGCAGTACCCTCTGATGAAGAAGCCGAACTTTCATCCCCTAAGTTCTCTTCGTCTACTTCCTCGATCATGACTTGTTTTCCTTTAGAATGAGCAGCTCAACTACTTTCTGGTTAAGGTTCTCTGTTAGCTGGGACTGGAGGGGATGTAGAGGCCTGTCTATCTCCTTCCTGAGGAACAGATGGCAATGCTTGCAAGCGCGCTCCAGACCTGGTCATAGGAGATGATGAACTAGGAGGAGTAGGCTGTGAAGGAGGGGCTGGTTCATCATGAGCTACAGCAGTTTCTGTCAGAATTGGAGAAGACGTTCCTTCCATATCATTTGTGACCCAACCATCGAAGTCACGAGGGACTTGCTCGAATTCTGTTAAGACTCCGTGAGCAATCTAGCCTTCTAAAGTATTGATGGCTTTCTTTTCACGGATTAGATCTTCTAAAGATATCTTTATGTAAATCTCACCATGAAAAGGTGCGCGGTTCTTCTCTGGTATGTAACTAATTTCATCTTCAAGCTTTCTACCGCTTAGTCTGGGCGGGTGAAGCCAGATGGGTGAATCCACTAGTAGACAATTGTTGACCAAGAATGACTGGTGATCCCACCACTACATCCAGCTATAAGAAGTACGAACTATGCGGTCGCAACCGGCCTGGAACGGCAGTCTTTTAGTGACCAATCCGCAGTCTTTTGGAACGGCCTGGTCATAGCTAAATTGGCGAGCAAAGCGGCTGGGGTAGTATGGTTCTCGCCAAAACTTTGTCCCTTCTCATAGTGGCAGGCTGCAAGAGAGTATAGAGAGGAAGAAAGCCCTTACTTCTACGGTGAATGTTGCCTGGTCCACCATGTTAGTATCTTTGATATAGCAATGGAGACGAACTTGGAAGAAATCCACTTGATCATCATCCCAGATTTAGTTGGCTACCCAGTTGTATGACCTTTTTGCCATAGCCCTTTGTTGAAAGAACCAGAGTGAAAGGTGCGCAGGATGAACATATGCCTTCTCCGGCGCTTCAAAAGTCCAAGGAAAATAGACTTTCAGTCAGCCAATGATATAATGCCATGGAGTGTACGGTGAGGAAGCTCCGATGGTAGGATTTTTGACGTGAATAGCTACTTCTCCGAGGGCTCTAAAAATAGAACACAACACTGGGGGTGCGAAAGAATACTTGTGGCCTTCTGCCAAAGTGCCAACAACGACGATGACTGTAGGGAGAATAACATCTGCCCATTTTGAGCTTGGAAGTACTACGATGCTTAGCCAATAGGCTAAGAAGGCTGCAAGCTCCCCATATAGGTTGTACTCTGCTCTTTCCTTGATATTGTCGCAAAGCTCCGTTAGCTTTTTAGACCGGCAATCACGGAATCTGCAGGGAAAAGTAAAAGATTGGTATAAGGAAAAGAGAGAGAGAGAGAGAGAGAGAGAGAGAGAGAGAGAAAAGGGAAGTTGATTTCTAGACTTGAAAATACCTGAGGGCCCTAGAAAAAATGTGCAAGCCACTACAGGGGAGAATGCTTATGGATGCTTAGAAATTTTCCCATCTCTCTGAAGAGTTCGATGGTGGTTTCAGAGATGGAAGGCTTACAATCAAGAGAAGAGATAAAGGCCAACTCTTTATTAAATGGGACGAGTTCATTGTAAAACTTTCCTATCAATGGAAGGCCTGCTATTCGATGAAGATCCCAAAGTGTGATGCTCATCTCACCTACTGGTAGGTGGAAAGAGTTGGTGGTGGGAGACTAGCACTTGAGGAAACCCTTTATCACAGTTGGTTCCTTATAAAAGTACTCAGACGTAACTTCTATAGCGTCATACAAGCCGATCTTAGCAAGCATGCTCATGTGCTTTTGCAAGATGGCTTCTGCCCAGTTTAATAATAATGTCGTGAAGTTAATAGACCCCTCGTTTGAAATTCTTCAGGTCTCCAAAGTTGCTCACAATCTTGAAAACGTTGCTTGATGGTTTCATAGAAATATGTGGGGAATAAGTTGTGAGGACTGTGAAAAGGGGTAAGAAAAATCATAGGGTGGACTTCACCAATACTTTACCATGGCTTATGCGCAAGCAATATCCCCTCAAGGATGTGCAGTTCTCTTGTTGGCCACGAAGAAGTATACATTAGCTTCTCTCCGTCTATGTAATCCCTCGGCTCGCAATTGAGCATGGATTGGTGGAGATGAACGTTGATGGGAATCACCGTCATACCTTCCGAGTGAGGATTATCCAATTTCATAATGCTCTCGATCACTCTGACTAATTCCCATGAGTTCTGAAGATTCTTCTTGTTGTGCTCCTTGATCTTCTCCTCGAATTCCTTGGCCTTATTCCGGCGAGTCTTCTTCCAATAAGAAACAGGAGGAGTGTCTGCTCAAATGGGAGGTCTTTTGCTATCTGTGCGAATGTGTGCAGTTGTTTTCAACCACTCATCCTAGTCATATTCTCGACCTTGTTTCGGAGGTCGTTCCAGGTCTCCCATCACAATTGCCTGGTGACTAGGAGAGGGTAAGGAGGAAATGCATTCGGTGAAGTTAAAGGTTGGTAGCACGGGTTCTTTGAAGTACAAAGGATTACGGGTAGTGGTTTTAGTGTGTTTTACTGGTAGTTGGTTTGAAGGGGAAGGGTGAAAAGAAGATGGATCTAGAAAATCCGGGTGAGAAGGTTGTTAAGATGGAGGGTCTATAGGACGAAAGGTTCGTTCGATACGAGCCATGAGGACCTCAGTGCTCCACACCTTCCAGGCACATGCAATGCATGATGAGCATGATTATCGAGTTTTTTTTTTTAAATTAGTCCATTTCAAACAGCAGGATTGGGAAACTAAGGTACCTCCCTTGTATCATTCCCAAACATGATCTATTCTAGGGTCGTCAGTCCTAGTTAATCTCAGACGATGGTGTGGTTTCTAAGTCACTGCAAAGGCTGCCAAGGCTGTTACGCACAAAGGTTACACCACTCCCCCATCACCTCTTAAGCGATTCATCACTATACAGAAACAGGCCTAGTTCATACTCTCTACACTGCGGCAAAACTCATCGCCTCACCACAAATTCAGAGTATGCTCGAGGTCACTACAAAGGGCTGCCAGGGCTGTTGCTCGTATTCATTGCACCACTCCCCCATCACCTTATCAATGTAGGCCGACAGCACGATTATAGTGTCTCATACCACCATAACCGGCTCATGAGTCTGGTTGCTCACTAGTCATTATGGGGAGGCACATGGCCCCAGCATAGGCCGACAGCTCAACCACGGTGTCCCATACCACCATGCCCGGCTCATGAGTCTTAGCAGATCGAGGTACCATGGTTAAAAGGGATTTCACTGGTAAGTTTGGTACCCTAGGTTCAAGCAGTAGCGTCCAAACATGGTGAACATACATTAGACAGATCGGGTTACTTGACGAGCTCGGGTAGCTCGAGCGTACAACAAGTTGAACGACATGAAGTGCATAAGCACTTCGCGTGGCCAACCACTATCGCCAACCGAAGTGCGACTCGAGTTCGTCGAACACATCTCACGTGGTAAATGAATCATAGCCACGAATTCAATTCTGGTACCGATTGTCTGGACTATAATCATAACCCCAAACACAATTAATTGTAGATAGGTAAAGCAGTAATGGATCAAGATTCAAATCATACAATCAAAGTCTGGTATTATCCGTTTAGGGCTACCAAGGCTGTTGCACGGAATCGTTACGCCACTCCCCCATCACCCAAGATGGATCATACAACATAAACATGAATTTAAACATACGCATTACATAAATAAAATCATACAATCAGTTGAGCATGTTAACAAGCATATCATAAAGCATATTATAAAGCATGTTATAAAGCATGTTATGAAGCACTATATAAATAGGAATACAAACACATGTATTTCATAAGTAAGTGGTTAAAGTGAACAACCCACATAGGGGAAATCATACATGTTTCTAAGGTAGTTGAGAATCCCATCTCAATACCCTCCTAAGGCATCAACATCCAAACCCTTACTCACACAAGCATTTCTACAAACACTTAACATACACTATTTCAACATACATAGTGTATGTTAGCAAACATGTGTTAGGGCGAGTCCTTTCGCCATGTAAGTATTTTACGCATATGTAATATATTTATATGACAAATAATCATGGCAAACATATTTCTAAAACATATATGTATACGGTACTTTCTACAATACGGTATTTCTACATACATAGTGTATTTTAGTAAAACATGTATTTTGGCGAATCCTTTCGCTAAATAAGTATTTTATCCATATAGCGTATATTCATACAACAAATAATCATGTCAAACACATTTTCAAAATTTATACGTATACGGTATTTTCTACGAATACCTAGAATATGTAAAATTCCATAATCTACATCGTTAATTGAAACAAAAAACGAAAAGCACTTTGTGCATGTGCAATTGCATGCAGATCATGAATCTATCATTATCTGACATTAAAAGCGTTGAAAACCATAACCTATACACCTAAAGTCCGCACCTTGTGTCGTAGAATTGTAACGGAGTCAATAGGTTTGCTAAGCTTCCGTATTCGGCAGTTTGGCAACCTAGAGAATGAAATAGGTTAGCTATTTCATAACTTACAACCTATACAACCCCAAAACAGGTTAGGGTTAGGGTTTCTTACCTAGAAACAGAGCTGGAATCGCCGGGAAAGTGATTAGAACGGAGTGGTGAAGCTCGTGGAGCGGCAGGGAAGCATGGCAGGGAGATTCTCCCTCATCTCTCCCACTTTCTCTCTCTTTCCCTAGGATTTTTCTCAAATTCAGATGGCTGAAATGGGAGAGGGTTTAAGGTCCTTATATAGTCTAAAATGTCTCCAAAATAGACTTGGGAATAAGGTATACTTGGGTTTTGTCCAAAGGGCATCTGTTTCAGTTCAACGGAGCATTTCTGGAGCCCCCCCTTGAGCTAAAGGTCAGACTTAAGCTCATCGACACCGGATCTACATTTAGTTAAGTTTTCATTCCAGTAGGGTTCTCAGATCACACGTGGCGGACCAGTTTCAGTTCAACGGTCAGTGGATCTCGATCGGAGATTCTGAGTACATGTAAATGTTTATGAAATTTTTCCTGATCCGAGGGTGTAATTTGGCTGATTCTCGACAAATCGGGTTGCTTATCTTGACCCATGCGACAAGTCTCAGATTACTATTCAAGATATTTATTTTGGAAAGAAACAAGTGTTTTCACACTCTCTCGCTCCGGACTCAAGCGAACAGCCGTGGGACACTGGCTTGATTTGATTTCCGAGATGGTTGTCAAGCCCAGCGAGGCGGTCCTAAGTCCTTAACCTTGTATTATTAGGATTCCCAATGTGCGGTCTAGACCTGATATGGAGTTTCAAAGTGCTCCCGAGAGCAGTCGGGTAATGAGTTTGATCCGAGATTTTAGAGTAACCTAGCGTCAATGATTCTACAAGTTTTGGGTCTTGCAGATCATATTTAAAGTGATTCTACCGAATTTCGTAGCTAATCTGGTTTCGCACTTAGTTACTTTGTCTCATTTCTAAAGGATTTAGTCCTAAGTGATTTTTGGTCGAGGTGGTACTCAGACCTTTGTAGCTTGTATACAAGGTGATCCAAGTTATAATACTTAACTAGTTTAAGATAGTGTCTACGGTGAAAGTACTTAGGAAAATTGAAAAAATAAGGTGGTGAAGGGTTGGATTTATGAAGGAAATGGGTCCTCCAGAAGCGATTTTAGACTGTGGGATTCAGTTCTGACAAGTTAATAAGGTGTTAGGAGCGGCTCACTGCCTAAGGACGTCTAATTCCAGATTGACAAAAAATCCGGGCTGTTATACACTCCCTCGACCAATCGAAAGAAATGCTCGACCAGTCGAGCAGACCCTTCGACCAATTGAAGAACGGTTTTATCTGATCTTGCCATAATTTTGAAATTTTGTTAGATCTTAAACGAGTTGAAGGAGACCTTAGACCAGTCGAAGCAACCGATTTTTAGCCTATAAATAGAAGTCATTTCTCACTCCAAATCATTCATTAAAGCCACAAAAAGCCTTCACTTTAAGAGAGAAAAGTCCCCATCATCTTCAAGCTATAGCAAGAGAATTTTAAATCATTTAATAGCTTTTTATTTTTGTAATTCCTTGATCTCTTTTATGAATTTTATGTTTTAAATGGAGTTCATACTCTTCCTTGTGAGATCTAAGGAATTCAAACAAGTAGCCTCAGGTTTGAATTAATTTAAAATCAATTTAGAACCTAGAACCCTTGATTTTGTTATTGGACATTGAACATTTCTACATCAAGCGAAGCGGTTCTACGAGATACATTAAAGAACATCTTTAGAAGAAGATAATTATTTTTTATTCATTTTTGGTTTCTTAAGATATCCAGAAAATCTCTATATTGGTTTTGACTAAGATAGCCAAAAAATCTCAGCGTAGGGTTTTGATTGTGATAGCCCATTTGAAAACACAACTGTATAGGTTTTAAGGTGAACCTGAGAAAACCTTGATTATTAGTGAACGTCAATATCACGTGGGTTATGATTATTGGGAGTGGAGTAGGTGTGGTTGTTTGAGAACAGTTGGTGTACACCAAACCACTATAACTCCTGGTGTTTTGTGGCGAATGATGTATGTAATGTATATGTGTTGAATGATTGTAATCTTTTCATGTATATGTGGTGAATGCTTATAATAGATAGCTTTTTTTTTCATCTTGTTTTACTTTGCGATCTTGATCCTTACTACGTTCAAGAAATCAGGTTGTCATACCTAAAACATCTGTTTATGGTATAAGGTTGTCCTTTGAACAAGGTTTGAATCAATTTTTCAATACTGTCACAGTTGAGATCTCTGATTAGTTCTGATTTATTTAATCTTTCAGTTCTTTAATTTTTAAACTTGACATAGTCCTATTCCCCCCCCCCCGAACTGAGAGCTCAAACTTTTCAAAGATCATTCTCAATGGTTAGATTGATGTTGGAGAATAGATGTAAGGTTAGTATAGCTAAATTGATATTGTACACATGTCCATACTAAGTTAAACTTCATGGTGACACTCGAGAACTTTCAATACTCGAGTATTGAAAAGTTCAGGGTGTTACAGGCCGAGAGTGGAGTAGGCACGTAGCCGAATCACTATACATTGTGTGCAATGAGCTGAATTTCTTAATTCCTATCTGTTATATTTTGTTAAATAATATACATGAATTACTTATTGCAACAAACATGTTTGATCGAATGCCTGAATGATGTTTTCACTTAAGTAGACTTTATAGTTGCACTTATTCCTATTTGTATTACTCTATATATATGTTTAGAAGTAAGTGCATGTTAATTATCCAATTAAATTTTAAAAAGATCATATTCACCTCCCTCTAGGACATTAGCCATATATTCAAGCTTCACTTGTAGTGGTAAAATCACAATTTCATGGCTTACATAAGGCATAATTTAGTTTATATTTTATGTTTAGACAAATAAAATTTTTTGTTTTTAATTTGAAAATGAAGAATCTTAATATTTTCTATGATTCAAATGTAATTGGAATGACTCACATGTCTACAATGTCAATTTTGCATGAAAATTGAAATGACATAAATCAAAACGTAGAGAATGAATAATCCCTCTATGTTCATAAGAAATTAAGTCATAGATGTTGTCAAATGAAGGCTTGTATGAGAAAGAATTTTTCAATATTTAAACTTTATGCACTTTAAGATCTATGTTAACTGCATTAAAGGCTAAAAAGTAGGACAAGGAAGAAGAGTGTTAGTAGGAATGTACGATTTTTGTAAGCGTGTTATTCCCTACTATATCTTGGAACAAGATTTTAGACTTTTTCCATGACAGTAGTGCTCAAAATTAACTCCAACTCGATGCTGGACCTTCCTTAGATTTTAGCCTTTAACAATTTTTAGTCTCGTAAATACAACCGTTGTAACTCTAACTTTCTGCACCCCTGCACCGATCAGTTCTGATGCTGCCTAAAACGTTTACACATGTACGTTAATATGTACCCTATGCATGAATTGCAAGGAGGATATTTTATTTTATTTTTGAAAGGTTAGAACACACACCCTTACCCTATGCACGAATTGCAAGGTCGAATTTCTTTTATTTTTTATTTTTTATTTTTTATTTTATTAATGAAAGGTGAGATCACGATAGTGGGACCAACATAAGCATTTAGAATTGTGTACAAAATGACCTTCTGTTTGGCATGCCTTCTCTTGCCTGCTTAGGATTGTACGACCATTATGATTTTTCATCTATGGTCTACTTTAAAGCCTAATTATGAATCAGGGTTTCGAGTCATCATATGCGCATGCCACATATGGGGTGGCTAACAGTGAAATGTGAACTGACAGTTGGGTGTACTAACAAGCTAACAAAAATCAAAAAACAAAATATGAGCATGCCACATGCCTACTATAAACTCGGCAGGATGAAAATTCCCTGGATCTCACGTGTAGATTGGATTCCTTTTAGGCCTATACTTGATCTGAACCTACTAAAATTTAAGAGACTAAATCAACGGTTATCTTGATCTTGCTATAATAGTTAGCTATAACTGTTTGGAACGCTCCTATTGGAATTAGGGAGGAGAATGAGCTGGGCAGGTTTTCGGCGGAACTTTGAAGCCGGTTAGGCCTGAATTTTAAGACCAATAATAATCAATTGGGCTGGGCTTTGGCTTGCATCTCCCTTTTCCCCCAAGTAAGGGTGGCAATGGTACGGGCAGCATGGTTCTGGGCTTTAAATCTTGGCCCAGGTCTGTGCTGGGGTGGAGTTAGTGGCCCGGCCTTACCTTGGGTCTATTTAGTGATTAAGGCCAGGGCCAAGGCCAATTGCTAGGGCCCAATTAGAACCAACACTAGCCCGCCTAGCCTGGTACATTGCCAAAAGTTAGCTGGTAGACCAAGTATTTGGAATGTGCGCCCAGAGTTACTAGAGCCCATCTCCTCTGCTCATAGACTGGCCTAGGGCTGGTAGATGCATGCTCCTGGTCCATCTGTCCCGTACAATTTACCAAGTAATTTAAACCTGCCACTGGTGTTCACCTTCTGATCAGGGTAATCTCCAAAAGGCAGTGACGGTGACGGTGGGACCCAATCCAATGGTCAACCTGGACTGTGCTGCACACCTTACCATGGTACATCATGTGGATGGCATTGATAAGAGACGGGCCTTGGGTCATTAGAAATGTAGAACGGTGAGTGGTTCTGTTACCTATGCCATGTCAAGGGACACATGCAATATGTTCGACCCACAAGTTCATGGCGATGGGGCCAACGAGACGTCGTTGACCGTCTTTATGCCCGTCCCAGTGATCGTGACCAACTGCAGCATACGTATGCCATATGTATTGGGGCTGTTTTCGGGCCCCACGATCTTCACCCAGCCATTTAACATCTATTGACGTTGGAGGGTATATTTTTCAAGAGTACAAGAGCTCGACTTTCTTTTAGGCTCCTTATCGCAAGAGCGCTTTCATTTAAGATAAAAATGTTATATATGACCAGAGTCGCCACTAATCAATTATTACGATTTTAAAGTTGGTTAAATCATATAAAAATGTTTAGGATTCATAACCCAACGATTCTTAATCCTAAGATGACTTGTGAGTTTGTGTTATAGAGATTCTGAGTAAGGGACCGCAGTTACAGAGATGGAAGGTGTTCGGCACCCTCTCTACCCATATAAATATATGGTCTTTACTTCGAAAGATCTGACTAATTTATAAGAAATTAAATTACTTATTGTATGTAAAAAAATGTAATGCAATATAATGACAGTGATGATTGATCGATCCGAATTTCTGATGGGCAGGATCCAATTATATCAACAAGGCGCAGAGCATATGTTTGAAACGATCAAGTGTAGGTGCAAAGTAGGATATATGAGATCCTTAATATTGTATTGATACTTATGATAAAACAATGGCCAACTATCTAAGGTGCCTGGTGGACCTGCTCCAATTATATCAGCAAGCCTCAGAACATACATCTTCCAGTTAAATGAGAGAAAATGATGGAATGCAATGTAATGCTAATATATATGAGGAGAAATGGGGTTGCGAAGGGAATGAGTGGTGCACAATGCTAATGCTTTGATTTGATGAAACTGATTAAAGCTTGAATGGTTGGATGAACGGATATCGCAGGGCTAGATCGAGTGGCTCTCATATTTGAAATTAGGCAGCTCAAGAAGCTTGGATTCTAGCGAGGCTGAGCTAGACTAAGGCTAGACTTAGTAGAGGGATGGCTAAATGGTTAAAGCCTCGTGTATACATCATATATATACATGAGGGTGGGCCCTACGTGGGACCCACCTCTGCCCTTTTGTGCAACAAGCAGCATGTAGAGCAACCATTAGCTCCTTTGGATGACAGCAAGCCCGCAAGCCCCACATTGATGTGTGTATGTCAATAACACCGTTCACTGTTAAGACGGTGGGGCCCACCATGATGCATATGTTATATCCAAACCGTCCAACTATATTGAGATACCATTTCATGGCAAGAGCAAAAGGGATAGGTCAGATTTAAAGTTCAGGTGGACCCCACCATTTAAATAATGGACCGTGACATCCACCGTTCAACTTCTAAGAGCCACAGTAGTTCCTAATTAAGCTGATATTTGTCGGGTTCTAGCTCTTACCCGAGTGGTAAACTCTCTGGAGTTTCAACACTGGGTCAAGGGTTCGAGTGCCCACGGCGTGCGTTTGTGGGGTGTGTGTGCGTGTGGCATGAGTGCGTGGTGGTGTGTGTTCGTGTGTAAAATTTAAAAAAAAAAAGGGTTTTTTAAAAAAAAAAGCTGATATTTGTCTTCACTTCATTTATCACTATGTTAACTTATGAATAGATTCGATCTCAAATACATAACGGCGGCCACACGGTGATGTGTCCAACCCTTTGATCAGGTGGACCACATCGTAAAGAAACAGTGGGTTTGAATGTCCACCATTAAACCCTTGGGAATTTTTATGGTGGAAATCCTTACCACCACTTATATTTAGGTGTGGGCCATTTAATATACATATGGCCCATGTGATGTGGCCCACTTGCCATATTTATGGCCCATTGTTGAGGCCTACCTTGATGTGATGAGGCCCATTGTTGAGTCCCACCTTGATGTGTATGAGGCCCATTTTTTAGGCCCACCTTGATGTGTATAAGGCTCATTGTTGAGGCCTACCTTGATGTGTATGAGGCCTTTTGGGGGCGACCCCGAGAACAAAACCATGCGGGCTGTGCCCAGAGCAGATAATATCATGCAGTATGGGCGTGGGCTGTTACAAATGAGGTGGTAAAAGGGTAATTTTGGATAAGGAGGTGAGCATTAGAGTAAATACACACCAACCACACATTTAGGGTCTGAAAAAGAGAGATTCCACATTCTTAAGAGACGCCACCCCAAAAAGGGGAAGTTCCACATGGCAAACGGCAAACTTGTAACAGCTCAGATTTTTTCCAACCTGGAATTAGACGTCCTTAGGCGATGGGTCAATCCTAACACCTTATTAAATTGTCAGAACTCAATCCCAAAGTCTAAAACCACTTCTGAACTCATTTCCTTCACAAATCCCACCCTTCACCACCTTGATCTTTCAATTTTTTCTAAGTACTTTCACCTTAGACACTATCTTAAACTAGCTAAGTAGTATAACTTGGATCACTCTATATACAAACTACAAAGGACTAAGTACCACCTCAGACAAAAATCTTATAGGACTAAATCCTTTAGAAATGAGACAAAGTAACTAAGTGCTAAACTAGATTAGATACGAAATCCGCTTGATCCACTTTAAATACGATCTGCAAGACCCAAAACTTGTAGAATCATTGACGCTAGGTTACCCTAAAATCTCAGATCAATTTCATTACCCAGTTACTCTCAGGAGCATCTCGAAACACCGTATCAGATCTGGACCGCACATCGGAAGTCCGAATAATACCAAGTTAAGGAATTAGGACCGCCTCGCTGGGCTTGACAACCATCTCGGAAATCAAATCCAGTCAGTGTCCCACGGCTGTTCGCTTGAGTCCGGAGCGAGAGAGAGTGAAAATACTTGATTTTCTTTAAAAATAAATATCTCAAATAGTAATCTGAGACTTGTCGCTTGCGGGTCAGTATTAAGCAACCTGACCGTCAGAATCAGGCCAAATTACATCCTCGGATCAGGAAAAATTTCATAAACATATCCATGTACTCGGAATCTCTGATCGAGATCCACTGACCGTCGAACTGAAACTGGTCCGCCACGCGAGATCTGGGAATCCGACTAAAACGAAAACTTAACTCCATGTAGATCCAATGTCTGTGAGCTTAAGTCCAACCTTTGGCTCAAGGGGGGCCGCCAGAAGTCCTCCGTTGAGCTGAAACTGGAGCGCTTAGGTTATAACCTAAGTATACTTTGACTAGGAGTCTATTTCGGTGAGTTTTTAAGCTATATAAGGACCTTAAACCCTCTCTCATTACAGCCATATGAATTTGAGAGAAAACCCTAAAGAGAGAAGAGAGAAAAGAGAGAGAAAGTGTGGGAGATGTGGGAGGATCTTCCTGCCAGGTTTCCCTGCTGCTATACGTGCTCATCCACTCCATTCCAATCGCTTTCCCGGTGATTCCAGCTCCATTTTTAGGTAAGAAACCCTAACCCTAATCTGTTTTGGTGTTGTTAGGGTTGTAGGTTATGAAATAGATAACCTATTTCATTCTATAGGTTGCCAAACTGCCGAATACGGAAGCTTAGCAAACCTATTGACTCCGTTACGATTCTATGACACGAAGGTGAGGACTTTAGGTGTATAGGTTATGGTTTTCAATGCTTTCAATGTCAGATAATGATAGATTCATGATCTGTATGCAATTGCACATGTACAAAGTGCTTTCTATTTTCTGTTTCGATTAAAGACGTAGAATATGGAATTTTACATATTCAAGGTATTCGTAGAAAATACCGTATACGTATATATTTTGAAAATGTGTTTGACATGATTATTTGTTGTATGAATGTACGATATATGGATAAAATACTTATTTGGCGAAAGGATTCGCCCTAATACATGTTCTGCTAATATACACTATGTATGTAGAAATACTATATTGTAGAAAGTACTGTATACGTATATATTTTAGAGATGTGTTTGCCATGATTATTTGTTGTATAAATATATTACATATGTGTAAAATACTTGCGTGGCGAAAGGACTCGCCCTAATACATGTTTGCTAGCATACACTAGGTATGTTGAAATAGTGTATGCTAAGTGTTTGTAAAAATGCTTGTGTGAGTAAGTGTTTGGATGATGATGCCTTAGGTAGGTGTCGAGATGGGATTCTCAACTACCTTAGAGATATGTATGATTTCCTCCATGAGGTTGTTTACTTAAACCACTTATTTGTGAAATATATGTATTTTTATTCTTGTTTATATGGTGCTTTATGACATGCTTTATAACATGCTTTATACATGCTTATGACATGTTTGTTAGCATGCCTGAATTACTTTGTTTATTACGCTTTATTCCACATGCTTTGAATATGGATTAATTGCGATTGGGACTATGTCTATAGTCCAGACAATCGTTACTAGACTCGTGATCGTGGTTGAGGATTCATTTCGCCACGTAGGATGTGTCAGATGAACCTGAGTCGTACTTCGGTTGGCGACAGTGGTTAGGCCACACGAAGTGCTTATGCACTTCATGTCATTCAGTTGATCGTGCGCTCGAGCTAGTCAGGCTCGTCAAGTAACCCGATATGTCTAATGTATGTTCACCATGTTTGATCGCTACTGCTTGAACATAGGGTACTAAACTTACCAGTGGAATCCCATTAACCATGGTACCTCGATCCGCTAAGACTCATGAGCCGGGCATGGTGGTATGGGACACCGTGGTCGAGCTGTCGGCCTACGCTGGGGCCACATGCCTCCCCATAGTGACCAGTAAGCAACCAGACTCGTGAGCTAATTATGGTGGTATGGGACACTATATTCGAGCTGTTGGCCTACACTGGCGTAGCCTGGCTGTGGTCCTCAGTCGGGTTGCATCCGGGTCCCATTGTCAATAAGTGGACTGGTCAGACTTCAAAAATAGACTGCCAGTTGGTAGGACATTAGTGGAGTGACCTCGAGCATACTCTGAAATCGCGATAAGCCTTAGAGTTTTGCCACGGTGTATGGAGTATGAACTAGGCCTGTTTCTGTATAGTGATAAATCGTAAAAGAGGTGATGAGCGAGTGGTGTAACCTTTGTGCGTAACAGCCTTGGCAGCCTCTGCAGTGACCTAGAAACACACCATCGTATGAGATTAACTAGGACTGATGACCTTAGAATGGATCATGTTTGGGAATGATACAAGGGAGGTACTTTAGTTTCCCAATCCTGCTGTTTGAAATGGACTAATAACAACTCGGTAATCATGCTCATTATGCATTGCATGTGCCTGGAAGATGTGGAGCATTGAGGGACGAAAGCATGCCCCGAACGTAAGATGGTGTCGCACGAGGGAGGGTGTGGTGAGGGCATACATCATGTCATTTCATACTTGCATTAAATAAGAGTAGTTAGAATTGTTTGATTGTACTGCTTTATCATTACTGCTTGACTGAATTGATAACATGTTAACCTATGCTTTATTATTCCACTGAGTTGGCCACTCATTCCCACGTTACGGGACAGTGTTTTAAAACACCCACCAGACTCTGTATCAGATGCAGGTATCACTGGAGCACAGGAGACTGAGCCCGACTTCTATGACGATCAGGAGGAGTTCTCCTACATGCAGTTCGCTGGAGGCTTTACAGGGTTGATAATTTTAGTTGTACTATTTTGACATTTTGATTTAGAACCAACATGTATATATACGGTGACTCGGTTAGTATTCATACTCTGGAAATCGAGAATGTTTTATCTTATATATATCTATATACACCTTTCAGTCTTCCGCTTACGTTTTATACATGGATTTGGAGTATGAATTACTGTTTTGGTTGAATCTCACTCATGTTTATTGTACTAACACAGACAACATTTAATCATCATTATCTATGTTGCATAAGTGATGTTCTGGAACGCGAGAGTTGAGTTACTACTCGACCCTCGATTTTTCGGGATGTTACAAAACTAGTTGTAGTCATTCCCCACTTAGACTCCCTGTTTTGGCAAGTAACCTCCTCCAATCATGTGGAAGTTCTACTGTGAAGATTTCTACTTTAAGGCTGTGCATATTTCTCTGATTGGTCTTTCTTTTAGGCTTTAGCTCGAGCTTGGTTTTGGGCTTAATTAGGTGAGTCAAGTGGGTTATTGGATTGGGTAGGTTGGCCAGGCGAGTTGACTCAACGAGTTGACTGGGTGAGTTAACTCGCCGAGCTGACTCATGGCTCTATGGTTTTAGTTTCTTAAGTTTTAGGATTAAGCTAACTGGGTTGACTGGGTTTACTAGGTTGAATGGGATGAATTTAGGATTTAGGATTGGGGTTTTTAAGGTTTAGGCTTCTAAGGTTAGGGTTTAGGATTGGGGTTCCTAAGTTTTAGGCTTCCAAGGTTAAGGTTTAGGATTGGGGTTTGGTTAACCATCCATCAGTTCAAACTCAATCAGTTAATCAGCCTAGGGTAGGGTATCTACAGATGCCCATCTTTGGCAGAGATTATGTGCAACCAAATGCCAAAGTGAGTGGACACCCCACCTTTGCCAGTCAATCATGAATTCCAATTTGGATTCATTGCTTGCCTTTGTGTCTGTGTCAGTTAATTATCTGAAAATAGATAACTCACACATATCGTGATATTTGAGGAAAACATTGTGATTGTCATTAATAGGACTGCCAATCGCAACCCTTTCACTCCTGATCGGTACTAACATCGAAATGGTACAAAAGAGCCCCTGCGCTTTCAGCAACCTTATAAGGATATTGGCTCATATTAGATTGTCTTTTACTTCCCAGATCAGCTAAGGAGTACTTGTTTAGCTTGATCATCAAAATGTTGCCCTGTGCTTTCTGTGGCCTTATGGGAAACTCCCTATGCCTACTTGAATTCAATTAAATTTCATAAACATCCACGCCTAGGGTGTGTGTGGCTGATCTTTTTCCCTGCAATCTTTTGATTTTGCCACTTAAGTTACAATTTGTCTTTTTCACCGTTTGGATGATTTCTTCTGATCAGTCTTGTCCTATAATCTTTTCTTAGCATTAGCATTTGATATGATGGAGCTGACATGGGAGTTCAGTCTGATCTTTCTTTGATGTGCATTTGGATCTGATAATCTCTAGGGAAACTATGAGATATTAGATTTTATTTGATTTTGGGCTGACTCTCACCCAGAGATATGGAAGATCTCTTAGTGCCTCGGAAGTATGATGCTTTATTATGAAAATATTAAAGTCTCCCCACTCTGGGGAGTGATATTGCATGGGGGTTTTACTGCAAAATGATTTAAAAATTTTTCTAACTTATTGGTCCTCTCCCTTGGGGATGCCTATGGGACTTCAACTAAGCTGGTGTTTATTGAAAATATGTGTGGGGCTAGTTCGTATGATGGTTGTGATGGGGATTATGGATTTTTAAGACCTTATACTTTGTTACTTGGATTTTGGCAGTCGCAATCAGGACTGAAGGCAGTCAAGATTCCAATTTATGGCTAATCGGGTCCATCGTCCTGCGTGTTTGTGGTCAATATTCTGATCCATGATCAGTTCCATCGTCCCACTATTTTTGTGACTCTCTGAGAAATGTTTTCCTATTTTGAAGATGTTCTAGTCCATTGAATCATGAATTGATGGTCATGATCGATGCTGATTTTTATTGAAATACTTTTTTAAAGGTTTTAAAAATGATCCAGTTCATCGAGCTGCAAATTGATGGTTGTGATCGATGTTCGTTTTTATTTGAAATGTTGTTGAGATTTCAAAAGTGGTCCAGTCCATCGGATAGTGAATTGACGGTCGCAATCGATGCTGGTTTTTATTGGGAATGTATTTTAATTTTTGGAAGATGGTTGAGTCCATTGGATCACGATTCGACGGTTGCAATTGGTGGCGATTTTTATTGGGACATGTTTTTTAGATTTTGAAAGTGGTCTAGTACATTGAATTGTGAATTGACAGTCACAATCGATGCAAGTTTTTATTGGGATATGTTTTTGAGATTTTGAAAGTGGTCTAGTCCATCGGATCGTGACTTAACAGTCACGATTGATGCTAGTTTTTCTTTTAAATGTTTTTGAGATTTTAAACGTGGTTAAGTCCATCGGATCACGAATTGATGGTCGGGATTGACATTGGTTTTTATTAGAATATATATTTTTTTTGAGATGTTGACAGTGGTCTAGTCCATTAAATCATGAATTAAAGGTCGCAATCGATTTGGGTTTTTATTGGGATATGTTTTTGAGATTTTGAAAGTGGTCTAGTCCATCAGATTGCAAATTGATAGTCACATTCGATGCTGATTTTTATTGAGTATGTTTTTAAGATTTTGAAAGTGATCCAATCATCGGATTATGGATTGACAGTCATGATCGATAATGGTTTTTATTGGGATACGTTTTTGAGATTTTAAAAGTGGTCCAGTCCATCGGATATGAATTGAATGTCGCGATCGATGTTGGTTTTATTGGGAATGTATTTTGATTTTTAAAAGATGGTTTGGTCCATCGGATCGTGAATTGATAGTCACGATTGATGTTGATTTTTATTAGGATATCATCTTGAGATTTTGAAAGTGGTCTAGTCCATCGGATCGCGAATTGAGAGTTGCGATCAATGCTTGTTTTTATTGGGATATTTTTTTGTGAAACTTGAAAATGCATGGGATTTTCTCTCTTCTCCATATCACCTTTCCAATTTCTCTTCAATTTCTCATGAGTTATTGAATTTTAGGTTAAAATATGAATTCTCCCACCATTTTCATTATTTACTCTCTCTCTCTCTCTCTCTCTCTCTCTTCCTTCACTTCATTATGGACAATTCGTGTAAGATTCATTGCAGGAGGTCTTCCCAAGGTCCCTCTCTTCCAAAGGAAAGAGAGTTGGGCCAAGTCTCATCACCAAAAGAAGACTAGCGACTAGTTGGTAGCCGTCGGTTCCCCCATTAAACCCCTTGTTTCTTTTAGGTGCCAAGTAATAGGGTGTGGTTTCTTATTCTATATATTCTAACCTATGGTAACTCGTCTACTGTGTTATGTCTTCATAGTTTCTCCTCTTTCTTTCTTTCCTTTCTCCCTTTTCAAGCTCTCTTTCTTTCCTTCTTTTGGTTCCAAGTTGGGTTTTTTCTAAAGTTTGGATAGAAAGGGTGTTATCTCTTAGTGTAAGGAGGTGATGTCCATTTATGCTCTCTTCTTTCCATTCATCTCTTCTTTCTACATCTTTCTTATGCTTTCTTTTTTCTCTTCCATAGGTGCTTCTTTAAAGTTTTCAGTGTGGTGCAAAGTGGTGGACAACTAGAATATTTCAAGGGTCAGGTGTGCATAGGGTTGTACTTTTAAGATTTTCCATTGTTCCATTTCTCTCTCTCTCTCTCTCTTTTTTTTTTTTCCTTTACTCCCATCTTCCCACATATACAAGATAATGCTTTCTTTCATGTACCTTAAGCTACACGTGAGGGGTGTTATTTCTTTGGGGGCCTTTTTTGTTATGTGGAGAATCGATCCAAAATGGTTCCTTAGGCCCCATGTGCATTTGGGTGGGCCCATATTTTATTTTTGTTTCCTTTTCATGTTCTCTTTTCTTATGCCTTCATGCTTTTCTCTTCTTTCCTTTTTGCAATGATTGGGCCCATTGGGATGGAATGGCCCACATCAGATTTTTTTACCCTTAAAATTTTTCATGGTGGCCCAAACGTCCTTTGGGAATCTGTGGACAAGAGAGAATGATCCATACTATATCTTTACATTCGAATGGGCTGTTAGGCCCAAGTGAGGCAAGTGACCCATCCTTCTTTAGGGATTCTTAGGTTTGCTTGCACCTTTTGTATTTTTTGGACTTAATTTCCTTGGCCCAAGATAGCTACACCCTTTTACCTTCTTTTAGTGGGCCTTGAATAATTTTTATGGCCCATGTCAATGTTAGTCATGGGCTTGGCTTCTTGATGTATATGTAAGGCCCAAGTTCTTTTTATTGGCTCACTTTGGGAAGAATGTTCACTTGACTATCTCCTTTGGGCCTTAACTTGGAAATCCTAGTCACATTTGTACAAACAAGTATGTTACTTCACCATTCTTGTTTGTAAATGGACCATAATTAGTCCACAGGAAGCCACTTGTATGTGTGGGAAATGGGGATCCTTAATCTCCCCTTTTGGAAGGAGTTCATTGACTCTTTAATGCTTTGATGGACTTGCACTCGACCTTTCTCAAGTGCCCCACTAGTAGACCTTTAGTGCTTTTATCATTTGACATGTTTGTTAAAAGGGATCAGTCATATAGTGTGGCGCTTGACAAATTTTACCATTGGTGGTGAGTTCATCATGACCTAGGATGTTTCATTTCCCACCTTAGAAATTTTTGTATACTTATACTTGAGTCTTGTACTTTGAATGGCCTTTCCTTTTTCTCATTGGGTTCCACCTTGTCCACATTGCTTATCTTGAAGTGGGTCATGGGACAAGCTCACATGAAATATTTTTTGGACTTGTTGTGTCTTCTGGAGGCTTTCCCATATCTTACTTTAAGCTAGTCATTCAGAGATTAAAGAGAAGATGGGATGAGATACTTACCTTAATCCACTCTTATGTAGACATGCTTCATCGGTCCCGCAACCAAGCTTTTACCTCATCCATGTCTAATGTTGATCCCACTCATATTTCTCATGAAAATAATCATCTTTCCTATAGGGCTTGCCCTGGCATTTCTCTACCTTTAATTAGGGGACAGGGGCTCGTGAGAACTGGGAGGATTGGTTCCCTGGCCCACAACCATGACTTGATGCTATTCTAGAAGCTTCTCCCTTTGCGGGCTTCTTGACTCTTCGATTTCCCTATGATTAAATGATGAAGGTGGTTGCCCTCTATGAGCATTAGTGGGACAAAACTCATACCTTTCAGTTACCCTTTGGCGAGTGAGGGATTACCCAATTAGTCATTTTTATGCATGTGGGACTCCTATCCTATGGTGCACGCGTGCTGAATGTCGAGACCATACCAGTCGTTATTAATGACAACTAGATGAACCTCCTTGGCGCCATTCCTCCAAGCTCAGAATTTTATTATAATCAATTGAAGCTGCACTAGTTGACAACCACCTTTGCTCATATTATATCGGAGGATGATCACATAGCCGTTTTTAAGGCCAGAAGCATTGTAATGTTTCCCTTGGGTTCCCTCATATTCTGACATGGCAATGAGAGCATGAATCCCATATTGTTCTTATTAGAGGACTTATCGTTCTTGGAGCGTGGCTCTTTTGGCTCGTCTGTATTATGACATGGATAAGGTCGGTCGTGATAACCACTCTCTGACTAGATTTTGGTCAATCATTGAGGTGACCGCCATTTCCCTAGCCCCAATCTTTTAATCCCTTAAATGATGACCATTCTTATTTCATTGTTTTTTTCTTTTTTTTTGTTTGATCCTCAGACTTGTTTCTATTACCATTTTCGTCATGTGGCCCCACCTTTTAGGGATCTGGACCCACCTCATTACCTCTTTATGTTGTGGTAGCTGGAGAATCGCTATACCATCCCATGCATTTAATTGGCAGGCTGAAATTGATGGCCTCACCCAAAATGATGTAAATTTTAAGCTTTAGTTACCGATTGTTGTCTTTTGATTGCTTATTAATCAACTAAAATTTTTACCCTTGCATAGTTCCGAATAAATCCATATGCTCGTCTTCGTATGTTCTCGACCTATTGGCCGGGATGGCATTTGAGGCATCTTGCTAGCGTTTCTTACTTTTTTATCCAAATACCTACATATGGTATCTAGGTGAGTGACTGTTCGGTCAACTTACTAGGGTCCCATATGTTCCTTTGTCGCCACCTTTGAAGCTGGTTTGTTCTGGTCCTATTGCATCAGGTAGTTTCACTGGGATGTTGACACGAGATTACACCATGCCTGATAAAGACTATGTTTTATGATATCGTCAATTTTGCATGGGGTTGATCTTCCCTCCTCTTTTCTCTCCTCGATAGACTCACCAAATATTGGTGGTTCGGTGATGGAACCCATGGCTAATGAGTTTTATGCATGGCAGAAGGAGAGAGCTGATTATGATGATTATATGGGCCATCGATAGGGGCTTCCGCTTGCGTTCGATACTTCATTCTTCAACATTTATATATGATGCTTCTTATATTCCTCTTTGAAGGATCATGCACTTGTTTTATACGGCCTAGATTGTCTTGATCAATGAAATGTACCTTTCTACTTCATATTTGAGTCATTTGATGCTTTCTTTTGATGTTCATGGGCTTGAGGAAGTTGATAGATAACATGGATCATGTCTCTGCAATGTTTTAGTGGTTTGGATTGCCGGAGTCTACCTTGATCATCAATTGAGCACTTTCGGGTCTGACAGGCCTGTTTCGAACCCATATCTCCGTGATTGGTCACTTGGGGAAGGTTCTAGACAATGTTTATCGCATTTTAGCCAAAGTAGAGGTCAATTTGAAGTACCAGTGACAAACAGGGTGCATCCCACTAACGTCATGTTGAGTATGAAATATCATATATTTCTCCCTTGTTATGCATTGGTTTTAGAAGCATAGATGTGCTTAATCAATCTCGTTGCATTTGTTTTCCTATGTGAGGTGATTTTGAGAGCTAAGGTGAAAAGAACAATTAAAAAGAAGATTTAATTCTCAGAGAATGGCCAAAAGAAGATTTGGTGATTTGAAGATGTTTAATGAAGAATTCAAGTTCCAAAGATCCAAGAAAACTAAGTACAAATGAGATAGAAAAGACTGGCTAAATCACAATGTCCTACAACAGAATAAACACATTGTTCGTTCCCACCTAAGGTTGGTTCTGTCCGATTGAATGTGCACAAAATAGTCCAGCAACAAATGGTCATTTTCGGAGATAATTTGACTCAACATTCGATCTGACTGAAGCTAGGTTCGGTGCCACCGAAGTGATGTTCGGTACGACCTAAGGAAGACAGACACTTCAGATGCAAATCGAAAAAATTCGGTTGAAACAGAGCACTAATTCCGTGCTACCAAAGCTCAAAGTCAGTTGTAGTTGAAGCAAAACAAAAGTGTGTAAATAGAAGTTAGTTCCAAGACAGTGTAAAATTTTCCTATTTAAATGGATGTTTTAGGCTTTGTTACATACAAATTAAGGTAAAAAGGGTAGAGCAAGGAATTGTGGAGCCACTGTGGAGTCCTCCTCCAATCCTTCGGTTCTAGTTGGCTTTTATGTTTTTCTTTTTAGGTTTTAGTTTAATCATGTCTTTGATTGGCTAATGTCTTAAGTAGGGCTAAGAGCTGAAGCTTTCAGTTATTCTTAATATTTATTTTACCATGATTCAAGTATTTGATTTAAATGTTGAATAATTCTTTGATATTTTGTTTGAATGAAAATTTATTTCTAGTTTACTTTGATCCATTGTGACTCTGGGCACATTGGATGCTTAAGAACACTAATAGTTTTTTATCTACTTTGCAAGGGTTTGATATGTAAATTCACTGATATATCGTAGATTATAGGCACGATAGATGCTTTGAATTCCCTACGATCAATACTTTGATGCTTAATGAGGGAACCAACTCAATTGAAGTTCAAAATCTATTTTGATATATGAATAATGATTTAACTACTCCATTATCCGGTTGAATAAGATAGGACTTTGATTCCAGTAAAGTAATCCGATTGAATAAGTGAATTAACATTAAGATATAGTTATAAGTGGATCTTTGGCGCTCTGGTGCTTTATCCTTAAAAGTTCTCTCACAATTACTCCTTAAAGCAGATTACAATAGTTAGTTTAGTCCTAGTTCTAGTTATAAAGTGTTCCAAAATTTACACAATGGCAAGTCCTTGTGGGTACGACCTCAATCTCACCAAGTTATTATTGCATTGTAGCCTTGCACTTGGGGTTGTCTCGAACATGTTTTTTGCGTCGTTGCCTGAGACTTCGGCTACGTGTTTCTAAAGTATAATAGTATTAAAATTAATATAGAATTCAGTTTAGTTTTCCGATGCATTTCTAGATTAGGGTTTTCTGAATTCTTAGATACTAACATTGTTTCTTCTATTTTGTAGAATCTATCTTAGAATCGGTAATCGGGTACTTTCCTTCCAAACCTCTTTCTTTAGTATTTTAAATTTCTTATTTTCTATAATTTTTATTTTTTTAGTAGTAGGTTTAGTTTAGAATTAGGTCAAAGAGTGTTTCATGTTCAAGTGGGTCCGTGACAAAACTCTACATTTCTTAGGTGAATGTGGATTAGTTGAAGGTTTCCCTATCCATCACTAAATTAGACAACACCAAAGATCCTCTGAGTTAGCGGAAAATATGGCTGAAACGCAACCTCACCATCCATCTAATGAGCAACAAGATGAGAACGATGTATGTTGATGTCAAAATCTGGTCAGCCCTTTCTCCCTCTTTACACGCTCCGAGCAGGTCTTGGATCAGAAAGCCCTGCGCACAAACTGTAAGCAATGGAGACCATGGCTAAGCCGGGGGACCCTCCGATGCCTAAGTCAGGACAACAGAATCCGGGTCTAAGTTAAGGAAAAAGGGGAGAGTATCAGATGTTGTGTACCTGTTCTCATGGGATGATGTAGTATTTATACCTTCCCATTGCTCGAATCGCGTCCGATGATCTCGGCACGATCAATGGGATTCGTGGATCATGGAGATATTGCCCAGAATTCGGAGATCATGCCCTACAATGTGTGTATCTGCGGGCGAGATAATAACGCATACTTATATATGGCAGTTTCTCCACTTAGCGCGTGGGACCTCTATTCTCGGAGATGCCCCGGCTCGGCCAGACCGAAGACGACGATATCGCTCCGAGCTGACGGTTGGTTATGTCAACTCGGGCCGAACCATAATCCGTTCGCCAGTAGTACAGCTAGCTCTTCTCGGTGTTATGATAGATGTTTATTCAGAGTCAGCCATATAACTCGAATATCTTCTCTTCTGACTGCTCTCGGAAAGAGTGATTAGGAATGGGAGCTTCGTTTGCCTTAACCCACCTTCCTATTATTATGCCGAGGCTCGGACTCTCCGCTCGGAGTGACAGACCATCGATCGCTCCAATTGTAGTCGTCTCGGATCTTCCCATAACAGAAGCCCCCTACTCTCTGAGGTCACTCATGAGCTCGGAGAGTAATTTAGAAGATCCGTCACCTCAGTTTCTTGATGCATTTATGGTCCTCGTGTGAAACGTCTCATACTCGGGATTTAGCGGCTTCGAGCTAACCGTGAGCAGACACGTGGCGACGGTTGGGATTCCGTATCGTCACCAACCTGTGAATGACCGCCACGTGCGCTCGGGGCGTTGTGTCGAGCACTCGTTTCTGTGCTCGGGTACTCTGTGGATTAACTCACACAACAATCGAGGCGGATATCGTTACCTTTACCATGTTTTGAGCCAATGATATGACACCACGTCGGACTCAGAGTCGGCTAGCAATGACTCCGACGTAGCCATTATTACGGGCCATTTAATGCTGGATTTCTTCAGTCTATAAAAGGCCCATCCGGGGTCTTCATTCGACTGCTATCGTTTGCATTTGAGTTGTTTAACGGAGAAGGCGATTTCCGGCGAGGATGATTTTCGGCAGAAGTGGTTTCCGATTTAGTTCTCACGCTTGCTGAAGCCATCTCCGGTGATTATCTGGTGAGTTTGATCCTCAGCATTACTGTTTCAAGATGTCTTCCGATAGGGAAATGGTTAGAGGTTATAATGACGACTCCGAGTCAGAGAGCTCTGACAATGGAAGAGAGACCTCTGAAGGTCCCTTCGAGGCTGTACCTTTATATCCTCGGCCCCAGAAGCGGACGGTGGAGAGAGCTCACACTCGCCAAGTCAGCAAGAAGGCCAGTAGGAAGGGGGCAACACGAGCTCCCAAAGCTGTAGTCGTCGATGTGCCAGAGATGCCCCCTGGTGGACGGGCGTCGGAACTGGTTCCAGGGGGCTCCGTAATAACGGAGGCTCAAATGGCGTGGATCCGTACAGAGTTTGACATACCTCGCTCCGTTCGGATCAGAGCTCCTGCGCCCACTGACGCTGCTGGCAATCCCGCGGCTGGGGAGATAGCCATATTTTTATGTGGCTTATTATGCGGACTCCGTCTCCCATTGCACCCCTTCATCCGAGCTCTGACCGCTTACTTAGGGCTCGCGCCTGGGCAATTTACGCCTAATGCTTGGAGGGTGCTGATTTCCGCCTACATCATCTGGCACCAAGTAGGGAACTCGGCGTTGACACCCGCCGAGCTGATGAACCTGTACCTGATCAAGCACGAAGGCAACGATCCATGGTACTACTTCGCGACCAGAGGTAGCAAAGGGTCAGGGCTCGTCTTGGGTCTTCCGTCCTCGAATAAGGACTGGAAGAACAAGTGGTTTTGGGCCGCGGGTGAGTGGGAGGCGCCGGCAACGGAGATTGGGGCTTTGTCGACTCGGGTTCCTACTCGCTTCGTAATGCCAGGTCGGGTCGAGATTTCTTTCACGCATTGCTTTTTACTTCAGCTTTGCTTGAAAGATTTTTTTTTTGTTTGGCAGGTTTCGCGAGGGGCGTGCCCTTCATCACCTCGGACCAGAAGAATCAGATAGCCAAGGCGAGGACATATTCGGAGGAGCATCGCCGCTGGTCGGACCTGATCACAGCTGCTAACCTTTACCGATCGGGGCTTTGCAAGATGAGGCCGCTCCCTACCTCGTTCAGTGAGTACTCTCGTTTATTTTTATTGGTCCGAGGTAACGTTATCTTAATCATTCTACTTTACAGGCATGGCCGAGGCATCTGGTTCTCGGATGAGGAAAACCGCGCTGACTGCAGAGGAGATGTTGAGGGCTGAGCCCCCGACGAAGGTAGCTCGGAGGAAGAAGGTCGTTCAAGGAGTTCGTCCTTCAGGTTCTGCCTCAAGGGTCCCGACTCAGGGGGTGACACTTCCTCCTACCATCCCGAACATCTTGGTTCGGGATACAGCTCCATTTCCTGCCCCAGCATCCTTGGTTGAGGGACCATCTGCATCTGCAATTGTGTCCCCAATTCCAATACTACCAGGTGCAGCTACGGAGCCCCCGGTCGGTGCTGATATGGTCGCACCTTTGTGCGGCCCTAACTTCGCCGCTGCTCCAGTAACGGGGGCAATTCCCCCTCCATCCATCACCGTTCCTCCCTCCGAGGGAGCACGATTCAACCCTCCATTGATAGTTGTTCCATCATCTTCCGAACGGGAAGAAGCTGTTCGGATGGCTGATGCCATGATTACCCAGCCGGGTAATGAGGGGGAGGCTGTTC
This sequence comes from Magnolia changhungtana, assembly GCA_030180095.1. Classification (NCBI taxonomy): domain Eukaryota; kingdom Viridiplantae; phylum Streptophyta; class Magnoliopsida; order Magnoliales; family Magnoliaceae; genus Magnolia; species Magnolia changhungtana. The sequence continues at coordinate 3,168,803 of JASAUF010000101.1, read as the reverse complement.
GTGGCGCCGAGGGTGAGGCTCAGCCCTCGGCTGGTAGTCGGATGGGAGCCGAGGAGGAGACGGGCTCAGCTCAAGTTGGCACGAGCCGAGGCAGGTTCGAACCGGGTTATCACATGTCTTGTTTGACAGACTGGGCTGCGAGACATGTCACGGAGGAATCTATTTCGCGCCTCCTTGACAAACCGGACGACTGCTTTCTGGAAGACTTGGCTGGAGTCTTCAATCAGGTACTTCCTGCCTCTCTTACTTGAAAAAGTTGTCGTTTATGTATTGTTATTTTTCCCTCATTCTTTTGTCTTGGACCAGTCCGTTCCGAGGATCCTCTTATGCTGGGAGAGGGTCCGAGAGCGTCGGAAAATCGATGCAGAAGTCGAGACCCTCAGAAGCGAGGTGGGTGTCCTCCGAGCAGAGACGGAGGCAGTCAGGGCTGAAGCGGGAGTCTTACGGGGCACTGTTTTTATTCTTCAGCTGGAGAGGAGTGATCTGTGTCATCAGCTCGAGGCTAGTAAGTCTGAGCTGTTTCAGATTCAGGAAGCCGCAAAGGACCTTGAGGCACGAAACGAAGAGGCAGTAGCCGAGTTGAATCGTGCCAGGGCCCGTGCTGACACTCTGGCTGAGGAGGTTGGTCGATTGAGTGAGAGCTAGGAGAAGATTAAGGCCGAAGCTGCAGAAGAGAAAAGCCGAGCTCTAGAGACACAGAAGGCCGAGGCTGAGGCTTCCTTGGCAGTGGCAGTTGCTGCGGTGATAGATTCGTACAAGACCTCGAAGGAGAGGGATATCGAGGCCGCCAAGTTTTATGACCGCGGCTTCGACGAGTGCCTTGTCGAGGTCCAGAAGCTGTACCCGGACCTTGACCTCGATCCACTCCTGCCTGAGGACCCCGCTGATGCTGCTGCCGAGGCGACCAACCCAGATCAAATCTCCGGTTCCCAAGCTCCTCCGGCCTCTTGAAGACTCCGTTTTTTTTTATTTGTATATTTTTTGTACTTCGCTTTTATAGCAATTAATGAAAGAGACAATTTTGGATCGCCTTCTTTTCCCTTTATTAGTCGTTCTTGCTAACTAGATTATGTGGTCGAGCCGAGTCCTTAGTTTGTTTGGATGCTGTTTGGGCCTCGGTCTGATCCTTAAAAGGATCAACCCGTTTCGCTTTGGGCGAAGGGCCTTCCGTGTAGGTGGGACCGACTCCCTTAATGGGGGGTCGAAGTTACCCATTGGCTTTGCCCTCCCGGTTAAGGGGGGATGCCTTTGTAGAAATTGGTCCGACTCCCTTAGTGGGAAGTCCGATCACCTCGTAGCTTCCTCTCCTTAGTTAGGGGGAAGTGCCTTTGTAGAATTTAGTCCGTTTGATCTTTGTTGATGGCAAGGATAAGCCGATCAGATTTGCTTTTATTCATGGCCTTAAAGGCTTGTCGCTCGGAGGTGTACATTTATTGAATAACCTTAAAGGTCAGTGGGCTGCTCGGAGCGCCTTATTAAGGATAGTAAATTTTCAGATGCTCAGCATTCCACGGGTGGGGGAGCTGACGGCCTTCGAGATCTTTCAAGTGGTAGGATCCGGGTTTTGTCGATCGGACCACTCGGTATGGTCCCTCCCAGTTGGGGCCAAGCGCTCCGGTTCCCGGCTCAGCTGTGTTCTGAAAGACCCGTCGAAGAACCAGATCCCCTGGTCGGAATCGTCTGACCTTCACCTTAGAATTGTAGAATCGGGCTACTTGCTGATGTCGGGCGGCAGCACGGAGCTTCGAAACTTCTCAGATCTCTTCCAGAAGATCCAAATTGGCGGTGATTTGCTCGGTATTTTGATTCTCATTGTAATTATTCACTCGAGCCGTAGGGAGGCCGATTTCAACGGGCACTATTGCCTCCGACCCATAAGAAAGAGAGAACGGAGTTTCTCCAGTAGAAGATTGAGCCGTGGTTCGGTATGCCCAAAGGACGAATGGGAGTTCTTCCGGCCAATTACCCTTTGCTTTTTCCAGCTTCTTCTTGAGGTGGTGCTTGATAACCTTGTTTATTGCTTCTACTTGCCCATTGGACTGCGGATGCCGAGGCGAGGAGTAGGCGTTCTTGATACCGAGCCCTCTACACATACCCCTGAACTTGTCGTTGTCGAACTGCCTGCCATTGTCTGAGACGATTGTATTCGGAACTCCGAATCTGCAGACTATATTCTTCCATACGAAGTCGATTACTTTCTGTTCGGTAATCTTTGCGACGGGCTCGGCCTCAGCCCACTTTGTGAAGTAGTCGACAGCAACGATGGCAAATTTGACTTGTCCTTTTCCAGTCGGCAGAGGGCCAATAATGTCGATCCCCCACTGAGCGAAAGGCCATGGACCGCTCATGGGAGTCATTTCTTCCGCCGGTTGCCTAGGTACGGCTGCAAAACGTTGACATTTGTCGCATTTTCTGACATACCTCTTGGCATCTTCTTTAAGGGTCGGCCAGAAGTATCCTTGCCGAAGTACCTTTAAAGCCAGGGCTCGGCTGCCAGAATGGTTTCCGCAGATCCCTTCATGGATTTCCCGGATGACATATTCTGCTTCCTCGGGTCGGAGACACCTGAGGTAAGGCTGTGAGTACCCCTTCTTATACAGAGTTCCATTTAGAATTACGTATCTTGCTGCTCGGAGTCTCAGACGTCTAGCTTCCTGTCTGTCCGAAGGAACCTCTCCTGACTCGAGGTAGCTAAAGATCGGGTCCATCCAGCTCGGACTGTTGTCCACCGGATTAACCATCTCTCTCTCTATTCGATCGATGCTGGGATGTTCAATGAACTCTACCGGAACGATCCGCGGAATTTTTCCCTCTGCGGTTGACGCCAGTTTCGCCAGGGCATCAGCCCATGAATTTTCTGTCCTCGGAATCTGGTGAATCGTACAATTCCAAAACTTCTCGATCAGTTTTCTAGCTTCGTCTAGATAAGCAATCATTCTATTTTCTTTGGCTTCATAGTCGGCGGAGATGTGATTCACGACTAGCTGGGAGTCGCATCGAACTTGTATAGACTGGACCCCAAGGCTGGCGGCCAATCTAAGCCCAGCTAATAGTGCCTCATACTCTGCCTCGTTGTTAGAAGCTTTGAAGCCGAGTTGGATGGCATATTGGATAATCGTGGAGTCAGGAGCGATCAAGACAATCCCTGCCCCGGCTTGCTTTGAGTTAGACGATCCGTCCACGTAGAGAATCCAACCTGCTTCCGGGATAACCTGTGAGTTGCTTGGGAGGTCGGGCGGAGTTATCTCATCCCCGTCGTTGACCTGCCCCTCCTCTAGAACGGTGAATTCTGCGATGAAATCAGCCATTGCTTGGCCTTTCTTCGCTGTCCTCGGCCGGAAAGTGATGTCAAATTCCCCAAGTTCAATCGCCTACTTGGTCAACCGACCCGAAACCTCCGGCTTCTGGAGAATTTGGCGAAGGGGGGAGTCGGTTAGTACGATGATTGAATGGGCTTGGAAATATGGACGTAATCTCCGAGCTGATATGACCAAGCCGAGTGCAAGCTTTTCCAGAGCGGGGTATCATAGCCTTGCTTACATAATATACTGGATGTTGTTTGTTCCCCACTTTCCTGATCAGAGCCGAGCTGACTGCTTGAGGCTGAGACTGCGAGGTATAAGAACAAAGACTCGCCATCCTCCGGTTTCGATAGCAGAGGAGGTGAGCCCAGATATTGTTTCAGCTGCTGGAAGGCTTGTTCACATTCGGGCGTCCACTCGGCTTTCTTATGACCCTTCAACTGCTGAAAGAAAGGGAGGCACTTATCGGTGGCTCGGGATATGAAGCGTCCGAGCGCTGCTACTCGTCCAGTGAGGCATTGTATTTCCTTGACAGTCCGAGGTGAGCTCATGTCGAGGAGTGCTTTGATCTTATCGGGGTTAGCCTCGATGCCTCTCTGGCTGACCTGGAATCCGAGGAACTTTCCCGAGCCGACTCCGAAAACGCACTTTGCCGGGTTCAGCTTCATTTGATATTTTCGGAGGACTTCGAAGGTCTCTCCGAGGTTTGCCAAGTGATCGGATGCCTTGACGCTTTTCACCAACATGTCATCGACGTAAACTTCCATCGTGCGCCCAATCTGTCTTGCGAACATCTGGTTGACTAGCCTCTGGTATGTGGCTCCAGTGTTTTTTAGGCCAAATGGCATGACCCGGTAACAGTAGAGCCCCCTGTCTGTGACAAAGGTAGTCTTCTGCCTATCTGGGGGATGCATCGCGATCTGATTGTAACCAGAGTAGGCGTCCAGAAAGGAAAGTAGTTCGTGTCCTGCAGTACTGTCCACTAGTTGATCGATCCGAGGTAACGGGAAACTGTCCTTTGGACATGCTTTGTTCAGGTCTGAATAATCCACGCAGACTCTCCATTTACCGTTTGCCTTTTTCACCAGCACCACATTCGCGATCCATTCTAGATAATATACTTCTTCTATGAAGCCGGCGTCCAACAGGACCGAGACTTCGTCCGCAATGGCTCCACACCGCTCGGCATCAAACGGTCTCCTCTTCTGTTTCACAGGCTTGTGGTCTGGATCCACGTTTAGCCGATGGACTAAGACTTCCGGAGAGATTCCTAGCATATCCGCGTGCGACCAAGCGAATACGTCCCTGTGTCGCCGCAGGAAAGTTAACAACTTGGAGCGTTGCTCAGACGTGAGTGATGCCCCGAGCTGAACCGTCTTGCTAGGATCGGCTTCGTCGAGTGGCACCTTCTCCAGATCTTCAATTGGCTTATTTTCGGAGGGTCCGCGCGGGTCCAAGATGTTGACGGTGAGTGTTTGCTTTGCAGACCCTTTTTGAACCGCAATGGCATAGCATCTCCGAGCCTCGCGTTGATCGCCTCGGAGGTAACCTGTTCCGCCCTCGGCAAGAAATTTCATCATTAGGTGATAAGTAGACACGACCGCCTGCATTGCATTGAGGGAGGGCCTGCCCATAATCACATTATGCACTGATGGCACATTAACAACAAGGAAGTCCACCATCAAGGTGACTTGATGTTGTCCCTCTCCCGCAGTAACTGGGAGGGAAATAGCTCCCTCGGAGATTACTCTCTCTCTGGCAAAGCCGTGTAAGGGGGTCTTCACAGGCCTAAGACGAGACTGTGGAATCCCCATCCTTTCGAAGGCCTCAGAATAGATCACGTCGGCTGAACTTCCAGTATCAACAAGAACCCGGTACACCTTATGATTGGCTATGGTCATAGTGACCACCAAGGCGTCATCGTGTGGATGTTGGATCCCCCGAGCGTCATCTTCTGTGAAGGTGAGACTGCATGGACTGACTCGTGGTTCTTTGTTGGGCCGTTCGGTAAGGTTGACGTAATGCTCTGGGCTCCTTCGGGAATGAGCTTTTCGGGCTCTGTTTGAGTCTCCTCCACCTGATGTACCTCCGAAGATGGTGCGGATCTCCGCAGGTTCTTCAGCCGGATTTTTGGGGCGTTCTCGTGCTCGCTCCTCTTTCCGGGCAGTTTTTTCTTGCTTGGTGTACCGACGTAAGTGCCCCTTCCGAATGAGGGATTCAATTTCGTCCTTGAGATCTACGCACTCATCGGTATTGTGGCCATGATCTCGATGGAAGCGACAATATTTGCGTTTGTCGCGGAGTTCTGGGTCTGCGCGCATACAGACTGGCCAGTTGAGAAGTTTCTCGCCCCGGATATCTAGCAAGATCTGCTCGGCAGTGGTGTTGAGAGGCGTGTAGGAACGGAATCTTCCTTCTGGCTTCCTGCTCGGTCGGCGATCACGAGAAGAATGATCATCTGAGTTTTTCCTTGGGGCTTGGGGTTCTTCGTTCCTTGGCCTCTTCCCTTTCCCATTTAGTTCGGTTACCTGGATACTCTTGCGAGTAGCAGAGAACTCCTCGGCATGGACGTATTTCTGGGCTCTAGCAATGAGCTCGGCTAACGTCTTTGCCGGGTTCTTCCTTATAGAGAAGGCGAACCTTCCTTCCCTCAAGCCGCTGCATACTGCGGCGAGAGCCATCTTGTCGTCATAGTCTTCCACCTGCAATGCTTCCTCGTTGAATCGAGCAATGTAATCCTTTAAGGATTCTTTCGATCCTTGTTTGATGGTGAGCAGGTGGGTATTAGGCTTTCGGCTTCTCTTACCGCTTATGAACTGGGTAAGGAATAACCGAGACAATTCTTCAAATGAACATATGGATCCAGGCTTGAGTTGTCGATACCAATTCCGAGCTGATCCGGTCAAAGTGATCGAGAATCCTCTGCACATCATCGCATCAGTTGCAGTTTGTATCTGCATCCACGAACGATAAGCTTCCACATATTCGGATGGGTTGCCAAACCCAGAGTACTGGATGACGGGAGGAATCCGAAACCTCTGAGGCATCACTTCATTCATGATTTCTGAGGTGAACGGAGGTTTAGTCTCTTCCATCATGGCTTGAACAGCAGCCGGAATCGATGATGGCTGCTGTTGTTTCTGTAACATCAAGACTTGATTATTCAAGTCCGCGAATCGTGACTCCCAGGGATCTTTATTTTCCGCCACTTCTTCCCGAATGCTCTCCGGCTCAGGCATTCTTCTTTCCCTTCTCCTCTCCAGGGTGTGACGAAGGTCCGTTGGAGCCAAAGCCGAGGCGGCTGGGACATCCGTCGGGGCCCGAGTCGTCACATTCCTGGTAGGAGCTCGCATTGGAGCTGGGGGAGGGTTTTGAGCCGACACCGGTGCTCGGGTAGATTGTTGCGGAGATGTCCCACGCCTCGGACTTCTTGTCGCTGAATGGGCTTGAACGGTTGGTCCGACGACTTCTGGCGCTGGACTCCTCCGCTCGGGTTGTTGCTGGGGCTCGCGCTCCTGCCTCATCCGTTGTAGCTCATCGCGCAAGGCTTGCACTTCGCCTTGTAAAGCGCGGTATTTGTTGGAACGGTTGCGAGAACGCTGAGAAGGGCCCGGAGCAGACTCCGCATGAAGTAGTGATGAGGAGCGGGTCTGCTCTGGTTCCACCACGACAGCTTTCTTCTTCCCTCTGGCCATAGTTTTCAAGAATAGGAAACTGACTTTTTGTATCAGCTTCCCACAGACGGCGCCAAAAATGTTGATGTCAAAATCTGGTCAGCCCTTTCTCCCTCTTTACACGCTCCGAGCAGGTCTTGGATCAGAAAGCCCTGCGCACAAACCGTAAGCAATGGAGACCCTGGCTAAGCCGGGGGACCCTCCGATGCCTAAGTCAGGACAACAGAATCCGGGTCTAAGTTAAGGAAAAAAGGGAGAGTATCAGATGTTGCGTACCTGTTCTCATGGGATGATGTAGTATTTATACCTTCCCATTGCTCGAATCGCGTCCGATGATCTCGGCACGATCAATGGGATTCGTGGATCATGGAGATATTGCCCAGAATTCGGAGATCATGCCCTACAATGTGCGTATCTGCGGGCGAGATAATAGTGCATACTTATACATGGCAGTTTCTCCACTTAGCGCGTGGGACCTCTATTCTCGGAGATGCCCCGGCTCGGCCAGACCGAAGACGACGATATCGCTCTGAGCTGACGGTTGGTTATGTCAACTCGGGCCGAACCATAATCCATTCGCCAGTAGTACAGCTAGCTCTTCTCGGTGTTATGATAGATGTTTATTCAGAGTCAGCCATATAACTCGAATATCTTCTCTTCTGACTGCTCTCGGAAAGAGTGATTAGGAATGGGAGCTTCGTTTGCCTTAACCCACCTTCCTATTATTATGCCGAGGCTCGGACTCTCCGCTCGGAGTGACAGACCATCGATCGCTCCAATTGTAGTCGTCTCGGATCTTCCCATAACAATGTACATAATGTTAATCCACCTAGAACTCTATGTGACTATTTGTAATGGGCAACGATGAGTACACCTTCTTAGTTTTTCCACATAATGTAGGAAACGTGGATTTTAAGCTGAGAGTGATTCAACTATTCCCAAAGTTTCATGAACTAGATTTTGAGAGTCCATACCTACATCTCAAGGAATTTGAGGATATTCATAGCCTCCACCACCACAGACATCCCTGAATCAAGGGACATTGGTAATAAATATGAACACATGGAAGAAAAGTCTTCATCGAAAGAAGAAGAAGAGGAAGTTGGCAATGTTGGACTACAAGAAGCATATGACCAATTTTACACCCAAAGCTTAAAAGTTCTTAAAAAGCTTGGTTAGGCTAAGGCCAAAAATAATCAATTGAGCATGAAATTCGAAGAAGCTAAGGCCGAAAACGAATGGTTGGCTGAAGAAATTAATGAATACATAAGAGATAATGCCAATTATGTCATGGAAAATGCTTCATACCTATCGATGTCCTAGACGGGGGGTGAATAGGACTATACCAAATTCTTTGAAATAAAGCATAATAAATAATCTTAATCACATAGTATTGAAACCTTGATTCAAAATAATTCGTCGGACAACCTTCACCTAGTATTTTAGGCAGGACAACCTTATATCATGATGTCTTTGAAATCAAACTTTCAAACTAGCAAGAGACAATGAAATAAATATAGCATTCATCATAAAGAATGAAATAAATATAACATTAACCACAAATAATGAAATAAACAATCACCACATAGGCACAAGGGGTTACAATGATTCAGTGCTTAAACCCACACCTACTTGACTCCCAAAATTACTACCTTCATAATTTTGGTATTCACTATACCAAGGTTTTCATAAGTTCACCTTATCAACCTTTTACAGTTCTTGTGATTTTCACGGGCTATCTCAACAAAACTCCTTTGTGATTTTCATGGTCTATCACAAATCAACCCACAGAGATTTTTGGGCTATCTCAGAAAAACTTAAATAAAATAATATAATTGACAATTGTACTTATCTTCAAATGATGATTCGAAAATGTGGTTGAAGCTTAAAGCAGCGATCTTCTTTCTTGAGTGTCAAGGAGGCAGTATATGCTCAATCAGAAAGAATATAGGGATTTAATGTATTTTAAGGAATATAAAACCTAATGTTATAAATTTAATTCTTCAGTTCTCAAGTGAAGTATAGATTACTCTCTAATTATATTTAAGATCAACTTGAGAAAGATAATTGAATAAGCTAAAAAAAATTATTAATACCACAGAAATAGCTTGATGATAACCTGAGCTTCTCTTACTTATAGAAGGTTTTATGTGAATTTTGTTGTAAAATAAAATGAGAGAAAGTCCCTATTTATAACCAAATGATTTGGAATTTCTGCCAGCCTAAAAATAAGTTCGGCTGACCAAATTCCAATAATTTTGTTCCAATGATTATCGTATTGTGTGGGATTAGATTTTTCCAAAATTCGGTTGGCCGAAACCAAAATTCAGCTAGCCGAATTCCCCTAAAAATCCGAGAATCCTTTGCTTGAAAATGACCCGAACTTTCCTCGGGTTGGCCGAACTTCAAGTTATGCTGGCCGAAGCTAAAGTTAGGCTGGCCAAATTTGTAATAGATTTTTCAAATTTTCAAATATGAAAACTTGGCTGAAACTGTAGTTAGGTTAGCCGAAGTAAGTTGGGTTGGCTAAACCTAAACTTAGGCTGGCCAAACTTCAGTGAACATATACTGTAGTTTACCCATTTTAATCATTTTTTGAAAGCACCTAACTTAAGGTCTTTCTAGGGTTATTCCACCTAGTGGTTGGCATATACAGAGATCTTTAATCTTGAAACTGAGCGACGTCATTTAAGTCTTAAGATGTTAAGCTAATTTTGAGCCAATTTTCATGAGTTTCCATAGACTACTATAGTGTACATGCGATCTAAACGATATCCTTGTCTAAGAAATTTGACAACTTCATGTGGGTTTAAAATATAAGCACTTACAGAGTGACTTGGTTGACGTAACAAAGAAGATGAAGACCTTGAAACAATACTTAGCAATATAAAAAATAATCAACTAAGGTCTGAAACTAGAGTTAGAAAAATCCAAATATCAAGCCAATATAAGTCACATGTTAGAGTGAAGAAAAACTAGAAAGACTTTTACGAATGGGTAAAAGTTAAGGGATATGAAAGGATTAGGATATGAAAGCAACAAAACAAGTCTGACTCATGTTCCCCATGTGATTAGAAAATCAGGGGCTTCAAGTAGTAAATCACAATCATCTCCAGTCTGTAATGTGTGTGGTGACATGGGACATCTGAAATTTGATTGTCTAACATGTAGACACTCCCAAAACACCCTAGGTATGAGCTTCATAAGTAAATATATACCAATTGGGAAAATGTTACAAACTATGAGAAGTCCACCTAGGAAGCCACTATAAAAGGAAAAGGAGAGGAGGAAGTATCCCACTCCTCCCAAAATGAATAGTAGAATGGAAGAACTATTCAAACAAGTTTCCTAACTAAATCAGAAAATGAGGGAGATGAGGAATCAAGTGAATCAGGGCAATGAATAGTTGGCTATAAAAATCAGGTCTCCTATAAAGACCTCACCTTTGAGAGATGAGCCCAAGAAAGATACTCTCTCCTAAATCCAGTACCAGCCTAAAGAAAGTTGTCTCCAAATGGATCATCAAATACAAAGAAAATTGCCTAGTAATACATACAACTCTTAAAGTAAGCAATAATGATATATGGTATCTAGATAGCAGGTGCTCAAGACACGTGACTAGTGCCCGGATCCATTTATACAATTATACTGATTTTGATTGTGGGTTAGTTACTTTTGGAGACGGGTGCACTACTAGGATAGTAGGGCAAGGAACGATTGTTGGGTAAGGATTGCCCAAAATTGAGAATGTTTTATACATGGAGGGATTAAAACACAACCTCTTAAGCATATCACAAATTTATGACAAGGAACATTCAGTTAAATTCTCCAAAGAAATGTGCAAGATATCAAACTCCATAGGTAAATTAATTATGAGAGGACTTCATACCAACGATAACTGCTAAGTTATTAAAAGTAGTGGAGAATTTGTCTCTCTAGAAATATGTTATATTGCCAGAGATAATGAGTCTAAACTTTGGCACCAATGACTTGGCCATGTCCACTACAGAAATTTGTCCCGCCTAAGCTCTAAGAATCTGGTAAGAGCACTTTCTAAGATTGGAAAAAAGGCTAGAATTGTCTGTGGCGATTGTTAAAAAGGAAAAAAAAATCAAAATCGCTCACAAAAAGACAACCTCTATGGCTACTTCTACGTTCCTCAAGCATTTACACATGGACATTGTCGGTCTTGAAATTATGGTTTTCAGCCGCAATGCGTTAAGTGCGTAAGCTTGGCGGAGAGAAGGAATGAAGGCTATGTCTTAGAGGGGGGTGATTAGGACGTATTTAAAAAATATGCCTATTTAAAAACTTAATTGTCTAACCTAAACTAATTAACAATTAAACTAAGCAATGCAATTTAATTCTAAGGCTTCCAAGCCAATAGAGGGTCCAATCCATTGACTACAAATGATATGCAATCAAGCAACTAGTCTATAAAGATAGTGTATATGTGTGCATATGGGATGTGCTACCTATTCAATCACAAAGCATTCTTGGTTCGACTACTTGCCTACTCCACTTCCAGCAGACACACTCAACCCATGAGTGTACTAGATTTCACTATTGGAGGTTTTAAGTCAGGTTCACCTCAAATATTTACTGCCCTATATAAAGACTATAAGATTTATGCCTTACACAAGAGGAAGGTTCCTACACAAGAACTCGACGATTTAGGCACTACACAAGAGCCAAGCTCCTGCACAAGAACTTGGAATTTAGACTTCACACTAGAGTAAAGGTCCTTCACAATAATGTAAGGTTTTAGGCCCTACATAAGAGCCAAGGTCCTACATAAGAACTAGACACGTATCCTCCCATCAGAGGCTCCCGCAAGAGACTTTGGTTGGTTTCTTCTTAGACTAACCCACAACCTTGGTCCTACACAAGAACCATAGATTTAGGCCCTACACAAAGACCAAGGTCCTATACAAGAACCTAGTCGAGTTTAGGTTTACAAACAATTAGCCTCAATCCTACACAAGGAAAGACACTAAAACATTGACTCCTAAAATGACAACTTACTGGTCGGATTGAGCTCTGTTTGTAGCACCTTCTTATGTTAATTGATCTCAGCTCCCCCAATCATGTTGTTGCTGCTTCGCAAACGCTTCAGCTCCACTATCAATCACTTTGCTTGTGATGCTCCCTTGAGGTGACCAAGGTGATTGGAGGTTGGTTGAATCTCCTACAACCAGTGGAAAGTTATTTTCCTAGGGGATTTAACTAGATAGGTCTCCTAGATGATTTGGATAATGATTTGCCAAGATTTCTTAAGTTCAATCTCTAGGAAATGGAGGAGCTACATCTCCAATGGTGATGTTGGAATCCTCATTAGAGTTGAAATCTCAAGGGAGATTGCATGAAACTCAATGGAATAGAGGCATGAGATGAGGGACATGCATTTGGAATCACCCTACCTCTACTTGCTACAAAAAAGCATCAAAATGCCCAAGAACTGAATGCCCTTTATAAAAAGTTGGAGCTCCAATGATTAAAAAAATGAGCAAAAAACGGCTTTGTCGATGTCATCGAAGGGTTCATCGATGCCATCGAAGATGTGGTGTTTTTTTGTTGGATAATTCTGGACCATCATCGATGTCATCAACTGACCTTCAATGTCATTAAACATCAAGTCTCGATGTCGGGCTTTGATGTCATCAAGAAAGTCAGAGTGAAAAAGGCGAGCTAACAATTCTGGAGGGGTGGGGGGGGGGGTTGAATAGGACTATTCCAAATAAAAACTTAAAGAACTGAAATAATAAATAAATCAGATATAATCAGAAATCTCAATAACATAAGTATTGAAAAATTGATTCAAACTTAGTTCGTAGGACAACCTTACACCAAAAACAAAGTTTCACGAACGTTTGTTAGGATCAAGATCTCAAACCAAGCAAGCGACAAAAGAGTTATCTATTACAAGCATTCACCACATTTACATAAATAAATTACAATCATTCACCACATATACAAAAACTAAACATTCACCACAAACACCAAGAGTTATTACCAACTGTTCTCAAATAGCCACACCTACTCCACTCCCAATAATCACTACTCACATGATACTGGTGTTCACTAAAAAATAAGGTTTCCACAGGTTCACCTTAAAACCTATACAGTTGTGATTTTAGAATGGTTATCACAAACAAAAATCCCACGCTAGCTATCTCAATCAAAACCAATACATGAGATTTTCTAGATATCTCAAAGAAACCAAAATACAAAGAAATAAAATGGTACTTATCTTCTCTTTGAAGACGTTCTTGATGTAGCCTGTAAAACCGCTTCCTTTGAAGTAGAATGTTTAATGTCCAATAACACAAACAAGGGTTCTAGGTTCTAGATTGATTTTAAATTAATTCAAACCAAATGCTACTTTTTTGAATTCCTCATATCTCAAAAGAAGAGTGATTACTCTCTTTAAAACATAAGATTCATGAAAAAAGAGATTAAGGAATCAAAACAAAAGCTATATAAAGAAAATATTAAGATACTTTGTAATAACTTGAAGATAATGGGGACTTATCTCTTTCTAAGTGGATGCTTTTCTTAGCTTAGTTGAGTAATTTTGGATTGAGAGAAGGCCTCTATTTATAGGCTGAAAAGTTGTTGTTTCAACTCGTCTAAGGTCTCCTTCGATTCGTTTAAGATCTAACCAAATTTCAAATTTTGGGCGCAATCAAATAAAATAGTTCTTCTACTGGTCGAAGGCCCTCCTCGACTGGTCGAGGGCCCTCTTCGACTAGTCAAGCATGAGCTTCAACTGGTCGAGGGTGCTAAAAAATAGTTGTTCGACTTCAAGTTGATTAACCCTCGACTGGTCGAAGGTGCCTCTTCGACTGGTCAAGCAGTTTGCTCGACTAGTCAAAAAATCACCAAAAATATCTATTTTTTGGATTTCAAACTTGACTAGTTGAAGACTATCTTAGACTGGTCGAGCCACAACTTAGACTAGTCAAACCAAGGCTTAGACTAGTTGAACTAAAGCCCAACTAAAGTATAAAAACCCATATAAGTTTACATTTGAAAGTACCTAAGTCTAAGGTCTTTCTAGGATTAATTATACCTAAGAAAACTGGACATTGAAGTATAAAGCTTGAATCTTCAATAGTGCATAGTTGATCTTTTACTTAAAGTATAGTCGAAGGTGGAGCTTGATCTTCTACTAGAATTGTAGTAGAACTTGAATTCATTTTAGCTTGAACTCTCCAACTTCATGACTTGTGCTTGCACTTTTCAACTTCATGACTTGTTCTTGAACCTTGGTTTCTATAGTAGATGATGAACTTGAGGCTTAAAACTTGAGCTTTTCATCTTGATTCACTTGAAGGTGAACTTTCCATCACATTGTGTGAACCATATCACTAAGTTGTTTTGTCCCATCGAAATTTGACAAACAAGAGTGTGCTTTATACAGTATAGCACCTACACAGAGAAAAATCCAAAACCCTGTTGGACATTTCTGACTCTCAATCAATGTCATTAAGTGACCTTCGATGTCATCAAACATCAAGTTTCGATGTCATCGAAAATGCTTCGATGCAATCGAGAAAGGAAAAAAAATCAATTTTCTTGCTGGACAATTTCGATGCCATTGAGAATTTCAGAGAAAAATCCAGTTGGTTGTTGGACATTCTTGACTCTCAATCGATGTCATCGAGTAGGCCTTCAATGACATCGAAGCTTGTTTGATGGTAGCTCATGCCATCGAACATCACTTAGAATCTGTTGTTTTAGGCTATCTTTTACACAGCGTTTTCGCACATCTTCTAGTCTTATTTATCATGTTTTTCTTGGTCTTCTAAGGCTAAGCGATGATTAAGTAGGTATTCCTGTTAGGTCAAGATCGTCTAGAGGTCTATGGGTTGTTTTGGGTCAAGGGTTAAGGTTGTCAAGGCACCTGTTTTACCTATTATTGCTTCCTTAATGCTTCAGCTTCACTTGTGTCTTTGGTCTTCACTTTCCAAAAGCTCAACCAACTACATGACACAATGACTCATGTAATTGACAAATAAGGTGCAAAAATCAGTGCGCTAACAAGTTCTACCAGAGTCCAAAGTCAGGGTGGATAAAGACATTTTCTGGTTGTAGTGGATGATTACTCTAGGTTTACCTGGGTCACCTTCTTAAGTTAAAAAGCATACACTTTTGATGAATTTAAGAAATTGGTAAGGTTGTAGGCACTTTTATTGGCTTTGCTAAACCATGACCAGGACAACTTTATGATTGAAGGGACTGGACAGCTTAAGAAGATAAGTTTCCCAAATACTGTTGTTGTACTATGTAAAACAGGAAGGAGACAATTTGTTTTGTTGTTGGCTTCAAAAAGTCATAGAGAGAGAGAAATGATCTTTTCTTTTACAAAAGAAGATGCTAGAATTGCTTTTTCATTTTCATTGTATTAAACGGATACAGGGAAGCCAATTCATAAGCATTTGGAGTCATTGTAAAATTATAAAAATGTCCAATCTAGATGTATCTAACATTAATTAGGTGCATGTAACAAAACTTCAGAATACTAACAGCCTAAAACGATGTAGGTTGGAAGATTCTTCTAGAAACATATCAATGGTCTAGATTTCAGGGATTATATCAAGGATCTAGATGACAAGGTAGTCCAAATGACTGTTTGGGTTTGGCATTTCCAATACTCCCATTCAAACCAAAACATGCTTCATTCCAAGCATCGATACAAGTTTCTTAAATGTATCCGTTGGCAATGCTTTGGTGACGATGTCTGCCACTTGTATAGTGGGATGACAGTACTTTAGCTTCACTAATTTCTTCTTCACTTGATCTCTTAGGAAATGATACCTTGTATCAATGTACTTACTCCTTCCATGTTACATTGGATTTTTGGCAAGCTCAATTGCCGACTTGTTGTCCATGTATATAACAGTGCATTCTTCCTACAAATGCTTCAGCTCCTTTAGCATATTCCTTAGCCATATCACCTCACATACAGTGGATGAAACTACTACATACTCGGCTTCATATGTGGTGTAACACCTCGTACTTTTTAGTACTCGGGTGTTACCTTGAGGACCTAGCTTAGAATAAGCGAAAACTCAATTTGTCCAAACGCTCACCTTTATTCTAGCTTGAATTGGTAGTTGGGGGCAAAGATTAAGCCATCCAACCATCTATTTTCAAAATGGACCTTCACATCAACTAAGAAGCCTATCTTTAAGAGTTTATTCTCCTTAAATAGAAAGGATCTAACCTTACACCTTAAACTAGAAGTTGTGACTATGAAGTCCACTTTTTATCAGCTTCATACTTGAATGGAGAACAATACACCAATAGAATGTGAGGGGGCACCAATTTTAGGATTTCAAGCACTCTAATAAATGAATAAAACCACACCTAAAACACATAATCTAACTAATCAGCACTTAACTAGCTATTAAGTTCCCTTTAGAGTTGATTGGGAATCCATAGGAAACCTGAATATCGGACATAGAGGCAATCTGACCGTCCAATCGATAGAAATCAGTAATAAAACTAAAAAATGCAAACATTGTTTGGCATATGCATGTAAGAAGACATCAATGTAAAATAGATGGTGGCCCTAAGTGGCTCTCCAGTTGATGAACGGTTCTGATCGTGGGATCGAGCCATAGATCCCCGTCGAATCGATGATGATTAGCACTTAAAGGCCATATTTCAGTTGAGCTGGCCCACCTGAGTTTAGGATTTGCCTCTTCCTTTAGGCTGGGTCGTAACTCAACTGGACAAAATGAACGAGCGGAGCGGATTTGTTGGATTCATCATGGTGGACTCACTATAAAGCACGTGCACACGAGAAGGGTGCGCACTTGATGTGCACTGGATCAAGAATTCCGGTCAACAGGGTTTGACCTGTCCCTCTTTCAAAAACTCTCTCCACCCATGCTCGGATGAATGGACAACGTCCATTTGGGACATGTTGTGGCCCAACATGATCACTCGATTGGACGATCCAAACCATCCATCATGTTCAGGGTGAGGGCTCGACCAAACCCCATCTGATTCCGCACATTGTCTAACATGTACATGCGCACAATCTCTAGCATAAACAGAGTTATGTAAGACTGTTTTACTGAAAATGGAAACTATGTCAGCTTCGAGCTGGCAATCCACGTGAGATGGCTCCTACAGCATCCCGACCCACTATTGAGAGCCATCCTAACCCTCCATGCTAAAGCTTTCATGAAGTTATGGCTTGAGCTTTCTACTGTCACCACCATGTGATGATAATGAAAACCGTCAGTAGGGTGTTAATGATCACTCATTTGGTGGCCCCCATAATGACCATGGGACCTATCCACGTCATTCATTGGCCTCTGATCATTGGATCAGCCTATAAAGATGTCTGCTAGGGCGACCCATCTCGAAAGGAAAAAGAGAGAGAGAGAGAGAGAGAGAGAGAGAGAGAGATGAGAAAAAGAGAGAGAGTTGTGTGTGCCATCGTGCTGCACCAACTCAGTCAAGCCAACTTGGGTCCAGACATTGCTGGAAGTAGTAAAGGAAGAGGAGAAGAAATCAAAGAAGAAGAGAGAAAGCAGAAGAAGGGAGAAGATGGAGAGATAAAGAAAGAAAGAAAATAGATAGGGGACAAAAGGAGAGGACACTTGCTATTGTACCACCTCGACTCGATTCGCTGGGTTGCGAGTTGGGTATGGTGTGTTGAGGCTGAGTCCAAGCACACTCCAGCCATCTCAGAAAGGAGAAAAATAGAAAAATATATATTGAAGAGTGGGGCTGGTCAGCTCATGCAGATCTGCAACTCGGGTTTGCCAAGTTCGGGGTGCATCAGCTCGCTGAGTTGATCAGAATTTTAGCAAGTTGAGCCAGGCATTCGCTATCGACGCATGGTCTACTATTGGGTTGGCCATGAACTCAATGCCATGTGTGTATGTAAACACTGCTATTAGTCTCGAGGATCTAATGAATCATGCAGCTAGTTCGGGACTGAGTTGTGACTGTATAATCGCTGAGTTGTTGTTTCATAAACTCAGTGAGTTGGGTTAATTTTGTGCTGGCATGGGAAGTCAACGGTGGAAGAACCATGGGAGAGAGTTGTTGTGGAGTTTTTTGTCGAGTCGAGATGCTTATATAGATCTTGACTAACTGTCAAGTCATTTTAACAAGTTCAGGGTTGCTGGATGGTGCAGAGAAGAGAGAGAGAGAGAGAGAGAGAGAGAGAGAGAGAGAGAGAGCAAGAAAGAGGAGGAGAGAGAGACAGAGGAAGAAAACCAAGGGAGAAAGAGAGGGAGTTTGGGTTCGCGACTGCTAAGTTGACTCAACTGAAACCGAGTCCAGCCAAGTCAAGTTGGATTTGGGCCTGGTCCAGGCCTAGCTGGACATTCCGACATGGGATGAGAAAGGAGTATGTGGTTACCGACTCGGTGATTAAGATGTAAGGCCGATTTTGGGTTGACTCAGTTAGTGCTAAGTGGTGCTTAGACCCAAATCTGGGTTGGGTTAACTCAGTGAGATAAGTAAGTAGCATCTCCTTATCTTAAGTTCTAAAATTATGATAGATGAAAGCATTTAACTCTAAATCTTAGCATCTCCATATCTTAAGTTCTAAAATTATGATAGTTGAAAGCATTTAACTCTAAATCTTATTTGAGCATGTAGGAATTCTAAATGTCTCTTGAATAGGATAGAGCCAACCTCTTACGATTCCAATTGAGTAAGATTCAATTCTAAGAAGCATACACCATCTAGCGATGTGAACCAAACTATAAGGTGAGGACTCACCCTTTAAGTTTCCCACTTAATTTCATCAATCCAGACATAGATGATGATATGATTTCTATCATTGAGTTACTTACTTCACTATATGAATATGCTAATTTGTTGCACAATTGATTCCTGTGTTAGATAATGGACATGTCTCTTTAATTATAACAAGAATAAATGATTTGATGATAACATGCTATTTTTAGTTGTACATCTATTAATTAATTGTATGTTTGCCACTTGCATTTAAGTAATGGAATGAATGGAACTTGTCATGTACTTACCATCATGCAGTCCATATTTGACTTATGCGGCTTGGATCGTACATCTTCCTTACATGGCCTGGATGCACATTGCCTTACATGGCTTGGACCTCATATTTTTCCTTTATGGCTTTCATGGAACATTGGCACCCTTTTGTGGCTTGTTGGTTATATTCGCATATCTTGTTGATTTTCGGATCATTACATGGAGTTTGATATGATTTTCTGGTGGAGCTGAAGTTTGCTTGTCGATTTTCTAGCAATATTACGGAATTCATGCGATTTTCAAATGATGTCGGAGTTTCTATGTTGATTCCCTCTTCATTTTATGGTGTTCAGTTGTATGATGATTTTCAGGTGAAGCTGAAGTTCGCTTATTGATTTTCTAGTCATCTTGTGAAGTTCACATACGATATGATTTTCGGGTAAAGTAGAGGTTTGTATGTTAGTTTTCTAGCCATCTTGTGGTGTTCAGTCCTACTATGATTTCAAGGTGGATCTGAAGTTCACTTCTTAATTTTCTAGCCATCTTGCGGTGTTCACGTACGATATGATTTCTGGGTGGTTTAGAGTTTGTATATTAATTTTCTCTTCATCTTGTGGTGTTCAGTCATACCATGATTTCCGCATGGAGCGGGAGTTCTCTTATCAATTTTCTAGTCATCTTTCAGAGTTCATATATGATATGATTTCTAGGTGAAGTAAATGTTTGGATATTGGTTCTCTCTTCATCTTGCGATCTTCAGCCGTACCATAATTTCTGAGTTGAGCGGGAGTGCGCTTATCAATTTTCTAACCATCTTGTAGAGTTCACGTACAATATAATTTCCGAGTGAAGTAAAGGTTTAAAGGTTGATTTTCTATTCACATTGTGGAGTTCACTTGTACTATGATTTTCGGGTGGAGCAGGAGTTTGTTTATTTATTTTCTAACCATCTTGCGGAGTTCATGTACACTGTGATTTTCGAGTGCAATAGAAAGTTGTATGATTGATTATTTGACTATCTATACACATTCACTTGTATTACGATTGCTATTATATTTTGTTAGTGATGAGATTATGTTGATTGACTTAATTTTTTAGTATATGATCATGATTATGAATTGTGTTGTCTAATATATCTATTCCCATGACTTACGATTTATCCTGCATTGTGACTGATGAGTGTGTAATCTTAGAGGGTACTCCTCACTGCAATATTTGTTGATGCAGGTGTAGAGCGACCCGATGTTGTTAACTAGATTGCTAAAGAAAATCTGGTAGCTGAGGAGCTAGATGGGGTCCCTGCGGCCCATATTAAGCTCCATTATTAGATAATAGATTTCTATTTTTATTTCATGAACTTTGTTATTTGGGATTGTATAAGTCCTGTATAGGTGCTACATTTGGATATTTATGGTGACTGGAATGTTTTATACAATGCATGGTTTACTCCGCTTCGTTTACTCTTAACTCTGATTTATGACAAAGCGGTTTAGGTTTAGACGGTATTTTAAAGGCTAACACTCGGGTTTTTAGAGAACGAGTCATATACTCGGGTTTCAAACAACCGGGGCGTTACATGTGGACAGTGCTACCATACTTTGCTTCTTTAAATTCGATGTTAATGTTGTCGATCCAAGATAGAAAGCATAGCCTATGATACTCTTTCTTTCATCTTGGTCACCACCCCAATCATTATCAGAGTATCCATATAGAATTGCATCATCATCGTATGGATAAAAGAGATCGAATTCAATAGTCCCTTTAATATACATCATAATTCTTTTCATAGCTAGCCAATGTGACTCTTTTGGCGCTTTCATATACCAGCTTAGAAGCCCAACACTATAAACTATATCCGGCCTAGTGACTGTGAGGTACCTTAGGCTTCCGATTAGGCTCTGATACTAGTTTATAGTCACTATTATTGGCTTTTCTATACCATTACCAGGACAACTTTATGATTGAAGGGGTTGGACGGCTTAGATGGGAAGATAGGTTTCCCAAGTGTTGTTGTTGTATCGTGCACAACAAGAAGGTGACAATCTGTTTTGTTGCTGGCTTCAGCCAGTCACAGAGAGAGAAATGATCTTTTCTTTTTTTCTTTTGCAAAAGAAGCTTCTGGAATTACTTTTTCATTTTCATTGCAATAAACGGATACAGGGAAGCCAATTTATAGGCATGTGTAGTCATTGTAAAATTACAAAATTGTCCATTCTACATGCATTTAACATTTATTAGGTGCATGTAACAGAACTTGGGAATACCAGCAACTTGAAACTGTGGAGGCTAGAAGATTCTTTTAGAAGTGTATCAATAGTCCAAATTTAAGGGATTATATCAAGGGTCTAGATGACAGGGTAGTCCAAAATGACTGTTTGGTTTTGGCGTTTCCAATAAAGGTGACCCTAGAATGAAAAAGGATATATGATAGATAAGATCAGGACTGATCATGGCAAAGAATTTAAGAATGACTGATTCCAAGAATTTTATGATAAATCTCGAATTCAGCATGAATTCTCAGCTCTGAAAACTCCACAATAAAATAGAGTTGCTCAAAAAAAGAAGGTGCTTCAAGAGATAGCCTCGGTAATATTTAACAACAAAGACGTATCCAAGAGTTTCTGGGTGGAAGCTGTTAATATAGCTTACTACACTATCAATAGAGTCTACTTAAGAGCACGAGTGGATAAAATAGCATATGAGTCGTGGAATGGAAGGGCACTAAGTGTCAAATATTTCAGGGTCTTCGATAGTAAATGCTACATCCTTAAAGAACGAGAAAACTTAGATAAATTCGACCCTAAGAGAGACGACATAATATTTTTAGGATACACTTTAAATAGTCAACCTTATAGAGTGTACAATCTTAGGACCCTGGAA
Organism: Magnolia changhungtana; assembly: GCA_030180095.1. Taxonomy (NCBI): domain Eukaryota; kingdom Viridiplantae; phylum Streptophyta; class Magnoliopsida; order Magnoliales; family Magnoliaceae; genus Magnolia; species Magnolia changhungtana. The sequence goes on along the minus strand of JASAUF010000101.1, from coordinate 3,146,962 downwards.
CTACAAGAATTAGTCAATGCAGTTGGTGATGACCAACCACATGACAAATTTGATCCTAAGAAGGATATGGATGAAGAGATGGGTCTGAGAGAAATAGGTAAATCTGATAAAAGACCTACTTCTCCACGAGTGTCTCAACCCTTGGGTGATCTTCCGATTATCAAGGATCATCCTCTCAATCAAATCATTAGAGATTACCTGTGTGAAAACCATAAGGCAATTCGAGACTATAGATAGTCATCTCTCCTTCACCTCCAAGATTAAACTGAAAAATGTTATAGAAGCTTTATAAGATGAATATTAGATATTAACTATACAAGAAGAACTACAACAATATGAGAGAAATGAGGTGTGGGAACTAGTTCCTAGGCCACATAACACAAATATCATCGGACCAAATGGCTATACAAGAATAAATCTAATAAATTCGTCAATGTGGTGAGAAATAAAATTAGATTACTTGCGCAGGGCTACTCTCAAATTAAGGGATTTTATTTTGATGAAACATTTGCCCCTATAGCGCGACTTGAGCATATTTAAATTCTTATGTACATAGCTTATGCTTTATAATTTAAACTATTTTAGATGGATGTAAAAAGTTCCTTTTTAAATGTTGTACTCAAGGAAGAAGTATACGTAGAGCAACCAAAGGAATTTGTTGATAAAAAATATTCTCATCAAGTGTACAGGTTGAGGAAAGCACTTTACGGTCATAAATAAGCCTCACGTGGATGGTATGAATGGTTAATTCAATTCTTGATTGACCACAAGTTCACTAAAGGGAGTGTGTGTTGAGACTCAAATATTGCATATTTAACCCTTCAATTACATTAGTTTTCCTGGCATTTAATTGATAATTTGATTTAATTATCTACGTTTTTGTCATGTGAAGTGATTGGGAAGCTTATGATAAATATGTGCTTAAAAGGATGGATTTAGAGCTCAAAAGAATATAATAAAGAATTGGAGATTTGGAATTCATTACCGAAGAATTCACATGCCAAAGATACAAGGAAACCAAGTGACAAATGAAGAGAATTGAAGATTTGAAGTGAAGAAAAGGAATCTTGAAAATCGTCCTGAAAAAAAAAAAAGATATTCTGAAATTTCGAAGCCAGAAAAACAAAGTTCTGAAATAATTCCAAAACAGACTTCGATTCCATCGAAGTGTCATCGAAGGTGCAATCGAAGCTAGTTCGATCAATCGAGAACTTCAGAAATTTTTAAGCCAAACTTGCCAGACAGTTCTAGAGTATTTTCGATGGCATCAAAGACAATTTGATGGCATCGAAGGTGCAATTGAAGGTGTTATGTAGATTTTACGCAGAGTGCGTTAATTTGAGACGATTTGTGAATTTTTCCAACTCAGTGCGAAAGTTGGAGTTCCACAACTGTAAATAGGTGTCCCTAAAATGCTCTAAAGCATCTTCTAGTTTTTGGAAAGGTTACAAGGAGCATAACAAAAGGGTAGAGCAGACGCCAAAGATTTTTTCTTTTTTCCTAGTTTATTTATCATGTTTTGTTTAAGAGATTTGGTTTCAATCATGTCTATGGTGAAATAAATATCTTAGCTAGGGCTAAGAGGTGAAGCTTGTAGCTTGTTGGGATATTTATCTTTCTTTGATTCTTGTTTATGTTGAACATCATAGATTTCTAGTTTGAATTTAAGGAATATTTTCAGTTTTCTATGATTTATTGTGACTCAAGTTACAATAGATGTTATGATAGCTTTGAATATCTTTTTTTCCTATTTTGAGATTGTGAGATTGGTAAAACTCGTGATTCATCATCGTCTCGTGGGCATGGTGGATGCATGAATTCCCTTCCAATCATTACAGTACTCCTTCATTGAGGACTAGATCAATAAAAAGTTCAAAGATTTGATTTAATTGCTTAATCTTTCAAATGGATAGGATAGGACTCTGATTCCAATTGTGTTTGTTAAATCAAGTAAGGTAACATCTTGATGGCTACAAGTGGACCCTTGGTGCTCTAGTTTCCTTTTGATTATTGATACTTTATTCATAATTCCTCTTAACTATTCCAGAATTTAATTTAGATCTTTTGCTAGTTCTAGTTCTAGTTATTTTCAGATTATGTACAAGTTTAGTCCTGTGGATTCGACCTCGGTCTCACCAAGTTATTACTACATCGTGATCCTGCACTTGGGGTTGTGAACAAGTTTTTTGCACCGTTGTTGAGGACTACGGCTATGTTTTTCTAAGATTATTTGGTATTAAAATTAGGTTAAGATTAGGGTTAATTTTTTTTATTAGGATTTTTCAGGATCTGTTTTTAGAAACTATCATTATTTTCTATTTCGTAGGATCCTAACATAGCAACTCTAATCCGGTAACCTCTTCCACAACTCTCTCTTATCTTCTTTTTTTTTTTTTTTTTTTCTTTTTTAGTTTTAATTGTTTGGTTACTTGAGGGATTCGAGTGTTAATGCCCAAGTGGGTTCGTGACAACACTCTTCGTCTCTTGAGTGAAGGAGGATTGGTTAAAGGGTTGCCTATCCATCACCGGATTAGACATCACTTAAGATCCTCTGAGTTAATAGAAGTGATGACTGCACATCAACCTCAACACCCAGTTGAGGAAGCCCAGGATGAGAATGAGGTGCATCATGCACCCCCGCCTCGTACTCTATGAGATTATTTACAATCGGTGGGGGTGAGCACACCTTCCTGCATGATTTTTCCTGACAATGCAGGAAATATGGATATCATGCCAGGAGTGATCCAACTCCTTCTGAAGTTCCATGGACTTGAATCTAAAAGTCCATACCTACACATGAAAGAGTTTGATGAGATAATAGCCACTCTACACTTCCTTAACATGTCTCAGGACACGATCTGACTGAAACTCTTTCCCTTCTCCTTAAAAGAGAAAGCTAAGGTGTGGTTGCACTCATTACATCCATGATCCATTGGCATATAGAACGACATGACAAGGCAATTTATAAAGAAATTCTTTTCATACCATAAGATGAACACCATAAGGAAGTCAATCATGAACTTCGCCCAAAAAGAAGATGAGACCTTCTTCTAATGTTGGGAAAGGTTCAAGGATCTTGTCAATTCATGCCCACAACATGGATTTGAAAGATGACACATAACAAACTTCTTCTACGATGGACTGACGTCTCCTATATGTCAATTGGTTGAGATGATATGTAATGGGGAATTCATGAACAAGAATGTCGATGATGTGTAGGATTACTTTGACAAACTTGCTAAAAATGCACAATCATGGGACATCTCCCCAAGACCTAATACCACTTCTAAGCCTACTCAATCAAAGGAGAGGGGTAAAATATATATTTTGAAAGAGGAAGATGATATAAATGCTAAAGTGGTCAATCTCACAAGGAAAATCAAGGCCATGGAACTTAAGAAGGCAATACCTATCAAATCCGACAAGACTGTGGAAGTTATTTGTGGTATTTGCTTGCAACATACATACAACTAAAAATTTCCCAACAATTCCTGCTTTTTAAGAGGTATTGAATAAACAATCAAATGTCGTAAACAACTACCAAAGACCTTTTAGTAGACCCACCTTAAATACATATAACTCAAGTTGGAGGAACCAACCAAATTTCAGTTGGAGGAACGGACAAACTGCTACTCCTCAAGGGATCCTTAACCAATTTCTGGATTAACGGAAACCTCAAGAGGATCCGATCTTAAAACATATGCAAAACCAAGAGCTTTTTAATCAGGACATATTGCAAGCCTTTCAAGACCTTATAAAGGCCATACAAGGGCTTGAGACAAAAAATTCGATTGGGGAGAAAGGGATCCTTCCAGCCCAGCCTCTCCCAAACCCTAAACCGCAATATGAAATAAGTGACTCAAGATCTTTAAATCAAATAGAGTAAGCTAAGTCTATCATCACTCTTAGGAGTGGGAAGATCATTAACAAAACCATTTTGGCGAGGGGTAAAAAGCCTAAGGACTTGGAAGAAACTAAGAATGATAGACCTGACAATGTCCCACATAAGAAAGAACCGAAAAAAGTGAGAAAACCGATTGCACCATTCCCCAAGCGATTGATTGCACCAAAACCTCTAGCTAACTCACAGGATATTCTAGAAGTGCTGAAACAAGTGAAAGTCAACATCCCTCGGCTGGACGCTGTGAAACAAATCCTCTCTTATACTAAATTTTTGAAAGATTTATGTACAACCAAGGGATGACATAGTATTCAAAAGAATATTTTTCTGATAGAAAACGTAAGTGTCATCCTCAAACAAGATGTGCCACAAAAATATAAAGACCCTGGTAGCCCAACTATTACCTGTATAATTGAGAATCACCAGATTGAGTGTGCAGTTCTTAACTTCGGAGTGAGTGTTAATTTGATTCCTTTCTCGGTATACGAATAATTGGGTCTAGGTGAATTAAAACTCACCCGAACCACATTACAACTTGTTGATCGTTCGGTTCGTGTATTGAGAGGGATGATTGAGGATGTGTTGGTATAGGTTGATAAAATCTACTATCCAGTAAATTTTATTATTCTGAATACTCAACCCATCATTTATGTGACCACTCAGATTCCCGTCATCCTTGGTCGCCTTTTCCTTGCTACATACAATGTTATCATCAACTGTAGGAATGGATTTATGAATTTGTCTTTCGGGAATATGATGTTGGAGCTCAATATCTTTTTTAACATGGGCAAACAGTAAGAGGATGTTGATGATATCCACGACATTAACTTGATAGATTCTTTCGTGGAAGATAGAGCACTCATAACTCTATTCTCTGACCCTCTAGAGATATGCTTGGCCCACTCCCCTGATTTGGATGATGACACAATTAGGGAGATGGATGTCATGCTTGATGTTGTGCCGGTACTTGAAGTTAACCAATGGAAGCCACAATTTGAGAAATTGCCCCAAACCAATGTAGTGCCTCTACCGTCTAGCCTCAAAGCACCGAAGCTTAACCTAAAACCCTTGCCCGCTGATCTCAAATATGTCTACTTAGGTTAAGATGAGACATACCCAATGGTAATTTCTTCCCACCTTGAGAAAGAACAAGAGAGTATACTTATTTCTACTCACATTTAGCATAAAGGAGCCCTTGGATGGTCAATTGTGGATCTCAAGGGAATTGATCATTTTGATTTGTACTCACCACATTTATATAGAGGATAATGCAAAAACTTCCTGACAATTATAACGTCGATTAAATCCAAACATGAAAAAGGCGGTTAAGGGAGAAGTGTTTAAGTTATTGGATGTGGGTATCATATACCCTATATTCAATAGTCAATGGGTGAGTCCAACTCAGGTGGTTCCTAAGAAGTCCGGAATCACCATCGTAGACAATACCGACAATGAACTCGTGCCAACTAGAGTTACTACTGGTTGGAGAATGTGCATTGACTATAGAAAATTGAATACTGTTACAAGGAAGACCACTTTCCTTTGCCCTTCATTAATCAAAATTTAGAAAGGCGAGCTGGTCATTCTTAATGTTGCTTCCTTGACGAGTATTTGGGCTACAATCAAATAGAAATAGCCCTTGAAGATCAGGAGAAGACAACGTTCAGATGCCCCTATGACACCTTTGCTTACCATTCGGATTGTGTAATGCCCCCACCACCTTTCAGCGATGCATATTAAGTATATTTTCTAACTTGGTGGGGCAATATTTAGAGGTCTTCATGGATGACTTCTCTGTTTTTTGTCCATCCTTCACCGATTGTTCGGAAAATCTTAAAATGTGCTGAAGCGATGCAAAGAAAAGAATTTGGTTCTGAATTTGGAAAAATGCAATTTTATGGTTCCCAAGGGAATTGTGCTTAGACACATAATTTCGTTCAAGGGAATTGAGGTAAACAAGGCAAAAATTGATCTTATCTCTAACCTACCTCCACCCAAATCGTACGTGACGTGCGATCCTTCCTAGGATGCGCTGAATTCTATAAACGATTCCTAAAAGACTTTAGCCACCTCTCTCATCCTTTATGCAATCTACTTCAAAAGGATGAACCATACGAGTGGACTGAGAAATGCCAAGAAGCCTTCACTAAGCTCAAAGGCATGTTGACTACTACACCTATCATGCAGCCACCCAATTGGAGCATACCATTTGAGATTATATCCAGTGCATCTGACTATGCTATTGGGGCGGTGTTAGGCCAGAGAATAGAAAAGAAGCCCTATGCGATTCATTATGTAAGTAGAACTCTAAATTCGGCCCAAGTGAACTACTCTACTACAGAGAAGGAACTCTTACCTGTAGTGTTCGCTTTAGACAAATTTAGGTCCTACTTGATTAGATCTAAGACCACCATTTACACTAATCATATGACGTTGATGTAACACCCCGCACATCTAGTAAACGGGTGTTACCACTTAAACCTACATCACTGGAAATCCTGAGTTAATTAACCAAACAACTTATACTCAACATGTGTAGGATGGAGCTTACAGTCATCGTTAAAGCCACCTATCAAGGGCCACTAGAAATCGAACTACACTCTACATCAGTTAAGAAGGTAATCTCGATCAAGTACTTTAAGTCAGGATGGTTTCTAAATCAACTAGTTGTAGCAATACTCTAAAGATCGATCTTCAAAGGCCAGCAGATAGCCAGCCAAGCATCACTGTGCCTTAAACCCATGATTAGCCATTGAATTTAAGTATTGAGTCGATCCATCCATCGGATTAGCGTACATGAGGCTAAATAAAGCCTGGGGCATGTGATATGACCCACCTGGGCCTTAGCCCCGCCCCAAATTGGGCCGGAACCCTAAGTGGGGCCCCCAAGATGATTGGACGGAGCAGATCCAACATAACCATCACAATGGACCCCACACAGTGTGCGAGTGCACCTCGTGTACTCGTGCATAAAGTGCACTGGACGGCCAGGGTGGTCAAAGCATCGCTAACTCGACGAACTATGAAAAAAGGGAGAAATTCTCCCACTGCAGCGAGGCAGACCGAGCTTGGTGCATTCGCATGGGATGTGGCCCACCTCTGGCCACCTTTCGTGAGATCCAGACCGTTCATCAGTTTACACCCTCCAAATGACCGCAATCATGTCAGTCATTCAGGCCCAAGAATTCGTGATCATGCACGGGTAAGGGATGACGGGAAAATGTCCACTTGGGACGAGTTGTTGCTCCTTTCGAGCCACCCTTCAGAAAATCTGAACCGTCCATTGGTTTAGAGAGCTTCGGACGACCAGTTTTATACCGGGCATCCAAACTGTTAGTGCTATGATTTCATATCCCTTTGGTTGTCAAATTTTGTAGTGCCAAAACCTATATGTATTGTACTTCTTGTGTTTCTTGTTTGTGACTACACACTGCTTCAAGACAAGATCATGAATGAAGAATGTTTTCAAGACAAGATCATAAATGAAGAATGTTTGCAAGACATGTCATGGATGAAGTCTACAAGAATAGAAGACTTCAAGTTTGCTTCTAACAAGTTCAAGATTAGAAGACTTTATCAAGACAAGTCAAGAAAGTACCAAGCTCTAGAAAGCCGTCAACTTGATTCAAGCTTCTCCTTCAAGATCATCTGAGAATACAAACCTTCAAGACTTCAATGTTCATCTCACTTCAAGGTTTGTTTAACCTTAGATTGACCTTAGGTTGGTCTGTATGATAGGTCATTCTGGATACATAATCTGAATATTTTAATATGCTTGTTATGACTGTTCTAAGACCAGTCCTAGAAATCTTAAGACCGGTCCTAGCTTTGCTTCGACCAGTCTCAGATTTCTCAGGACTAGTCCTAGGTTGTTACAGATTTTCAGATTTTCCTGGTTGTCCTTCGACCAGTCCTGGACTTGCTTCGACCAGTCCTGGGAAGTTCTACGATTCATCCTTCGACCGGTCGTAGTCCTACGACTTGAACTCCAGCGACCTATCTAGGGTCCTACGACCAGTTGTAGGTGACACACGACCAGTCGTAGGTGGCCAACGACCGGTCGTAGGTTACCTAAGACCAGTCGTAGGAACAACTAATCTAATCCCGCGGAAATCTTTTAAAATCTTTGAAGCTACGACCGGTCCTAGGGATCCTAAGACCAGTCGAAGATGGGATTTTTTCAGGTTATAAATAATGCATGAATTTCAGAGTTTTAGACATTCCATTACATTCAATTCAAGCGATTTAAGGCTATACTCTGAGATAAGTTGTGATTATTTTTTTAAGCTACTGTGCATATTTAATATTCCTTTTGTTAGCATTATTCTATTGTGATTTTGATCCACATTCCAATCTCATTTAGAAAAGAGGAATTTGTGATATTCCTTCTTCTGGGATCAAAATCAAATAGACCTTGCTGTTCTTGATTTAATCTAAAATCAATTAGACATAGAACCATTCTTTAAGTGAGTATTGGACATTGACCGACGTAACATACATCTACTCCGATTGGTTCTATTGGGCTACTTCAAAAGGAGATCCTGGTATTTTACTTTGTAATTTACTTTATCTGGTTTTGTTTGAGATTTGCCAGAAAAATCTCATTGTATTGGTTATCTGAGGAGAGCCAGAAAACTTAGATTGTGAGGAAGCCCGAGATAAAAAGACACAATTGTGAAGGTTTTGGGTGAACCTGTGAAAACCTATTTTAAGAGTGCATGCTAATATCCCCTGTGTGAGGATATTAGGAGTGGAGTACCATTCTGTGTGGCTGTTGGCTAACAGTTGATGAACACACAGGCGAACCACTATATATCGTTGTGTTGTGGATGTGCTTGATTTCTTTATTCATTTATTCCTTCAGTATTGTGGATTGCTTTTGTGGATGAATGTTGTAATTTTCATTTCAAGCAAGTGTGGTTGAATGGTGTAATAACTTAGGATTTATTTTTGTAAGTTATTCCTGATTTATTTTCCATATCATTTGTGATTTCTAGATTGTTCTAGAAATAAGGTTGTCCTACCATAAGCCATTGGTTTTTGGTGTAAGGTTGTCCTTAGAACTGATTCAGTATTATTCTCATATTTCATGTGCTTTGAGATTGTTATTATTTCAGCATTGTTATTTATATCTTTTATTATTCCGATGTTTTAAGTTTTATTTGGCATTGCCCTATTCACCCCCCCCCCCCTCTAGGGCATATAGCTTGGCCCTTTCAAGTGGTATCAGAGCGAAATAGCTCGTGCTTATTACTTATTTATTAGATTTATTTCCTGAGCTAACGATCTAAGATATATTAAGATGTCAAATTTTGAAAGCCTATTTGTCACTAGGCCACCACCCTTTAATGGCACAAACTATGCCTATTGGAAAGCAAGGATAAGAATCTTTCTCAAATCCATGGATGAAAGTGTGTGGCTGGCCACAGTGAATGGATGGAAACTACCTATCACTGAAGTAACTGATGAAGATGTTCAAAATCAATGAAAGTAATATCTTATGCCCTTTGGACCACACTTCAGAAAAGTGAGAGTAGTGCCAATGCAAAAGCACTAAATGCAATTACTTATGCATTGTCACTAGATGAATTCAAAAGAATCATCTCATGTGAAAATGCTAAACAAGCATGGGATCTTTTAGAAATGACACACGAGGGTACATCAATTGTCAAGAAATCTAAAGTCCAACTCCTCACAACTAAATTTGAAGAAATTCATATGGAGTAGAATGAAATGTTTATGGACTTCTACACTAGATTGAATGACATTGTAAACTCAATGTGGGGTCTTGGTAATAGAATCCCAGAAAGTAAAGTGTGTGCAAAGATACTACGCTCACTTCCTGAACGGTTCAATTGAAAAGTAACCGCGATTCAAGAACTTCGTGATACGGATAACATGAGGGTTGAGGAACTAGTTGGTTCTTTACAGACCTACGAATTGAACTTTAAAGCTCCAAAAGGAAAATCAATTGCTCTCAAATCATCTAAAAATATTCCACAAGAGAGCACTTCGGACTTTGAAAATTCCGAAGATGATATGGCACTTTTTGTAAAAAGGTTTTATAAAATTTTTAAAAATAAGAAAAAAGTAGATTTTCAAAAATCAAACGATAAGAGACAATCTAAACCTAGAGCTCTAAAATCTTTGAAAGATAGTCAATGTTTCAACTGTCAAGAGTATGGGCACTTGGCTAACAAATGTCTTAAAAAGGACAAATCAAAAAGGAAGAGTATGTTGGCTACTTGGGATGAATCATCTGATTCGGAATCCTCTTAAATCGAAGATTAAAAACAAGTCGGGAGATGATATTAAAGCCCTTATGACTCTAGCCAAAGTCACTTTTTCAGATTATGATGAAGTAACTAGCGAAGAGAATCTAAATAGTGATTACGACAATGAAGATGATCTTCAGGATGCATACAATGCCCTTTATAAGGAAAGTTGTAAAATTGCTGTCAAGCTTAAACTACAAAAGGAAAAATTTTCTAAACTTAAAGAAGATTATGAGTCTCTTGTTTTAGAAAAATATCATATTTCTGATTTTTTTGAAAAGACCAAACGTGATTGAAAAAGCAAAACCTCCCAAGTTGATGATTTGAAATCCGAGAACGAGAAACTCAAAAATGAAGTAGCTTCTCTTTTGAGTTTGAAAGACACTTGGAGATATGCCCAAGGTGATCCTAAATTAGAAAAATTGTTATCCAGATCAAGAAAATGTGGCGATCGATCCGGGTTGGGCTATGATAAGAATACTTCTCCTAAACAAAAGAATGCTGCTCCTAAGTTTGTGAAATGAGAGTCTTCGAACTCAAAAGTAAAGAATACTTATCAAGGTCTTCCAAAAAATTCGAGGACCCTTCAAAAACCTAAAAATAACCATGCCAACTTCAATCTTCAAAACTGAAATCCTTTGGTTAAAAAGATTAATGATCTTCTCAAGGAGCTATTGAAATTTAACTCTATAGGTCTTTCGTATAACAACAGACAGAAAAAGTCCAACTACACTCCTAAACCCAAAACAGTACTGAAATGGGTTCCTAAAGTTGGCTGCTTGGTTGCCCACACTGCTTTCAAAGCTACAAGCCATTCAAAGTGGTACCTAGATAGTGGTTGCTCCAGGCATATGTAGGCGACAAAGCTTTATTCACCGATCTAAAAGATAGGACTGATGGGTCAGTCACTTTTGGTGATGGAAGCAATTACAAAATCATTGGCCAAGGTACGGTTCAGCTTTATAACCTTCCCTTATTTAAAAATGTATTGTATGTTGAGGGCTTGAAACACAACCTACTGAGTATATCTCAGATATGCGACAACAACCATAATGTAAAGTTTTCTAATCAAGGTTGTGAGATTGTTAATAAAGAGGGTTCTGTTATATTAACTGGTCGCAGAACTTCAAAAACTGCTACATCGTTAGTGATGCAAGCTCATCTACTCAATCGTGTTGCATGGTCCATACTGATGAGATTGAATTATGGCATAAACGCCTTGGACATGTACACTACCGGAACTTGTTTAGATTGAGCAAAAGAGAACTTATAAGAGGTCTACCCAAATTATAAAAAGTAGACAAAATATGTGGTGAATGCCAGTTGGGCAAACAGATTAGGAGCTCTCACAAGAAAGTGAACTCCAATACCACATCTAGACCTCTCGAGCTTCTCCACATGGATCTCATTGGACTAACCAAAACGGAGAGTCGAGGTGGTAAAAAATACATCTTGGTTATCGTAGATGACTTTACTAGATTCACTTGGTATCGTTCTTAAAAGACAAATCTGAAACCCTAGATGAAGTAAAGAAGATCATCAAACGAATCTAAAATGAAAAAGGTTCTCAAGTTTATAAGATCCGTAGTGATCATGGATCTGAATTCGAAAATAGTAGTTTTGAGAAATTCTGTAGCGATCAGGGAATATCACATGAATTCTCTGCGCCCAAAACTCCTCAATAAAATGGTATAGTTGAGAGAAAAAATAGAGTGCTTCAGGATATGGCTAATGTCATGTTAAATAGTATGAAGCTCTCCAGAAATCTTTGAAGCAAGCAATTAATCTTGCTGCTACATTATTAATCGTGTTTATACTAGTAAATCTGAAAATAAGACTGCTTATGAGTTATGGTTCGAAAAGAAACCTACTGTCAAATACTTTCGAATTTTTGGCAGTAAGTGTTATATTTTACGAGATCGTGAAAATTTGGGAAAATTTGATACGAAGAGTGATGAAGGTATTTTCCTTGGATATTCCTTAAACAGTCGAGCCTATAGGGTTCTAAATAAAAGAACAGGTTTGATTCAAGAGTTCATCAGTGTGGTCATTGATGTTCATTTGAATACACTTGCTACGAGTTCAGATGATGATAAAATTCTTATAATCGACAATCAAGATACCTCTTCAACTCAATCTGAACCTAGGACTGTCAAAGATCATCCAACCAATCAAATCCTTGGAAACCCTCTCACTGGAGTTCGTACACGCAAACAACTTGAAAACATATGTAATTATGTTTGTTTTACATCCCAAATAGAACTGGTCAATGTAAAAGAAGCTCTTTCTGACGAAAATTGGATAGTAGCTATACAGGATGAACTTAATCAATTTGTTCGTAATGATGTCTGGTATCTTGTTCCTAAACCTAAAGATAAACACATTATTGGAACAAAATGGATCTTTAAAAACAAGTCTGATGAACTTGGAAATATTATACGAAAAAAGGATAGACTGGTTGTACAAGGGTACACTTAGATTGAAGGCATCGATTACGATGAAACCTTTGCTCTAGTCGCTCACCTTGAATCTATCAGACTTTTTATTTCCATCGCTTGCTTTAGAAAGTTTAAAATTTATCAGATGGATATAAAGAGTGCCTTCTTAAATGGCAATTTACATGAAGAAGTTTATGTAGAACAACCCTCAGGGTTTGAAGACCCCAAGCTTTCTGATCATGTATTTCGTCTCAAAAAGGCTCTCTATGGTCTGAAACAAGCGCCCATGGCATGGTATGAAAAATTGACTAAATTCTTACTTAGTCATAGTTTTCAAGTGAGAAGTGAAGATAAGATGCTATTTGTTAAGAAACATAATAATGAAATTTTAATGGTTCAAATCTATGTAGACGATATTATTTATGGATCAACTTGTTCTAACATGTCTATTGAGTTTGCAGAGTTGATGAAATCAAGATTCGAAATGAGCATGGTTGGTGAACTAAATTACTTCCTAGGGCTACAAGTAAAACAACAACCTGATGGAATCTTCATTTCTCAAACCAAGTATGCTACAAACTTGGTTAAAAGGTTTGGATTTGAGAATGGTAAAAAATTTGATACTCCTATGAGTACAACCTTGAGACTCTCAAAAGACTCTACATGTAAAGATGTAGATCCTAAGCTATATCGTAGTATGATTAGTAGTTTATTATATCTAACTGCTAGTAGACCTAATATTGCTTTTAGCGTTGGTATTTGTGCGAGATATCAGTCTAATCCTAAAGATTCACATCTCACTGCTGTCAAACAGATTATTAGATATGTCGCAAGTACAACTAATTTGGGTCTTTGGTATCCTTTTGATACTAATGTTAAATTAGCTGGTATTCGATCTTGATTGGGCTACTAATATTGATGATAGAAAATCAACCAGTGGTGGTTGTTTTTACATTGAAAACTGTTTGGTTTCTTGGTTTAGCAAGAAGCAAAGCTCAATATCACTTTCCACTGCTGAGGCTGAGTATATCGCAGCAGGATATGCATGTACTCAACTCATATAGATGAAACGCATGTTAAGTGATTATGGAATTAATCAAGATTCAATGATCTTACATTGTGATAATTCCAGTGCTATCAATATTTCCAAAAATCCAATTCAGCATTCGCGTACTAAGCATATTGACATTAGGTATCATTACATTCATGAATTAGTTGAAGAAAAAGCTATCTCTTTGGAATATATTCCAACCGATGTCCAACTTGCTGATATATTTACTAAACCGCTCGACAAAAGCAGGTTTACTAAAATGAAATTTGATCTTGGTATGTGCATTTTAAATTGAATATACTTGTTTGCATGTATCATAGTGTACTATATTTTGAATTTTTATGTGTATAAATTTCAATTTTTGTATAAAAATATTTATTTTTGTCGATGATCGACCGGTTGTAGACTGCACTCGACCGGTCGTGAAGATCGTGAGCATCTTATAATTTGGGGAAAATCACTTTCTTCTTCATTTCCTCTTCTTCCTTCGACGAGTCGTGGCTCGACCAGTCTTGAGATTTTGTGATTTTCTTCAAGATAAGTCGTTTTTCTTCATTTTTATTGAAGATTTATGCTTTCTATGCTTTGATTTGTTTATTCCATAAGCTAGATCTCATCTTTTGTTGATTTTTTAGGGTTTCCTCTCTAAAATTCTGATCTAAAGAAACCCACCACTTCTAGTGTTCTTTTTTACTTGCTCCTTGGTAAATCTTATTGAAAATGGATGTTAGAGGGAAAAAGAAAACATCCCGTGGTCCATCTTCATCTAGATCTACATCTATAACAAAACGGCACCTTCGGTCACCCGAAGATGATCCCAATGATGTACGGGATTTACGTAGCCGTAATGTTATCATTGAGCGTCCTGTAAGTCTCAAACACATTGAACAATTTGGGATTGCCCCTCTCCTTGAATCTGTTGGTTGGGTTAACATTTTGTTTTGGGGTGGGCCTGCATACCAGTCCATTGCACAACCTATGGTTGCATGTATCTCTGATTTTTCTCTTGATAATTTAACGTTCTCAATTGAAGCAGGAAATGAAGGGGAAGCAGCTGATCTTCCTCCACAGGCTGATATAAATATGGATGATATATTTAAAGAAATTGAAACTGACTCCCAAAATGATTCTGACTACGATCCCTCTTCTAGTTATGATGCACGTCTAAGTGCATTGGAGGAGAAGGTTGATAACCTGAGTGTAGCCCATGATATGCAATTTAAATATATGCGAAAATATCTTCATCGCATTAATAGGGGCTTACTTCAGATTGATCCAACCATCCCTGCTCCTTCATCTGGATCTGATTAGGTGGATTATCCTTTTTTTTTTAGTTTGTATTATATTTGAATATGATGGATTCTGTATTATTATTACGGTTGATGACTTTGGTTGTGTGTTTGGTTTTATTGTATATCCTTTATTTGGATTGATAACATTGAAGTGTTGTACTAATTTGATAATTAATCTTGACTTTTCATATGGTGTTCTCTTTTCTCCTTTGGCCTTCCCTTGTCATTTTGTGACAAAAAGGGGGAGTAGTATGGAACGGGGGAGAAAGGGAGAGAGTAATTGAAGTAATTGAAAGAGGGAGAATATGGTTGATTGTTTCTACTCACTTAGGGGGAGTAGAGTATTTTTGATGGCTCTGATGGCTCATGATTCATTCTTTATTTTACTCTTATATTAATAAATGTGTTTTGTCACAAATTTGACAAAGGGGGAGATTGTTAGTGCTATGATTTCATATCCCTTTGGTTGTCAAATTTTGTAGTGCCAAAACCTATATGTCTTGTACTTCTTGTGTTTCTTGTTTGCGACTACACACTGCTTCAAGACAAGATCATGAATGAAGAATGTTTTCAAGACAAGATCATAAATGAAGAATGTTTGCAAGACATGTCATGGATGAAGTCTACAAGAATAGAAGACTTCAAGTTTGCTTCTAACAAGTTCAAGATTAGAAGACTTCATCAAGACAAGTCAAGAAAGTACTAAGCTCTAGAAAGCCGTCAACTCAATTCAAGCTTCTCCTTCAAGATCATTTGAGAATACAGACCTTCAAGACTTCAATGTTCATCTCACTTCAAGGTTTGTTTGACCTTAGATTGACCTTAGGTTGGTATGTATGATAGGTCATTCTGGATACATAATCTGAATATTTTAATATGCTTGTTATGACTGTTCTAAGACCAGTCCTAGCTTTGCTTCGACCAGTCTTAGGTTTCTCAGGATCAGTCCTAGGTTGTTACAGATTTTCAGATTTTCCTGGTTGTCCTTCGACCAGTCCTGGACTTGCTTCGACCAGTCGTGGGAAGTTCTATAACTCATCCTTCGACCGGTCGTAGTCCTACGACTCGAACTCCAGTGACCTATCTAGGGTCCTACAACCAGTCGTAGGTCATACAAGACCAGTCGTAGGTGGCCCACGACCGGTCGTAGGTTACCTAAGACCAGTCGTGGGAACAGCTAATCTAATCCCGCGAAAATCTTTCAAAATCTTTGAAGCTACGACCAGTCCTAGGGATCCTAAAACCAGTCGAAGATGAAATTTTCTCAGGCTATAAATAATGCACGAATTTCAGAGTTTTAGACATTCCATTACATTTAATTCAAGCGATTTAAGGCTATACTCTGAGATAAGTTGTGATTATTTTTTAAGCTACTGTGCATATTTAATATTCCTTTTGTTAGCATTATTCTATTGTGATTTTGATCCACATTCCAATCTCATTTAGAAAAGAAGAATTTGTGATATTCCTTCTTCTGGGATCAAAATCAAATAGACCTTACTCTTCTTGATTTAATCTAAAATCAATTAGACATAGAACCATTCTTTAAGTGAGTATTGGACATTGAACGACGTATCATACATCTACTCCGATTGGTTCTACTGGGCTACTTCAAAAGGAGATCCAGGTATTTTACTTTGTAATTTACTTTATCTGGTTTTGTTTGAGATTTGCCAGAAAAATCTCATTGTATTGGTTATCTGAGGAGAGCCAAAAAACTCAGATTGTGGGGGTTTTTGGATTGTGTAAGCCCGAGATAAAAAGACACAATTGTGAAGGTTTTGGGTGAACCTGTGAAAACCTATTTTGAGAGTACATGCTAATATCCCCTGTGTGAGGATATTAGGAGTGGAGTAGCATTCTGTGTGGCTGTTGGCTAATAGTTGATGAACACACAGGTGAACCACTATATATCGTTGTGTTGTGGATGTGCTTGATTTCTTTATTCATTTATTCCTTCAGTATTGTGGATTGCTTTTGTGGATGAATGTTGTAATTTTCATTTCAAGCAAGTGTGGTTGAATGGTGTAATAACTTAGGATTTATTTTTGTAAGTTATTCTTGATTTATTTTCCATATCATTTGTGATTTCTAGATTGTTCTAGAAATAAGGTTGTCCTACCATAAGCCATTGGTTTTTGGTGTAAGGTTGTCCTTAGAACTGATTCAGTATCATTCTCATATTTCATGTGCTTTAAGATTATTATTATTTCAGCATTGTTATTTATATCTTTTATTATTCCGTTGTTTTAAGTTTTATTTGGCATTACCCTATTCACCCCCCTCTAGGGCATATAGCTAGGCCCTTTCACAAACCCATGCACATGTGCATGCATACAAGCATCAGACTGTCTCAAATGCTTAGCTGCACTCTCCAAATGTAGTCGTTTAAGTGTCCTCCACGTTAGCCATCCACGTCCTCAACCCTCCCTCAATCTCAGCCGCTCCTGGGAGTGAAATTCCGGACCCTCTATCCCTTTCCAGAAGTGGACAGGCAATGGTCTGTCGTAGCTAAAGGCGTGGGGAGACAATCTTTTTTGGGAAACCCCATCTAACTCATTCTAGGCCTTTGTTAGGCCACATGGAGTAATTTCCACCACTCCCTTTAGAGCAGCCACAAATAACAAGCAGAGAAAATCCCATCTCGTGAGAAAAACTCTTGAGGTGGGAGATCTCATGCGGTGTGGTGAAACTCCGATGAACGGCTCGGGAAGTGGACCCCACGGTGATCAACGGTCCCATCTAGTCTGCTCAAATGGACCAGATCATGTAAATATACCGTAGTTAGCGATCCACCATTGATGACTGTGTCATCTTCCCCGTCCGGCCAAAAAACCCACCATCACAGCATGGGTCCCACAATGGTTAAAAAATTGCTTTTCTTGTGGACCATAGCATTAGGTGTCCATCCCTAGTAACGGATGGATCCCATGCATGCTAAAAATTCAAAACGGATGCTTAAAACTGGCCGTTAAACCGTGGCCATTGGATGGAATAATCCACACGTGTTTAACATCCCCAGGTCGATGTGCATCCATACATCCATGCATTAAATAAGACTACATCATGTATTATTTTGTATGCCTTGTTACTTCATATTATCTCTTGTCTAGGGCAGCGGTGTGTAATCTTGAAGGAAAATCACATTGAACTGGGCACTCATTCATCAATGTTCAACCGTACAGAGGATGCAGGTACAGGGGCAGATGGATACGCAGCGGACGCAGAGGCGGTTGTAGTCGAGGAAGAGCTTTATGATAAGGAACCGCAACAGGAGGCGGCTGCTTATTTTGGATTAAATCAGTAGACTATTTACTTATGTCCATTCCAGTACATTTTGAGACTTGAGATTTTGTATATGGCCCCCAGCTGAGTGGCCTAAGATATTGCTTTTGGTTGGGTTACATTTATACTACGCTTAGTTTCCATTAATAACACTTTAATTTGGTTTGATTATCTTTTTTATTATCAGTTAACACCCGGGTTTTCGGAAATGAGTTTATACTCGGGTCTTGAAAACTGGGGCGTTACAGTTGGTATTAGAGTGAAGCATGAGATGGCCTGGCTGTGGGATCAACATACAAAACCTTAAGGGATTAACTTAGACGACACTTAGAAAATTTTCCTAAAAAGTAGGTAGGATGAGTAAACACAGAAACAGAACACTTAGGTCCCTTAGATATTAGCAGAATGAACAATCGAACCTGTGAAGAGATCCCCTATAGCTAGAAAGAACTTATGAGTATGAATCACCTAGGAAAGAACTTAGAATCCCTTGGGAAATGACAAGTTAATCGTCTGAACTTAGAAACAGAAACCTTAGTCCCCTTGAAATTTTAACCAGGAGCATCATTTAGAAACTAAACTTGTACGCCATGCGACAAGTAAGATCTCTAACTCTCGTGTTGTTTCATATTGATTGGAATCATTTTTCTAATACGTAAATTATGAAATTCTAATCCCACAGGAAGCCATGCCACCTATGTTGCGATCACATCAGAAACGCACGGTCGACATTCACCTCATTCCATCGACCAAGCGACAGCGGGAGTGCAACCCCGTCTATACACCAGGCCTTCCGCTTGGAGTGGCGAATGGGGACACGAGGTCAGAAGCTGTAGGGGACTCTCCCTCCCCTTAGATCTTTACATCAAGGTTTCCCTCATAGTATTTCGAGGGACAGACACCTTCAGTTGAACCTTCAACTAATGCATACGCAGATTCACCGATAGGAGCTGCTGCCTTTGTAGCCTTCATACAGATGGCAATGACTATGCAACAGCAGCAGGCGACCTTCATGCAACAGTAGTAGGATTCACATACCCTCATGATGAAGACCCTTTGAGACTAAAACCGTTGGGGAGCATCGCATGATGCAGAGGCTCGAGGCGCCGACATGTTCGATTTCTTCTTGAGGCTTCGCCCACCGACCTTCGGGGGGTGCCTAACCCAGTTTAGACCGAGCATTGGTTGGTGAGGATTGCCAAGATAATGGGGCCACTGGAGTGCTCCGATATTCAAAGGGTCAGTTTAGCCACATACCTGCTTGAGGGAGAGGCTGAGAACTGGTGGAACGGTGTACAGAGGAGGGTGCCAGCTGGTTTGCGTGGACATGGTCCGGCTTCAGGAGAGGTTACTGGAGAAATATTTTTCGAGTCGTGCTGAAGCGAGAAGATCACACAGTTCTTAAAGCTGGAGCAGGGGAACCTAACAGTCATCCAATATGAGGTGAGATTTGATGAGCTGTCCCAATATGTACCCAAGGTCCTCGAGGATGAGGAGTATAAACTGGTGAAGTTTCAAGAAGTGCTCAAGCCTGGGATACAATCTCGGCTATGCAGCTAGGATTTCGGGGACTTCCCGGAATTGGTGGACAAGGCAATGAGAGTAGAGAAAGACTTCGAGTGAACCATCCACTCCCGACTTCTGGCATAAGACGCCCCAGTCAGGCCGAAACAGGCTCCTCCTACCCCGCCTGTTCCAGCAGGAAGATTCAGATTGCTACCTGCATAAGCTCTACCTATGCTCCCCGGCAGAAACTGCGATTACTGCGGCAGGGCAAACCATACTGCCCCATATTGCTACAAGAGGATAGCCAATAAGAGCATGCACCACCAGCAAACCGCCCCTAGCAGAACTAGGCAGCCCCCAACAACCCAGACAGGGATCTCAGACTCAGCAAAGGGTTCCCCCGGCATGAGTATATGTTGTTGCTACCATAGAAGGTGAGTAGGACCCCCTTCAAACCATCCATGGTACCGCTCACAATAACGGTACCCGTGTACTCACTTTATTTGATTCTGGTGCAACTCTTTCTTTCATTGATTCTACCATCGAATTTATATTAAAACTGAACACAACTTAAATGCATGCTCCCTTGGTCGTAGCATCCCCTATGGGTAAGTTCATGAAAACTAATAAAATGTGCAAAGCGTGCCCCGTAACCCTCGCAAATCATGAAGTAATCATGGACCTGATCATCATGCCCGTCAGGCATTTTGACATCATCCTTGGGATGGATTGGCTTACCTTGATGCGTGTGGTCATGGACTATCGCGACAAGACAGTTACTATATTCGTCCCCGGGCAGGCCTCCTTCACTTTGAAAGGGGGAGGCAAATGTGAGACATTTGAGAGCTTGAGTGCTCTAGACGACTCTAAGATGGTGGAAGCCACCATCAGACGAATACCGGTGGTCTGAGATTTTCCCAACATATTTCAAGAAATACCAGGGCTACCCCCTAGGCGAGTGGTGGACTTTTGTATCGACCTCAAGCCAGAGATAGCCCCCATATCACTGCCTCTATTTCGCATGCCTCCTTGCGAGATGGAGGAGTTGAGGAGTCAGATTGATGAGTTACTGACCCAAGGATTCATTTTCCCTAGTGTTTCTCCCTGAGGAGCACCAGTCCTATTTGTGAAGAAGAAGGACGGGTCGATGCGTCTCTATATAGACTATAGAAGACTGAATGATGTGATGATCGAGAACAGATATCCCCTACCGTGTATCAATGATCTGTTCGACCAGCTTAAGGATGCCAAGTATTTCTCTAAGATAGATATGCGCTCGGGGTACCATCAGTTGAGGATCAGGAATGAGGATATCCCAAAGACGGCTTTCAGGACTCGCTAAGGGCACTACGAGTTCTAGGTGATGTCGTTCGGTCTCACCAATGCCCCAACCGTGTTTATGGACCTGATAAACCGGGTATTCATGCCATACCTAGACCAGTTCATGATCATATTTATCGATGATATCTTGGTTTACTTGAAAAGCCGAGAAGAGCACGAGCAACACCTACGCACAGTCTACTCTGAAGGAGAATCAGTTGTACACCAAGTTGAGCAAATGCGAGTTTTGGGAAGAGGAAGTGAAGTTCCTGGGGCAGTAGTGAAAGCAGAAGAGATAACGGTTGATCCAGCTAAGGTGGAGGCGGTATCTAAGTGGGAGCAGCCCACTACAGTTACCGAAGTTTAGAGTTTTTCGGGCATGGCAGGGTACTACGGGCATTTCATTAAGGAGTTCTCCAGAATTGTGAGGCCACTCATACAATTAACAAAGAAAAACAACCGGTTTATGTAGGATGAAAACACAGAAGCGGCCTTCTAACAGTTGAAGATGAGACTAACTTCCACGCTAGTACTCACTCTTCCATAAGAAGAAGAGACGTTCGTAGTGTATAGCGATGCGTCAAAATTGGGACTGGGATGTGTACTTATGTAAGTAATTGCCTACGCATCATAACAGCTGAAGAAGCATGAGGAGAACTACCCGACACAAGATCTAGAGTTGACAAAAGTGGTCTTCGCCCTGAAGATATGGAGGCACTACCTCTATGGGAAAGAATTTTAGTTGTTCTGCGACCATAAGAGCCTAAAATACATATTCACACAGAAGGACTTGAACATGCGCCAGCATCGGTGGATAGAGATGCTCAAGGACTTCCACTTTGACATATCTTACTACCCAGGTAAGGCAAACTCTGTGGCTGATGCACTGAGCTGAAAGAAGAAACACGAGTTGATAGCTACCTTGATGATCAATGAGTGGGAGATGATGAAGTTCACGCAGGACTTCGACATCCATCTTACCCTCGATGAGCCGGATGCTTACGTAGCCCTCTTAACATCAGAACTGACCCTGGTTAGACTGGTAATCTCTGCCCAAGACCAGGAGGAGTGAATTGTTAAAATGAAGGAGAGGTGTAGAGGCGAAGAAATGCCTAGTTGGAGGATTGGTGGTGACGGCGGTCTTCGATTTAAGGGCGAGTGTGCGTTCCAAACAATGTCGATTTGAGGAAAGAAGTTATGGTAGAAGCCCACCATTCCAAATTAGCTATCCACTCGAGTAGCACCAAGATATACAACGACGTCAAGAGACAGTACTAGTGGAACAACATGAAGTGGGGCATTGCAGGCTTTGTGGCAAAGTGCATGGTGTGTCAGAAGATCAAGGCCAAACATCGCAAGCCCGCTAGCCTCCTTCAACTATTACCACTGGCTGAGTGAAGTGAGACAGCATCTATATGGACTTCATATCTGGCCTTCCGAAGACACAAAGGAAGCATAACTCGATCTGGGTCATTGTTGATAGGTTAATGAAGGCTGCCCAATTCCTTCCGATTCGCATGACCGATTCGACCGATAGCTTGGCAAAATTATACATTCAGGAAGTCGTACGATCCTATGGAGTCCCATGAGAGATCATATCAGATCGAGACTCAAGGTTTACTTTCACCTTTTAGAAGAGGTTGCAGGAGGAGATGGGCACAAAGCTCAAGTTCAGCATGACATTCCACCCTAAAAAAGATGGACATACCGAGAGGGTGAATTAGATCTTGGAGGATATGTTGAGAACTTGCATTCTGGACTTTCAGGGCAACTGGGACCACCACTTGGCCCTTGTAGAATTTGCATACAACAATAGCTTCCAGTCCAACATAGGCATGGCACCATATGAGGCCCTCTATGGTCGCCCTTACCGAGCCCCTCAGTGCTAGGCAGAAGTCGGAGAGAGGAGTTTATTAGGGCCCGAGCTTGTTCAAGCTACTACTCAAGTCATTGACGTGATTCAAAAGTGACTGTGCATCGCTTAAAGCAGACAGAAGAGCTATGCGGACCATCGACGTCATGACATGGAATTGCGGTAGGTGATCATATGTTCTTGAAGATTTCGCCTATGAAGGGCTTGATGAGGTTTGCGCAGAAGGGGAAGCTAGCACCACGGTTTATTGGGTCATTCGAGATCTTGGATCGTGTGGGAGCCATAGCGTATCGCTTAGCACTGCCTACTGCTTTGGCCAACATTCACAATGTCTTCCACATATCCATGCTGAAGAAGTACACACTTGACGAGTCGCATATCATCAACTAGGAGCAAGTTGAACTCACCTAGGATGCTTCCTATAACAAGGAGCCTATTCTTATCCTGTATCGCAAGGAGCAGGTTTTGCGAATGAAGACAATACCACTAGTCAAGGTTCTCTGTTCACACCATGGCGAGGAAGAAGTGACTTGGGAATGAGAAGCAAAGGTCATGGAGAAATACCCTCACTTGTTCAACAACACACCACAGGTAATTTCGAGGGTGAAATTTTTTTTAAGGGGTAGATTGTAACACCTCGCACCTCTGGTACACAGGTGTTACCACTTAAACCTACATGACTGGAAATCCCGAGTAAATCAACCAAACAACTTATACTCAATGTGTGTAGTATAGAGCTTCCAATCATCATTAAAGCCACCATCATCAAGGGCCACTAGAAACCGAACTGCACTCTACATCAGTCAAGAAGGTAACCTCGATCAAGCACTTTAAGTCAGGATGGTTTCTAAATCAACTAGTTGTAGCGATACTCTAAAGATCAATCTTCAAAGGCTAGCAAATAACCAGCCAAGCACCACTGTGCATTAAACCCATGATTAGCCGTTGAATTTAAGTATCGAGCCAATCCAGCCATCGGATCAGCATACATGAGGCTAAATAGAGCCTGGGGCATGTGATACGGCCCACCTGGGCCTTAGTCTCTCCCCAAATTGGGTCGGAACCCCTAAGTGGGGCCGACAAGATGATTGGACGAAGTGGATCCAACACAACCATCACAATGGACCCCACATGGTGTGTGAGTGCACCTCGTGTATTTGTGCATGAAGTGAACTAGACGGCTAGGGCAGTCGACATGCCACTAACCCGACAAACTATTGAAAAAGAGAGAAATTCTCCTGCTGTAGCGAGGTAGACCGAGCTCGGTGCATTCACACGAGATGTGGCCCACCTTTGGACACCTTCCGCAAGATCCAGATCGTTCATCAGTTTACCCCCTCCAAACGACGACAATCATGTTAGTCATTCGGGCCCATGCAATCGTGAACATGAACGGGTAAGGGACGACGGGAAAACATCTACTTGGGATGAGTTGTGGCTCCTTTCATCCACCCTTCGAAAAATTTGAATTATTCATTGGTTTAGAGAGCTCCGGACGACTAGTTCTATACTGGCCATCCAAACCCATGCACATGTGCATGCGTGCAAGCATCGGATGGTCTAAAATGCTTAGCTGCACTCTCTAAATGTAGCCATTAAAGTGTCCTCCATGTCAGCCATCCGCATTCTTGACCCTCTCTCAATCTCAGCCACTCCTGGGAGTGAAAATTAAAAAGGCCGAGCTAAGAGTCCTAGAGGGGGGAGGGTGGGGGGGGAGGGGGTGAATAGGACTATGCCAAATTAAAAATAAAATGTGAAATTTAAACAAATATAAATAATGATAGCAATAAACAATCCCACAAAGCATAAATGAAAAGCAACCTCAAATGTACAAGTATTGAGAGGTTGATACAGATGTTGTTCTAAGGACAACCTTACACCAAAAACCATTGGTTTATGGTAGGACAACTTGATTCCTAAAAAGGTCTGTGTATTAAAATCTCAAACCGATACAGAGGAATAAAGAATAAAAATAGCAAAGAATTAAACTAAGCTATTACAACATTCTCATACTTGTATAAAAAGATTACAACATTCTTCTACAAATGCATAAAAGGAAATTACAACATTCACACAATGTCACAATCAATCAATCACCACAAGACCAGAAATTATAGTGGTTCGCTTCTGTGTACACCAACTGTTTAGAAAAACAGCCACACAACTACTCCACTCCCAATATCCTCACACAGTGGATATTAGCGTTCACTATACAAAAGGTTTTTCAAGGTTCACTTAAAACCTTCACAATTGTGTCTTTTAAGTGGGCTTACACAATTCAAAACCCTCACACTTTGAGTTTTATAGATCACCTCAAACAAACCAAAAATAAAGAGATTTTTCCTGGCACAATCTCAATAAAACCAAAAATAGAAATAGTAAAATACTTATCTAGATATTCTCCTTTGATGAAGCCCGGAAGAACCAATTCGAAGTAGATGCTCAACGTAGATGTTCAATGTCCACACTCACTTATGAAAAGGTTCTAAGTTCTAAAGGATTTTTAGATTAAATCACATTGGGCTTGCTTGATTTGATTTTGATTCCAAGAAAGGGAAAAACTAAAATCCTTTCTTCAATTAAGATTGGAATATAGAACTCAAAATCAAATGCAAAAAAGCTAATTAAAGAGAATATTAATTGAGCACTAAATAACTTAAAAATATCACAAACTTATCTCTTAGAGTAGTGTCTTGATTTTTCTTGAATTGAATGAAAAACTCTGAAAATCGTGCTCTATTTATAAGTGTAGAAATAGTTCACTCGACTGGCCCAGAGGACAGCTCGACTGGTCGAAGGACCAATAAATTTTTTAAATTTTGGGCACGATAAGATAAAACCGTTCCACAACTGGTCGAGTGGCTTGCTCTACTGGTCAAGTGGCCT
This sequence comes from Magnolia changhungtana, assembly GCA_030180095.1. Lineage (NCBI taxonomy): Eukaryota > Viridiplantae > Streptophyta > Magnoliopsida > Magnoliales > Magnoliaceae > Magnolia > Magnolia changhungtana. Next base: position 3,121,135 of record JASAUF010000101.1, on the reverse strand, counting down.
ACACGACCAGTCGAACCCTACACTTGACTGCTCATTTGGGACCCAATTTAGTTACTGGACTTTGAGTCGAGCCTGCTCGACTAGTCGAGCAATCTCTAGGACTGGTCGAAGATCCAACAAAAAATTCTAAAAATAAGTAACAAACCTTAGACTAGTCAAGCTAGTACTAGAACTAGTCGAACATAAGCTAAGACTAGTCGAGAAACAGTCTATAGAAGTATATAGTGACCCAATTTAAGTATGCAATTAATATGACCCAACCTATGGTCAATCTAGGGTCATACATACCTTATAAGTGATATTTGAACATTGAATCATCATTCACTTTGGTTAATAGTTGATCTTGAAGTACTTGAAGCTTGATATCTTGAAGTGCTTTGAAGCTTAAACTTGAAGTACTTTAAAGCTTGAACTTGAAGTTCTTGTGACATCTATTTCACCTTGAACTTTGAGTTTCAAAACAAGGCATTTTGTCTTGACATAGTTGAAGCTTTGACACTTTAAACCATCACTTGATGTTGTACTTGAACTTGTATATCTCTTATACTTATGATGGTTGAATCTTGAATTGGAACATCATGGACTTGCACTTGAAGTAAAGACCTTTGTTCTTGTACATGATTTGTATAATCTTGAATATGTAGATGAGCTACACAAGATACAGCTTGTAAGAGGTTTTAGCAGTACAAAATTTGACAATCAGAGGAGCTAGAAAACATAGCACTTACAATCTCCTCCTTTGTCAAATTTGTGACAAAACACTTCAATAAAATAAGATATGCATAATACAAACAATAAAGAATCATGCACCAATTTCAATCTAGTCAAAGAATCATGCACCAGTTTCAACCTGGTCAAATGAATATGCTTCAATACTCACATCGATACTCATCAATACTCATCAATACTCCCCCTTAATACCATGTAACAAAAAAAAATGTTGTTACCTATCCACATTCTTCATACATTTATCATAATGATATCGGCATGATAAAATTCTCCCCCTTTTTGTCACAATATAACAAAGGAAAGAAAATGATAATGGAAGAAAGATAAATAAGAAAGGAAATAGAAAAGTAATGAGTAATAAGAGAAGATATGAATCAGTTAAACAGTTAACCAAGTCCATAAGCATGTCCAAGTACATAAAACAAGAGAAATTCAAGTATTAAAAGTTATTACATAACCAATATTCAAATACTAATCCGAACCAGAAGAAGGAGCAGGTATGGTAGGATTAATTTGATGAAGTCCCTTATTAATGAGCCTGAGATATTTGCGCATATATTTGAATTGCATTTCTTGGGACACATGCATACCTTCACCCTTCTCCTCAAGTGAACGCAAAACCGCATCATAATCAGATGACTAATAATCAGGATCACAAGCAGAATCAGATTCAATTTCATCAAAAATATCATCCATATTGACATCATCTAGAAGCAAATCACCCTCCTCTTCATTTGCTTCAGTTGCTCCTCCAGCACCCACATCAACTTGGCCTGGGGCCAACTTCAAATTCATCTTGTTAATATTAGAGTTGTTGAAGGGTAAATGATGAATGGGAGCTTCCCTAACAGGCATAGCCACTAAACTATGGGTGGCTAACACAGTCATAAGATAAGCAAAGGGTATGTCACTGTGACCTGGGTGGAGACAAAACTGAATAATGTTATGATAAATCAGAGAAGGAAGACATACAGTAATTCTAAAAACGATATAATGGAGAATACGAACCATGAATGTAGTAAGCTCGATTTTGTTACCAGATCAAGGATAGACATTTGAAATGAAAATCCTATGAAGGATTCTATATCTGGATAACATAAACTTAGAGGCGAGCGCATTCCCAGTACTCCATTCTGCATCCATATTACATAAATCTCTAGTGAGCATACGCTTCTCGGATTCAGAAGGTTTGTCCACAAGAGAACTAATGGGAATTCCTTCATCATTAATAGGTATATCCATTAACCCAGAAATAAGATGACGGTCCACATCAACTAGACCTTCACTGGTCATAATAGTAAATGTCAAATTCTCAATAGAAAAATTCATAATGCAAGTGTACATAGCCTGCGCAATGGAGCGGTATGCAGGTCAACCCCAATGTAATATGTTATCCCATCCTACAGATTGAAGGATAAGAATAACATCAAACAATGTCAAATGATCAAGATTAACAGTTTGTTCTACTATCACATTGCACAATCGAATATCCTTCACATAATTAGGATCTTCCTCGGGTGGCCGAAGGTGGTGCACCATGATAGGAGCCAAACGAGATGAAGAAGGACCACGAGATCCTTTCTTCTTGGTTCTACCCTCTATTTGTAATACAGAAAGCAAGGAATACAAAGATTACAAAAGAGGCAAGAAGGGTTTCTAGTAGATCAGATTTTTTTATAGAAAACCCTCAAAATAATCATAAAACATGAAATAAACTACACAAATGAAGAAAAGGAAGTGCAAAAGACTTGAATCTACAAGAAAATTGAAAATAACGCACTAACTATGAAGGAATCGAAGATGGGTTTGACCGGTCGAGGTATGGCTCGTTGGAGAAGAAGAACCCAAATGAAGAAAAAGTGATTTTTGCCCAAATAAAAGGTCAAACCCATGTTTCACGACGGGTCGAGTACATGCTCGACCAGTCGTGCCACGACTGGTTGAGTATGTACTCAACTGGTCGTGTACCTCACAAAATTTGTAATTTTTCATAAATTTTAAATTCTGAAAAATTTTCAAATAAAAATATATACATTATGATACAAAAAGACATAACACATCAGTTCATTTTGCACATACCAAGATCAAATTTCAATTTTGTACACCTGCTTTTGTCGAGTGGTTTTATGAATATGTCAGCTAGTTGAATCTCGGTTGGAATATAATCTAAAGAAATTGTTTTGTCTTCCACTTAATCACGAATATAGTGATATCTAATGTCAATATGCTTGGTTCGTGAATGTTGAATTGGATTTTTAGAGATATTAATTGTGCTTGAATTATCACAATATAAAACCATGGATTCTTATGCAATTCCGTAATCACTCAGCATTCTTTTCATCCACACAAGCTGAGTGCAAGCATTACCCGTAGCAATATATTCAGCCTCAATTGTGGAGAGTGATACAAAACTTTGTTTCTTACTTAGCCAAGAAACTAAACTGTTCCCTACATAGAAACAACCACCACTGGTTGATTTACGATCATCTATGTTACCAGCCCAATCAGCATCCATGTAACCAGCTAATTACACACTAGTATCATGTGGATACCAAAGACCAAGATTTGCTGAACTAGCAACATATCACAAAATGTGCTTAACAGCAATTAGATGTGACTCTTTAGGGTCAGATTGATATCTAGCACAAATTCCTACGCTAAATGCAATATCAGGTCAGCTCGCAGTTAAATAGAGTAAACTACCAATCATACTGCAATACAACTTACGATCCACACTTTTACTTGTTGAATCCTTAGAGAGTTTTAGAGTAGTACTCATTGGAGTATCAAAAATTTTCCTACTCTCAAATCTGAACTTTTTAACTAAGTTCAGAGCATATTTGGTTTGAGAGATAAAGAAACCATCAGGGAGCTGTTTGACTTGCAACCCTATGAAATAGTTTAGTTCTCCAACCATGCTCATTTCAAATTTAGACTTCATAAGATTTGAAAACTCAACAGTCATGTTAGCACAGGTAGATCCATATATAATATCATCAACATAGATTTGCACTATTAGTATGTAATCATTATGTTTCTTTACAAACAATGTCTTATCAACACTTCCCATTATAAAGTTATGACTTAGTAGAAACTTAGTCAACTTTTCATACCATGCCCTGGGAGCTTATTTCAAACCATAGAGTGCCTTTTTCAGGCGGTAGACATGACTAACATGCTTAGGGTCTTCAAAACCAGTTGGTTGTTCAACATACACTTCTTCATGCAAATCGTCGTTTAAGAATGCACTCTTTACATCCATTTGGTATATTTTGAACTTTCCAAAACAAGCAATGGATATAAATAGTCTGATTAATTCAAGATGAGCTACTGGGGCAAAGGTCATATCATAATCGATGCCTTCTATTTAAGTGTACCCTTGTATAACCAGCCTAGCCTTATTTCTTATAATATTTCTAAGTTCATCAGATTTATTTTTAAGAATCCATTTTGTTCCGATAATGTGTTTATCTCTTGGTCTTAGAACTAAGTACCACACATCATTTCTTACAAACTGGTGAAGCTCTTCTTGCATCACTACAATCCAGTTTTCGTCAGTAAGGGCTTCTTTTACATTAGCTGGTTCTATCTAAGATGTAAAACACACATAGTTACATATATCTTCAAGTTGTCTACGAGTGCGCACACTAATGAGAGGGTTTCTAAGGATTTGATTAGAATGATGGTCTTTAACTGTCCTCAGTTCAGTGTTATTTCAACTTGATGAAGAGTCTGGTTTATCAGTTAATAGAACTTCATCATTTTCTGAACTTGAGATAAGTGTATTCAAGTGATCGTCTATAACCACATTAATGGACTCTTGAATTACACCAATCCTCTTATTAAGAACCTAATACGCTTGATTATTTAGATCATACCCTAAAAATATCCCTTCATCACTTTTGGTGTCAAATTTACCCAGATTTTCTTGGTCACATAGGATGTAGCACTTGCTGCCAAAAACTCAAAAGTATTTGACAGTAGGCTCCTATCAAACCACATTTCATAAGCTATTTTACCATTTGATTTTCTAGTATAAACGCGGTTAATTATATAGCAAGTTGTATTAACGGCTTTAGCCCAAAGATTTTTAGGAAGCTTCATACTATTTAGCATTACATTTGCCATTTCTTGAAGCACTCCATTTTTCCTTTCCACTATACCATTTTGTTGTGGTGTGTTGGGCGCAGAATATTCATGTGATATTCCCTGATCACTGCAAAACTTCTCAAAATCGCTATTTTCAAATTTCGAACCATGATCACTACGGATAGGGCTGTACATCGAGCTGAGTCGAGTCGAGGTGGGCCAAGCTCGGCTTGACTTGTCCATGCTATACTCTAGTTCGAGCTTGACCTCGAGTTCAACATTGAAGCTTGGCTTGTTTGCCAAAGCTTTCGAGTCGAGTTCGAGTCAAGCTAGTGGTTCGAGTCGAGTCGAGTTGAGTTTACCTCTGTAGGGTAAGGGAAAGAAAAAGAAGGAATGGGGACGAGTAGGGTCAAGTAGAGTTTTTTAGTAAAAACTTTAAAGTTTTAACTTCTTTTTTTCAAAAAACTAATATATATATATATATTATATTTAATATTAATATATATTATTAAAATATATTACTCGAGCCGAGTCAAGCTCGAGCTCGAGCTTCAAGTCAAGTCGAGTCGAGTTGAAATACACCATGGTCGAACTTGGCTTGAACTCAACGTAAGCTTTGGTAAACAAGCTTGATTCGTCTTGAGTCGGCCTTTCAAGCCGAGTCTATTCGAGTTGAGTCGAGCTGAGTCGAGCGAGTTTTTCGAGCTAGCTTGACTCGTATATAGCCCTAACTACAGATCTTAGAGACTTGTGATTCTTTTTCCATTTGGATACATTTAAGTACTCTCTTTACTTCATCGAGAGTTTCTGATTTCTCTCTCAAGAAGTGTAAGACCCGTATCCTAGCCTGTACTGTTCCGTAGGCTTCCGCGGTCCTTCCGGTCGAATTCGATGACCCGCGACTCGTAGACAATAGTTACATGCGATCTTGAATTGTATCCTGTATTTTAGAGTCAGCTTGACATGAGACTTGTACCAGTGCGGTTGCGCCGTCACCGCGGTTCCAACATCGTGTCTCCTGTGTCGAGGCGATACCCAGGCCAGGAGATGTGGGCCCACGTTAAGTTCGAGGAAAATGTCGTGCGTTGCGAATTCTGAGAGAATCTCTATAACACATCACATCGATCAATCAATGTACAAGTTAAGTACATATCCCATCACACCCATCCCTCTCTCACCCACAAGTCAAAAACACCCATACCTATCCCACTCCATTCTTACCAAAAAGTCAAGGCAACCCATACATTCCCATGTCATATCCCTTACACCAATCCCCTCTCTCTCTCTCATTTCTCATTTTCCTCCCAAGAGCAACCCAACATCCAAGCAAGAGAGCTCCATGAGAGAAGCTTTGTGTGGCCCACTCCCTACCATCCAATCTTCCATCTTAGCCATCCAATCCTCATCTTCCTCCATTAAAGTCGAAGACAAGGAGCTAAGGAATCCATGGAGCCTAAAAGAAGCGGAATCGGTGGGTGATCCACCGTTGATTTTCAATTTGTTGGCCCACTTAGGATGGGACCCATTTGATGTATGTGTGTGATCAATAGGGGCCTATAGTGGTGGGGTCCCTCCACTACATGTCTCTCTCTCTCTCTCTCTCTCCCCTTTCCTTTTGTGTCGAGGATGATGGGGTGTGTGGCCCACCATCATGTATTATATCCCAACTATCTAACCGTGGGGCCCACCTAGTTAGCATCCACCGGCTAGCTGGACGGTCCAACGTTGCTGGTACCATCCAATAGCCCTGGACAAAGAAGGTAAATCACAAATATCAGCTTTACTTCATGCGTGTGGGTCCCACACGTGTGGACCCACCTTGATGATATGTAGATCCACTCCGTCCGTCCTTTTAGCAGGATGGTGGGTCCAGCAGCTAAGCTGCCCATTGACGTCAGTGAGTTCCGTGGGTCTTCTCATGAGGTATGTGTTGTGCTGTCCGTCCAGCCCAAACGTGTGGGTGGGACCCACCTGGATGCATTTTACATCCACACCGTTGGGCCCCTTTGAAGCATGTATTCTATATTCATGCCATCTGTCCATCTCACGACGTAGGGTCCACCTTGCATACATTATATATCCAGGCCGTCTACCATCTGGACGGTGTGTCCATCCCAACCATCCATCCATTCGTTGGGGCCAGACGTCAGCAAGTTCAGTGACCTAGACCGTCCGTCTTTTTTTAGTGGGCCACATGTGTGGACCTCACCATGAGGTATGGGTCATATATAAACCGTCCATTCACTTGGTAGCTCGATCTAAGGCTTGAGGTAATGAGGCAGATCCATCAGGTGGACCAAACTACAGCAAACAATGGAGATTGAACGTCTACCATTAAAACCCCTCTTGGGTCATGGAAGTTTTGGGACCTATATGGAATTTGTTTCCTCTTTATCCAGGTCTTTGTGACCTTGTGAACAGATTGGATGGAAAATAAATGTTATGGTGGGGTCCACCTTGATGTATGTGTTGTACATCCATGTTATTCATCTTGTGGGCCCATTTGGGAGGTGCAGGCCCACCTGCAAGTTGTGTGGGGCCCACCTTCCTTGCGACTCAGCATGATGTATGTGAGGCCCAGATGGAGAGGCCCATTGTGATGTATTCGAGGCCCATGGGATAGGGCCCGTTATAATGGAATTGCGGCCCAGATGGAGAGGCCCATTATGATGTATATTGGGCCCATGAGTGAGACCCGATGTGATGTATAAGAGGCCCATATGATGTATTTAAGGCCCAGGTGCAAGGCCCACCTGTTGTGTATTCGAGGCCTATGGGCAAGGCCCATTGCGATGTATTCGTGGCCAATAGGCAAAGTCCATTGTGATATATATTAGGCCCATGACGCGTGGCCCATTTGATGTATTCGAGGCCCAGATACATGGCCCATTTGATGCATATGAGACCCATGTGTAAGGCCCATATGTTATGTATTTAAGGCCCATATGCAGGGCCCACCTGTTGCGTATTTATGGCTCATTGGTGTGTCCCATCTATGAGGCCCATCATGATGTATTTTTGGCCCATGTGCGGGGCCCACCTGTTTATACCTTTAACCCATATGATGAGGCCCATGTGATGCGACCCATAATGATGTGTGTTGGGCCCATGTGAGCGGCCCATAATGTTTTGCATTGGGCCCATGGTGATGAGTGAGAGGCCCATGCAATGCGGCCCACTTGATGTGTATATGGCCCTTATGTGAGGCCATGAGCTCATTATATGTTAGGCTTTATGTGGGCCATTTCTTGGGGGCAATGTTGGTTAAATGTCCATATTGTCGAGGCTGATTGTTGATGCCTATTATTAATACCGATTATGAGTATGTGACAGCATAGCATCATGATACATGCCCATACGCATCATCTGCATGTTTGTTATGAGATGTGGTTGACAATTGCATATGTCATTGGACAGGTTGTTATAAGACTCCCTAATAGGCGAAGATTGTCTCACATGAGCACACGGTATGCGCAGGATTGATGCATAATTGGATTGTATGACTCGTGCATCTTACATTGTGTGTTGTGATTACTATATGCCCTAGCGAAATCAGGGTCGTAGCCTCCACAGGCATATCGTGGATGGCCAGATGGGACACCGAAAATTTGTTATTAGCATCGTGCTGCCATAAATGGCCCTGGGTGAAAATTCCTAAACCTCTGAGGCCAAGAGACGCCCTAACGTCGAGACTAAGTGGATATATATGAGTGCATGAGGGCCGTATACCAGTAGGCCGTATTTCCCACTCTGTCGTGGTCGGTTGGGAGGGAGTGTGGCCTTACCCACTTGAGGGAGTAGGCATAGCTAGGCTGAGTTTGACCAGCTCGTGAATGGGTCCGCTAACGACGTGCTAGGTAGATATTGGCTGACTACTGGTCAGGCGGATAGTGATGTCTCTTCCACTTACGCAGTTGTGCGCTTGATGGGGTGGCAAGATGGTGTAGAGTATACTAGCCCCGGTGATGATCTCAGAGATGAACAGTATTGATATGTGGACTTAATGAGCAGGAGCTACATACTCATTCATTCATTCACTATCCACTCGGCTGGTGGTGTGTAACTATTTATTACATGTACCTTCACAATGGCCAGGATTTTGGTTGGGGCACGCGACGAACCTGAGATCAGGAGTTTACCACATTGAGTCTAACTATCCAAATTAGGTATGGGACTGGTTTAGATAGAAGTCTATTGTGATGGACCTCATAACCTGCGATACTACGTACTATCATCCCGACTTCACACTCCAACATGGTCATTCCATTCGCACTGCATATTGCATATGGTCATTTGTGGCATATGGCATTCTGGGTTACTATGTTTCTGCATTTATATGACCTAGATGAGGTTAATGGTATTCGTAGATCTTCCAAATTATATATTGTATTGCATCCTTGATATCTGATATCTGGTTCATTATGTTTCCACATTACATGGCCAATTTACATTACTTTCTTAGTATATGACATTGGCTTGTTGTGTCTTTTTATAACATCCTGAAAATCGGGGGTCGAGCATAAACTCAACTCCCAGGTTCCAGAACATCACTTATGCAACGAAATGAATGATGATTGAATGTTGACTGTATTCGTGCATTGAACATGAGTGAGATTAAGCCCAACCAGCATATCATACTCCAGAGACAGTTAAATTGCAAGCAGAAGACTGTGATAGATAAATAGCATATATAAACTATGGTAGGTCTCCAGAGTGTGATGATGTTACCAGGTTAATTAATTACAAGTACAATTCTAAAATATACCTAATGTGAGGAAGTGTAATGTCTTCTATTCCAAGTACCATAGCCCCGTCAATACAATACCAGGTCTTCATAGACTTGCCAGAGAGCTATAGATAGAAGAACTCCTCATCATCATAGAAGTAGTCTGGCCCTGCTTCATAAGCATCGCCATCACCTGAAACTCAACAAATCTGGTTGGTGTGTACAACACCGTCCCATAACGTGGGAGTGAGTGATCAACTCAGTGGAACAATAAGGCATAGGTTAACATGTTATCAATGTAGTGAAGCAATAATGATAAAGCAGTAAAATCAAACACTCCTAACTACTCTTATTAATGCAAGTATGAATGCAGTCATGATGTATGCCCTTACCAAACTACCCTCATGCGACATCATCTTACGTTCGCGGATGCATACCTCCCTCAGTGCTCCACATCTACCAGGTACATGCGGTGCGATGATGAGCATGATTATCGAGTAGTTATTAGTCCATTTCAAACAGCAAGATTGGGAAACTAAGGTACCTCCCTTGTATAATTCCCAAACATGATCCATTCTAGGGTCGTCAGTCCTAGATAATCTCATATGGTGGTGTGCTTCTAGGTCGCTGCAAGGCTTGCCAGGACTGTTACACGGAATCATTGCACCATTCCCCTATCACCTTATCAATACAGGCCTAGTTTATACTCTTTTACTACAGGAAGGCTCGGCGCCGCACCGTAGGTTTAGAGTATGCTCGAGGTAACTACACCGGATACGGTCAGGGCTGACAGGATAGTTACACGGAATCGTTACACTACTCCTCCATCACCCATCAAGTAGTGTAGGCCGACAGCTCGAATATAGTGTCTCATACCAGCATAATCGGCTCACGAGTCTGGTTGCTCACTGGTCACTACGGGGAGGCACGTGGCCCCAGTGTAGGCCGACAGCTCGACCACGGTGTCCCATACCACAATGTCCGGCTCATGAGTCTTAGCGGGTCGAGGTACCATGGTTAATGGGATTTCCACTGGTAAGTTTGGTACCCTAGGTTCAAGCAGTAGCGACCAAACATGGTGAACACATATTAGACACATCGGGTTACTTGACGAGCCTGACTAGCTCGAACGCACAATCAGCTGAACGACATGAAGTGCATAAGCACTTCGCGTGGCCTAACCACTGTCGCCAACTGACGTATGACTCAGGTTCGTCAAACACATCCTACGTGGCGGAGTGGATCTCAACCACGATCTCAAGTCTGGTACCGATTGTCTGGACTATAGACATAGTCCCAAACTCAATCAATTCTTATCCATAGCATGTGGAGTAAAGCATGATAAACAAAACAGTTCAAGCAAGTTAACAAATATGATATAAAGCATGTTATAAAGCATGTTGTAAAGCATGTTATAAAGCACTACATAAATACGAATACAAACACATATATTGAACAAGTAAGCAGTTCAAGTAAATAACCTCATGGAGGAAATCATACATGTCTCTAAGGTAGTTGAGAATCCCATCTCAACACCCTCCTAAGGCATCAACATCCAAACACTTACTCACACAAGCATTTTCACAAACACTTAACATACACAATTTCAACATACCTAGTGTACGTTAACAAACATGTATTAGGGTGAGTCCTTTCGCCAAGCGGGTATTTTACGCGTATATAATATATTTATACAACAAATAATCATGGCAAACACATCTCTAAAATATATATGTATACGGTACTTTCTACAATACAGTATTTCTACATACATAGTGTATATTAGCAAAACATGCATTAGGGCGAATCCTTTCGCTAAATAAGTATTTTATCCATATATCGTACATTTATACAATAAATAATCATGTCAAACACATTTCCAAAAAATATACGTATACGGTATTTTCTACGAATACCTAGAATATGTAAAATTCCATATTCTACATCTTTAATCGAAACAGAAAATAGAAAGCACTTTGTACATATGCAATTGCATGCAGATCATGAATCTATCATTATATGACATTGAAAGCATTGAAAACGATAACATATACACCTAAAGTCCACACCTTGTGTCGTAGAATCGTAACGGAGTCGATGGGTTTGCTAAGCTTCCGTATTCGGCAGTTTGGCAACCTATAGAACGAAATAGGTTAGCTATTTCATAACCTACAACCTATACAACCCCAAAACAGATTAGGGTTAGGGTTTCTTACCTAGAAATGGAGCTAGAATCACCGGGAAAGTGAATAGAACGGAGTGGTGGAGCTCGTGGAGCGACAGGGAAGCACGGCAGGGAGATTCTCCTATATCTCCCACACTTTCTCTCTCTTTTCTCTCTTCTGTCTCTCAAATTCGGATGGCTGAAATGAGAGAGGATTTAAGGTCCTTATATAGCCTAAAACTTCAATGAAATAGACATAAGGTCAAGGTATACTTAGGTTATAACTAAAGTGGGTTAGTTTCAGCTCAATGGAGGACTTCTGACGGGCCTCCTTGAGCCAAAGGTCGGACTTAAGCTCACTAACACTGGGTCTACGTTCTATTAAGTTTTCGTTCTAGTAGGGTTCTCAGATCACGCGTGGCGGACCAGTTTCTGTTCGACGGTCAGTGGGTCTCGATCAGAGATTCTGAGTACATGTAAATGTGTATGAAATTTTTCCTAATCCGAGGGTACAATTTGGTTAGATTTTGACGGTCTAGTTGCTTAATACTGATCCGCAAGCGACGAGTCTCAGATTGCTATTCAAGATATTTATTTTGTAAAGAAATAAGTGTTCTCACGCCCTCTCGCTCCGGACTTAAGCGAACAGCCGTCGGACACTATCTGGATTTGATTTCCGAGATAGTTGTCAAGCCCAGCGAGGCGGTCCTAAGTCCTTAACCTCGTATTATTTGGACTCCCGATGTGTGGTCTAGAACTGATATAGAGTTTCGAGATGCTCCCGAGAGCAGACGGGTAATGAGTTTGATCCTAGATTTTAGGGTAACCTAGCGTCAATGATTCTACAAGTTTTGGATCTTGCAGATCGTATTTAAAGCGATTCAAATGGATTTTGTAGCTAATCTAGTTTAGCACTTAGTTACTTTGTCTCATTTCTAAAGGATTTAATCCTAAGTGATTTCTGGTCGAGGTGGTACTCAGGCCTTTGTAGTTTGTATATAAGGTGATCCAAGTTATAATACTTAACTAGTTTAAGATAGTGTCTAGGGTGAAGGTACTTAGGAAAATTGAAAGAACAAGGTGGTGAAGGGTTGGATTTGTGAAGGAAATGGGTTCAGAAGCGATTTTAGACTGTGGGATTCAGTTCTGACAAGTTAATAAGGTGTTAGGAGCGGCCCATTGCCTAAGGACGTCTAATCCCAGGTTGGCAAAAATCTGGGCTGTTACACTTTTCATCGCATATCTTGGATGAGGTTGATGATATCTTTATGGACTTGTCAGTATTTCTGCTTACTCTGATATCGTATGATTCATGATCTTACCAGTATTTTCGATATTGTATGATTATTACGTTTTATTGAATACTTAGCACTTACCTTGTGCATAAACTTTCACCACCCACTAAGCTTTCTATAAGCTTATGCACGATAGATGCGTGAAGTTGGCATTAGGTTGTAGTAGTGTTGAATTTGGAGCATGCAGCGGACCTCTGGAGCTTTGATTTTTGATATATGTACTTCCCTTTCAGCATTGTATTCAATGTTTATATTAGTGGATATGTGATGATGATGTTGCCTTTGTGATTTGGGTAAACTTGTGGTTATGCTTCTTACACGATAAATGTACGTTGGAAAATCCTCCTTGTAGGATCCCAGGATCGAAACCTGACACATGAGGATTGGGAGCCGAGAATGGGGTACTAAGGAGGCTGTCGGCACCGGATTCGGCAATCAGGATTCCTATGAATCTGATTTCCGAGTTTGGGGTGTGACAAGAAGACTACCCAAGTATATCTGGTAAAGTCATCTACTATTACCAGAATGTACGTTTTGCCACCTCAACTCTCCATTCTAGTTAGTCCAATGAGATCCATGTGAAGAAGTTCGAGTGGTTTAGATGTGGCATTGGAGTTCACCTTTTTGTGAGTACTCCTGATTTGTTTGCCAATCTGGCATTCGCCACGTATTTTGTCTACTTTCTGTATTTTGGGTAAACCTTTTATCAACTCTCTTTTGCTCAATCTATACAAGTTGCGGTAGTGTACATGTCCGAGGCATTTATGCCATAATTTGGTTTCATTAGTATGGACCATGTAACATGATAGATTAGATGAGCTTGAATCATAAACAATGTAGCAGTTTTTAAAAGTTCTGTGACCAGTTAGTATTACATAACCATTTTTATTTAAAATTTCACACCTTTGGTTAGTAAATTTTACACTATGATTATTATCGCATATTTGAGAGATGCTTAATAAATTATGTTTTAACCCTTCTACATATAAAACATTCTCAAATAGAGGGAGGTTAGAGAGTTGAACGATACCTTGGCCAACAATTCTGCAGTTGCTACCATCACCGATTGTGACTGAACCATCGGTCATGTCTTTAAGATTGGTGAACAATCCTTTGTCACCTGTCATGTGTCTTAAGCAACCACTATCTAGGTACCACTTTGAATGGCTCGAAGCTTTAAAGCGGTGTGGGCAACCAAATAAGTAACCTTAAGAACCCATTTCATTACAGTTTTGGGTTTAGGAGTATAGTTGGTCTTATTATGTTTATAGTTGATATAAGACTGACCCACTAGGTTAGATTTTAAGAGCTCCTTAAGTAAGTTAACAATTTTCTCAGCTAAAGAATTTCGATTTTGATTTTTATAGTTGATATGGTTACTTTTAGGTTGTAAGGTTTGAAAAGTCTTAGCATTTTTAAAATAATTTTGATTCAGACCTTTCCCTTTTGAGTTTGAAGACTCCCCTTTCACAAATCTAGGTGGAGTATTCTTATGTTTTGGAGGAATACTTTTTTCGTATCCCAATCCAGATCGATCGCCACATTTTCTTGATCTGGATAAGAGTTTTTCTCACTTGGGATCACCTTAGGCATACCTCCATGTGTCCTTTAAACTCAAAAGTGAAGAGACTTCTAGTTTTAGTTTTTCATTTTCAGATTTTAGGTTTTCAACTAGGGAGGTTTTGAAATCTAAGTCGCACTTAGTTTTTTCAAAGTAATCTGAAATGTGTGATTTTTCTAAAACTAGAATATCAAAATTTTCTTTTAGTTTTGAAAACTTTTCTTTTTGAATTTTAAGCTTTAAAGCAATTTTGCAACTTTCCTCGTATAGGGCATCATAAGCATCTTGAAGATCTTCATTTTCATGATCACTATTCAAATTTTCTTCACTGGTTGAATCATCATTATCTGAAAAAGTAAACTTAGCTAGAGTCATTAGGGCTTTAACATCATTACCCAACTCGGTTTCAGAATCTTCTGACTCAGAAGAAGCTTCAGAGCAGGAAGATTCATCCCATGTCGCCAACATACCTTTCTTTTTAAGTTTGTCCTTTTTAGGACATTTGTTCTCTAGATGCCCATATTCATGGCAGTTGTAACATTGGCTATCTTTTAAAGATTTCCAAGTTTTAGATCTAGATCTTTTCTTTTCAACAGGTTTTTAAAAATCTACCCTCTTTTCACTTTTAAAATTTTTGCAAAACTTTTTAGCTAAAAGGGCCATATCATCTTCAAAATTTTCTAAATCAGAACTGTTATTTTCTTAAGGAATATTTTTAAATGACTTGAGGGCGATAGATTTGCCTTTAGGAGCTTTAAAGTTTAACTCATAGGTTTGTAAAGAACCAACCAATTCTTCTACCCTCATATTATCTGTATCACGAAGTTCCTGGATCGCGGTCACCTTTGAATTGAACCGTTCAGGCAATGAGTGCAGTATCTTTGCACAAACTTTACTTTCTGGGATTCTATCACCAAGACCCCACATAGAGTTGACAATGTCATTTAATCTTGTATAGAAGTCCATGAAAGTTTCACTTTCTTCCATACTTATTTCCTCAAATTTGGTTATGAGGATTTGGACTTTAGATTTCTTGACAATTGTTATTCTCTCGTGTGTCATTTCCAAAATATCTCAGGCTTGCTTTGCAATATCACAGGATATATTCTCTTGAATTCATCCGGTGATAGTGCACAAGTGATTGCATTTAATGCCTTTGCATTGGCACTACTCTCACTTTTCTGAAGAGCAGACCAAGAAAAATAAGGTGAGACTTTTATCATTTTAGATCCCTCAGTGCTAGTTACTTCAATGGTAGGAGGAGTCCAATTGGTCACTGTGGCTTGCACACGCTCTCATCCATGGATTTTAAGAAAATCCTCATTTTGGCTTTCCAATAGGCATAATTGGAGCCATCAAATGGTGGAGGCCTAGTGACTGAAAGGCTATCAAAATTTGATATCTTAAAAGAAAAGCTCAGATCAATTAGTTTAGGAAATTAATCCAAAGAATAAAGCGAGATATTAGGCTTTGATACCACTTGAAAAGGCAGAGCTAAGAGTCTGAGAGGGGGGGTGAATAGGACTATGCCAAATTAAAAATAAAATGCGAAATTTAAACAAATATAAATAATGATAGCAATAAACAATCCCACAAAGCAGAAATGAAAAGCAAACTCAAATGTTCAAGTATTAAGATGTTGATACAGATGTTGTTCTAAGGACAACCTTACACCAAAAACCAATGGTTCATGGTAAGACAACCTGATTCCTAGAAAGGTTTGTGTATCAAAATCTCAAACCGATACAGAGGAATAAAGAATAAAAATAGCAAAGAATTAAACTAAGCTATTACAACATTCTCATACTTGCATAAAAAGATTACAACATTCTTCCACAAATGCATAAAAGGAAATTACAATATTCACAAAATGTCACAATCAATCAATCACCACAAGACCAGAAATTATAGTGGTTCACTTTTGTGTACACCAACTGTTTAGAAAAATATCCACACAACTATTCCACTCCCAATATCCTCACACAGTGGATATTAGCATTCACTATGCAATAGGTTTTTCAAGGTTCACCTAAAACCTTCACAATTGTGTCTTTCAAGTGGGCTTACACAATTCGAAAACACCACACTCTGAGTTTTATAGATCACTTCTGACAAACCAAAAATAAAGAGATTTTTCCTGGCATAATCTCAATAAAACCAAAAACTGAAATAGTAAAATACTTATCTGGATATTCTCCTTTGATGAAACCCGAAAGAACCAATTCGAAGTAGATGTTCAACATAGATGTTCAATGTCCACACTCACTTATGAAAAGGTTCTAAGTTCTAAATAATTTTTAGATTAAATCACCTTGGGCTTACTTGATTTGATTTTGATTCCAAGAAAGGGGAAAACTAAAATCCCTTCTTCAATTAAGATTGGAATATAGAACTCAAAATTAAATGCAAAAAGATAATTAAAGAGAATATTAAATGAGCACTAAATAGCTTAAGAATATCACAAACTTATCTCTCAGAGTGGTGTCTTGATTTTGTTTGAATTGAATGAAAAACTCTGAAAATCGTACTCTATTTATAAGTGTAGAAACTGTTCACTCGACTGGCCTAGAGGACAGCTCAACTGGTCGAAGGACCAACAAATTTTTGAAATTTCGGGGGCGATAAGATAAAACCATTCTACGACTGGTCAAGTGGCTTGCTCGACTGGTCGAGTGGCCTGCACAACCGGTCGAACCCTATACTCAACTGGTCGTGTGGGATCCAAGTTAGTTGCTAGACTTTGAGTCAAGCCTTGTAACGCCCTAAAAATCGGGGGTCGAGCATAAACTCAACTCCGGAGTTCCAACGCATCACTTATGCAACAAAATGAATGATGATTGAATGTTGTCTATATTAGAGTAGTGAACATGAGTGAGATTAAGCAAAAACAGCATATCATACTCCAGAGACAGTTAAATTTGCAAGCGGAAGTCTGTGATAGATAGATAAAATATATAAACTGTGGTGAGTCTCCAGAGTGTGATAACGTTACCAGGTTAAATAATTACAAGTACAATTCTAAAATATACCAAATTGTGGAAGTGTAATGTCTTCTATCCCAAATACCATAGCCCCGTCAATACAATACCAGGTCTTCATAGACCTGTCAGAGAGTTACATGTAGGAGAACTCCTCCTCAACATCATTGTAGTAGTCCGGCACTGCTTCATAAGCATCGCCATCACCTGAAACTCAAACAAATCTAGTTGGTGTGTACAACACTGTCCCGTAACGTGGGAGTGAGTGATCAACTCAGTGGAACAATAAAGCATAGGTTAACATGTTATCAATGTAGTCAAGCAGTAATGATAAAGTAGTATAATCAAATACTCCTAACTACTCTTATTAATGCAAGTATGAATGCAGTCATGATGGATGCACTTGCCAAATCACCCTCATGTGAAACCATCTTACGTTCGCGGCATGCTTTCATCCCTCAGTGCTCCACATCTTTTAGGCACATGCAATGCATGATGAGCATGATTACCGAGTTATTATTAGTCCATTTCAAACAGCAGTATTGGGAAACTAAGGTACCTCCCTTGTATCATTCCCAAACATGATCCATTCAAGGGTCGTTAGTCCTAGTAAATCTCATACGATAATGTGTTTCTAGGTCGCTGCAGAGGCTGCCAGGGCTGTTATGCACAATGGTTACACTACTCCCCCATTACCTCTTTAACTATTCATCACTATACAGATACAGGCCTAGTTCATACTCTATACACCGCGGCAAAACTCTAAGGCTCACCGCAAATTCAGAGTATACTCGAGGTCACTACAAAGGGCTGTCAGGGCTGTTACGCACAAAGGTTACACCACTCCCCCATCACCTTATCAATGTAGGCCGACAGCTCAAATATAGTGTCCCATACTACCATAATCGGCTCATGAATCTGGTTGCTCATTGGTCACTATGAAGAGACACATGGCCCCAGCGTAGGCCGACAGCTCGACCACGGTGTCCCATACCATCATGCTTGGCTCATGAGTCTTAGCGGATCGAGGTACCATGGTTAACGGAATTTCCATTGGTAAGTTTAGTACCCAAGGTTCAAGCAGTAACGTCCAAACATGGTGAACATACATAAGACAGATCGGGTTACTTGACGAGCTCGACTAGCACGGGCGCCCGTTAAGTTGTACGACATGAAGTGCATAAGCACTTCGTGTGGCCTAACCACTGCCAACAAGCAACGTATGACTCGGGTTTGTCAAACACGTCCTACGTGGCGAAGAATCTCAGCCATAAATTCGGTCCCATTACCGACTGTCTGGACTATACAATAGCCTCAATCACATTCAATTGCAGATAGGTAAAGCAGTAATGGGTCAACATTCAAATTATACAATCAAAGTCTGGTATTATCCATTTAGGGCTGTTGCACGGAATCGTTAAACCACTCCCCTATCACCCATGACGGATCATACGACGTAAACATGAATTTAAGCATACGCATTACATAGATAAAATCATATAATCAGTTGAGCATGTTATGAAGTACAACACAAGCATGAGGTTGTACATATTCAATTCCTAATCACACAGATTTCTAAAGAAAGCATACATATAGTTACAGGAGTTGAGAATCATATCTCAAGGCCCTAATGCATTACAATTTACTAACTATTACTCATTCAACATCTCAACAAACACTTTAGACTACTTACATCAACGTACATGATATATGTTGATCACATAGGTATTAGGCCAAATCCTTTCACTAGGGAGTTGCCCCATGGATAACACACGTGCACCCATGACTGATAGTCATGGCAAGCAGGAATCCAAGTTCCATGTTCATTCAGTCATTTCCACAAACACTTGGGCTACACGTTTTAACATATATAGTGTATATTGGCCGTGGCGTGATTTAGGGCAAATCCTTTTGTCATACGGATATCGCCAATACAACAATCATATATCCATGACAATTTAGTCATGGCAAGTATGAATGAGAATTCTATACTCATTCAGTCATTTTCACAAACACTTAGAATACACCATTTTAACATACATAGTGTATGTTAGCAAATCATGTATTAAGGCGAATCCTTTCGCCAAACAAGTATTTTACCCATATATATTATATTCATACAGCAAATAATCATGGCAAACACATCTCCAAAATTTATACATATATGGTATTTTCTAGAATACACTATTTCAACATACATAGTGTATATTAGCAAAACATGTATTAGGGCAAGTCCTTTCACCAAATAAGTATTTTATCCACATATAATATATTCATACAACAAATAATCATGGCAAACACATTTCCAAAATTTATACGTATACGGTATTTTCTACGAATACCTAGAATATGTAAAATTTCATATTCTACGTCTTTAATCCAAACGGAAAACAAACAACACTTTGTACATATGCAATTGCATGCAGATCATGAATCTATCATTATCTGACATTGAAAGCGTTGAAAACCATAACCTATACACCTAAAGTCCGCACCTTTTGTCGTAGAATCGTAACGGAGTCAATAAGTTTGCTAAGCTTCCGTATTCGACAGTTTGGCAACCTATAGAATGAAATAGGTTAGCTATTTCATAATCTACAACTATCAACACCCCAAATCAGATTAGGGTTAGGGTTTCTTACCTAAAAATGTAGCTGGAATCGGCGGGAAAGCGATTAGAACGAAGTGGTGGAGCATGGATAACAGTAAGGAAGAAGGGCAGGAAGACTCTCCCACATCTCCCACACTTTCTCTCTCTTTTCTCTCTCTCAAATCTCAAATTCGTATGGCTATGAGAGAGAGGATTCTAAGGTCCTTATATAGCTTAAAAACTCACCAAATTAGACTTAAGGTCAAGGTATACTTGGGTTTTGTCCAAAGGGCATCTGTTTCAGCTCAACGGAGGACTTCTGGTAGCCCCTTTTCTGTGTACGGTCGGACTTAAGCTCACTAACGCTGGATCTATGTTTAGTCAAGTTTTCGTTTCAATCGGGATTCCAAATCACGCGTGGCGGACCAGTTTCAGTTCAACGGACAATGGATCTCGATCGGAGATTCCGAGTACATGGATATGTTTATGAAATTTTTCCTAAACTGAGGGTGTATTTGGGTCAGATTCTGACGGTCAGGTTGCTTAATATGATCCGCAAGCGATAAGTCTAAGATTACTATTTGAGATATTTATTTCTAAAGAAAACCAAGTGTTTTCACACTCCTCGCTCTGGACTCAAGCGAACAGCACTGGAACACTGTCTGGATTTGATTTCCGAGATGGTTGTCAAGCCCAGCAAGGCGGTCCTAATTCCTTAACTTCGTGCTAATCAGACTTCCAATGTGCGGTCCAGATCTGATATGGAGTTTCAAGATGCTCCCGAGAGCAGCCGGGTAATGAGATTGATCCTAGATTTTAGGGTAACCTAGGGTCAATGATTCTACAAGTTTTAGGTCTTGCAGATCGTATTTAAAGTGGATCAAGTAGATTTCATAGCTAATCTAGTTTAGCACTTAGTTAACTTTGTCAAATTTCTAAAAGATTTAGTCCTGTAAGATTTCTATTTGAGGTGGTACTTAGTCCTTTACAGTTTGTATATAAAGTGATCCAGGTTATACTACTTAGCTACTTTAAGATAGTATCTAGGGTGAAAGTACTTAGAAAATTTAAAAGATCAAGGTGGTAAAGGGTGGGATTTATGAAGGAAATGGGTTCAAAAGCTGCTTTAGACTTTGGGATTGAGTTCTGACAGGTTAATAAGGTGTTAGGATCGACCCATTGCCTAAGGATGTCTAATTTTAGATTGGCAAAAATCCGGGATGTTACAAGCCTGCTCGATTGGTCGAGCACTATTCACTCGACTAGTCGAGCAGTCTCCAGGACTGGTCGAAGATCCAACAAAAAATTTCAAAAATAAGTAACAAACCTTGGACTGGTCAAACATAACCTAATACTAGGACAAGTCAAACATAACCTAATACTAGTCGAAAAATAGCCTATAGAAGTATATAGTGACCCAATTTAAGTATGCAATCAATATGACCTAACCTATGGTCAATCTAGGGTCATACATACCTTATAAGTGATATTTGAACATTGAATCATCATTTGCTTTGATTGATAGTTGATCTTGAAGTACTTGAAGCTTGACATCTTGAAGTGCTTTGAAGCTTGAACTTGAAGTTCTTGTGACATGTATTTCAACTTGAGCTTTGAGTTCCAAAACAAAGTACTTTGTCTTGACATAGTTGAAGCTTTGAAACCTTGAACTATCACTTGATGTTGTACTTGAACTTGTATATCTCTTATACTTGTGATGCTTGAATCTTAAATTGGAACATCATGAACTTGTACTTGAAGTAAAGACCTTTGTTCTTGTACATGATTTGCATGATCTTGAATATGTAGATGAGTTACACAAGATACATATTCTAAGAGGTTTTGGCACTACAAAATTTGACAATCATAGGAGCTAGAAAATATAGCACTTACAAAAATTCAGACCCTCTATCCCTTTCTAGAAGTGGACAGGCAACGGTCCATCATAGCGAAAGGCGTGGGGAGATGATCCTTTTCGAGAAACCCCATCTGACTCGATCCAGGCCTTCTGTCAGGCCACGTGGAGTAATCTCCACCACTCCTTTTAGGGCAGCCACAAATAACAAGCGGAGAGAATCCCATCTTGCGAGAAAAACTCTTGAGGTGGGAGATCACGTGCGGTGTGGTGAAACGCCAATGAAAGGCCTAGGAAGTGGACCCCCACGGTGATCAACGATCTCATCTGGTCTGCTCAAATGGAGCAGATCATGTAAATATACCGTAGTTAGCGATCCACCATTAATGACTGTGTCATCTTCCCTGTCCAGCCAAAAACCCACCACCACAGCGTGGGTCCCATAATGGTTAAAAAATTACTTTTCCTGTGGGCCATAGCATCAGGAGTCCATCACCAGTAACAGATGGATCCCATGCATGCTAAAAATCTAAAATGGATGCTTAAAACTAGCCGTTAAACCGTGGTCGTTGGATGGAATAATCCACACGTGTTAAGTTCTATAAAAGCTAACCGTTGGCCTCAAGATTTGCACCAGTGAGAGAGAAGAGAAAAGAGGGAGAGAAAGGAGAGAGAGGGAGAGAAAGAGTGAGAAGAAAGAGAATCCGTGACCGAGTCCGCAGCCACTCGGCTCAACTCGACCCATCTCCAGGTTGACTCGGTCAGGAGTCGAGTTGCTACCTCATTGCGTTCTAAAATACGGAACCCGTTAGGTAAGGGTCCCTAAACTGATTAATCAGCCCCTCCATTCCAAGCATTGCTCTAATCCAAAGTGCACATTGTAGGTTTTCATCACTGTAGCTGCAACTGAGTCAAGTCAACTCAACTGACAACAGAGCAGGCCAGGTAACTCATAATCCCACTCATTTTCCTACCATCCAATAACACGCTGTTGTTGGAATCATGACTGGTTGGGGTTGGGAATCAGAACTGGGTTGAGCATCCCATCTCTGCTAGCAAAAATGGGCTAGAAACCGCCCATAATTTGGACTAAAGCCCGTCCAAAAGAAGAGTTGGAACCGGCCTTTTTGTTGGGCCACAACCACCTCCAGATGGACTGTTGTCGGGACTGAACAGTGGTGTGATTTGAGGCTGATTTGGGTCCTCAGCTGGGCCATGGGTTAAAACAAAACTAGCCTCCAGCTGGGCTCAAAACGACCTTTCAAATGGGCCATGGAACTAGGCCCTCATCAGACCTTGAAGGGAGGTGAAGGCAGGCCTTCATCGGGCTTGGATTGGACCAAAATTAAGCCCAGCTGGGCCTTGTATCCAGCAGAGGACAAACCTCATCAGGGCTGTTATCAGGCCCAATCTTGGGTGGGGCTCAGCCTCCATGCTAGGCCATGAAGTGAGCATCACACACACTAACACAGTGGGCCTCACTGTAAAACAGGTGGGCCACACCTGGGACAAAATCCCAGTGGGTCGCACCCTATAGAATAGGTGGGATGCACCTAGGATAAAATTCTAGTGGGCCACACCCTGTAAAATAGGTGGGTCACACCACATTGGAATGTTAAGTGGGCCACACTTGAGTGAAAAGCTCAGTGGGCCGCACTGTATATTACAGTGGGCCGCACCGAGCCAAGACTCAGTGGGCCTCGCCATGGGATGCAGCGGGCCACCCACTAATAGTAGGTGGGCCACTCACATATAAAAGGGTGAGCCGCACCCTGTAAAATAGGTGGGCCCCACCATAAGGCACTGTGGGATTCACCGTACATTGTTGTGGGCCCCATCACAAAGAGCCACTTAACCCATCTTGGGCTCGAATTGGGCCCAACAGCCGGGCCCAAAATCGCCCCAGTCCAGCCTTTAGTTAATAATAAGCTTGGGCCCAAAAGTTGGGCCACCTGTTATGACAAAATTCCGGTAGGCCTAATCACCTTAAGGTAGGACCAATTTCCACACAATTCAAGTAAAACAGATAAGTAAAAGGCTTGAGAAATGTTTTCTTATACAAACTCTAATTATAGGGGCTACTTACATGACTTGGGGCCGCAAGATACTTACGGGAACTAGGATTCAAGAGTAGGACTGCAATTCTCCAGTTGATGATTTTCTTCCCCTTCGGCTTTCCATCCCCAAGCTATTTTCAGGGTAGCCTTTATGGTAATTATGAATGATAACCCAGAAATGGTGAATCATTTGGTTAGTTGCTTGAACTTATGCTTTATAGATAGTATAATACTTAGTGAAAAGGCCAAGCTATATGTCCTAGAGGGGGGGTGAATAGAAATATGCCAAATTAAAATTTAACAGCAGAATTCAGTCGAAAATAAGATAGCCTTATAAACAAATAAATAAAAGACAAAACTTTAAATAAATCAATGAACAGAAAATGTAAAGAAACCTCAAATAAAGAGCTTGATACTAATATTGTTCTAAGGACAACCTTTGCACCATAAAAACCAAGGGTTTATGGCAAGACAACCTTACTAGAACAAATTGAATATCAAAACTCAAACAGAAAGGAAATAAAGGAAATAACAAGAAATAAATTCTAAACTATTACAACATTCCCCACTTTTCTTGAAATGTAAATATTACAACATTCTCATCCATATATACATTCCATACATCTAAATGATTAAAGATATAAAAATTAAGTAAACATCCAAATCACAAAACACACCGATATATAGTGGTTCGCCTATGTGTTCACCAACTGTTAAATAACAGCCACACAGCTTGCTACTCCCCTCCTAATATCCTCACATAGGAGATATTAGCATTCACTATCAAAATAGGTTTCACAGGTTCACCTAAAACCTTCACAATTGTGTCTTTTTAACTTGGGATTACACAATCCAAAAACCCACACTTTTTGAGTTTTCTGGCTCTCCTCAGATAACCAACACAATGAGATTTTTCTGGCGAATCTCAAACAAAACCAAAATTATGGAATTTATAATAAATGTAAAATACCTAGATTTCTTCTTTTGTAGCAGCCCGGTAGAACCAATTAGAGTAGAAGTTCGAATCAACGTTCAATGTCCAATACTCACTTAAGAAATGGTTTTAGGTTCTAATTGATTCTAAATTAAACCAAATTGGGCGTAGCTCTATTTGATTTTGATTCTAAGAAGAAAGAATACAGCAATTCCTCTTTTTCAAGTAAGATTGGAATATAGGAAGAAAATCAAATATAAATAAGCTAACAAAAGAGAATATTAAATATGCACAGATTAGCTTAAAATGAACATTAACTTATCTCTGAGTGGAGGCTTGAATTTTCTTGAAATTAATCAATGAAAAACTCTAAAATTCATGTTCAATTTATGGATACAAAGATCATGTCTACGACTGGTCTTAGGAACCCTTTGACTAGTCGTAGCACTAACAGCATTTTGAACTTTTTGAGCGCGATCTTAAAAATCGTTCTACGACTGGTCTTAGGGTGTCTACGACTGGTCGTGGACCACCTACGACTAGTTGTAGCAGACCCAGGACTGTTCGTAGACAACCAAGTTTGGTTGCTGGAGTTTGAGTCGTAGTTCTAGGACTGGTCGAAGAACGAGTCGTGACATACCTACGACCGGTCGACTAAGTCTCAGGACTGATCATGAAATAACCAAAAAATTCTGAAAATCTTCAACTTAGGACTGGTCGTGGAATTTCTTGGACTGGTCGAACCAGGTCTAGGACTAGTCAAACAAGATCCAGGACTAGTCTTAAAACGGACCAAATTCATATAAATAGATTTATTTTGAATTATGTATACAAAATGAGCTACCCTAAGGTCAATCTAAGATCTATCATACTTGGGACATGAAATATGAACATTGAACTTCATTCTTTCAGATGATGGTTGACCTTTGAACCTTATGAAGCTTGAGATCTCTAACTCGACGTAGCTTGATCTTGAGATCTTCGAAAGCTTGAAATTAAACTTCATCAATACACTTTGAATCTTGAAATGTACCCTTGAGTCTTGAAATGCACTTGAGTCTTGAAATGTACTCTTGAGTCTTAAAATGCACTTGAGTCTTGAAATGCACTCTTCTTATCGATGTAACTCTGAACCTTGATGCTTACAAAAGAGGACAAAGTAGAGGACAAAGTACATAACCTTGCATTTCTTGAAGCAGATCACCGTACATGTCTTGAACCATTGTGATGCAGTGTCTTAATCATATCAACATACAAACACAAGACACCGATAGAGGTTTTGGCACCACAAAATTTGACAATCAAAGGAGCATGAGACCAAAGCACTTACAATCTCCCCCTTTGTTAAATTTGTCACAAAACACACTCATATAAAAATAAGAGAAGCACCATATGGATAAAAATGAATCAAGTAACATACTCCCCCTAAGTAGCAGCACACATATTAGTACAACTCATATCCATAAGCAATCAAACCAAAAGTTTCCAAAAGCTTCCAAAAGCCTTCTCCCTCTTTTTGTCACAATATAACAAAGGAAGCAAAAATATAAAAGATAATAATTGGAGGAATAGATGAAGTAATTCGACAATATAAGTAAGTAAAAGTTCACAATCCATTTACGAGTATAAATAGATAGTCATCAAACCAAATAGAGTGCACAATCCAACATAAGTATGAAAGATATTACATACCAAGAATGAAAACACTCAATCGGATCCTGAAGAAGGAGCAGGAATGGTAGGATCAAGATTATGCATTCCCTTGTTCAAGCACCTAAGATACTTGCACATATATTTAAACTGAAGAACATGGGCAACATTCATATTCCCTACCTTCTCTTCTAATGCACGAAGACGAGCATCAACTTAGATGGCTCAAAGTCAGGATCATTTACAGAATCTGATTCAAGTTCATCGAAAATATCATCTATATTCACATCATCAGAAGGAAGATCACCAGCTTCTTCATCCCCAGCGTCAACTCTATCAACATCCACTTGGCCACGAGCCAATTCCAATTTCATTTTGTTAATATTTGAATTGTTAAAAATAAGATGATGGATGGGAGCCTCTCCAACAGGCATAACGACTAGCATGTGACTAGCTAAAACAATCATGAGATAGGCAAAAGGAATATCACTATGACCTGGATGGAGACGAGACTGAATAATGGGAAGGCAAACATTAGAACCAGAAATGACAGAGTGCAAAACATGAACCATAAAGGCAGTTAATTCTGTCTTATTACCAGAATGAGGATACAGGTTAGAAAAAAAATCCTGTGAAGTACCCTGTATTTGGGTAACAAGTACCTTGTGGGGGCACATTCCCTTTATGAGACCATTTCACATTCATATTACACAAATCTCTGGTTAGTATTTGCTTTTCAGATTCTGAGGGTTTTTCAGCTAAAGTATGAATAGGAATACCCTCCTCATTAACAAGTATATACATTAACCCTGCAATCAGATGGCGGCCAACTTCAAATAGACCTTCTCTAGTATCAACTTTAAAAGTTAAATTCTTAAAAGAGAACTCTGAGATACATGCAAACATGACCTGTGCAATAGATTGGTATGCAGGCCCACCCCAATGTAAAATGTTATCCCATCCTACAGATTGGAGTAGAGGTAGAATACCAAAAGGAGCAATGTGTTCAATACAGACAGGTCGTTCAACAATGACTTTGCGCATATATAAATCCCATACATCAGAGGGATCATCCTCAGGTGAACGAAGATAACGCCTGGAGAGAGGAGCATATCTAGGAGAAGATGGACCACGGGAAGTTTTCTTTTTCCCTCTAACATCCATTTGTAATACAAGATGCAAGGAAACAAAAAGAATCACAAGATGAGAAGTGGGGTTTTGATAGATCAGATTTTACAATAGAAAACCCAAACTTGCACTCAAAGACAAAATAGATTACTCCAAAAGTAAAAATGGAGTACTTTTAACAAGAATCTATAAGAATAATGCAAAAGAACCACTAACCTTGAAGAACAATGAACATGGGTTCTACTGGTCGAGCATAGGCTCATTGGAGAGTGAAATGGAAATGAAGAAGATGAAAATTTTCTCCAATTTTAAAAGCACCACCGAGTTTCACGACTGGTCGTGGATGTGCTTAACCGATCATACCAGGATCGGTCGTGTACATTCACGACTGGTCGTGTCTCGACAAAAATAAACATTTTTCATAAAAAATTTAAAATTTAAATCATTAAATTATCACATATAAAAACACTATGATACAAGTATGTAAGAATATTCAATTTAAATTGCACACACCAAGATTAAATTTCAATTTACTAAACCTGTTTTTGTCAAGTGGTTTAGTGAAAATGTCAGTAAGTTGAGTCTCGGTCGGAATGTATTCCAAAGATATTAATTTTTCTTCCACTAATTCACAAATGTAATGATACCTAATGTCAATGTGCTTGGTACGTGAATGCTGGATTGGATTTTTAGAAATGTTTATAGCTCTAGAATTATTACAATATAAGACCATAGAATCTTGTGCTATTCCGTAATCACTTAACATACGTTTCATCCACACAAGCTAAGTACATTCATTTCCAGCTGCAATGTATTCTACCTCAGCAGTTGAGAGTGATACAGAACTTTGCTTCTTACTAAACCAAGAGATTAAATAATTTCCAAAATAAAAACAACCACCGCTAGTTGATTTCCTATCATCGATATTTCCATCCCAATCAGCATCAGTGTACCCGGCCAACTGAACACTGGTATCATATGGATACCAAAGACCCAAGTTTACAGAACTTGCAACATATCTAATAATCTGCTTAACAGCAGTTAAATGAGATTCTTTAGGATTAGACTGATATCGAGCACAAATGTCAACACTTAAAGCAATATCAAGTCTACTGGCAGTTAAATACAGCAAACTACTAATCATACTTCTATACAATTTTGGATCCACATCTTTACCTGTAGAGTCCTTTGAGAGTTTTAGAGTTGTACTCATAGGAGTATCAAAATTTTTACCATTCTTAAATCCAAACCTTTTAATCAAGTTCAAGGCATACTTGGCTTGAGAAATAAAAATTCCATCAGGTTGTTGTTTTACTTGCAACCCAAGGAAATAATTTAATTCCCCAACCATGCTCATTTCAAACTTAGATTTCATTAAATCTGCAAACTCGACAGTCGTGTTAGTACAAGTTGATCCATAAATAATATCATCAACATTGATCTGAATCATTAAGATATCATCGTTATGTTTCTTAACAAAAAGCGTCTTATCAACACTACCCATTTAAAAATTACGACTTAGTAAAAACTTAGTCAATTTTTCGTACCATGCTCTAGGAGCTTGTTTTAAACCATATAGAGCTTTTTTAAGATGGTATACATGATCAGTAAACTTAGGGTCTTCAAACCCGGTAAGTTGTTCAACATATACTTCTTCATGAAGATCACCATTCAAAAAAGTACTCTTTACATCCATTTGATAAATTTTAAACTTTGTAAAGCATGCAATGGATATAAAAAGTCTGATTGATTCAAGGTGAGCAACCGGAGCAAAGGTTTCATCATAATCAATGCCTTCTATTTGAGTGTACCCTTGTACAACCAGTCTTGCCTTGTTTCGAATTATATTACCAAGTTTATTAGACTTATTTTTGAAAATCCACTTAGTTCCTATAATGTGTTTATCTTTAGGTCTAGGAACAAGATACCAGACATCATTTCGAACAAACTGATTAAGTTCTTCCTACATGCTACTATCCAGTTTTCATTAGTAAGAGCTTCTTTTACGTTGACCAGTTCAATTGAGATGTAAAGCACACATAATTACATGTCTTCTAGTTGTCTATAAGTGCGTACACCACTGAGAGGGTTTTCAAGATTTTGAGCGGTTGGATGATCTTTAACCGTCCTTAATTTAGAATTATTTTGACTTGATAAAGTATCGGGTTTGTCAATTAGAAGAACTTCATCATTATCTGAACTTGGGGCAGGTGTATTCAAATGATCGTTTATGACCACATTAATTGATTCTTGAATAACACCAGTCCTTTTGTTCAGTACACGATACGCACGACTGTTTAAAGAGTATCCTAAAAAGATTCCTTTGTCACGTTTGTGTCAAACTTTCCCAGATTTTCACGGTCACGCAAAATATAGCACTTGCTACTAAAAACTCGAAAGTATTTGACAGTAGGCTTTTTATCGAACCACATTCATAAGAGGTTTTATTATTAGATTTACATATATAAACCTGATTAATAATATAGCAGGCAGTATTCACTGCTTCAGCCCAAAGATTTTTAGGGAGCTTCATACTATTCAACATTACAGTTCCCATTACTTGAAGCACTCTATTTTTCCTTTCCACAATTCCATTCTGTTGAAGAGTTTTGGGTGAAGAGAATCCATGCGATATTCCCTGATCATTACAAAATTTCTCAAAACTGCTATTCTCGAACTCAAATCCATGATCACTACGGATCATACAAACTTGAGAACCTTTTTCAGTTTAGATCTGTTTAAGAATCCTTTTAACTTCATTAAGTGTTTCTGATTTATCCCTTAAGAAGACTACCCAAGTGAATCTAGAAAAATCATCCACGATTACCAAGATGTATTTTTTGCCACCTCGACTCTCCGTCTTGGTAGGACCTATAAGATCCATATGGAGAAGCTCGAGTGGTCTTGATGTGGCATTGGAGTTCACCTTTTTATGAGAGTTCCTTGTTTGCATGTCATATTGACATTCACCACATATCTTATTTATATTTTATAATTTAGGTAGACCTCTTATTAGTTCTCCCTTGCTCAATCTGTATAAATTATGATAGTGTACATGTCCAAGGCGTTTATACCATAATTTGTTTCATCGGTATGGACAACGTACCACGATTGATTAGATAAGCTACCATCACTTACAATATAGCATTTTTCAGAAGTCCTGCAACCAGTTAATATTACAGAACCCTTTTTGTTTAAAATTTCACAACCTTTATTAGAAAATTTCATGCTATGATTATTATCACATATTTGAGATATACTTAATAGGTTTTGTTTTAGTCCTTCAACATATAAAACATTCTTAAATAAGGGAATGTTATAGAGCTGAACTGTACCTCGGCCAATAATCTTGCAGTTGCTACCATCGCCAAATGTGACTGACCCATCAGTCATATCTTTAAGATCTGTGAATAAAGCCTTGTCGCTTATCATATGCCTTGAGCATCCACTGTCTAAGTACCACTTCAAATGACTTGTAGCTTTAAAAGCAGTGTGGGCAACCAAGCAAGTAACTTTAGGAACCCATTTCATTACTGTTTTGGGTTTAGGAGTATAGTCGGTCTTCTTGTATTTGTAATTGAAGTACGAGTGACCCACTGAGTTAGATTTTAAGATCTTCTTAAGTAAATCAACTATTTTTTCAACTAAAGGGTTTTGGTTTTGAGTTTTATAGTTGACATAATTGTTTTTAGGTTTTTGAAAAGTTTTAGCATTTTTAGAAAAACTTTGATTAATACTTTTCCCTTTTGAGTTAGAGCTTTCTCCTCTCACAAACTTAGGAGGAGTATTCTTCTGTTTAGAAGGTATATTTTTATTATAGCCCAACCCGGATCTATAGCCACATTTTTTAGATCCGGATAAAAGTTTCTCAAACTTCGGATCTCCTTGGGCATACCTCCATGTATCCTTTGAACAAAAAAGTGAAGAGTTTTCAAGCTTAAGTTTGTTATTTTCAGATTTAAGATTTTCAATCAGGTAGGTTTTGAATTCTAAATCACATTTTGTCTTTTCAAAACAATCTGAAATATGGGATTTTACTAAAACAAGAGACTCAAAATTTTCTTTAAGTTTTAAAAAGTTTTCTTTTTGAAGTTTTAGTTTTACAGCAATTTTACAACTTTCCTTGTATAGGGCATTGTAAGCATCTTGAAGATCTTCTTCATTTTCATGATCACTATTCAAATTTTCTTCACTAGTTGAATCATCATGATCTGAAAAAGTGAACTTGGCTAGAGTCATAAGGGCCTTAACTTCATTGCCCGACTCATTTTTAGAATCTTCTGATTCAGAAGAGGCAGTGCCAGAAGATTCGTTCTAAGTAGCCAACATTCCTTTCTTTTTAGGTTTGTCATTTTTAGGACATTTGTTTGTTAAATGCCCATATTCTTAGCAGTTGTAACATTGACTATCTTTCAAAGATTTCCAAGTTTTAGATTTAGGTTTAGATCTTTTCTTATCATTTGATTTTTGAAAATCAAACCTCTTTTAACTTTTGAAAATTTTGTAAAACTTTTTTGCTAAAAGAGCCATATCGTCTTCTGAATTTTCTAAATCGGAGTTTTGTTGAAAAATATGTTTAGAAGACTTAAGGGTAACCTTTACGAGCTTTAAAAGTTAACTCGTAGGTTTGTAAAGATCCAACCAACTCTTCTACCCTCATATTGTCTGTATGACGAAGTTCTTGGATCGTGGTTACCATAGAATTGAATCGTTCAAGTAGTGAGTGTAGTATCTTTGCACACACTTTACTTTCTTAGATTTTATCTCCAAGACCCCACATAGAGTTTACAATGTCATTTAATCTAGTGTAGAAGTCCATAAACATTTCATTTTCCTCCATATGAATTTCTTCAAATTTAGTTGTGAGGAGTTGGACTTTAGATTTTTTTTACAATTGAAGTACCCTCGTGTGTCATTTCTAATATATCCCAAGCTTGCTTTGCAGTATCATAGGATATGATTCTTTTAAACTCATCCGGTGATAGTGCGCAAATGATTGCATTTAGTGCTTTTGCACTGGCACTACTCTCACTTTTCTGAAGAGTGGTCCATGAGAATATGGTGTTATTCTCATTGATTTGGAACCATCGATACCAGTCACTTCAGTGGTGGGTGGGTTCCATTCAGTCACTGTGGCAAGCCACACACTCTCACCATTGATTTAAGGAAAATCCTCATCCAAGCTTTCTAATAGGCATAGTTGGAGCCATCAAAGGGTGGAGGCCTAGTGACTGAAAGGCTATCAAAATTTGATATCTTATATATAGCTTAGATCGTTAGCTTAGGAAATGAATCCAAGAATAAAGCATTAAAAAATGAGCTATTAGGCTCCGATACCACTTGAAAAAGCCAACTTATATGTCCTAGAGGGGGGGGGGGGGGGGGGCGGGTGAATAGGACTATGCTAAACTAAAATTTAACAGCGGAATTCAATTGAAAATAAAATATCCTTATAAACAAATAAATAAAAGATAGTACTTTAAATAAATCAATGAACAGAAAATGTAAAGCAACTTCAAATAAAGAGCTTGATACTAATGTTATTCTAAGGACAACCTTTGCACCATAAAAACTAAGAGTTTATGGCAGGACAACCTTACTAGAACAAATTGAATATCAAAACTCAAACAGAAAGGAAATAAAGGAAATAGTAAGAAATAAATTCTAAACTATTACAACATTCCCCACTTTGCTTAAAATATAAATATTACAACATTCACATCCATATATACATTTCACACATCTGAATGATTAAAGATATAGAAATTAAGTAAACATCCAAATCACAAAACACACCTGTATATAGTGGTTCGCCTGTGTGTTCACCAACTGTTAAACAACAGCCACACAACTTACTACTCCACTCCTAATATCCTCGTACAGGGGATATTAGCATTCACTATCAAAATAGGTTTCACAGGTTCACCTAAAACCTTCACAATTATGTCTTTTTAACTTGGGCTTACACAATCTAAAAACCCACACTTTCTGAGTTTTCTGGCTCTTCTCAGATAACCAACACAATGAGATTTTTCTGGTGAATCTAAAACAAAACTAAAATTATGGAATTTACAATAAATGTTAAATACCTGGATTTCTTCTTTCATAGCAGTCCAGTAGAACCAATCAGAGTATAAGTTCGAATCAACGTTCAATGTCCAATACTCACTTAAGAAATGGTTCTAGGTTCTAATTGATTTTAAATTAAACCAAATTGGGCATAGCTTTATTTAATTTTGATTCCAAGAAGAAGGAATACAGCAATTCCTCTTTTTCAAATAAGATTAGAATATAGGAAGAAAATCAAATATAAATAAGCTAACAAAAGAGAATATTAAATATGCACAGATTAGCTTAAAATGAACACTACCTTATCTCTGAGTGGAGGCTTGAATTTTCTTGAAATTAATCAATGAAAAACTCTGAAATTCATGTTCAATTTATAGATGCAAAGATCACGTCTACTACTGGTCTTAGGAACCCTTTGACTGGTCGTAACACGAACAGCATTTTGAACTTTTTGAGCGCGATTTTAAAAACCATTCTATGACTGGTCTTAGGGTGTCTACGACTGGTCGTAGACCACCTACGACTAGTTGTAGCAGACCCAGCACTGGTCGTAGACAACCAGGTTTGGTTGTTAGAGTTTGAGTCATAGTTCTAGGACTAGTCAAAGAACGAGTCGTGACATCCCTACGACCGGTCGACCAGGTCTCAGGACTAGTCGTGGAATAACTAAAAATTCTGAAAATCTTCAACAACTTAGGACTGGTCATGGAATTTCTTGGACTGGTCGAACCAGGTCTAGGACTAGTCGAATAAAGTCCAGGACTAGTCTTAGAACAGACCAAATTCATATAAATAGATTTATTTTGAATTATGTTGTAACGTCCTGAAAATCGGGGTCGAGCATAAACTCAACTCCCGAGTTCCAACGCATCACTTATGCAACATAAAGAATGATGATTGAATGTTGTTCGTATTAGTGCATTAAAGATGAATGTGATTAAGCCAAAATAACATATCATACTTCAGAGATAGTTAAATTATGCAAGCGGAAGACTGTAATAGATATATAAAATATATATAAACTACTGTAAGTCTCCAGAGTATAAACATGTTACCAGGTTAAATATATCAATGTGTACTCCAAAAATGGACAAAATGAATATACAAGGGTGCTCCAAAAGAGCAAACTAAAGTGTAATGGCATCTAATCAGCAACCTTGTAATCCTGTCGATCAGAAGATGGTCTACATAGACTCACCTGATAGACTCATCATCATAAAAAAAATTCGGCTCCACTTCGCAAGCATCACCACCATATATAAAACTCAAACAGGGTCTGGTTTGGTGTTTAAACACTGCCCCATAACATGGGAGTGAGTGATCAACTCAGTGGAACAATAGAGCATAGGTTAACATGTTATCAATTCAGTCAAGCAGTAATGATAAGGCAGTACAATCAAACACTCCTAAATACTCTTATTAATGCAAGTATGGAATACAGTCATGATGCATGCCCTTGCCAAACTACCCTCGTGTGACACCATCTTACATCTGAGGCATGCGTTCATCCCTCAGTGCTCCACATCTTCTAATCACATGCAGTGCTATGTTATGAGCATGATTACCGAGTTATTATTAGTCCTTTTCATACAGCAGTATTGGGAAACTAAGGTACCTTCCTTATATCATTCCCAAACAATGATCCATTCTCGGGTCGTCAGTCCTAGATAATCTCATACGATGATACGGTTCTAGGTCACTGTAAAGGGCTGTCAGGGTTGTACACGCACTCGTTGCACCACTCCCCCATCACATTATCAATACAGGCTTAGTTTATACTCTGTTTACTATGGGAAGGCTCGTCGCCTCTCTGCAGATTAAGAGTATGCTCGAGGTCACTACAAAGGGCTGTCAGGGTTGTTACACGCAATCGTTACACCACTCCCTCATCACCTTATCAATGCGGGCCGACAGCTCGAATACAGTGTCTCATACCACCGTATTCGGCTCACGAGTCTAGGTTGCTCACTGGTCACTACGGGGAGGCATATCGCCCCAGCGTAGGCCAACAGCTTGACCACGGTGTCCCATACCACTATGTCCAGCTCATGAGTCTTAGCGGATCGAGGTACCAAGGTTAACAGGGTTACACTGGTAGTTTGGTACCTTAGGTTCAAGCAGTAGTGTCCAAACATGGTGAACATACATTAGACAGATCGGGTTACTTGACGAGCTCGACTAGTACGAGCGCACATCGCATCAATCGACATGAAGTGCATAAGCACTTCGTGTAGCCTAACCACTACTGACAACCAACATATGACCCGGGTTTGTCAAACATGTCCTATGTGGAGAAATGAATCTTAGCCACGACTTCATGCCTGTTACCGATTGCCTGGACTATAACATAGCCCCAATCACATTCAATCTGTAACCAGAAAGCATGTATAATAGTCAAAGCAGAATTAACAAAGTAATTCAAACATGTTAACAAGTATGTTATAAAGCACCATATAAACAGGAAATACAAACACATACATTTCATAAGTAAGCGATTAAATTACACAACTAACATGGAGTAAATCATATACATCTCTAAGGTAGTTGAGAATCCTATCTCAACACCTACCTAAACCACAATCATCTAAGTACTTACTCATACAAGCATTTTCACAAACACTTAGAATACACTTATTTATCATACATAACGTATATTAGCAAAAACATGTATTTGGGCAAATCCTTTCACCGAGTAAGTATTACACATATATATAGCATGTACATATAGTAATTTATCATGGCAACCACACTTTCAAAATTTGTACGTATACGGTATTTTCTACAAATATATAGAATACACAATATGCCATAATTTGCATACGTAACTGAATCGCAAAATGAACATCGCATTGTGCATGTACAATAACACCCAGATCATGAATCTATCATTATCTAACATTAAATGCCTTAAAAAACTTAACCTATACGTCTAAAGTCCGCACCTTACACCGTAGAAACGTAACGAACGCGATAGAATTACTAAGTCATCGTCTACGATAGTATAACGACCTAAATCACGAGTTATGTTAGCTATTTCACTACTTGTATCGATTGAAACCCTAAAACAGGTTAGAGCTAGGTTTTTCTTACCTAAGAACGAAGCCGGAATCGCCGGGATAGTGATTGGAAAGTGATGGTTAAGCACGTAGATCGGCAGGGTAGAATAGCAGGAATATTATCCCACTTCTTTCACACTTTCTCTTTCTTTTCTCTCTTCTCTCTCCTAGGGTTTCTCTCAAATTCGTATGGGCTGAATGAGAGAGGGTTTAAGGTCCTTATATAAGCTAAAAACTCACTAAAATAGACTCAGGGTCATGGTATACTTAGGTTATGTCCAAATATGGACAGTTCCGTCTCAACGGAGGACTTCTGGAGCCCCCCTTGAGCCAAAGGTCGGACTTAAGCTCACTGACTATGGATCCAGATCGAGTTAAGTTTTCATTCCAATCAGGTTCCCAGATCACATGTGGCGGACCAGTTTCAGTTCAACGGTCACCGAAACTCGTTCAGGGTTACAAGTACATGGACATGTATGGGAAATGTTCCCTGATTTGAGTGTGTATTTGGGTCAAATTCCAACAGTCTGATTGCTTATATTTGGCCCGTAAGTGACAAGTCTCAGATTACTTAAATTCAGAATTTATTTCTAATTATTTTCACGTTTCTCACACTCTTCACTCCGGGCTCAAGCGAATAGCCTCGGGACACTATCTGAATTTGATTTCCGAGATGGTTGTCAAGCCCAGCAAGGCGGTCCTAGTTATATAATTTTGTGATAATTGGACTTTCGACGTGCCGTCCAGATCCGATACGGAGTTTCAATGTGCTCCTCAGAGCAACTGGGTAATGGGATTGGTCCTAGATTTTAGGGTAACTTAGCGTCAATGATTCTACACGTTTTGGGCCTTGCAGATCGTATTTAAAGTGATTCAAGTGGATTTCGTAGCTAATCCAGTTTAGCACTTAGTTAACTTTGTCTAATTCCTAAAGGATTTGAGGTTTGAGAGGTTCATAAGGGGTTAGGATCTACCCCTCGCCTAAGGACATCTAACTCCAAGTTGACAAAAATCTAGGGCGTTACAATCTACCCCCCTTAAAAATAATTTCGTCCCCGAAATTGGCTAAGGGTAAGAAGTAAAGATTTTATTATTTCTTTTGCCTAAGTTTTATGGACTTCAAGTTTATATGCGTGGTAGGGCATATACTGTCTACATTATTCTGGTTCATTTTAGTCTACCCCCTTAAAAACTTATTTCTTTATCTCTTGCTTATACCCCAATAGTTTGCTACAAGTTATTTCTTTATCTATTTGGAGTCTTGATGACGATTCCCCCTTATTTAGAGTAAGATATCTATTTTCAATGTTTGACCAACACGGAGAGACAGTTGTAGTAGGCTTGATCACGATACATCGATCATCTACCTGACGAGGATAGAAGGCTCATTGTATCCCTTCCTACTCCTGGTAGATCCTGGTCTTTTACTCGGTCAAAGCAGTGAGTCCATTAGTAGCCCAGGATTGAGAATTGGGTCAAGCCGTGAAGGTTTCGCAGTTATATATTTCAGTAACTCCATAGTCTGATCACTCTAAAAGCTTAAGGAATGTCCATCACTGAAAGGTTTCAAGTTCTAATTTCTAAGGTTGCCCTTTAGGTCTTGGTCTAAGAGAGTCCTCGTTATAATCTATGTCTAAGGAAAAGGTGAATCCACATCTTAATAGATCATCCTAAAGAGGTTTCTAATAGTATAGAATTGGCTAAGGTCTCTATTAACATTTGCAAATACACTAACTTTATTTATTATGACTTAAGTCATAACTATTGTTAAGTATATTAGTACGAATTGATTTAATACTTGAACCCTAATTGCTTTTATTCCAGTAATTTCAACGTTAACGGTCTAACGAAGGTTCAACCCCTATTTAGTGACCATCTAGTGACCTAACCTTTTGTCTAGCTTGAATCAATTTCCTTCGATCCTGGGCCAGTGGGGCAAGGGCCAACCATGCTTTCATTTCGCCACTCTAATCAAAGTGGTGTATTAGCCGACCTAACTAGATTGGGCTCATAATATTTTATCCCCCTTAAAAATAATTTTCACTCTCAAGGCTCAAGAATCAATGTCCTAATCCGGATGTCGGAATAAGGTGTAATCTAGGACCTATCCTTGACATGAAATGGAATACGATTTCCCAATACATCGATTTTTTTTCTATTGGTGATGTGTGTTATGGCATTGGTATCTATGGTTATAGGAAGGAGCTAAAATGATGGGTGTTATGATTGTTTCAGGGACGAGCATGAGTTCGTGGTAAGGTGCCTAACTATATCCCGGAAGGGCCTTTTACCACGGTCCCGACCTACTTTTGTTAATCATGTCTAGTTCAATATTGTAACATAATCTATACATTATTTGTACGGCAGACTATCTTTCTAAGTTCATCTGCACAATATAGATG
Source organism: Magnolia changhungtana (assembly GCA_030180095.1). Lineage (NCBI taxonomy): Eukaryota > Viridiplantae > Streptophyta > Magnoliopsida > Magnoliales > Magnoliaceae > Magnolia > Magnolia changhungtana. The sequence continues at coordinate 3,081,852 of JASAUF010000101.1, read as the reverse complement.
TCAGAATGGTCTATCACTCAGGACCTATCTCCTACCTGTCTGTTGCCCCTTGAGACATTTCTTGGGTCAAAACAAAAAAATCTTTATTGGCTATAGGTTCTTAACACTTCTCAAGAGACAAAGTACTACACTTTTGGTTATAAGTGATCGGGCCAGCACGGAAGGAAAGTTACGTAGTGGGTCTGAGCCAAATAAACAAACCCTCTGCCTCGCGAGGACAGAAAATTGGTCGTATCAGTTCTTAATCCTAGTTGATCCCGACCTTCTGCTTGATCAGAGCATAGACTTCATTGGTAACTACCAGGTTTGAGAGTTCAATTCAAACCGCGAATACCTCGCTTATATATAGTTCTCTATTCCGTGTTCCCGTTTGTAATAAGACTTTGGGGAGGGCAAGTTTAAGGGGTGTATTGCTTTGACCTAACATTAAATCCAAGGGATCCATAAGTTTTCTCTGAGCATGAAAAGTTTCTACGTTAAACGAGCTTCCTAAGAGTTACTAAAGAAGCCAATAAGTATTAAGGGGATTCAGCTAAAGAATGAACTTTCACTCTAACCTAATCAAGCCAACTAACTAAGTCTATCTTTCAATTGTCTTAGCATAATCTGTGTTTTACATTCCTTAGTATAACCAACCACTAGTTGTAACCCAAAATCTATGTGTAACGCCCAAAAATTCGAGGGTCGAGTAGCAACTCAACTCTCGAGTTCCAGAACATCACTTATGCAACATAGATGATGATGATTGAATGTTGTCTATGTCAGTGCAATAAACATGAGTGAGATTATACCAAAACAGTAATTCATACTCCAGATCAATTGTATAAAGGCAAGCGGAAGACTGAAACTGTATATATAAGGTATGTAAAGGAATAAAACCATCTCGATCTCCAGAGTATGAACACTAACTGAGTAACCATATACAAGTATTGTTCCTGAATCGAAATGTCAAAATACAACTAAAAGATAGATCCTGAAATCCCCACAATCAAGTCGGCCTAAGCAAAGCCGTCAGAGTACTGCATGTATGAGAACTCGTCCTGGTCCTCATCGTAGTCTGGCTCCGCCTCCTGAATCGACGTATCATTTATACCTGAGACAGAGTCTAGTTGGTATGTACAACACCGTCCCGTAACGTGGGAGTGAGTAGCAAACTCAGTGAAACAATAAAGCATAGGTTAACATGTTATCAATTTAGTCAAGCAGTAATGATAAAGCAATACAATCAAACAATCCTAACTACTCTTATTAAATGCAAGTATGAAATGACATGATGAATGCCCTTACCAAACCACCCTCATGCGACACTATCTTATGTTCGCGAATGCATTCATCCCTCAGTGCTCCACATCTACCAGGCACATGCAGTGCGATGATGAGCATGATTACCGAGTAGTTATTAGTCCATTTCAAATAGCAGTATTGGGAAATTAAGGTACCTCCCTTGTATCATTCCCAAACATGATCCATTCTAGGGTCGCCAATTCTAGTTAATCTCATACGATGGTTTGTTTTTAGGTTGCTACAAAGGCTGCCAGGGCTGTTATGCACAAAGGTTACACCACTCCCCCATCACCTTTTTAACGGTTCATCACTATACAGATACAGGCCTAGTTTATACTCTATACACTGCGGCAAAACTCGTCGCCTCACCGCAAATTCAGAGTATGCTCGAGGACACTACAAAGGGCTACCAGGGCTGTTACGCACAAAGGTTACACCGCTCCCCCATCACCTTATCAATGTAGGCCGACAGCACGAATATAGTGTCCCATACCACCATAATCGGCTCACGAGTCTGGTTGCTCACTGGTCACTATGGGGAGGCACATGGCCCCAGCGTAGGCCGACAGCTCAACCATGGTGTCCCATACCACCATGCCCGGCTCATGATTCTTAGCGGATCGAGGTACCATGGTTAACGGGATTTCACTGGTAAGTTTGGTACCCTAGGTTCAAGCAGTAGCGACCAAACATGGTGAACATACATTAGACATATCGGGTTACTTGACGAGCCTGACTAGCTCGAGCGCACAATCAATTGAATGACATGAAGTGCATAAGCACTTCGCGTGGCCTAACCACTGTCGCCAACTGAAGTACGACTCGGGTTCGTCAAACACATCCTACGTAGTGAAATGAATCTTAACTACGATCTCAAGCCTGGTACCGATTGTCTAGACTATAAACATAGTCCCAAACTCAATCAATCCTTATGCATAGCATGTGGAGTAAAGCATATTATAGAGAATGTTATAGAGAATGTTAACAAGCATGTCATAAAGCATGTTATAGAGAATGTTATAAAGCATGTTATAAGGCACTACATAAACAGGAATACAAACATATATATTTCATAAGTAGTTAAAGTAAACAACTCACATGGAGGAAATCATACAGGTCTCTAAGGTAGTTGAGAATCCCATCTCAACACCTACCTAAGGCATCATCATCCAAACATTTACTCTCACAAGCATTTTCACGAACACTTAGCATACATTATTTTAACATACTTAGTGTATGTTAGCAAACATGTATTAGGGCAAGTCCTTTCGCCAAGCAAGTATTTTACGCATATATAATATACTTATACAACAAATAATCATGGCAAACACATCTCTAAAATATATACGTATACGGTACTTTCTACAATACAGTATTTCTACATACATCGTGTATAATAGCATAACATGTATTAGGGCGAATCCTTTTGCCAAATAAGTATTTTATCCATATATCATATATTCATACAAAAAATAATCATGTCAAACACATTTCCAAAATATATACATATATGGTATTTTCTACAAATACATAGAATATGTAAAATTCCATATTCTACGTCTTTAATCGAAACAGAAAACAGAAAGCACTTTGTATATGTGCAATTGTATGCATATCATGAATCTATCATTATCTAACATTGAAAGTGTTAAAAACCGTAACCTATACACCTAAAGTCCTCACCTTATACCGTAGAATCACAACAAATCAGCTATGTTTGCCAAGCTTCCATATTTGGCAGTTTGGTAGCCTAAAGAATGAAATAGGTTAACTATTTCATAACCTACAACCCTTACAACTTCAAAACAGATTAGGGTTAGGGTTTCTTACCTAGAAACGAAGTCGGATTCACCAGAAAAATGACGAGAATGGGGTGGTGAAGCTTGTGTAGTGGCAGGGGAAGAGGGTAGGAAGGATCTCCCACAACTCTCACTCTTTCTCTCTCTTTTCTCACTTCTCTCTCTAGGGTTTCTCTTAAATTCGTATGGCTGTGAGAGAGAGGGTTCTAAGGTCCTTATATAGTCTAAAAACTCTCCAAAATAGACTTGTGGACAAGGTATACTTAGGTTATAACCAAAGCAGCATTGTTTCAACTCAATGGAGGATTTCTGAGTGGCCTCTTGAGCCAAAGGTCGGACTTAAGCTCACTCACCTTGGATCCAGGTAAAGTTAAGTTTTCGTTTCAGTCGGATACCCAGATCACGTGTGGCGGATGAGTTTCCGTTCAACGGTCAGCGAATCTCGATCCGAAATTCCAAGTACATGGATATGTTTATGAAATTTTTCCTGATCCGAGGGTGTATTTGGGTTAGATTCTGACGGTCTGGTTGCTTACAAAATGTCCGCAAGTAATAAGTCTCAGATCACTATTCAAAATATTTATTTTGTAAAGAAAATAAGTGTTTTCACACTCCCTCGCTCCGGACTCAAGCGAACAGTTGTGGGACACTGTCTGGGTTTGATTTCCGAATGGTTGTCAAGCCCAGCGAGGTGGTCCTAAGTCCTTAACCTCATATTATTCGAACTCCCGATGTACGGTCTAGACCTGATACGGAGTTTCAATGTGCTCCCAAGAGCAGTCGGGTAGTGAGTTTGATCCTAGACTTTAGGGTAACCTAGCGTCAATGATTCTACAAGTTTTGGGTCTTATAGATCGTATTTAAAGCGATTCAAACAGATTCCATGGCTACTCTAGTTTATCACTTAGTTAACTTTGTTAAATTTCTAAAGGATTTAATCCTAGGTGATTTCTGGTCGAGGTGGTACTCGAGCCATTGTACGGAAATTTTTGAGTCGTTGCAATCTACCCCCTTAAACAAAAATTTCATCCTCGAAATTTGTACCTTTTCGTATTCCTCGAGAATCTGAGGGTAGTTCTTTCTGACCTCGGCCTCTGTCTCCCACGTAGCCTCCTCTTCTGAATAATGCGTCCGTAGTACCTTCACAAGTGGAATGACATTACTACGCAGTACCTGCTCCTTCCTGTCAAGTATATGCGTCAGACGCAGCTCATATGTAGCATCCTCGCTCAACTGTACCTGCTCCCAGCTGATAATGTGTGAAGGATCAGGAACGTACTTCTTCAACATAGATACATGAAATGCGTTATGTACAGCCGCAAGTGGTGTGGGCAAAGCGAGATGATATGTCACAGCACCAACTCGATCAAGGATTTGAAATGGACCGATAAACCTTGGTGTGAGCTTCCCCTTCTTCCCAAACCGAAGGACTCCCTTCATAGGAGAAACTCGGAGGAATACATGATCACCGACCTCGAACTCAAGTGGTCGCTGCCTCGTATCGGCGTAGCTCTTCTGCCTGCTCTGCGCTGTAAGAAGTCGATGCCTGATAATGTCGACCTTCTCTGTGGTCGCCTGTACCAACTCTTGGCCAATCAGACTACGCTCGCCAACCTCAGCCCAACAATGTGGTGTTCTGCAAGGACGACCATACAGGGCCTCATATGGCGCCATACCAATACTCGCCTGAAAGCTGTTGTTGTAGGTGAACTCTGCGTAAGGAAGACAGTCATCCCAACTGTCCTTGAAGTCCAACACATGCTCGCAACATATCCTCCAGAATCTGATTCACCCGCTCTGTCTACCCATCAGTCTGAGGATGAAACGCCGTACTGAACTTTAACTTCACACCCATCGCTTCTTGAATACGAGTCCAGAAGATAGATGTGAACTGAGTATTTCTGTCCGATACGATCTCTAAAGGAACTCTATGCAGACGGACGATCTCTTTGATGTACAATCTAGCCAGCTCGTCTGCAGAGTTTGTGACTCTGATAGGGAGAAAATGGGCCGATTTGGTCAACCGGTCCACAATCACCCAGATGGAATCGTGTCCCTTCCTCGTCTTCGGCAATCCCGATATGAAATCATGAAAATGAAGTCTCACTTCCATTCTGCTATGGGCATGGGCTGAAGCAGTCCAGGAGGTCGGCGATGTTCTGCCTTGACCTGCTAGCACGTCAGACAACGAGAAACGAACTCAGCAATGTGGGCCTTCATGTTATCCCACCAATACGACCATCTCATATCCTAGTACATCTTCGTGCTACTAGGATGCATCGTAAGCTTCGAGTTATGGACAGACTCGAGAAGCTCATGTCTCAAGTTAAGCATGTCAGGAACACATAGGCGGCCACAGAATCATAGACGCCCATCAGAATCAACTCTTCACTCAGAGTCCTCGGCGTCGCTAGCTTGCTCTCGAAGCTCAGACAACCGCACATCGCCTTTCTGGGCCTCAATGATCCTATCATCAACAAGTGGTCGCACCCAAACGTGCGTAACGTACTCAAATGGCTCCTCCACGGTGAGTTTCTACTCGAAGTCCCACACGAACTCAACCATGTCCCACTCTGCTATCATCAACGGAGCTGCAAATGCTATAGCCTTCTTACGGCTCAACGCGTTAGCCACAAGGTTTGCCTTGCCAGGATGGTAGGAAACCTCGAACTTAAAGTCCTTTAAGGTCTCCATCCATCGGCGTTGTCTCATATTTAAGTCTCACTGCGTGAATATATACTTAAGGCTCTTGTGGTCGCAGAAAAGCTCGAACTCCTCTCCATAGAGGTAATGTCTCCAGAGCTTCAATGCAAAGATGACAACTGCTAACTCCAGGTCGTGTGTAGGGTAATTCTCCTTGTGCTTCCTTAATTGTCTCGAGGCATATGAAATCACCCTGTCCTTCTGCATAAGGATACAACCCAAACCAACGCGAGACGCGTCAGTGTATATCGTGTACTTAACCACTTGCTCTGGCAATACTAGCACAGGGGCGGACATCAACCTGTCTTTCAGCTTCTTGAAAGTTGCTTTCGCCTTCTTATTCCAGGCGAACTTCAGATCCTTCTGTGTCAACTGAGACAACAGCTTGGCAATCTTCGAGAAATCCCGAATGAAGCGTCTATAATACCCGGCCAGACCAAGAAAACTCCTCACTTCGGTAACCGAGCCAGGCTGCTGCCAATCTTGAACCACGGCTACCTTAGCAAGGTCCACTGCTATCTCATCCTTAGACACCACATGTCCGAGGAACTTGACTTCCTCCTGCCAGAAGTCGCACTTCTTATACTGCGCGAATAACTGGTTCTTCTTCAACGTATCCAACACCGCTCTTAGGTGCTCCTCATGATCCTCCCGACTCATAGAGTATATCAGAATGTCATCAATAAAGACGATGATGAATCGGTATAGGAATGGTCGAAGTACCCTGTTCATCAGATCCATGAACATGGCCGGTGCGTTCGTAAGACCGAACGACATCACTAGAAACTCGTAGTGCCCAAAGCATGTCATGAAAGCCGTCTTCTGCACGTTCTCATCTCTGACGCGCAGCTGATGATACCCTGATTGCAAATCAATCTTCGAAAAATACTTCGCCCCCTTCAACTGATCAAACAGATCATCTATCCTGGGCAAAGGATACTCGTTCTTCACCGTGACCTGGTTCAACCTATAGTAATCAATACATAACCGTAGTGACCCATCCTTCTTCTTCACAAATAGTACAGGTGCTCCCCAAGGAGACACACTAGGTCATATGAAACCCTTCTCTACTAACTCGTCAATCTGCCTCCGCAGTTCCTCCATCTCACATGGAGGCATACGATAAGTCAGCAATGAGATAAGTGTCGCACCAGGCGTAAGATTAATGGTGAAGTCGATCTCGCGCCGAGGAGGCAAACCAGGAATCGTCGCAAACACACCTGTAAACTCCTGAACCACTGGCGTATCTTCTAATGTCGAACCATCAATCGGCTCTAATAAAGCAGTATAACACTCAACACGGCAGGGCCAACTGACCTGCACTGGAAACGTGAAAGTTGTGCCGTCAGATCCATAGGCCGTCGCGACCCGAGCATCACAATCTATCTCAGCCTTCATCTTCGTGAGCCAGTTCATACCGAGAATAATGTCGAAATGCCATAGTGGAGCAACAATGAGGTTGACGAGCACTGTTCTGCTACCCAAAACCACGGAGCAACCCTCACACACCCGTGTGACATCCGAAAAAGTGCCAGTAGCCATAGTGAGTCTCATTCCCTTCGTGGGAGTAGTATGTAAAGCTAGACACTTAACTGACCCACATGAAATAATAGAAGTCGTGGACCCAGTGTCCACCAACAAGGAGATGGAAGTACCATGAATGTGGGCCGTACCCTCAAAAGCCATCGGGGCCGTAATCCACGTCTCAGGTGCCTCAGCAACAAGCATATGTACTTGAGCCTGCTGCTGACGGTTTGGCTGGGAACCAAGGGCTGTTGAGGTGGCCTGAAGTGTGATACAGGAGGTCGAAAGGAAGGATGAGCAGGGGCAGTCTGTAGAGGTGGAGCTGATATGGCCTGAGGGTGAGGGCGATCCAGCCTCTGTGGTGGTGACCCACTAGCCCTCATACTTGAAAAACAGCTCTCTGCAGGATGACCCAGTTTCCCGTAGAAAGAACAGGTCACTCCTGGGCGCCGCATCGGAACTACTGGCGCCGCAGCCCTGGGGGGAGAGTCAATACGAGGCCTCTTGCCTAAGAAAGGCCTACTCTGCATCTCTGGTCGTGGTGTCGTAACCATAGTACCACGAGAACGTGCCAGCAGATCAACATCCTGCTCGGCCATTATAGACATGTGAATCAGCTCCGCGTAAGAAGGTATACTGATACAGCACATCTCCGACCGTATATCAGGTCACAAACCCCCAGAAAAATGACACATCCGCATCTGCTCATCAACAAGGATGGTCGGAACAAAGCGGCCAAACTCCGTAAAGCGGTGCTCGTACTCAGTAACAGACATGCCTCCCTGCTTGAGGCGTAAAAACTCATCCTCCAGCTCGTGTCTGTAGGTTTGCAGGTAATACTTCTCGTGGAACCGGAACTCAAATGCTGCCCAAGTCCATGCATAGTCTGCTGCGACAGACCACAGTACACTGTCCTACTACAGACTGGCCTCCCTCTCGAACATGAAAGTGGCCACCTCGACCTACTCTACCTCAGTACAGTGCAGCATCCGTAGCATCTTGGAGATGCAATCTAGCCAAAACTCAGCCTCCTCAGGTCTGTGAGAACCCATGAATGTGGGAAGCCTCAAGCGTTGGAATCGCTCGAGTAGGCCATGAGTACCAACATCTCCAGTAGGGGGTACAGCAGGCACAGGGGGAGGTATAGCCTCAGCCTGAGCAGGAGGATTTGCGGTCTCTGGCCGTGTAGATGGTGAAGGTGGAGCCGCACTACCACCCTAAGCTGATAAGGCCGCAAGAAGCTGCTGATGCTGTTGCTACATCAGCATCATCATCTGCTCAAACCTGTCAGGAGGTGGAGCAGCCTGTGGGTCATGTTGTGTAGATGAGGATGCTTGGTGCTGCTCATGAACCGGGGGCGTATTAGGTGGCAATCCACCAGTAGGACCAATAGGAGGCTGATCCGAGTCTAACCCTCCGTATGTAGGACCACCCCTGCGGGAAGGAGTCTGGTCCATCGATTCAATGAGAAGGAGGGGTGTCATGCTCCTCGTAGATCTCCGTGGCGTGCCCTATACAACATAGGGTACATCGCTTATGAGATAAAGCATAGCAACACATTATACAAGCACTTAAAGCATTTCATACATCTCATAGCAAAAGTAGCTGCATGCTTTTCATTTACCTAAAATTGTCATAATACATGGAATACAGAGTTACATGAATCATGACAGAAATTACATGCGAGCCAATTACATCCACAACATCAAACACTTAAAACATACTACTAACTACTACATCATCAACATGAAAGCATAAACCGCCTAATGCTGTAACCAAAACAACTACAAACAACAACTTGGATGACTAGGCATCTGAATCAGGCAATGAAGGAGGAGCATTCTTGTCCTGTAAAAAACACAAGATGGCCTTCAAGGTGCGAGACACCTTGCTGAGCTTGGTTTGGACTCGCCCGACATCCTGTTGCAGGGCAGCTTGGCCCTCCTCGAGATGGGCTAAACGTGCATCTATGGAAGCCAGATCGGTGCCCTGCTCCTGAGCTGCAGGAGGTGAACTTTCCTCTGTATCCTGGGCCTCAGGTTCCTCTTCTTCTTCTTCTATTTCATCGCCACTCTCGTGCTCAGTCTCTTCTTCTTCGCTCACCATTTCATCCTCACTCTCCTCATGTCGGGCCCGTTGTTGCCGTGCCCCAAGCTTCATCTGATGGAGAGTACTTTCGTCGATTTGGTGGATCGATGCTGGCCTTTCCACCCCCAGACTGTAGCCAAACTCCCGTGCAATCCTGCATATGAGTCAGCCGAAGGGAAGCGAATCAGAGCTCCTGGTGGAGCGTGCAATATTCACGATCTGTCGCAACACGAATGTAGGCACGTACAAATTCGCCCCTTACCCCACTTGGTACAGAAAGTCTACCATGAGTCGCACTCGCTGTGATTACTGTGCTTGGGGTAGAGGTTGTATGTGAAGATATGATGTAGTAGGTGGAAGTCGTCTAACATGTGGGATGCTAGCAGGCTTTTGTTCAGCCGCAACTCAACCAGTCGGCCACCACAAAGGTAATGCGTGCGACGATCCTTTTCACGAACAGTCCCCAGATTCTGTTCGCTAGCATGTATGTCACTAAGGGGCATATTCATACGCCGCGCAATCACTCTCACATCAACAGTGATAAACAGATCCGCCCCAAATAAGAGCCAGAACTGCAAAGGTTCCAGTGTAGGCTTACGAATGTTTACATAGAAGGCTCGGACGGTACCAGGATTGGCGCGACCTCTGGCCTCAAATAGCTAACCCCAGTAGACCGCCTCCACTTGCTCGAACAAGTAGTATTCACCGAAGAGCCGTCCATCTACCTGGGCTTCAAAGAGAACCCTTCGGTCGTCATAAACCCCATGAGGTAGTGCCGCCAGCTGAGCTCATTCTGCAGGGATCCGGGGATCAAGGTCCACTTCGTTCAAAATTCCCGGGCAAAGCTTGAGCTAGTGGCAATGTCTCTCGACCGCCTTGATCGTGTAGGGCGACTAGGCCCAGCCTCATCAGTGGCACTCTTTCTCTTGCCTATCAAAGAGAGGATGGTGGAGATGGAGAAAATGGCCGAAACAGTTGCGAGAAAGGCCATGGAAAATGAAGGAAAAGAGAGAAGGGGCTAGAAATGTGAGTTCTCCATGGACTTGGGTTCCAGTAGACATTGTAGGGGCCCAAATGGTAGAGATTTAAGAAAGAAAATGGAGAGATCAGATGGGTGAGGAAGCTCACATGATTTTTGAGCTTCAAATGGAGGTGTGAGAGCTCAAACATGAGAAACGGAGAGGAAAAGGAGGAAAGGACTGCTGTGGACGATGCGAATGGGTAGGTTATGGTCGAAAATGAGAAAGGGGATGATTGGAGTGGTGATTTTGAAGAGAAGCCAGCAAGTTAAGAGAGAGAAACACTTGGAGGGGAGGTTTGTGAAGGAGGTAGGGTTTTGGGAGATTGAAATAGGATGGGAGCTAGGTCAGGGGGGTTATTAGACCCCCCAATGAGATCGGCCCGAGCCGCGAGCCAGGCCCAGCCCAAAAACTGGCGAGGCCTTGCCGACCGGGCAAGGGCCTCGCCGACCAACTTCCCGGATTTTGAGGTCCCGCCCCATGGGCGAGATCCTCCTAACCCCTAAGCCCTAAAAAAATCCTGGGTCCCACCCTGGGTACCCCTAGATTAATGTGGGTAGGCCCCCGACCCCGATTCGCTCAATTTCGGGCAGTATCGGGCACTTTCGGACACATACTTGAATTTACAGATGTTTAACTGCTGGGATGAGGTGTATTGTGATCTAGACACATCAATAGACGGTCTAGAAGTGATTTGGGATCGACTCGGGCTGTCAGGATTGAGTACGAACTCGATTAAAACACTTGTTTTTGATGAACTTCGCCAAATGGCGAATCGGGAAAACCTAGGATTGTCTCTATATTTTTCTCGCACCCTCCTAAGTTGTAATGCGTCAGCGTACATCGTGGGAACATAACTCAGGTCCAGTTTAATCAAAATCATGCTCTGATAACAACTTGTAACGCCCTGAAATTCGAGGGTCGAGTAGCAACTCAACTCTCGAGTTCCAGAACATCACTTATGCAACATAGATGATGATGATTGAATGTTGTCTGTGTTAGTGCAATAAACATGAGTGAGATTATACCAAAACAGTAATTCATACTCCAGATCAATTGTATAAAGGCAAGCGAAAGACTGAAACTGTATATATAAGGTATATAAAGGAACAAAACCATCTCGATCTCCAGAGTATGAACACTAACTGAGTAACCATATACAAGTATTATTTCTGAATCAAAAGGTCAAAATACAACTAAAAGATAGATCCTGAAATCTCCGCGATCCAGTCGGCCTAAGCAAAGCTGTCAGAGTACTGCATATATGAGAACTCGTCCTGGTCCTCATCGTAGTCTGGCTCCGCCTCCTGAATCGACGTATCATCTATACCTGAGACAGAGTCTGGTTGGTGTGTACAACACCGTCCCGTAACATGGGAGTGAGTAACCAACTCAGTGGAACAATAAAGCATAGGTTAACATGTTATCAATTCAGTCAAGCAGTAATGATAAAGCAGTACAATCAAACAATCCTAACTACTCTTATTAAATGCAAGTATGAAATGATATGATGAATGCCCTTGCAAAACCACCCTCATGCGACACCATCTTACGTTCGTGAATGCATTCATCCCTCAGTGCTCCACATCTACCAGGCACATGCAGTGCGATGATGAGCATGATTACCGAGTAGTTATTAGTCCATATCAAACAGTAGTATTGGGAAACTAAGGTACCTCCCTTGCATCATTCCCAAATATGATCCATTCTAAGGTCATCAATCCTAGTTAATCTCATACGATGGTGTGTTTCTAGGTCGCTGTAAAGGTTGCCAGGACTGTTACGCACAAAGGTTACACCACTCTCCCGTCACCTTTTTAGCGGTTCATCACTATACAGATACAGGCCTAGTTCATACTCTATACACTGCAGCAAAACTCGTCGCCTCACCGCAAATTCGGAGTATGCTCGAGGTCACTACAAAGGGCTGTCAGGGCTGTTACGCATAAAGGTTACACTGCTCCCCCATCACCTTATCAATGTAGGCCGACAGCACGAATATAGTGTCTCATACCACCATAATCGGCTCATGAGTCTGGTTGCTCACTGGTCACTACGGGGAGACACGTGGCCCCAGCGTAGGCTGATAGCTTGACCACAGTGTCCCACACCACCATGCCCGGCTCATGAGTCTTAGCGGATCAAGGTACCATGGTTAACGGGATTTCACTGATAAGTTTAGTACCCTAGGTTCAAGCAGTAGCGACCAAACATGGTGAACATATATTAGACATATCGGGTTACTTGATGAGCCTGATGTAACACCCCGGATTTTTGCCAACCTGGGATTAGACGTCCTTAGGCAATGGATCAATCCTAATACAAGTTTAACTTCTTAAACGCTCAATTAAAGCCTCAAATCTCTTTTCAAACCATTTTCTTCACAAATCCCACCCTTCACTACCTTGTGCTTTCAATTTCTCAAAGCACCTTCACCCTAGACACTATCTTAAACTAGCTAAGTAGTATAACTTGGATCACTTTAGATACAAACTGCAAAGGACTAAATACTACCTCAGACGGAAATCACTTAGGATTAAATCCTTTAGAAATTTGACAAAGTTAACTAAGTGCTAAACTAGATTAGCCATGAAATCCATTTGAATCGCTTTAAATACGATCTGCAAGACCCAAAACTTGTAGAATCATTGACGCTAGGTTACCCAAAAATCTAGGATCAAACTCATTACCCGGCTGCTCTCGGGAGCATCTCGAAACTTCGTATCTGATCTGGACCGCACATCGAGAGTCCAAACAATACGAAGTTAAGGACTTAGGACCGCCTCGGCTTGGGCTTGACAACCATCTCGAATCAAATCCAAATAGATGTCCCATGGTCATGTCGCTTGAGTCCGGAGCGAGAGTGTGTGAAAAATACTATTCCCTTTACAAAATAAATATCTGGAATAGTGATCTGGCACCATTCGCTTGCGCATCAATATTAACCAACCAGACCGTCAAAATCAGACTAACTTACACCCTCGGATTAAGAAAAATTTCAGGAACATTTACATGTGCTTGGAATTTCGGATCGTGGCCCACTGACCGTTGAACTGAAAGTGGTCCGCCACGTGCGATCTGGGAATCCGATCGAGTCGAAAATGTAATCCCACATAGATCCATGTGTGGTGAGCTTAAGTCTGACGTTTGGCTCAAGGGGGGCCACCAGAAACACTCTTTTGAGCTGGAACATCGCCGAAATGCTTATAATAGCAATAACCCTTGAACCTGAGTCTATTTTGGGAAGGTTTTAGGCTATAAAAGGACCTTAAACCCTCTCCCATTCCAGCCATACGAATTTGGATTTGAGAGAGAGAAAAGAGAGAGAAAGTGAGGGAGATGTGGGAGGAACTCCCTGCTGCTATCGGTGCTTAACCACCTCATTCTTGCCGCTTTCCCGGCGATTTCGGCGTCATTTCTAGGTAATAAACCCTAACCCTAACCTGTTTGGGAGATTAGACAGTTGTAGGTTAGGAAATAGCTAACCCATTTCATTCTCTAGGTTGCCAAACTCCCGTATACAGAACCTTAGCGAACCTATCGACTCCGTTACGATTCTACGACACAAGGTGCGGACTTTACGTGTGGTTTTCAACGCTTTCAATGTCAGATAATGATAGATTCATGATCTGCATGCAATTGCACATGTACAAAGTGCTTTCCATTTTCAATTTCGATTAGAATTGTAGAATTTGGAATTTTACATACTCTAGGTATTCGTATAAAATACCGTATACGTATTTTTTATGGAAATGTGTTTGACATGTTTATTTGTCGTATGGATATATGACGTATGGATAAAATACTTATTTGGCGAAAGGATTCGCCTAAATACATGTTTACTAATAAACACTATGTATGTAGAAATACGGTATTGTAAGAAGTACCGTATACATGTATATTTTAGCGATGTGTTTGTCATGATTAATCGTCGTATAAATATATTATGTGCGTATAAAATAATTGCTTGGCGAAGGGAATCGCCGTAATACATGTTTGCTTGTATACAGTATGTATGTTGAAAATGCGTATTCTAGAAAATACTGTATACGTATAAATTTTGGAGATGCATTTATCATGATTATTTGCTGTAGTAATATATTATACATGGATAAAATACTCACTTGGCTAAAGGATAGCCCTAATACATGTTTTGCTAACATACACCATGTATGTTGTATTAGTGTATTCTAAGTGTTTGTGAAAATGACTGAATGAGTATAGAATCCTCATTCGTGCTCGCCATGACTAATTGTCATGGATTCATGATTGTTGTATTGGCGATACCCTTTTGACGAAAGGATTTGCCCTAAATCACGCCACGGCCAATAGACACCATATATGCTAAAATGTGTGGCCCAAGTATTTGTAGAAATGACTGAATGAATATGGAACTTGGATTCACCTTGCCATGACTATCCGTCGTAGGTGTATGCGTGTTATGATTGGGGCAACTCCCTAGTGAAAGGATTTGGCCTAATGCCTATGTGATCGACATATGTCATGTATGTTGATGCATGTTTGTTTAAGTGTTTCTTGAAATGTCTGAATGAGTAGTAGTTAGCAAATTGTAATGTATAAGGGTGTTGAGATATGATTCTCAACCTCTTTTAACTATGTGTATGATCTCCTTGGATTGTTGTGTGATTAGGAATTGAACATGTATAAACTCATGCTTGTGTTGTGATTCATAACATGCTCAACTGCTTTATGATTATAACTATGTAATGCATATGTTTAAATTTATATTTACGTTGTATGATCCGTCATGGGTGATGGGGGAGCGGAGCAACGAGTGCGTGCAACAGCCCTGGCAGCCCTAAACGGATAATACCATACCTTGATTGTATGAGTGGAATCTTGATCCATTACTGCTTTATCTATCTGCAAGTTATCATGTTTGGGGCTATGATTATAGTCCAGACAATCGGTACCAGAATTGAATTCGTGGCTGCGATTCATTTGTCACGTGAGATGTGTTCGACGAACCCGAGTCGTACTTCGGTTGGCGATAGTGGTTGGCCACGTGAAGTGCTTATGCACTTCATGTCGTTCAACTTGTTGTGCGCTCGAGTTAGCCGAGCTCGTCAAGTAACCCGATCTGTCTTATGTATGTTCACCATGTTTGGTCGCTACTGCCTGAACCTAGGGTACCAAACTTACCAGTGAAATCCCTTTTAACCATGGTACCTTGATCCACTAAGACTCATGAGCCGGGCATGGTGGTATGGGACACCGTGGTCGAGCTGTCGGCCTACGCTGGGGCCACGTGCCTCCCCGTAGTGACCAGTGAACAACCAGACTTGTGAGCCGATTATGGTGGTATGGGACACTATATTCGAGCTGTCGATACCTACAGCGAGAGCCGAGTACGGTGAGACCTGTGCTCGTGCTGACGGGCGACGAGTCCTCTGTAGTATCTTCGAGTATACTCCAAGGGTCTGTGATTGGCGACGAGTCTTTCACAGCAACTAGAGTATGAGTTGAGCGGAGTATGGTGAGACCTGTACTCGAGCTGACGGCTAGTGATTGGGCCGAGTACGGTGAGACCTGTACTCGAGCTGACGGCCAGCAATTGAGCCGCATACGGTAAGATCTGTATCTGTGCTGACGGGTGACGAGCCCTTTGCGATGCCTTTGCTATGCTTCTCGAACCATAATATCGTATGAGATTAACTAGGATTGATGACCCTAGAATGGATCATGTTTGGGAATGATACAAGGGAGGTACCTTAGTTTCCCAATACTGCTGTTTGAAATGGACTAATAATAACTCGGTAATCATGATCATCATCGCACCGCATGTGCTTAGTAGATGTGGCGCACTGAGGGAGTTAAGCATTCGCGAACGTAAGATGATGTCGCATGAGGGTGGTTTGGCAAGGGCATACATACAAGATCATGTCATTTCATTCTCGCACTTAATAAGAGTAGTTAGAATTGTTTGATTTGTACTGCTTTATCATTACTGCTTGATTGAATTGATAACATGTTAACCTATGCTTTACTGTTCCACTGAGTTGATCACTCACTCCCACGTTACGGGACGGTGTTGTACACACCAACCGATTTGTTGAATTTCGATGATGATGGCGATGCTTATGAAGAAGAGCCGGACTACTTCTATGGTGATGAGGAGGAGTTCTCCTATCATGTAACTCTCTGACGGGTCTCTGAAGACCTGGTACTGCATTGACGGGGCTATGGTACTTGGGATAGAAGATATTACACTTACCCATTTGGTACATTTTAGAACTGTACTTGTAATTATTTAACCTAGTAATGTTATCACACTCTGGAGACTCATCACAGTTTATATATTTTATCTATCTATCATCGTCTTCCGCTTGCAATTTAACTGTCTCTGGAGTATGATATGCTGTTTTGGCTTAATCTCACTCATGTTCAATGCACGAATACAGTCAACATTCAATCATCATTCATTTTGTTGCATAAGTGATGTTCTGGAACTCGGGAGTTGAGTTTATGCTCGACCCCCGATTTTCAGGGCGTTACACCTGACTAGCTCGAGCGCACAATTAATTGAACGACATGAAGTGCATAAGCACTTCGCGTGGCCTAACCACTGTTGCCAACTGAAGTACGACTCGGGTTCATCAAACACATCCTAAGTGGCAAAATGAATCTCAACTACAATCTCAAGTCTGGTACCGATTGTCTAGACTATAAACATAGTCCCAAACTCAATCAATCCTTATGCATAGCATGTGGAGTAAAGCATATTAAGCAAAGTAATTCAAGCAAGTTAACAAGCATGTCATAAAGCATGTTATAGAGCATGTTATAAAGCATGTTATAAGGCACTACATAAACAGGAATACAAACATATATATTTCATAAGTAAGTGATTAAAGTAAACAACTCACATGGAGGAAATCATACAGGTTTCTAAGGTAGTTGAGAATCCCATCTCAATACCTACCTAAGACATCATCATCCAAACATTTACTCTCACAAGCATTTTCACAAACACTTAGCATACACTATTTCAACATACTTAATGTATGTTACCAAACATGTATTAGGGCGAGTCCTTTCGTCAAGAAAGTATTTTACGCATATATAATATATTTATACAATAAATAATCATGGCAAATACATCTCTAAAATATATACGTATACGGTACTTTCTACAATACAGTATTTCTACATACATCGTGTATAATAGCATAACATGTATTAGGGCGTATCCTTTCGCCAAATAAGTATTTTATCCATATATCATATATTCATGCAACAAATAGTCATGTCAAACACATTTCCAAAATATATACGTATACGGTATTTTCTATGAATACCTAGAATATGTAAAATTCCATATTCTACGTCTTTAATCGAAACAGAAAACAGAAAGCACTTTGTACATATGTAATTGTACGCAGATCACAAATCTATCATTATCTAACATTGAAAGTGTTGAAAATCATAACCTATACACCTAAAGTCCTCACCTTATACCGTAGAATCGCAACAAATCAGCTATGTTTGCCAAGCTTCCGTATTCGGCAGTTTGGTAGACTAAAGAATGAAATAGGTTAGTTATTTCATAACCTACAACCCTTACAACTTCAAAATAAATTAGGGTTAGGGTTTCTTACCTAGAAATGAAGTCAGATTTGCCGGGAAAATGACGAGAATGGGGTGGTGAAGCTTGTGTAGTGACAGGGGAAGAGGGTGGGAAGGATCTCCCACAACTCTCACACTTTCTCTCTCTTTTCCCACTTGTCTCTCTAGGGTTTCTCTCAAATTCGTATGGCTGTGAGAGAGAGGGTTCTAAGGTCCTTATATAGTCTAAAAACTCTCCAAAACAGACTTGTGGACAAGGTATACTTAGGTTATAACCAAAGCAGCACTGTTTCAGCTCAACGAAGGATTTCTGGTGGGCCTCCTTGAGCCAAAGGTCGGACTTAAGCTCACCCACCTTGGATCCAGGTAAAGTTAAGTTTTCGTTTCAGTCGGATACCCAGATCACGTGTGGCGGACAAGTTTCATTCAACAGTCAGCGGATCTTAATCCAAAATTCCAAGTACATGGATATGTTTATGAAATTTTTCCTAATCCAAGGGTGTATTTGGGTCAGATTCTGATGGTCTGGTTGCTTACAAAATGTCTGCAAGTAACAAGTCTCAGATCACTATTCAAGATATTTATTTTGTAAAGAAAATAAGTATTTTCAAACTCCCTCGCTCCGGACTCAAGCGAACAGCCGTGGGACACTGTCTGGGTTTGATTTCCGAGATGGTTGTCAAGCCCAGCGAGGCGGTCCTAAGTCCTTAACCTCGTATTATTCGGACTCCCGATGTGCAGTCCAAACCTGATACGGAGTTTCAATGTGCTCCTGAGAGCAGTCAGGTAATGAGTTTGATCCTAGACTTTAGGGTAACCTAGCGTCAATGATTTTACAAGTTTTGGGTCTTATAGATCATATTTAAAGAGATTCAAACGGATTCCATGGCTACTCTAGTTTAGCACTTAGTTAACTTTGTCAAATTTCTAAAGGATTTAATCCTAAGTGATTTCTGGTCGAGGTGGTACTCGAGCCATTATACGGAAATTTTCGAGTCGTTACACTATGCTTACATGCTAGATGATTTCATACCCTTTCTAATACAAGAAATTGTTTATCGCTTAGGGTCGAACGTTGTCTGATTGGAATCGAGCTGCCTGCACTTGAATTTAACTACGCTCGAGCATTTCACATATGCTCATACCAACTAAGAGGTTCTAGGGTTCACGTTATTGATTTATTGGATTTCCCATACTGTTAGGTCTTTCGAAATCTAGGAGCACCACTCTAGGTCCAAAACTCTATGGGCCTATTTGGCCAGTGGTCTTAAGTTGTATTAAATGGGGCTGCATTGCTAATCCCACCTCGGGATTTAGAGTGGCATGTTTGGTAGGAGGGTGGGAGGGGATTAAAATTAATTTTATAGGCTTTGGAAAATGAGCCTTATGTTGGAGAGTGTGAGATGGGATTTCCAAATCCCATAGTGATGAATTTCTAAGTGTAATTTGAAAGGAAATCCCGGGATTTACTTGTAATTGCATACATTCCAAACATGGTGTTGATAACCATGGGATACACCCAATCTAGGGATAATACCTTACACATGCATTTATTGTTACTTTTACAATTCCATCCACCTTAAACTCGCCTAATGTAGTTGGCCGAACGGGCCCTAAATGCCCCAACAGGTGGAGGTTATGAAAGTTATGGGACATAAAAATGTGGATTTTGTGCTCATATGGGTGTGAGATGGTGAGGCCAAGAGGAGTGAGAGATGGGTTTAGAGATGTAATGGTGGAGGGTGGAAGGAGTTCGTAATTGTCAAGTACAACTCCAACTTGTCCAACGTTCTACACATTTGATAACCAAAGGAGTTTCATGCATTTCATTTAACAAAATTTGTCACAATACAGGGAATATAGTTCTACATGAATTATGACAGGAACGCATGCGGCTATACTAAGCCCGAACCACCAAGCACAAATACACTTTCTACCTACTATACTACTAAGCACAGGAATCATTTAAACACAAACATCCTTAAACAACAATGAACAAGCTACAGAGCGACGGTATGGATGACTAGGAATCCGAGTCTGGCGACGGAGGAGGGCACCCTTTCTCTTTCCCATGAGAGAAAAAAAGGTGGAGATCGAAAATATTGCCGTAACGAACTCAGAGAAGGCCATGGAAAGCGAAGATAAGGGAAATAGGGGTGGAGCTTTTGGTTCTCCACGAATTTGAGCCTCAACAGAGGTTGTTAAGGCCCAAATAACAGGGATTGAAGAAATAAAATGAAGACATGCGATGGGTTGAGAGCTTACACAATTTTGAGCTCCAAATGAGGGATATAAGAGCTCAAATGAGAGAAAACGGAGAGGGTAGAGGGGTAGGTTGGTTATAAACGATGAAGGTGTTTGGGTTGTGGCAGAAAACGACAGAATGGGTGATTAGAGGGGAGGTTTTTGTCAAAAATCAGGAACTTGAAAGAGAAAAGAGAGCTTGGGGGTGTGGTTTGTGAAGGAGGTAGGTGTTTGGGAGTGTTTTAGTCGACGGCTCACACACCAAGGGGTCAACCTAGGCCCCAAAGACGATCAGCCCTAGTGGCCCGCCCGACCGGGCCCACTAACCGGCGAGGGCCTCGCCACTCTCTGGATAAAGTGGCAATGCCTCACCACTTGGGCAAGGTCCTCGTGCCCCCTAGGCCCCAAAAAGGTCTGGGTCCTACCCCGGGTCCCTCTAGAATGGTGTAGGTAGGCCCCCGACTCCGGTTTGAGTCGTTTCGGGTCATTTCGGTAAGTTTCTGATACATATTTATATTTACCGATTTTAAACGGCTAGGATGGGGTGAGTTGTGATCTAAACCCATTGTTTGACGGTTTAGAAGTGGTTTAGGGTCGACTCGTGAGATCACAGTTGAGTATAGACTCAAACAAAACGACCAATTTCAGTGAACTTCGTCGATTGGTGAAATCGGGATACCTATGATGGTTTCTACATTTTCTCACACCCAACTAAGTCGAAGGGCGACAGCTAAGTCGTGTGACCATAACTCAGGTCCAGTTTAATCTAAATCATGCTCTGATACCATCTTGTAACGCTCTAAAAATTGGGGGTCGAGCATAAACTCAACTCCCGAGTTCCAATACATCACTTCTGCAACATAAAGAATAATGATTGAATGTTGTTCATATTAGTGCATTAAAGATGAATGGGATTAAGCCAAAACAACATATCATACTCCAGAGACAGTTAAATGATGCAAGCGAAAAACTGTGATAGATATATAAAATATATATAAACTATTGTGAGTCTCCAGAGTGTGAACATGTTACCAGGATAAATATATCAATGTATACTCCAAAAATGGACAAAATGAATATACAAGGGTGCTCCAAAAGTGTAACGCCCTGAAAATCGGGGGTCAAGCATAAACTCAACTCCCGAGTTCCAATGCATCACTTATGTAACAAAATGAATGATGATTAAATGTTGTCTGTATTAGTGTTGTGACCATGAGTGAGATTAAGCCAAAACGGCATATCATACTCCAGAGATAGTTAAATTTACAAGCGGAAGACAGTGATAGATAGGTAAAATATATAAACTGTGGTGAGTCTCCAGAGTGTGATAACGTTACTAGGTTAATTAATTACAAGTACAATCCTACAATATACCAAATGTGTAAGGTCCTCTAGTCAATATCCCAGAAAGCCCCGTCGATCAGGACACGGCTCGCAGGAACGCACCTGAAACTGCTTAAAGGAGGAATCCTCCTCATCCTCATAAAAGTTCGGCTCCGCTTCGCAGCATCGCCATCATCTAAAACTCAAATAAGTCTGGTTGGTGTGTACAACACCATCCCATAATGTGGGAGTGAGTGATCAACTCAGTGGAACAATAAAGCATAGGTTAACATGTTATCAAAATAGTTAAGCAGTAATGATAAAGCAGTACAATCAACAATTCTAAATACTCTTATTAATGCAAGTATGAATGCAGTCATGATGTATGCGCTTGCCAAACCACCCTCATCCGACACCATCTTACGTTCGTGACATGCGTTCATCCCTCAGTGCTCTACATCTTCCAGGCACATGCAATGCATGATGAGCATGATTACCGAGTTGTTATTAGTCCATTTCAAACAGCAGTATTGGGAAACTAAGGTACCTCCCTTGTATCATTCCCAAACATGATCCATTCTAGGGTCGTCAAACCTAGATAATCTCATACGATAGTGTGGTTCTAGGGCGCTGCAAAGGCTGTCAGGGCTGTTACATGCAATTGTTACACTACTCTCCCATCACCTTTTTAACGGTTCATCACTAAATTGACACAGGCCTAGTTCATACTCTATTCACTGCAGTAAAACTCATCGCCTCACAATAAATTCAGAGATGCTCGAGGCCACTACAAAGGGCTGTCAGGGCTGTTACACGCATCCGTTGCACCACTCCCCCATCACCTTATCAATATATGCCGACAGCACGAATATAGTGTCCCATACCACCATAATCGGCTCACGAGTCTGGTTGCTCACTGGTCACTACAGGGAGGCACGTGGCCCCAGCGTAGGCTGACAGCTCTACCACAGTATCTCATACCACCATGACCTGCTCATGAGTCTTAGCAGATCGAGGTACCATGGTTAACGGGATTTCACTAGTAAGTTTGGTACCCTAGGTTCAAGCAGTAGCGTCCAAACATGGTGAACATACATAAGACAGATCGGGTTGCTTGACAAGCTCGCCTAGCTCGAGCGCACAACGAGTTGAACGATATGAAGCGCATAAGCACTTCATGTGGCCAGCCACTATTGCCAACCAAAGTACGACTCGGGTTCGACAAACACATCTCTCGTGGCAACTAAATCTCAACCATGAATTCAGTTTTCTTACCGATTGCCTGGACTATACAATAGCCCCAATCACATTCAATTGCAAATAGTTAAAGCAGTAATGGATCAAGATTCAAATCATACAATCAAAGTGTGATATTATCCGCTTAGGGCTGCCAGGGCTGTTGCACGCACTCGTTACACCACTCCCCCATCACCCTTCACGGCTCTTATGGAATACAACATAAACATGAATTTAAACATATGCATTACACAGATAAAATCATACAAACAGTTGAGCATGTTATGAAGTACAACATAAGCATGAGTTTGTACATATTCAATTCCTAATCACACAGATATCTAAAGAAATCATACACATAGTTAAAGAAGTTGAGAATCATATCTCAACACCCTTATACATTACAATTTACTAACTACTACTCATTCAGACATTTCAACAAACACTTTAAACTACATACATCTACATACATGACATATGTTGATCACATAGGCATTAGGTCAAATCCTTTCACTAGGGAGTTATCCCAATTATAACACACGTGCACCCACAACGGATAATCATGGCAAGCATGAATCTAAGTTACATGTTCATTCAGTCATTTCCAAAAATACTTGGGCCACACATTGTAACATATATAGTGCATATTGGCTGTGGCGTGATTTAGGTTAAATCCTTTCGTCAAAGGGGTATTGCCAATACAACAATCATATATTCATGACAATTAGTTATGGCGAGCACGAATGAGAAATCTATACTCATTCAGTCATTTTCACAAACACTTAGAATACACTATTTTCACATACATAGTGTATATTAAAAAAACATATATTAGAGCGAGTCCTTTCGTCAAACAAGTATTTTACGCATATATAATATGTTCATACAGCAAATAATCATGGCAAACATATTTCCAAAATTTATATGTATAAGGTACTTTCTACAAATACCTAGAATATGTAAAATTCCATATTCTACATCTTTAATCGAAATGGAAAACAGACAGCATTTTATACATGTGCAATTGCATGCATATCATGAATCTATCATTATCTGACATTGAAAGTGTTGAAAACCGTAACCTATACACCTAAAGTCCTCACTTTTTGTCGTAGAATCGTAACGAGTTCGATAGGTTTGCTAGGCTTTCGCCTACGATGATTTGGCAACCTATAGAATGAAATAGGTTAGCTATTTCATAACCTACAACCTTTACAACTCCAAAATAGATAAGGGTTAGGGTTTCTTACCTAGAAATGACGCCGGAATCGCCGAAAAACCGATTAGAAATGAGCGGTCAAGCTCGTGAAGCGGCAGGGAAGCATGGCAGGGAGATGCTCCCACTTCTCTTACACTTTCTCTCTCTTTTCTCTCTTCTCTCTCTAGGGTTTCTCTTAAATTCCTATGGCTATGAGAGAGATGGTTCTAAGGTCCTTATATAGCCTAAAAACACACTGAAATAGACTTGTAGACAAGGTATACTTAGGTTATAACCAAAGCGATACTTTCCCAACTCAACGGAGCACTTCTGGCGGGCCTCCTTGAGCCAAAGGTCAGATTTAAGCTCACAGACTCTGGATCTAAGTGGAGTTAAGTTTTCGTCTCAGTCGGATTCCCAGATCACGCGTGGCAGACTAGTTTCAATTCAACGGTCTGCGGATCTCGATCTGAAATTCCAAGTACATGGATATGTTTGGGGAAATATCCCTGATCCGAGGGTGTAATTTGGTCTGATTCTGACGGTCAGGTTGCTAAATACTGATCCGCAAGTGACAAATCTCAGATTTCATAAATTTGTATTTTATTTATAATTAACTTCACATTTCTCACACTCCCCGCTCCGAGCTCAAGCGAATAGCGATGGGACACTATCTAGGTTTGATTTCTGAGATGGTTGTCAAGCCTAGAAAGGCGGTCCTAATTCCTTAACTTCGTGTTAATCGGACTTCCGACGTGCGGTCCAGATCTGATAGGAGTTTCAACGTGCTCCCGAGAGAAACCGGGTAATGAGATTGATCCTAGATTTTAGGGTAGCCTAGCATCAATGATTCTACAAGTTTTGGGTCTTGCAGATCGTATTTAAAGTGGATCAAACGGATTTCATAGCTAATCTAGTTTAGCACTTAGTTACTTTGTCTCATTTCTAAAGGATTTAGTCCTATAAGATTTCTATTTGAGGTGGTACTTAGGCCTTTGTAGTTTGTACATAAAGTGATCCAAGTTATACTACTTAGCTAGTTTAAGATAGTGTCTAGGATGAAAGTACATAAAAAAATTGAAAGAACAAGGTGGTGAAGGGTGGGATTTGTGAAGGAAATGGGTTCAAAAGCGGTTTTAGACTTTGGGATTCAGTTCAGATAAGTTAATAAGGTGTTAGGATCGACCCATTACCTAAGGACGTCTAATTCCAGGTTAGTAAAAATCCGGGATGTTAGAAAAAGAGCAAACTAAAGTGTAATGGCATCTAATCAGCAACCTTGTAACCCCTTCGATCAAAAGATGGTCTACATAGACTCACCTGATAGTTGTGTAAGGAGAAAACCTCCTCATCATCATAAATAAATAAATAAATAAATCGGCTCCGCTTCGCAAGCATCGCCATCATCTGAAACTCAAACAGGGTCTGGTTTGGTGTTTAAACATCATCCCATAACATGGGAGTGAGCGATCAACTCAGTAGAACAATAGAGCATATGTTAACATGTTATCAATTCAGTCAAGCAGTAATGATAAGGTAGTACAATCAAACACTCCTAAATACTCTTATTAATGCAAGTATGGAATGCAGTCATGTTGCATGACCTTGCCAAACCACCCTCGTGCAACACTATCTTACGTCCGCGGCATGCGTTCATCCCTCAGTGCTCCACATCTTCTAGGCACATGCAATGCTATGTTATGAGCATGATTACCAAGTTATTATTAGTCCTTTTCATACAGTAAGATACTTTCTTTATATCATTCCCAAACAATGATCCATTCTAAGGTCGTCATTCCTAGATAATCTCATACGATGATACGATTCTACGTCGCTGAAAGGGCTGTTAGGGCTGTTACACACACTCGTTACACCGCTCCCCCATCACCTTATCAATACAGGCCTAGTTTATACTTTGTTTACTACGGGAAGGCTCGTCGCCTCTCTGCAGATTCAGAGTATGCTTAAGGTCACTACAAAGGACTGCTAGGGTTGTTACACGCAATCGCTACAACACTCCCCCATCACCTTATCAGTGTAGGCCATAGATCATGGTTACCATAGAATTGAACTGTTCTGGTAGTGACCGTAGTATCTTTGCACACACTTTACTTTCTCAGATTTTATCGCCAAGACTCCACATAGAGTTTACAATGTCATTTAATCCAGTGTAGAAGTCCATAAACATTTCATTTTCCTCCATATGAATTTCTTCAAATTTGGTTGTGAGGAGTTGGACTTTAGATTTTTTTACAATTGAAGTACCCTCGTGTGTCATTTTTAATATATCCCAAGCTTGCTTTGCAATATCACAGGATATGATTCTTTTAAACTCATCCAGTGATAGTGCGCAAATGATTGCATTTAGTGCTTTTGCACTGGCACTACTCTCACTTTTCTGAAGAGTGGTCCATGAGTAATATGGTGTTATTGTCATTAATTTTGAACCATCGATACCAGTCACTTCAGTGGTAGGTGGGTTCCATTCAGTCACTATGGCAAGCCACACGCTCTCATCCATTGATTTGAGGAAAATCCTCATCCTAGCTTTCCAATAGGCATAGTTAGAGCCATCAAAGGGTAGAGGCCTAGTGACTAAAAGGCTATCAAGATTTGATATCTTATATATAGCTTAGATCGTTAGCTCAGGAAATGAATCCAAGAATAAAGAATTAAAAAACGAGCTATTAGGCTCTGATACCACTTGAAAAGGCCAAGTTATATGTCCTAGAGGGGGGTGAATAGGACTATGCCAAATTAAAATTTAACAGCGGAATTCAATCAAAAATAAGATATCCTTATAAAAAAATAAATAAAAGACAGTACTTTAAATAAATCAATGAGCAGAAAATGTAAAGCAACCTCAAATAAAGAGCTTGATACTAATTTTATTCTAAGGACAACCTTTGCACCATAAAAACTAAGGGTTTATAGCAGGACAACCTTACTAGAACAAATTGAATATCAAAACTCAAATAGAAAGGAAATAATGGAAATAGCAAGAAATAAATTCTAAACTATTACAACATTCCCCACTTTGCTTGAAATGTAAATATTACAACATTCACATCGACATATACATTCCACACATCTGAATGATTAAAGATATAGAAATTAAGTAAACATCCAAATCATAAAACACACCGATATATAGTGGTTTGCATGTGTGTTCACCAACTGTTAAACAATAGCCACACAGCTTGCTACTCCACTCCTAACATCCTCACACAGGGGATATTAGCATTCACTATCAAAATAGGTTTCACAGGTTTACCTAAAACCTTCACAATTGTGTCTTTTTAACTTGGGCTTACACAATCCAACAACCCATACTTTCTGAGTTTCTGGCTCTTCTCAGATAACCAACACAATGATATTTTTCTGGTGAATCTCAAACAAAACTAAAATAATGGAATTTACAATAAATGTAAAATACCTGGATTTCTTCTTTTGTAGTAGCCTGGTAGAACAATCAGAGTAGAAGTTCGAATCAACGTTCAATGTCCAATATTCACTTAAGAAATGGTTTCAGGTTCTAATTGATTTTAAATTAAACCAAATTTGGTGTAGCTCTATTTGATTTTAATTCCAAGAAGAAGGAATACAGCAATTCCTCTTTTTTAAATAAGATTGGAATAAACGAAAAAAATCAAATATAAATAAGCTAACAAAAGAGAATATTAAATATGCACAAATTAACTTTAAATGAACACTAACTTATCTCTGAGTGGAGGCTTGAATTTCTTGAAATTAATCAATGAAAAACTCTAAAATTTGTGTTCAATTTATAAATGCAAAGATCACATCTACGACTGGTCTTAGGGTGTCTACGACTGGTCGTGGACCACCTACGACTGGTCGTAGCAGACCCAGGACTGGTTGTAGACAACCAGGTTTGGTTGCTGTAGTTTGAGTCGTAGTTCTAGGACTGGTCGAAGAACGGGTCGTGACATCCCTACGACCGGTCGACCAAGTCTCAGGACTGGTCGTGGAATAACCAAAAAATTCTGAAAATCTTCAACTACTTAGGACTGGTCGTGGAATTTCTTAGACTGGTCGAACCAGGTCTAGGACTAGTCGAACAAGGTCTAGGACTAGTCTTAAAACAGACCAAATTCATATAAATAGATTTATTTTGAATTGTGTATAGAAAATGAGCTTCCCTAATGTCTATCATACCTAGGACATGAAGAATGAATATTGAACTTCATTCTTTCAGATGATGGTTGACCTTTGAACCTTATGAAGCTTGAGATCTCTAACTCGACGTAGCTTGATCGTGAGATCTTCGAAAGCTTGAAATTAAACTTCATCAATACACTTTGAGTCTTGAAATGTACTCTAGAGTCTTGAAATGCACTTGAGTCTTGAATTGTATTCTTGAGTCTTTAAATGCACTTGAGTCTTGAAATGTACTCTTAAGTCTTGAAATGCACTTGAGTCTTGAAATGCCCTCTTCTTATCGATGTAACTCTAAACCTTGATGCTTACAGAAGAGGACAAAGTAGAGGACAAAGTACATAACCTTGCATTTCTTGAAGCAGAGCACCGTACATGTCTTGAACCATTGTGGTGCAGTTTCTTGATCATATCAACATACAAATGCAAGACACGGATAGAGGTTTTGGCACTACAAAATTTGACAATCAAAGGAGCATGAGACCAAAGCATTTACAATCTCCCCCTTTGTCAAATTTGTGACAAAACACACACATATAAAAATAAGAAAAGCACCACATGCATAAAAATGAATCAAGTAACATACTTCCCCTGAGTAGCAGCACACATATTAGCACAACTCAAATCCATAAGCAATCAAACTAAAAGTTTCCAAAAGCCTTCTCCCCCTTTTTGTCACAATATGACAAAGGAAGCAACAATGTAAAGGATAATAATTAGAGGAATAGATGAAGTAATTCGACAATATAAGTAAGTAAAAGTTCACAATCCCTATGACCGGTCGACCAGGTCTCAGAACTGGTCGTGAAATGACCAAAAAATTGTGAAAATCTTCAACTTAGGACTGGTCGTGGAATTTCTTGGACTGGTCGAACCAGGTCTACGACTAGTCGAACAAGGTCCAGGACTAGTCTTAGAACAGACCAAATTCATATAAATAGATTTATTTTAAATTATGTATACAAAATGAGCTACCCTAAGGTCAATCTAAGGTCTATCATACCTGGGACATGAAGTATGAACATTGAACTTCATTCTTTCAGATGATGGTTGACCTTTAAACCTTATAAAGCGTGAGATCCCTAACTCGACGTAGCTTGATCTTGAGATCTTCGAAAGCTTGAAATTAAACTTCATCAATACACTTTGAATCTTGAAATGTACCCTTAAGTCTTGAAATGCACTTGAGTCTTGAAATTTACTCTTGAGTCTTGAAATGCACTTGAGTCTTGAAATGCACTCTTCTTATCGATGTAACTCTGAACCTTGATGCTTACTGAAGAGGACAAAGTAGAGGACAAAGTACATAACCTTGCATTTCTTAAAGCAGAGCACCGTACATGTCTTAAACCATTGTAATGCAGTGTCTTGATCATATCAACATACAAACACAAGACACAGATAGAGGTTTTGGCACCACAAAATTTGACAATTAAAGGAGCATGAGACCAAAGCACTTAGAGTTAGTCTATCTAAACTTATGCCTTAAAAGTTGATTTGAATACTGGATAACTCGTGCCTTAGACTTGATTAGAATTTATTAGAATGATTAGCTTATCACATGTCTTAGAAACAGAACTATCTGATTGATTATTTAACACTTAGTGGGGTGTTTGATCTACTTAAACAAATGTCCTAGAATTTATTTGAGTACTTGATTAGCTTGACTTAAAAGCATGTTTTGGATTTGTTAGGATGCACGATTAGTTATTTGAGCACATGTCCTAGGAATTTATTAACAAATTTCTCAAGTATATGAATCACTAGAATTGCTTCCTTGAGATATATGCTTTAGAAATTGCTAATTTATAAATATATGACTCTTAAACTATTGTTTATGTGGGTTTTACTTTAAATATTGAAGCATGCCTAATCGCATTGGTTGTAAGTCACATATTGTCTGAAATCTCTCTATAGGAACCTCTATTTAAAGATAGTTCGTACTTAGGGTGTAACGGAATGGATTGTAGAAAGATTAGGCCCTCAACATGGGGGTTACGGATAGTGGCAATCTGATTCATGGGACACACCACCTATGGAGTGATTTCAGCTACACGACTATGGAATGACTTTCTTGACATCTGTTATTACCTCTGTTTATTCAAAATTGAATCATACATATCATCTCATTTTAGTCATTGTATTTAAGGTTTTCAATATTCATTCCTAGTCGACATATATTGGTAGTTCCCATACAAGAAGAGTTGATTGGCCACATGTTGATGGGTTCTATCCACACCCTAAGGCGGTAGATTCATGGGCCGGGGATGGTGGTCATGGGACACTATATCTGAGCCATCGGCCTATGGTGGGCTATGATCTCCCCATAGTGACCTTGAGCTAAATTAAACTTGCTGGTTGTAAACAGATTAATAATGATTGAGCTAATCATGCATACATAGCATTCGAGTGATGACAGGTGGTTAATTCTGGATGTTTTAGCATGTGTCTAATAGGATTTAGCTGGGGTATCGTTTCGCTAGCTACTAGACCATTGACTATCGACCCACTCTCAATGAGTTTGGCATTACGCATGTATTACGTATTCTCACTAGTGACCAGCCACATTGTATGGGTTTTGCCTAAAAGCCGACTGGATGAGCATCCCCAGGTCGATGTGCATCCACTCATCCATGCATTAAATAAGACCACATCATATATTATTTTGTATGCCTTGTTGCTTCATGTTATCTCTTGTCTTGGGCGGTGATATGTAATCTTGAGGGAAAATCATATTGAGCTGGCCACTCATTCATCAATGTTCAACCGTACAGAGAATGCAAGTACATGGGGAAATGGATACGCAGCGGACTCGGAGGCGGCTGCAATCGAGGAAGAGCTTTATGATGAGGAGTCGCAATAGGAAGCGGCTGCTTATTTTGGATTAAATCAGTAGACTATTTACTTATGTCTATTCCAGTACATTTTGAGACTTGAGATTTTGTATATGGGCCCCAGCTAAGTGGCCCAGGATATTTCTTTTGGTTGAGTTACATTTATACTCGCTTAGTTTCCATTAATCGCACTTTGATTTGGTTTGATTATCTTTTTTATTATCGGTTAACACCCGAGTTTTCAGAAATGAGTTGTATACTCAAGTCTTGAAAACTGGGGTGTTACAGTTGAAGTACCTTCTTTCTAAGAAGGATGTCAAGCCTCGTTTGATAAGATGGATCCTTCTGCTCCAAGAATTCGATATGGAACTATGAGATAAAAAGGGAGTAGATAACGTAGTGGCTAAACATCTTTCGAGACTTGACCTCCCCGATTCCTTTGTCTAGCTGACCATCTTTAAACTCTCTCAGTTACCTTGGCTTGTTGACATTGCAAATTATCCTTCCATGGGTTTCACGCTGACATATTGGACTACGCAAGATAAGAAAAAAAATTCTTCATTGAGGTACGTAAGTTCTTTTGGGATGATTCTTATCTGTATAAATATTGTCCAAACCAAATTCTAAGGAGACGTGTGCTAGACAATAATCCTTTTGTCACTCTCAGGCCTATGGTGGTTATTTTTCTGCTAAAAAGACTACGGTCAAAATTCTGCAGTGTGGCTTTTACTGGCCCACTATGTTCAAAGATACTCATGAGTTTGTAAATTTGTGAGCGTTGTCAGAAATTGGGAGGATTATCACGTCAAAATATGATGCCACTAAACTCAATTCATATCATTGAAGCATTTGATTACTGGGGCATCAATTTCATAGGACCATTCCTCCAATCCTTTGGAAATATTTACATATTGTTGCAAGTAGACAATGTCACTAAATTGGTCAAAGCGATCCAAAGCCAGAACAATGATCGTAAAACAGTGATTAGATTCATAAAAGAAAATGTCATTTCTTGGTTCGGAATGCCTCGGGCCATCATTAGTGATGGAGGTTTACACTTTTGTAATAGGCCATTTGAGAACTTAATGAAGAAATATGGCATCTCTCATAAGGTGAGCACTCCACACCACCCACAGATAAGCAGGCAAGCTAAGATTTCCAATAGAAAAATTAAATCAAATCTGGAAAAAACAGTTAACCCTTACCGTAATGATTGGTCAATCTATTTTACCAATATTTTATGAGCTTACCGTACAACTTTTAAGACCCCCATTAGAATGTCTCCCTTTAGACTAGTTTATGGGAAAGCTTGCCACTTGCCTGTGGAGCTGAAGCAAAGAGCCTACTGGGCTATCAAAAATCTGAACTTTAACTTGGACAACGCTAGCTCACCGCAGAAGCTTCAACTAAATGAACTTGAAGAAATTCGGAACAACGCTTATGAGAACTTGAGAATTTACACGGACAAAATGAAGGTGCTCCATGATAGGAACATCCTTCAAAAATCATTCATAACCGGTCAAAAAGTCCTTCTGTACAATTCTCGGTTGTAAGTGCTATGGTTATTTGTTCCTTTGATTGCCAAATTTTATTGTGCCATAACCACAGTCTGTGTCTTGTGTAGCACATTGATATATATGTTCAAGGCACTGTATCACATGTATAAGGACAATGCTTCAAGTCAATAACAAAGATCTACTTCAAGAAATGCAATATCAAGTACATTGTTCACTCCTTTAAGCTTCAAAGTTCAAAGTTTTAAAGCGACATTGAAAGACAAGTCAAGATAAGTCAACTATTCATACTCAAGACTCAAGGTGAAGAACAACTAAAGAACTACAAATTCAAGCTTCAAAAGATCTCCAATTCAAGCTCCATTATGTCAAGATCTCAAGCTTCATGAACTTCAAAGACCGTCTATCATTTGAAGAAAAGAAGGTTCAATGTTCATACATCATGTCTAAGGTATGGAAGACCTTAGATTGACCTTAGGGTCGGTCATTTTGAATACATAATTCAAATTGAATTACTTTATAAGTGTTTGGTCTATTCTTCAACTAGTCCTGGACTCTGTTCGACTAGTCCTAGCACTGGCACAACCAGTCTAAGAAATTTCTCGACCAGTCCTAAGTTGTTACAAATTTTTGAAATTTTTTGGTTAAACTACGATCAGTCGTGTGAATAATGCACGACTCGTTCACAACCAGTCCTGCAGCCACGACTCAAAGTCCAGCAACTGATTCAGTCTTCTCATGACCAGTCATGGAGACCACACGACCAATCGTGCAAGGCCTACGACCAGTCGTGGAACGGTTTTATCCGATCACGCTTAAAATTTCAAAATGTTGTTGGTCCTACGACTAGTCGTAGTGTCTTCACGACTAGTCGTGGACGCGATTTCTTCACTTATAAATAGAGCACATTTTTCAGAGTTTGATAACTAATTTCAAGTATAATCAAGTCATCACTCTGAGAGATAAGTTAGTATTCTTTTTAAGCTATATTGTGCTCATTTGATATTCGCTTTTAATAGCTTTTTATATTTGATTTTCTATATACAAAGAATTCTCACTTCTTGGAATCAAAATCAAATAGAGCTAGCCCAACTTGATTTAATTTAAAATCAATTTATAATCTAAAACCATTTCATAAGTGAGTATTGGACATTGAACTTCTATTTGAACTTCTACTCCGATTTGGTTCTTCTAAGTTGCAATAAAAGGAGAAATCCTGGTATTTTACATTTGTGTAAATCTTCTATTTTTGGTTTCATTTGAGATTGAGCCAGAAAAATCTCATTCTTTTGGTTATCTGAGGAGATCCAGAAAACTCAGAGTGTGGGGTTTTTGAATTGTATAAGCCCACTTGAAAGACACAATTGTGAGGGTTTTAGGTGAACCTGGAAAAACCTATTTTCATAGTGAACGCTAATATCCACTGTGTGAGGATATTAAGAGTGGAGTAGTTGTGTGGCTGTTGTTAAACAGTTGGTGAACACACAATCGAACCACTATAATTATGTGTCTTGTGATTTGAATGTTTATTTATTTTCTATATCTTTTATCATTCAATATTGTTGGATGTATGTGTGGATGTGAATGTTGTAATTTTTACATTTCAAGCATTGTGCGGAATGTTGTAATAGTTTAGATTTCCTTTCTAGCTATTTCCTTTTTATTCCTCTTCGGTTTGAGTTCTTGATACACAAACCGTTCTAGTAAGGTTGTCCTGCCATAAACCCTTAGTTTTTATGGTGCAAGGTTGTCCTTAGAACAACATTTGTATCAACTTTTCAATACTAGAATTTTAAGGTTGCTTTACATTTCCGTAATGTGATTTGTTTAAAGTGCTATCTTCTCTTTAATTGTTTAAATTTCGCTGTTAGCATTTTAATTTGGCATAGTCCTATTCAACCTCCCCCCTCGCCCACCCCCCCCCCCTTCTAGGACATATAGCTCAGCCTTTTCAAGTGGTACTAGAGCCTAATAGCTCGCTTTTAATTTTTATATTTGGATTTATTTCCTGAGTTATTTATAAGATATCAAATTTTGATAGTCTTTCAGTCACTAGGCCTCCTCCATTTGATGGCTCCAACTATGCTTATTGGAAAGCCACAATGAGGATTTTTTTTTAAATCCATGGATGAGAGTGTGTGGCTAGCCACAGTGACTGAATGAACCCCTCCTACCACTGAAGTAACTGGTATTGATGGATCAAAATCTATGAGAGTAACACCTTATTTTTCTTGGACCACTATTCAGAAAAGTGAGAGTAGTGTCAATGCAAAAGCACTAAATGCAATCACTTGTACACTATCACCGGATGAATTCAAAAGAATTATATCCTGTGATTCTGTAAAGCAAGCTTGGGATATTTTAGAAATGACACACGAGGGAACATCAATTGTCAAGAAATCTAAAGTCCAAATCCTTATAACCAAATTTGAAGAAATACATATGGAAGAAAATGAAATGTTCATGAACTTCTATACAAGATTAAATGATATTGTGAGCTCTATGTGGGGTCTTGGCGATAAAATCCCAGAAAGTAAAGTTTGTGCAAAGATACTAAGCTCACTTCCTTAACGGTTCAATTCTAAGGTAACTGTGATTCAGGAACTTTGTGATACGGATAATATGAGAGTAGAAGAATTAGTTGGCTCTTTATAGACTTATGAGTTAACTTTTAAAGCTCCTAAAGGTAAATCTATCGCCCTTAAATCTTCTAAATGTATTTCTCAAGAAAATTTCGATTTAGAAAATTCTGAAGATTATATAGCCCTTTTAGCAAAAAAGTTTTACAAAAATTTCAAAAGTAAAAAGAGGGTTGATTTTCAAAAATCTAATGATAAGAAAAGATCTAAACCTAAAACTTAGAAATCTTTAAAAGATAGTCAATATTACAACTGCCATGAATATGGGCATTTAGCAAACAAGTATCCCAAAAAGGACAAACCCAAAAAGAAGGGTATGTTGGCTACTTGGGATGAATCTTCTGTCTCTGAAGCCTCCTCTGAATCAGAAGATTCTGAAACCGAGTCGAGCAGCGAAGTTAAAGCCCTTATGACTCTAACCAAGTTCACTTTTTCAGATAATGATGATTTAACTAGTGAAGAAAATCTGAATAGTGAACATGAAAATGAAGAAGATCTTCAAGATGCTTACAATGCCCTTTACAAGGAAAGTTGTAAAATTGCTGTTAAATTAAAACTTCAAAAAGAAAAGTTTTTTAAGCTTAAAGAAAATTTTGATTCTCTTCTTTTAGAAAAATTCACATTTCAGATTGTTTTGAAAAGACTAAATGCGATTTAGATTTCAAAACCTCCCTCATTAAAAATCTTAAATCTGAAAATGAAAAACTTAAACTTGAAATCTCTTCACTTTTGAGTTTAAAGGATACATGGAGGTATGCCCAAGGAGATCCAAAGTTAGAAAAACTTTTGCTTGGATCAAGAAAATGTAGCAACCGATCCAGTTTGGGCTACGACAGAAATATTCCTCCTAAATAGAAGAATACTCCTCTTAAGTTTGTGAAAGGAGAGCCTTCAAACTCAAAAAGGAATAGTTCAAATGAAAACTTTTCTAAAAATACCAAAACTTTTCAATCTTTTAAATCTAAAAGCAACCATATCAACTATAAAATTCATAACCGAAATCCTTTAGCTGAAAAAATAATCGATTTACTTAAGGAGCACTTAAAATCTAACTCAATAGGTTATTCTTACAACAACTACAAATACAAGAAGACCAACTATACTTCTAAACCCAAAACAGTTATAAAATGGGTTCATAAGGTTACTAGGTTGATTGCCCACACTGCTTTCAAAGCTTCAAGCCATTCAAAGTGGTACCTCAACAGTGGTTTCTCCAGGCATATGACAGGCGACAAGGGTCTGTTCACCAATCTTAAAGATATGACTGATGGTTTAGTCACATTCGGTGATTGTAGCAACTGCAAGATTATTGGCCAAGGAATGGTTCAACTTTCTAACCTCCCTTTATTTGAGAATGTTTTATATGTAGAAGGTTTAAAACATAACTTGTTAAGCATTTCTCAAATATACGATAAAAACCACAGCGTAAAATTTACTAATCAAGGTTGTGAAATTTTAAACAAAAAGGGTTCTGTAATATTAACTGGTCGTAGAACTACTGAAAACTACTACATTATAAGTGATTCTAGCTCATCTAATCAATCTGTTACATGGTCCATACCGATGAGACCAAATTATGGCATAAATGCCTTGGACATGTACACTACCGTAATTTATATAAATTGAGCAAAAGAGAACTGATAAGAGGTCTACTTAAATTACAGAAAGTAGATAAAATATGTGGTGAATGCCATATTGGCAAGCAAACTAGGAGTGCTCATAAAAAAGTGGACTCTAATGCCACATCCAAACCACTCGAACTTCTCTATATGGATCTTATAGGACTAACCAGGACGAAGAGTCGAGGTGGCAAAAAATACATATTAGTAGTCGTGGATGACTTTACCAGATTCACTTGGGTAGCCTTCTTAAGGGATAAATCAAAAACCCTTGACGAAGTAAAACGAGTTCTCAAACGGATCCAAACGGAAAAAAGTTCTCAAGTCTGTAAGATCTGTAGTGATCATGGATCAGAATTTGAGAATAGCAGTTTTGAGAAATTCTGTTGCGATCAGGGAATATCACATGAATTCTCTGCGCCCAAAACACCACAATAAAATGGAATTGTTGAAAGAAAAAATAGAGTGTTTCAAGAAATGGCAAATGTAATGTTGAATAGTATGAAGCTCTTTAAAAATCTTTGGGCTGAAGCAGTAAATACTGCCTGCTATATAATTAACTGCGTTTACACTAGTACGTCAAATAATAAAATGGCTTATGAAATGTGGTTTGATAAGAAGCCTACTGTCAAATACTTTAGAGTTTTTGGCAGCAAATGCTATATTTTATGTGACTGTGAAAATCTGGGTAAGTTTGATACCAAAAGTGATTACAGGATCATTTTAAATATGCCTTAAACAGTCGAGCGTATCGAGTACTAAATAAGAGGACCGGTGTAATTCAAGAGTCCATAAATGTGGTCATTGACGATCACTTGAATACACCTGCCTCAAGTTCAAATAATGATGAAGTTCTTCTAATTGATAAACCAGAAACTTCATCAAGTCGAAATAACTCTGAACTGAGGACTGTTAAAGATCATCCAACCACTTAGATTCTTGGAAACCCTCTCACTAGTGTACGCACTCGTAGACAACTAGAAGATATATGTAATTACATGTGCTTTACATCTCAGATAGAACCGGCTAACATAAAAGAAGCTCTTACTGACAAAACTAGATAGTTGCGATACAAGAAGAGCTTAATCAATTTGTTAGAAATGATGTTTGGTATCTTGTTCCTAGACCTAAAGATAAACATATTATCGGAACTACGTGGATTTTCAAAAATAAGTCTGATGAACTTGGTAACATAATTCGAAATAAGGCTAGACTGGTTGTACAAGGGTACACTCAAATTGAAGGCATCGATTATGATGAAACCTTTGCCCCAGTAGCTTGTCTTGAATCAAACAAACTATTTATATCCATTGCTTACTTTAGAAAGTTCAAAATTTATCAAATGGATGTAAAGAGTGCCTTCTTGAATGGCAATTTGCATGAAGAAGTATATGTTGAACAACCAACTGGTTTTGAAGGCTCAAAGAACACTAATCATGTCTATCACTTAAAAAAGTCTCTCTATGGTTTGAAACAAGCTCCCAGGGCATGGTACGAAAAATCGACTAAATTTCTACTAAGTCTTAATTTTCAAATGGGAAGTGTTGATAAGACTCTTTTTGTTAAGAAACATAACGATCATATCTTAATAGTGCAGATCTATGTTGATGATATTATTTTTGGATTTACCTGTTCTGACATGACTACTGAGTTTGTAGATCTTATGAAATCTAAATTTGAAATGAGCATGGTTGGGGAGTTAAATTATTTCTTAGGGTTGCAAGTTAAATAGCAACCTGATGGTATATTTATTTCTCAAACCAAATATGCTCTGAACTTAGTGAAAAAGTTTGGATTTGAAAATGAGAAAAATTTTGATACTCTATGAGTACAACATTAAGACTCTCAAAGGACTCTAGGTAAAAGTGTGGATCCTAAATTATATCGTAGTATGATTGACAGTTTACTTTATTTAACTACAAGTAGACATGATATTGTTTTTAGCGTTGAAATTTGTGCTAGATATCAATCTAACCATAAAGAGTCACATTTAACTGTTGTTAAGCGGATTACGCAATATGTCACAAGTTCAACTAATCTGGGTCTTTGGTATCCACATAATACTAGTGTTCAATTGGCTAGTTATACTGATGCTGATTGGGCTAGTAACGTTGATGATAAGAAATCAACCACTGGTGGTTGTTTCTATATTGGGAACTGTTTAGTTTCTTGGCAAAGTAAGAAACAAAGTTCTATATCACTCTCAACTGCTGAGGCTGAATACATTGCAGCTGGAAATGCATGTACTCATTTGTGTGGATGAATAGAATGTTAAGCGATTACAGAATTGCGCATGATACAATGGTTTTATATTGTGATAATTCCAGTGCAATAAATATATCTAAAAACACAATCCAGTATTCACGAACCAAGCACATTGACATTAGATATCACTACATTCGTGAATTAGTGGAAGAAAAGACAATTTCATTGGAATACATTCCGACCGAGACTTAACTTGCTGACATTTTCACTAAACCGCTCTGAAAAGGCCAAGCTATATGTCCTAGAGGGGGGGTGAATAGGACTATGCCAAAATAAAACTTCACAACGGAATTTAAATTAAAATACGATAGCCTTATAAATAGATAAATAAAGGACAGTACTTTAAATAGATCAATGAACGGAAATGTAAAGCAATCTTAAATAAAGAGCTTGATACTAATGTTGTTCTAAGGACAACATTTGTACCATAAAAACCAAGGGTTTATAGTAGGACAACCTTGCTAGAACAAATTGAATATCAAAACTCAAATAGAAAAGAAATAAAGGAAATAGCAAGAAATAAATTCTAAACTATTACAACATTCCCCACTTTGCTTGAAATGTAAATATTACAACATTCACATCCACATATACATTCCACACATCTGAATGATTAAAGACATAGAAATTAAGTAAACATTTAAATCACAAAACACACCGATATATAGTGGTTTGCCTGTGTGTTCACCAACTATTAAACAACAACCACACAGCTTTCTACTCCACTCCTAATATCCTCACACAGGGAATATCAGCGTTCACTATGAAAATAGGTTTCACAAGTTCACCTAAAACCTTTACAATTGTGTCTTTTTAACGGACTTACACAATCCAAAAACCCACACTTTCTGAGTTTTCTGACTCTCCTCAGATAACCAACACAATGAGATTTTTCTTGTGAATCTCAAACAAAACCAAAAGATAGAAATTTACAATAAATGTAAATACCTGGATTTCTCCCTTTGTAGCAGCCCAGTAGAACTAATCAGAGTAGAAGTTCAAATCAACGTTCAATGTCCAATACTCACTTAAGAAATGGTTCTAAGTTCTAATTGATTTTAAATTAAACCAAATTGAGTGTAGCTCTATTTGATTTTGATTCCAAGAAGAAGGAATACAGCAATTCCTCTTTTTCAAATAAGATTGAAATATAGGAATAAAATCAAATATAAATAAGCTAACAATAGAGAATATTAAATAAGCACAGAGAAGCTTAAAATGAACACTAACTTTTCTTAGAGTGGAGGCTTGAATTTTCTCAATTTAATCGATGAAAAACGCTGAAATTCGTGCTCAATTTATAGTTGCGAAAATCACGTCTACGACTGGTCGTGTGGCCACCATGACTGGTCATAGGATGAACTGCATTTTGAAATTTCAAGCGCGATCTGGAAAAAATATTCTACAACCAGTCGAGTGTACTCTACGATTGGTCATGAACCACCCATAACTAGTCATGAGACACAAAGATTAGTCGCTAGAGTTTGAGTCAAAGATCTAGGACTTGACGAAGGACAAGTCGTGACTATTCCCATGACTGGTCGAACAATCTCCACGACTGGTCGTAGAATAACCAAAAAAATTTTAAAAATCTTCAATAACTTAGGACTGGCCGTGAAATTTCTTGGACTAGTCGAACTAGGTCTAGGACTAGTCGAACAAGGTCCAGGACTAGTCTTAGAACAAGCCAAATTCATATAAATAAATTTACTTTGAATTATGTATACAAAAGGGCCTACCCTAAGGTCAAACTAAGGTCTATCATACCTGGGACATGAAGTATGAACATTGAATTTCATTCTTTCAGATGATGGTTAACCTTTGAACCTTATGAAGCTTGAGATCTCTACTTGATGTAGCTTGATCTTGAGATCTTTGAAAGCTTGAAATTAAACTTCATCAATACACTTTGAGTCTTGAAATGCACTCTTCTTATCGATGTAACTCTGAACCTTGATGCTTACAGAAGAGGACGAAGTACATAACCTTGCATTTCTTGA
Organism: Magnolia changhungtana; assembly: GCA_030180095.1. NCBI lineage: Eukaryota > Viridiplantae > Streptophyta > Magnoliopsida > Magnoliales > Magnoliaceae > Magnolia > Magnolia changhungtana. Next base: position 3,040,797 of record JASAUF010000101.1, on the reverse strand, counting down.
AGCAAAGCACCGTACATGTATTGAACCATTGTGATGCAGTGCCTTGATCAAATATATATCAATATACAAACACAAGACACAAATAGAGGTTTTGGCACCATAAAATTTGATAATCAAAAGAGCATGAGACAATAGCACTTACAATTTCGACAAAAGCAGGTTTAATAAATTGAAATTTGATCTTGGTATGTACAATTTAAATTGATTATTTATGCATTCATGTATCATATTATATATAATTGTTAATTTATTTGTTTAAATTTCAAAATTATGTGCAAAATGCATACTTTTAGCTGTGCACGGCCAGTCGAGGACATACTCGACCAGTCGTAGCACGACCGATCAAGGACGTCCCACAACCAATTGTGTAGCGCATTGGTGCTTTAATTTAGGGGAAAAACCCTTTTCTTCCTCATTTGCTTTTCCTCTCCAATGAGTCTAAGCTTGACCGGTCATATCCAACTTCTTGATTCTTCAAGGTTAGTGCGTTATTTCAGTTTTTCTTGTAAATTCAGGTGTTTATCACTTCATTTTCTTACTTGGGGTGATTTATTTTATATTTTCATGAAGATTTGGGGTTTTCTTCTCAAAAATCTAATTTTTAGAAAACCCATTCTACATCTTTTACAACCTCTTAATTTTTTATATTCTTAGTTGCAAATGGATGCTAGAGGCAAAAAGAAGAGTTCTTGTGGTCCTTCATCATCCAGATCGACACCTCTAACAAGGCACCACCTTCGATCACCCGAAGATGATCCCTCCTATGTGCAGGATTTACGATTGCGCAATGTTATTGTTGAGCAACCTATGTACATTGATCATATTGCTCCATTTGAACTCCTTCCTCTTCTCCAATTTGTAGGTTGGGCTAACATTCTATAGTGGGGTGGGCCGGCATACCAGTCTATTGCACAGGCTATGTTTGCATGTATTTCTGAATTTTTGACTAAGAATTTAACATTTACAATAGCAACTAGAGAAGATCCATTTGAAATAGACCGTCTTTTGATTTCTGCTCTAATGGACATACCTGTTAATGATGAGGGTATTCTTATTCACATTCTAGTTGACAAACCATCAGAATCAAAAAAATGTGTGCTTACTAGAGCATTATGTAATATAGATACACAATGGACTCACAAGGGGAATGCGCTTGCTTCCAAGTACTTGTTACCCAAATACAGGGTTCTTCACAGAATCTTTATTTCAAATCTGTATCTGCGTTCTGGTAACAAAACCAAACTCACCTCTTTCATGGTTCGAATTTTACATTCCATCATCTCTAGTACTAAAGTTTGTCTTCCTTCTTTGATCTGTCATTCTATCTTTCAATTCTGTCTCCATCCTGGACACAGTGATATTCCTTTTGCATATCTTATGACTGTGTTAGCCACTCATATGTTAGTATATATGCCTGTTGGAGAGGCTCCTATTCATTACCTTATTTTTAACAACTCAAATATAAATAAGATAAAATTGGGATTTGCTCCTGGACAAGTGAATGTGGTTGGTGGTGGTGCTGAAGAAGTGAATGAAGAAGAAGATGGCGATTTACCTCCAGATGATATAAACATGGATAATATCTTTAATGAGATTAAATCTAGATTGAATCTAATTCTGAGGCTGACCCTGACTATCAACTTACTGATTTTAATGAGAGGTTGCATTCTCTTGAGGAACAGGTGGCTCAGATACGTGTAACCCAGAATTCTCAATTTGCTTATATGCGCAAATATATGAGGCGCATGAACAAGGGTTTACACCAAATTGATCCATCTATTCCTGCTCCCACTTTTAGATCTGATTGAGTATTTTCTTATATGACCTGTAATAAATCTTATGATATCTTGTTTTCTTTCAATTTGTGAGACTGACTTTGGATGAACTTGGTTTATGTTGGTTACTTATATGAACTTGGTTTATGATGATTTATGTTGGATGAACACTATTTGATTTTATCTTTCATATCTTAACTAGTTTGCTCCCTTATGCCTCTCTTGTTACCTTTCCTATTCAGTATCTTAATTGATTCCTTTGTCTAATTGTGACAAAAGGGGGGAGAATATTTTGTTATGCTAATATGGATATGGATATGGATATGGGTTGTGCTAATCAGGGGGAGTAAGTATGGATTGTGCTACTCAGGGGGAGTAAGTAATGTTTTGGTTGTTATAACTGGTGCATAACATGGATATGGATGTAATGCTTCTCTTATTTTTAATAACTGGTGCATGATTCTTTATTGAGCATATAATGCTACTCTTATTTTTAATGAGGTGTGTTTTGTCACAAATTTGATAAAGGGGAGATTGTAAGTGCTATGGTTATTTGTTCCTTTGATTGTCAAATTTTATTGTGCCAAAACCACAGTCTGTGTCTTGTGTAGCACATTAATATATATGTTCAAGGCACTGCATCACATGTATAAGGATAATGCTTCAAGTCAAGAACAAAGATCTACTTCAAGAAATGCAGGATCAAGTACATTATTCACTCCTTTAAGCTTTAAAGTTGAAAGTTTTAAAGCGACATTGAAAGACAAGTCAAGCCAAGTCAACTGTTCATACTCAAGACTCAAGGTGAAGTACAACTTAAGAACTACAAAATTAAGCTTCAAAAGATCTCCAATTCAAGCTCCATTATGTGTCAAGATCTCAAGCTTCATGAACTTCAAAGATTGTCTATCAATTGAAGAAAAGAAGGTTCAATGTTCATACATCATGTCCGAGGTATGGAAGACCTTAAATTGACCTTAGGGTAGGTCATTTTGAATACATAATTCGAATTGAATTACTTTATAAGTATTTGGTCTATTCTTCGACTAGTCCTGGACTCTATTCGACTAGTCCTAGCACTGGCACAACCATTCCAAGAAATTCCTCAACCAGTCCTAGGTTGTTGCAAATTTTTAGAATTTTTTGGTTAAGCTACGACCAGTCCTGGAGACTGCTCAACCGGTCGTGTGAACAGTGCATGACTTGTTTATGACCAGTTCTGCAGCCACGACTCAAAGTCTAGCAACTAATTTAGTCTTCTCGCTACCAATCATAGACATGTCACGACCAGTCGCGGAGACCACATGACCGGTCGTGCAAGGCCTACGACCAGTCATGGAACGGTTTTATCCGATCGCGCTCAAAATTTTAAAATGTTGTTGGTCCTATGACCAGTCATAGTGTCCTCACGACTAGTCATGGACGCGATTTCTTCACTTATAAATAGAGCACGTTTTTCAGAGTTTGATAACCAATTTCAAGTATAATCAAGTCATCACTCTGAGAGATAAGTTAGTATTCTTTTTAAGTTATATTGTGCTCATTTCATATTCTCTTTTAATAGATGATTTTGTATTTTGCATTCCAATCTAATTTGAAAGAGGGATTGAAGAATTCCCACTTCTTGGAATCAAAATCAAATAGAGCTAGCCCAACTTGATTTAATTTTAAATTAATTTAGAATTTAGAACCATTTCATAAGTGAGTATTGGACATTGAACTTCTATTCGAACTTCTACTCCGATTTGGTTCTTCTGGGCTGCAACAAAAGGAGAAATCCAGGTATTTTACATTTGTATAAATCTTCTGTTTTTAGTTTCATTTGACATTGAGCTAGAAAAATCTTGTTCTTTTGCTTATCTGAGGAGATCCAGAAAACTCAGAGTGTGGGGTTTTTGAATTGTGTAAGCCCACTTGAAAGACACAATTGTGAGAGTTTTAGGTGAACCTAGAAAAACCTATTTTCATAGTGAACGTTAATATCCACTGTGTGAAGATGTTAGGAGTGGAGTAGTTGTGTGGTTGTTGTTTAACAGTTGGTCTACACACAATCGAACCATTATTATTCTGTGTGTCTTGTGATTTGAATAGTTGTTTATTTTCTATATCTTTTATCATTCAATATTGTGGGATGTAAGTGTGGATGTGAATGTTATAATTTTTACATTTCAAGTATTGTGGGGAATGTTGTAATAGTTTAGATTTCCTTCCTAGCTACCTTTTTATTCCTCTTCAGTTTAAGTTCTTGATACACAAACCGTTCTAGTAAGGTTGTCATGCCATAAACCCTTAGTTTTTATGGTGCAAGGTTGTCCTTAGAACAACATTTGTATCAACTTCTCAATACTAGAATTTTAAGGTTGCTTTACATTTCCGTATTGTGATTTGTTTAAGGTGCTATCTTTTCTTTAATTGTTTAAATTCCACTGTTAGTATTTTAATTTGGCATAGTCCTATTCACACCCCCCCCCCTCTCCCTCTAGGACATATAGCTCAGCCTTTTCATCGATTATATCTTTTTCCAAGAAAACTTTAATCTCGTTAGACCAGCCCTTTCACTGTCACTATTGTTTTTCCTCATAGGACCATCGAGATAAAGAATCTGACAAATGGCAATGTTTTCAAAGTGAATGGACATTGTCTAAAGCCATTTGTTAAGAAGTTTGATTCAAAGGATATATCCATACCTCTGATTTATCTTGTGTATCAGGATTGACCTCCTAGTCTGATGGAAGTGTAATTAGGTTTCTTACTTTCATATAATTTAGGATTATGATAGTTTGCTTTCAATTTGTTTAGTCTTTATGATAACCCATTTGATGTTGAGAACTTTGGAAAAGCTTCAATTCTCCTTCTTCAGGTACTACATTTCCATCACTTCTCCTTTATTTTCGTTGTCTCATGTGCATTGCATGCTTATATCTTTTACATTGAGGACAATGTAGATTTTAGGTTGGGGGTGCGAATTAGGTAAACTAATCAGTGATTTCTTAGTCTTTGAGCAAAAAATTTGAAATTTTTCAATTTTGTAAATTAAAAATTTGTTTAGAAAATGATAGTTTGTATAATTAAGAATGCCTTGAGCATGATGATAAGATGGAGATTGAACTTTAAATTGTTGGAGTTTGATCAACCGAGTAGGCTATCGTCTAAGTTCTTGTATTTAATTAATTAAGAGGAAGTTTAAATATCATGTTAATCTAAGTCACAAGCCACATTTAAATTGCTTTTTGTGAATTATACTAGAATTTCTTATTGTTAGTATGTGAATCATTAATAAATGTTGAGAATTAAGTCTGGAGAATTTTATCTACCTTAAAAAAAAATGAAAAGAACTAGTTAAAAAATAGTGAGATCGACAAAAAGGTCATTAATGATGAAAAGACTGGAAAAGAATGAAAAGTCCAAAAAGAATGAATAAATAAGAAGGACCGTCGATATAAAATAAAAAACTAGAAAAAGAAAAAAAAATGGGATAAGTTTGGAATCGGCACTTGATTATTCAATTAATCCTAAAGTGATGGGCATGGCTAATATTATGAAAGAATAGTTTTTTTTTTTTTTTTTTTGCAAAGTAAGTTGAAATTCACTAAGAACATTGAAAAAACTTGGTATATGAACGTATACTTTTAAATGATTGATGAAGAACATACCTGATTTACTGCTCGTATGATTCAGCTCTAAGTTTTCAATTTTTCATTCTCACCTCTTTGGATTATACTCATTTATAATTGTTTACACTAAAGATTATTTTTTGAAAGAGAATTGCAATTCGAGAATTGAAGATTATATCACGCATGTTTTGCTCGAGACTAGCAAAATGCTAGTTAGGGGTGTGCTAAGACTCAAATATTGCATATTTAATCGTTCAATTATATTAGTTAGTTTCCCTAGCATTTAATTGATAATTTGATTTAATTATATACGCTTTTGTCATGTGAGGTGATTGGGAAGCTTATGATAAATATGCACTTAAAAGGATGGATTTAGATATCAAAAGAAGATAATGAAGAATTGGAGATTTACAAGTCATTAATGAAGAATTCACATGCCAAAGATCCAAGGAAACCAAGTGAGGAATGAAGAGAATCGAAGATTTGAAGTGAAGAAAAGGAATTCTGAAAATTTTCCTTAAAAAAAAAAAAAAAAAAGATATTCTGAAATTTCGAAGCTAGAAAAACATAGTTCTGAAATAATTCCAAAACAAATTTTGATTCCATCGAAATGTCATCGAAGGTGCAATCGAACCTTGTTCGATCAATCGAGAATTTCAGACTTTTTCATGCCAAACTTGCAGGACAGTTCTGGACAATTTTCGATGGCATCGAAGGTGCAATCAAAGGACGTTTTATGCATCGAAGGTGCTACGCAAATTTTACGTGGAATGCATAAATTTGAGGCAGTTTGTGGATTTTTTCAACTCGGTGCAAAAGTTGGAGTTTCACAACTATAAATAGGAGTCCCTAGAGTACTCCAAAGCATCTTCTAGGGTTTGAAAAGATTAAGGAGCATAACAAAAGGGTGGAGCAGCTGCCAAAGAGTTTTTCTTCTTCCCTAGTTTATTTTTCATGTTTTGTTTAAGAGATTTGGTTTCAATCATGTCTATGGTGAATTAAACCTCTTAGGTAGGGCTAAGAGGTGAAGCTTGTAGTATATTGGGATGTTTATCTTGCTTTGATTCTTGTTTATGTTGAACTTCATTGATTTCTAGTTTGAATTTAAGGAATATTTTCAGTTTTCATTTATTATGACTCAAATTACAATAGATGTTATGATAGCTTTAAATATCTTCTTTTCCTGTTTTGAGATTGTGAGATTGGTAAAACTCGTGATTCACCATTGTCTCCTAGTCATGATGGTTGCATGAATTCCCTTCCAATCATCACAATACTCTTTCATTAAGAACTAGATCAATGAAAATATTAGAGATTTGATTTAATTGCTTCATCTTCCAATTGGATAAGATAGGACTCTAATTCCAGTTGTGTTTATTGAATTAAGTAAGGTAACATCCTGATAGCTACAAGTGGATCCTTGGCGCTCCACTTTCCTTTTGATTCTTGATACTTTATTCACAATTCCTCTCAACTATTCCAGAAATCAATTTAGGTCTTTTCCTAGTTCTAGTTATTTTCATATTATGTACAAGTTTAGTCCTTATGGATTCGACCTCGGTCTCACCGAGTTATTATTACTTCGCGACCCTGCACTTAGGGTTGTGAACAATGTGGATAAAACATTCTTTTTTCAAAAGACCAGGGATTCCATACTCATTGCGTAGATTTATGTGGATGATATAATGTTTAGTTCCACATGTGAGGAAATGGCTCATCAGTTTGCCCACTTGATGTAATCTGAATTTTTAATTAGCATGGTGGGAGAACTAAATTTCTGTTTAGGCTTACAAGTCAAGCAACTCAAGAATGGCATTTTTATAAGCCAGATCAAATATGCAAAAGAATTAGTAAAATAGTTTGGACTTGAGTTTGGTCATACACATTACGCACCTATGAGCACCACACTGAGGTTATCCAAGGACATATGGAAAAATCATGGATCAACACTTATATCGTAGCATGATAGGGAGCATACTCTATCTCACAGTGAGTCAGTCTGATATAATTTTTTTCATGTATGAGTATCTTGAAGTGCCCCTATTTTGTGTAGTCATATATACAAACTTGTACACATCTAGAAATAAATATTTGCCTCAAAAAAATGGTGGAAACTTAAACACTGTGAGCTCATTCGTATACATGATCAAAGTAATTAAATTTTTGGGGATAAAATTTTGTTTAAGGGGGGTAGATTATAACACCCCTGAGATTTTCAATACTCGAATATTGAAAGTTCTCGACTGTTACTATAAAATTTAATTTAGTGTGTGTATGTGTGTGTGTGTGAGTGTCACCAATTTAGCCTATCATAACTTTACTTTTATTCTCTAACCTGAATATGACCAATTGTAACATCCCAGATGTTACCGTTTTAGCCTAGGTTAATCATTTTGTTTGATATATGTATTTCCTCTTACTTAATGAGAATTTTAACTTATTTGGTGAATAAATCTTTATCTATAATGATTTAGATATAATTTCTTTTGTAAGAACTATTTATAAATGTACATATAACTATTTAGATATGATTTTAATGGGGAGGCTTGCCACTTACCTGTGGAGCTGGAACATAGAGCTTACTAGGCTATTAAAAATCTGAACTTCAATTTGTACAACGCTGGCTTACTGCGTAAACTTCAGTTGAACAAACTTGAAGAAATTTGGAATGACGCATACGAGAACTCGAGAATTTACAAGGATAAGATGAAGGTGTTTCATGACCAACATATTCTTCAAAAATCATTCACACCAAGTCAGAAGGTCCTTTTGTACAATTCTCAGTTATATCCTTTTTCGGGTAAGTTCTGATCTCGTTGGACCAGCCCTTTCACAGTTACTAAAGTCTATTCTCATGGGGCCGTCAAGATTCAAAATCCAAACAATGGCAATACTTTCAAACTGAATGGACATTGGTTAAAGCCATTTGTTGAAAATTTTGATTTAAAGGACATGTCCATACCTCTGATTGATCCTGTTTACCAGGATTAACCTCCTTGTCTAATGGAGGTATAGTTAGATCTAAAGCTTTCATATATGTTGTGCTTAAGATAGTTTGTTTTCCGGTTGTTTAATTCTTGTGCTAACCCATCTTCACACTAAGATCATTGGAAAAGCCTCAAAATTCCTTTAAGTATAATCTTTCCATCACTTCCATTTTCTTTTCATTGCCTCTTTTGCATTACAAGTTTATTTCTTTTACATTGAGGACAATGTAGATTTTAGGTTGGGGATGGGAGATTAGGTAAACGAATCAATGTTTTCTTAGTTTTGAGCAAAACTTTTGAAAATTTTCAATGTTTCAAGTGGAAATCTACTTGGGAAACGATGAATTGTGTACTTAAGAATGCTTTGAGTATGATAAGATAGAGATGGAATTTTGGATTGTTTGAGTTTGATCAACTAAGTAATCTATCACCTAAGTTTTTGTGCTCAATTGATTAAGAGAAAGTTTGAATGTCATGTTAATCTAAATCACAAGACACATTCAATTTGTCTTCAGTAAGACATGCTAGAATTTCTTATTGCTAGTATGCGAGTCATTGATAGATGGTGAGAATTAAGTCTGGAGAATTTTATCCACATTAAAAGAAGAAAAGAACCAGTTAAAAAATAAGAGATCGACAAAAAGGTCATGTATGGTGAAAAATTCGAAAAATACTGGAAAAGAATGCAAAAATAAAGAATGAATAAAAATTGACTGTTGATATAAAATCAAAAACTGGAAAAAGAATGAGAAGGGGATAAGTTCGGAATCAGTACTTGAGTTTCAAGCCAATCTTGAAGTGATGAGCATGACTAGCATGATGAAAAGATAATATTTTTATGGGAAGTAAGTTGATTTTCACTGAGCACATTGAAAAATATGATATATAGATTTATACTCTAATTTAATTAATAAAGAATTTATTTGATCGATCGCTTATATGATTTAGTTCTAGGTTTTCAAAATCTCACTTTCATATCTTAATTCTACCCAGTCATAATTGAGTATACAAAGTATTGTTTTCATAAAGAGATTTTGGACATTGAGCATTGAGATTTATTTCACACATACTTTGCTCGGGACTAGCAAAATGCTGGTTAGGGATTGAGTTGAGGGTCAAATATTGCATATTATCCCCCATTTATATCTTAGTTTTATGAACTTGATACTGCTTAATATTATATTTTATACATGTTTATATTGTAAGGTGAATCTGAGAGCTTGGATTGAAAAAAATGTTAAAAGCATGGATTTAACGCTCAAGAATCGCCAAGGCAAGGGATGGATCTTAAGAGACCAAGATTGAAGATTTCAAAACCTCAAGATCCAAGGAAACCAAGTAAGGAATGAAGAGAATCGAAGATTTGAAGTGAATTTGCGTGATCTTCAACTCGTCCAAGCTCTGCTTCGACTAGTCTAAGCTTCGACTTGTCTAAGTTCCTGCTCAACTAGTCGAGGAAACTTCGACTTGAACTCTAGCAACATCAGATTCTAAATTCACGCAATCTTCGACTAGTCGAAGGTAGTCCTCGACCAATCGAAGGTGGTCCTTGACTAGTCGAGGGTTACGCAGATTTTACGTGGAGTGTGTAAATTTGAGGCAATTTTGTGATTTTACAGACAAAGGGCTATAAATGGGGGTTTCCATATGATTTTTAGGATATCTAAGGTTGTAATGACCTAAGCCAAGGGGTGGAGAAGCCTTCCAAGAGTTTTTCCTTCTTTCCTAGTTTATTTTAATACTTTCTTTTAGGGTTTTGATTCCAATCATGTCTTTAGTTGGCTAAATCCTTTAGTTAAGGCTAAAGAGTGAAGCTTGTAGTGTGATTGGGATGTTTTCTTTGCTTTGATTCATGTTTTATTGAACCTCATGGATTCTAGTTCTTTATTAAGGAATGCTTTTAGTTTTTAATGGTTTGTTATGACTTAAATTACAATAGATCTGCGATAGCTTTGAGTATCTTCTTTTCATATTTTAAGATTAAGAAGTTAGGAAATTCCATTGTTCACCATTGTCTCATGGGTATGGTTGAGTGATGGAATCCTTCCTAATCTTCCCAAATATCTTATGTTTGGTTATGAGATTGGTATATCCTATTGTTTATCATTGTCTCCTGGGCATGGTTAGGCGATGGAATCACTTCCAAACCACACAACTCTCATTCATTGAGACTAGATTTATGAGATGTTCAGAGATTTGATTCTCTCTCTTTTCCAATTAGATAGGATAGGACTCCAATTCCAATTGTGATCCTTGAATCAAGTAAGGTAACATCCTTAGAACCTACAAGTGCATCCTTGGCACCCTAGTTTCCTTTAATTGATAGTTTTCACAATTACTCTCTTTTATTCCAAATTTAGGTTTAGATGTTTTTCTAGTTCTAGTTTTAGCTACTTTCAGAATACACACAAGAATAGTCCCTATGGATTCAACCTTGGTCTCACCGAGATTATTACTACATCGTGACCCTACACTTAGGGTTGTGAACATCAATGAGAGTAGAAATAAGTATACTCTCTTATTTTTTCTCAAGGTGGGAAGAAACCACCACCAGATATGTCTCATCTTGACCTAAGTAGACATATTTGAGATCAGCAGGCAAGGGTTTTAGGTCAAGCTTTGGTGCTTTGAAGCTAGACAGTAGAGGCACTACATTGGTTTGGGGCAATTTCTCTAATTGTGCCCTCCACTGGTTAACTTCAAGTACTGGCGTCGCATCAAGCAAGACATCCATCTCCCGAATCATGTCATCATCTAAATCAGGGTAGCGGACGAAGCACATCTCTAAAGGGTCAGAGTATAGAGTCAAAAGTGCTCTATCTTCCACGAAAGATTCGATCATGTTAATGTCATGGGTATCATCTTCATCCTCTGTCCGTTTGCTCATATTGAAAAAGATATTGAGCTCTAATGTTATATTTCCAAGAGATAGATTCATAATTCCATTCCTACAATTGATGATGGCATTTGATGTAGCAAGGAATGGACAACCAAGAATGATGGGTATCTAAGTGCTCATAGCCACGATGAGTTGAGTATCCAGAACAATAAAATCTACTATATAATATAATTTATCAACCTGGACCAACACATCCTCAATCATTCCTCTCAGTACATGGACTGATCAATCAGCAAGTTATAATGTGGTCCGGGTGGATTTTAATTCACCTAGACCCAATTGTTCATAAACCGAGAATGAAATCAAATTAACACTCGCCCCCAAGTCAAGAAGTGTGTGCTCAATCTGGTGGTTCCCAATTACACATGTGATGGTTGGGCTACCGGGATCTTTGTATTTTTGTGACACATCTTGCTTAAGGAAGACACTCACTTTTTTTGTCGAAAAGATTTTCTTTTGAATATTTTGTCGTCTTTTGGTTGTACATAGATCTTCAAAAATTTGGCATATGAAGGTATTTGTTTAACGGCATCCAGTAAAGGGATATTAACATTCAATTGCTTAAGCACCTCTAAAATATACTGGGAGTTAGATAGAGGTTTTGGTGCAATCAACCATTGGAGGAATGGCGCAATCGGCTTGTTTTGAGATTCTGGTTCCATCTCATATGAGATGTTGCTAAGTCCATCATTCTTAACTTCTTCCGAGTCCTTAGAATTTTCAGCCCTCGCCGGAATGGTTTTGTAAATTGGTTTTTCACTTCTAAGAGTGGTGATAGACTTAGCTTGTTCCACATGTTGATTGGAAGAGCTTGGGTCACTGATTTCACATTGTGGTTTTGGATTGGGGAGATGTTGGGCTGGAAAAGTCCCTTTCTCCCCGGTCACTAAGTGTGACTCAATTCTTTGAATTGATGATGCAAACATTCCCATTATTATTTTGAGATCTTAAAATGCTTGCACTGTGTTCAGATTGAAGAGCTCTTGGTTTTGCATGAATTTTTGAACTAGATCCTCTCGAGGTTTCCTTTGATTTAGAAGTTGAGTAAGGGCCTCTTGAGGATTGGGTGTTTGTCCGTTCCTCCAACTAAAGTTTGGATGGTTCTTCCAATTGAAATTATATGTGTTTGATGTGGGTTGGCTGAATGATCGTCGGTAAGTATTTACGGCATTTGATTGCTCATTTAATCAATCTTGAAACGTAGGGATTATGGGACAATCCCGTATCGCGTGTATGTTGCTGGTACAAATACCACAAACAACTTCCATGACTTCCCTTGGTTTGATAACTTTCACCTTCTTAAGTTTCATGGCCTCGACTTTTCTTGTAAGATTAGCCACCGTTACACTCATGCTATCTTATTATTTTAAGGCATACATTCCTCCTCTTTCCTTTGATTGAGTAGGCTTAGAAGTGGTGGGTCTTGGAGAGGTGTCCCATGATTGCGTGTTTTCTGTCAATTGATCAAGGTAATCCCACGCATCATTGACCTCTTTATTCATGAATTCACCGTTGCACATCATCTCTACAAATTGGCGCATTGGCAAAGTTAATCCATTATAGAAAAAGCTTATTGTCCACCAAATTTCAAATCCATGATGTGGACAGGAATTCGTGAGATCTTTAAACCTTTCCTAACATTGGAAGGTCTCTTCCTCTTTCTGGGTGAAGTTCATGATTGCCTTTCTTAAAGTGTTAGTTTTATGAAACGGGAAAAACTTTTTAAGAAATTCCCGAGTCATCTCGGCCCATATGCCGATAGATCGTTGCTTTAAGGAGTGCATCCACGTCTTAGCCTTCTCCTTCAGAGAAAAGGGAAACAATTTGAGTCGCATTGTGTCCTCAGACACGTTTAGAAAGTGTAATGTGGCAACTATCTCATCAACCTCTTTGATGTGCAAGTATGGACTTTTAGAGTCTAATTCATGGAATTTAGGAAGGAGTTGTATCACTCCAGGTTTAACATCCACATTTCCTACATTAAGTGGAAACACCAGCAAGAAGGTGTACTCACTCCCACCGGTTGTAAAAACTCTCACAAAGTACGAGGCAGGGGAGAATTATGCACCTCATTCTCATCTTGAACCTTCTCAACTGAAAGTTGAGGTTGATTTCCAGCCACTACTTCAACTAACTGAGGAGTTCTCAAGTGGTGCTAATCCTTTGATGGATAGGCAACCCTTCAACTAATCGTCTTTCACTCAAAAGACATTGAGTGTTATCACAAACCCACTTGGGCATGAAACACGAATAATCTAAAAAGGCGGTGAAGACTACACTAGTTGAAGAAGGAATATGCCAATATGTCCTAGAGGGGGGTGAATAGAACAATGCCGAAGATCTCCTCCTCCTTGTTGACGAAGAGTCCTCTGCTCCCTTGATCTGCAACACAAGATAGTATACCAGTACTCGGCTTTGGGTTGGGTCAAGGTCAAGATGGAATCTTACTCTCAAAATGTTTTCCTATTAGGAAGATAGAGCGATTCCAATCTTATGCATTTAAGGCATCCCAGCTTAATGATTTGCCATTAAGGTAGTAGTTGGAGGATCCTTGAATGCGGAAGTTCATTCCCCAATCCACTATATTAAATATCAATGATTAGGGTGGATTGGAGGATGAACTCCCTTGAGACACACAAAAGCTCTCTCTTCTTTCTCTCACAGTAACAAAAGACAAGTCCTCTATATATAGGCAAAAAGTTCCAACGGATATAAAATGGTCACATTTATGACAGAGTTCGATATCATTGAGCAGGTTCGATATCATCGAGCGTATACTCTCAATAGCATCGATGGTTTGCTCGATGACTCGAACTCAATGTCATACGCTTTTGAAACTTTTGCTAGTTGGTCGATAAATTGAAACTAATGTCGATGTCATCGGATTTCGAACTCCGATTCCATCGATGATAGGTTCGATCCATCGACACTTGAAAAATGAGAGAGACTTGACTTCGAAATATTTCAGGATTTCATGAAACCATTGAGATCATCAGAATTTGAATGTCGATGATATCGATATCAGAGTCGAGGCATCGATAAATCCAGTGGATTTTTCGTTAAGCTTGCAGGACAATTTATGACCTTGTTCGATGCAATCAACCTGGTACTAATAACATCGATATTTGAATATCGATTCTATCAAAGGGCCCCCAATCATAGTTAAAAACATCCTGAAATATCTGCTGTAAAATATGTGCACCCTTGATCGGTATCATCGATGAACCTCCAATCTTATCGATATTTGATTTCAGATCATATCAAAAGATCATCGATATAGCGAAGGAATTTGAGATTTTCATTAAAAAATAGAGGCGTCGAAAATCTACCTGTCGATCTTATCGAGCCACTTTCGATGGGCTCGAGATTTGTATATCGATGATATCGATAGGGGAATCGATATATCGATAAATCAATCCAAATGAGTATTTAGTTGCTGAACACTTTTAGTCCTTATATTGATGATATCGATAGGTGTATCAATAGATTGATAAATCCATCCAGATGAATATTTAGTTGCTGGACACTTTTGGTCCTCATATCGATAATATCGTTAAGGTATCGAGGACATTGACAGAGCAGGTCAATCATATCGAGGGTGTTTTGATAAAATCAACAATGTAAGAAAAAGTTAGAGATTTTTCTATTTTGAAAAAAAGTTTTCTTACCTTAAAACCCTATGATTTCTAACTTGTTTTTAAGGGTTTCCTTCACCTAGTGTTTTAGGTCATGGGATGTGAGGCTTTAGGTTTACCGGTGGTGAGCTTGCACGCACCCTGTTGAGGCAGACGCTTGAATTGATCTTCCTATCAGGCTCTGTTGACAATCTGACTCAATACTTACGTAACTTGACAAACCAGGGCACTTTCAATCCACCCCTTTGTCAATTATGTGACAAAATCCCCGAAACACCCTAGAACACTCTAAACAAACACACCCTAAATTGTGTGTACATGCTTTTACACAATTTTACAATTTCTAACCCATGTATACAACCAGTAGCTGCTCCCCCTGACTTGTTAACTCTAACTCCCCCTTGCTTGTTGCGGCTGCTCCCCCTAACACCTACAACAACATCTAAGCAGATATATAATTTTCATTCAGGGTATTTCTAAATATTCTCCCCCTTTTTGTCAGTCATCGACAAAGATATATCAAGTGATATTGACTGAAGAGTGAATTGCTTGGGAGAACCAAACAGGCAGAAGCAGAACAATTGATGTATAATAATTAACTTAGTTCAAAGAGACATCGATTTTAGAACATATAGATGCATAGTAGATCAGATACAATAGTGATATAACTGATAAAACAATCAGTAAAGGACAGTACATGCATATCATATCAGAAACTTGATAAACCAGGGGAACTCAAGATATAATCATGGCATTAAAGATATGAATTCTATTCAGCCATATTCAAAATGAAGCCAAAGTTATCCAACTATCCAAAATAGACTGCCCAAGATTGGCAGCAAATTAACAGTTATCCCAGCAAAAACACCAAGCCCACGCACAGATACCCCCAAAAAAATGATATATAACTAGCACAATCAGCTTCTACCGTCTTCGCGAATCACCATGTGTGAGTAAATCAACTACTTGCTGATTTATTTGTTGGAGAGAATCAACTTTTTCTTCAATCATGGTGAGACGTCTCTTACAATTGTGAAGTCGCTCCTCCATGCTCGCCATACTATTCAGTAGGTGACGTTCAAGGTGATGAGTTTGGCGATTTGTGATAGACTCCGGACTCATCAATGGCATTCGGTTGGATCCCCATGGATATGACGGATGAGCATATGGGGCAGCTGACTGCAAGGGGGCACTGTTCTCGGGAAGAGCTGAAGGAAGACACAGCTGTTGTACCACCTGAGCCGAATCACTATCAAACCACTTCTTTGGATAGACTCTATCAGATTAGGCGGGAATACCAACATGATGGGCTAATTTACAGATGAGTATAGGAAAAGCTAGTGTATCCTGATGATTGCCTTGAATGACCCGAATTAGTTGCTTAAGAAGAAGTGTTAGGAGGCACACTTGAACTTCCTGATACACATCATACAACACATTTAACACAAAAGGAGACAGATGATTACCATTCACATCACAAGGATAGACATTAGACCAAAAAATGTCATGAAAAATTTTAAAAGTGGGTCCAAGATGATTAATATGAAGGTAATTATCATCATTCTGAGAAATAGTAGTTGTAACGACCCGTAAATTTCCGTACAAGGGTTCGAGTATCACCTCGACCAGAAATCACTTAGGATTAAATCCTTTAAAAATTTAACAAAGTTAACTAAGTGCTAAACTAGATTAGCCATGAAATCTATTAGAATCGCTTTAAATACGATCTGCAAGACCCAAAACTTATAAAATCATTGACGCTAGGTTACCCTAAAGTTTAGGATCAAACTCATTACCCGGCTATTCTCGGGAATGACTTGGAACTTCATATTAGGTCTAGGCCGCACATCGGAAGTCCGATTAACACGAAGTTAAGGAACTAGGACCGCCTCACTGGGCTTGACAACCATCTCGGAAATCAAGTCCAGACAATGTCCCACGGCCATTCGATCGCGTCCGGAGCGAGGGAGTGTGAAAACCACCATTTCCTTTACAAAATAAATATCTTGAATAGTGATCTGGCACCATTTGTTTGCGGATCAGTATTAAGCAACCAGACCGTCAGAATCAGACCAAATTACACCCTCGGATCAGGAAAAATTTCAGGTACATTTACATGTACTTGGAATTTCGGATCGTGGCCCACTGACCGTTGAACTGAAAGTGGTCCGCTCCGTGTGATCTGGGAATCCGATCGAGTCGAAAACGTAATCCCACGTAGATCCATGAGTTGTGAGCTTAAGTCTGACGTTTGGCTCAAGGGGGGCCACCAGAAATACTCTTTTGAGCTGGAAAAGTGCCAAATTGCTTATAATAGTCGTACCTCTTGAACCGGAGTCTGTTCCGGAGAGGTTTTAGGCTATATAAGGGCCTTAGAACAGCCCCTCTCACAGCCATACGAATTTTGGATAAAACCCTAAAGAGAGAGAGAGAGAAAAAGAGAGAGAAAGCTTAGGAGAAGTGGGAGAATCTTCCTCCTACTGTTGCAAATCACCCCACGGGCTGCACCACCCCTTCCTTGACATTTTCTCGGCGACACCGACTCCGTTTTAAGGTAATAAATCCTAACGCTAGACCTGTTTTGAGGAGTGTAGGCTGCAGGTTATGAAATAGCTAACCGATTTCCCTCTTTAGGCTAGAAAACTCCCGAATACGGAAGCCCATCAAACCTTGCTGATCCGTTGAGATTCCAAGAGGCAAGGTGAGGACTTTAGGTGTATAGGTTGCGGTTTCAACGCTTTCAATGTCAGATAATGGTAGATTCATGATCTGCATGCAATTGCACATGTACAAAGTGCTTTCCGTTTGCTGTTTCGATTAAAATTGTAGAATTTGGAATTTCACATACTCTAGGTATTCGTATAAAATACCGTATACGTATTTTTTATGGAAATGTGTTTAGCATGTTTATTTGTCGTATGGATATATGACGTATGGATAAAATACTTAATTGGCGAAAGGATTCGCCTAAATACATGTTTACTAATAAACACTATGTATGTAGAAATACGGTATTGTAAGAAGTACCGTATACATGTATATTTTAGCGAGGTGTTTGTCATGATTAATTGTTGTATAAATATATTATGTGCGCATAAAATAATTGCTTGGCGAAAGGAATCGCCGTAATACAAGTTCCCTTGTAAATACTATGTATGTCGAAATTGGGTATCCTAGAAAATACCCCATGCGTATAAATTTTGCTGATGTAATTATCATGATTATTTGTTGTATGAATATGATATATACGTATAAAATACTAGTTTGGTAAAGGGACAACCCTAGTGCACTTTCCTCTAACAACGTCATGTATGTTGAAATAGTGCATTCCAAGTGTTGGTGAAATTGCTTGTGAGTGTAAGTGCCTAAGTGTTAGTGCCTTAGGTAGGTGCTGAGATGGGGTTCTCAACTACCTTAGAGTCATGTATGATACCCCCCATGTGGTTATTTACTCTAACCACTCACTTATGTAATATATGTATTTGTATCCCTATTTGTATAGTGCTTTACAACATGCTTTTGAATATGCTTTGTAACTTGTTTATTAACATGCTTTATGACATGCTTTATAACATGATTGCTAGTGTTCTTGAATTACCATGTTATCATGCTGTACTTCACATGCTATGGTTAGGAATTGATTGAGCTTGGGACTATGTCCATAGTCCAGCATCCCAGACGACTTGGAGTTGTGGTTGAGATTCGTTTCGCCACACATGATGTGTTGGCGAACCCGTGTCGTACTTCGGTTGGCGATAGTGGTTGGCCACACGAGGTGCTTCTGCGCTTCATATCGCCCAACTTGTTGTGCGCTCGAGCTAGCCGAACACGTCAAGTAACTCGTATGTCTTACGTATGTTCACCATGTTTGGTCGCTAATGTTTGAACCTAGGGTACCAAACTTACCAGTGAAAATTCCGTTAACCATGGTACCTCGATCCGCTAAGACTCATGAGCCGGGCATGGTGGTATGGGACACCGTGGTCAAGCTGTCGGCCTACGCTGGGGCTACGTACCTCCTCGTAGTGACCAGTGAGCAACTTAACTCGTGAGCCGATTATGGTGGTATGGGACACTATATTCGCGTTGTCGGCCTACATTGATAAGGTGATGGGGGAGTAGTACAACCTTTGTGCGTAACAGCCCTGGCAGCCCTTTGTAGTGACCGCGAGCATATTTTGAAGTCGCAATGTGCCTTAGGGTTCGCCGTGATATATAGAGTATGAACTAGGCCTGTTTCTGTATTGTGATGAATCGTTTAAGGGGTGATGGGGGAGCGGTGCAACCTTTGTGTGTAACAGCCCTGGCAGCCTCTGCAGTGACCTAGAAAACACACCATCGTCTGATATTAACTAGGACTGACGACCCTAGAATGAATCATGTTTGGGAATGATACAAGGGAGGTACCTTAGTTTCCCAACATGCTGTTTGAAATTGATTAATTAAAAAAACTCGGTAATCATGCTCATCATGCATCGCATGTGCCTGGAAGATGTGGAGCACTGTGAGATGTAAGCATGCCGCGAGCGTGAGATGGTGTCGCATGAGGGAGTATGTCGGTGAGGGCATCCATCATACCTGCATACATACTTGCATTAATAAGAGTAAGTAGGAGTATTTGACTTCCTGCTTTATCATTACTGCTTGACTGCATTAATAATATGATAACTTATGCCTTATTGTTCCACTGAGTTAGCTACTCACTCCCACGTTACGGGGCGGTGTTGCGCACACCAACTAAACTCTGTCTCAGGTTTAGGCGAGCCGACAACTCTGGAGGCGGAGCCTGATTATGACAAGGACCAGGAGGAGTTCTCGTATATGCAGTTCTCTGGCGGCTTCGACTAAGCTGTCAGGACTGGCGAGTTTTGCAAGGATTGTACTTAGTTTTATTTTTGATATGTTGTTTATAAAACGGACATGTTTATGGTGACTCAGATGGATTCATACTCTAGAGAATGAAACGTTTATTTTGTTCTTTACATACATATATATATAGTTCAGTCTTCCGCTTGCTTTTATACAATTGACCTGGAGTATGAATTACTGTTTTGGTATAATCTTATTCATGTTTATTGCTCTAACACAGACAACATTCAAACATCATTAAATATGTTGCATAAGTGATGCGTTGGAACTCGAGAGTTGAGTTACACTCGACCCCCGATTTTCAGGGCGTTACAGTAGTTCCCTAACATAGTGCACGAGTTATCTCGCCCCAAACACCAAGACCATTTAGATTCCAACTGGTAACAGGAATGCGAGTGACTTGGAGATCTAAAAGGTAACTGAAGGTGATGCAAGTGATGTGCTTAGAGTAATGCAATAATTCTACTTGAACACAGGGTGGATCGTCACAAATAACATGACTTTTACTGAGGAAGTCATGGACCACTCCAATTTGATAAGCACCACCAAGATTCAGAATATTTTACCATCCTATTACTTCTAGAAGGAGGTCTACACCAAAAGACTCGATGGCACTGTTAAGAACCTCACCGATGGAGTGAGTTGATACAAACTGGGTTGTTTCGCTTTCCCTTTTGAAAACTGAGAAAGAGACTTACCTTTCCCTTTGTTCATGATTTTTTAGTGTAAAAGACAGGCAAAGGTAAGGAAGGTCAACCAAAAGAACGGAAAATACCCGACCAAAAGTGAAATTAGACTCTGAAGTGAAAGGAATGGAAGAATAATACCCATTTCTTTTGAAGCTTCTGGGACTCGCCGATAGTCTTCTAGCCGAGGATTCAAGTAGGAAACAAAAAAAAATTCAGAGAAGTAAGATTTCACCATTCGACCGCCTTTTATAGGGCGCCAGACTTCTATTTGATAAAACTTTCTTTCGATTTCATCGACGATCCTTAGTTGATGTTATCGATAGTAACTTCAATGATAGTCTCGATCATGTGACTTTCCACATTCTGAAGGGATATCGACAGTTGATTAATTTGATCGAAAATGCACATGACTTATCGATAGTATTTTTCATTAACCCTTATATCGACAGACATATATGTATATTATGGATCATCTTTGAATCTGACATATACATAGCAAAATTTTGTACAAGTTAAGATTATAAACATCAGAATGTTTATGTACAAAAAAAAAATTAAGGTGAGGAACCTCAGATATATCATTTTGAGCTCAGCCAAAAGTTACATCTTTTCACCAAACATCTAGATCTAGATACATGATCTGGACTTGTTTTGCTCAGTACTTCTAGGCATCAGTCCTTTCTATGCCTCTGATAATGTAGCAGTGGTTGCTTGTGCGATGGCCCTTCATTACTGATTTTCCTGATAGGTCTAGGATTTCACACTCTTGTTTGTTAAATTTAACCACGTGCCCATTATCACATATTTGAGATATGCTCAGGAGATTATGTGTCAAACCTTTTATACAGAAAGCATTTTCATTTTCAAGCAACTGAATTCCTTTTATGATTCCATGTCCAATTACTTTGGCAGTGGTTCCATCTCTGTAGGTGACTATCCCATTATGAAGGTTCTCATAATTTGAAAGAAAGGACATGTCACTAGTTACATGTCTGGAGCAACCACTGTCAAGGTATCACTTAGTATCATTGCCTGTTAAGTGATTTGAGTGAGTAGCAAGACAATTCTTCTTTTCTTTAATTATCCACTTTGTGACAGGGTTCTTACTCATAGTAAATTTAATTTTCTTATCTAATTCAATTACTTGATTAGTCTTTGTGTTGCTACTGGAGGCATTAGATTTTTCAAGTACTTGTGTTCCATACCCAGTTTTGGCTCTAACTTTCTCATATCCTAAGACATTCTTGTTATTTCCAGATTTTCCCATACCTAAAAGTTTTTCTAACTTCTCACCACTCTGGGAAAACTTACAGTTTTGCTTGGCAATTCTTCTGGACTCTTCTAGATTAAACAGGAGTGTATGATTTTCATTTTGAAGGAGCATATTTTTGTCTTTTAATTGCTCAACCTGTTTGTTTAGTTTTTCGGTCTCAGATTTAAGGAAGGTGTTAATTCTTTCAAGTCTATCATTATCTGAGTGATCTTGCTATAAATCATTGATCAGATGCGTATTAATTTCTATAGTTGTGTCCAAATCTTTTTGCAGCAATTGTTTCTTGTTCTCAGATATTCCCAGTTTTTTAATTACTTTGATGCTATGGATATAAAGTTGATTATAGGCATCTTGCAGTTTATCCTTTTCGATTTCTTCTTCTTCTTCTTCAGTTTTCTCATTATCAGATGGAAACGATTCCGTGGCTTGCTGTTCTCTCTCGTTTTCAGATTTTATGGGAATGATTAGAGTAGTAGAGACCATGAGAATTTTCAAGGATTTCTGGTTACCGTTGCTCTCTGAGTCACTGGATTCTGAATTTGATTCCTCAGTATCATCCCACGTGGCAACCATTGCCTTGCCCTTAGTTTTTCTATTTGGGCATTCAGTAGACAGGTGTCCATGCTCATGACAGGCATAACATTGTGGTTCTTTGGTTCTTTTACCAAATTTGCCTGCAAAAGGTTTGTTGTTCACCTTTCTTCCTCTGGAAGGCCGACCACGATTCTTTTGAAAGAATCTTCTGAATCTTTGGGCCAGTAAAGCCACTTCTTCATCTTAATCTTCCTTTTCACTTTGACTGTCCTCATGAATTGTTTTCTTTGAGGTTTTTATAACAGTGTTTTTGGATTTTTTGGGATGGTTTGAAGTGTAGTTCAAAAGTTTGTAGGGAACCTACCAGTTCTTCTACTTTCATCTCATCTATGTTTCTACACTTCTCAATTGTTGTAACCTTGAGATTAAATCATTCCGATAGGGATCTTAGAATTTTCCTACAAATTTTCGGTACCGGAACTTTCTCTCCCAATCCACCCATGGAGTTGCAAATAATGTTTAACTTAGTGAAAAACTCCATAAACGTCTCATGCTCTTCCAGTCTAAGACCTTCAAACTGTGAGGTTAGAAGTTATAGTTTGGACCTCTTCACGGTGCTTGTGCCTTCATGGGTTGTTTCCAGTAGATCCCATGCTTCCTTGGATATCCCACACATACTTATTTGATTGAAGATATCTTGGGACACAGCACAATAGATAGCATTCATAGCCTTGGCTTTAGATGTTTGCCTTTCTTTGTAGAATGCTGTCCACTTTTCTTTGGGTTTGGGTTTTGTGATTGTTGTGTCACTGTCAAGTACAATTTGTTCAGTAGCTGGCACATATCCATTTTCAACTATATCCCAAACATCACGGTCTAAAGATCTCATAAAGTAATGCATCCTAGCCTTCTAGTATGCATAGTTTGAATCGTCAAATACTGGAGGTCTAGTGACTGATGAACCCTCTCCTTTGGCCATATTCCAACTTCAGTCAAGATCACTCTCTAGGCGGTGAAGCCCTAAAAGAGAGACCCGCTTTAATACCAATTGAAAAGGCGGTGAAGACCACACTAGTTGAAGAAGGAATATGCCAATATATCCTAGAGGGGGGTGAATAGGACTTTTTAAAGTTTTTATGATTTATTTAAAGATCTTACTTCACTAATCATATGATCATGCAATTCTCAGGATTACTCAAATGTAACTCTACTGGCTTCCAAGCCTGGTAGAGGATCCAATCACAAACTGCTTAAGAAGTAAACAATATGCAACCTAGTTCATGATGGATATGACTGTGTAGGTGTGTGAGGATTGATAAGATATTCAGATATGGAAGTATTAAAGCAAATCACACAATCAAAATAATAATCTCAAACACGGTCATTTTTATAGTGGTTCGACGATAAGTCTACTCCACTCCCGGTAACCGCACTCAACCCTTGAGTGTACCGGATTTCACTAAGGAGGTTTCACAGCGGTTTACCTCAAACTTAAGGTTTTAAATTAAGTTCACCTTCAACCTTTATAACCTATACTGAGGCTGACTGTTTATGCTCTCACGAGCAAGGGTCAACACAATGCACCCACTTTTAGGCACACTGGCCAGGGATCTTCCATAAGACCCTACTGGAGGTTTCTACACGGTTGACCTCAAACCCGAGGTTTCACACGGTTCACCTCAAAACGAAGGTTTTACATGGTTTATCTTAAATCCAGAGTTTTACTGGTTCACTCCTAACCAGATATTTATGCTCTCCACAAAGCAAGGGTCCACACAATGCACTCCTACGTACACTCCCGCTAGAGGCCTTCTTGAGGACTTTAGAGGGTGAGAACCACTTAAGACCCAATCCTACAAAGGAATAATCACAAGTATTCTCTTAGACTCTAGATACTTATAAATAAGTTGATGAGTCCCGAAAAGCACAATGTCGAAGATCTCCTCCTCCTTGTTGATGAAGAGTCTTCTGCTCCCTTGATCTGCAACACAAGATAGTATACCAGTACTCGGCTTTGGGTTGTGTCAAGGTCAAGATGGAATCTTACTCTCAAAATGTTTTTCTATTAGGAAGATAGAGTGATTCTAATCTTATGCATTCAAGGCATCCCAGCTTAATGATTTGCATTAAGGTAGTAGCTGGAAGATCCTTGAATGTGGAAGTTCATTCCCCAATCCACTCTATTGAATATCAATGATGAGGGTGGATTGGAGGATGAACTCCCTTGAGAGAAAGGGCTTTGGATATAAGATATAAGTTGAAACACACAAAAGCTCTCTCTTCTTTCTCTCACAGCAACAAAAGGCAAGTCCTCTATATATAGGTAAAAAGTTCCAACGGATATAAAACGGTCACATTTATGATAGAGTTCGATATCATCGAGCGTATACTTTCGATAGCATCGATGGTCTGCTCAATGACTCGAACTCAATGTCATACGCTTTTGAAACTTTTGCTAATTGGTCAATAAATCGAAACTAATGTCGATGTCATCGGATTTCGAACTCCGATTCCATCGATGACAGGTTCGATCCATCGACACTTGAAAAATGAGAGAGACTTGACTTTAAAATATTTCAGGATTTCATGAATGATCCGGGAACCATCGAGATCATCGGAATTTGAATGTCGATGATATCGATAGCAAAGTCGAGGCATCGATAAATCCAGTGGATTTTTCGTTAAGCTTGCTGGACAATTTATGACCTTGTTCGATGCAATCAACCTGGTACCGATAACATCGATATTTGAATATCGATTCTATTGAAGGGCCCCTGATCATAGTTACAAACATCCTAAAATATTTGTTGTAAGATATGCGCACCCTCAATCGATATCATCGATGGACCTCCGATCTTATCGATATTTGATTTGAGATCATATCGAAAGATCATTGATATATCGAAGGAATTTGAGATTTTCATTAAAAAATATGGGCGCCGAAAATCTGCCTGTCGATCTTATCGAGCCACTTTCAATGGGCTCGAGATTTGTATATCGATGATATCGATAGGAGAATCGATATATCGATAAATCAGTCCAGATGAGTATTTAGTTGCTGGACACTTTTAGTCCTTATATCGATGATATCGATAGGTGCATCGATAGATCGATAAATCCATCCAGATGAATATTTAGTTGCTGGACACTTTTTGTCCTCATATCAATAATATCGTTAAGGTATCGAGGACATCAACAGAGCAGGTCGATCATATCAAGGGTGTTTCGATAAATCGACAAGGCAAGAAAAACTTAGAGATTTTTCTATTTTGAAAAAAAGTTTTCTTACCTTAAAACCCTATAATTTCTAACTTATTTTTAAGGGTTTCATTCACCTGGTGTTTTGGGTTATGGGATGTGAGACTTTAGGTTTACCTGTGGAGAGCTTGCACACACCCTGTTAAGGCAAACGCTTGAATTGATCTTCCTATCAGGCTTTGTAGACAATCTAACTCAACACTCACGTAACTGGACAAACCAAGACACTTTCATAATCATCCAGCACCAAACAACTGAAACCTACAAAAAAGAAAATTAAAGCAAATAAGAAATCTATAAAAGAAAGAATTGGAAAGAGGTTACTGGAATGGAGTTGCTATGTTAAGATCCTATAAAATAGAAAACAATGTTAGTTTCTAAAAATAATTTTAGAAAAAATCCTAACCTATAAAAAAAAAGTAAAAAGTTAATCTTAATCTTAACTTAATTCTAATACCAGTTAATCTCAGAAAAACATAGCCGTAGTCCCCTGCAACGGCGCCAAAAACTTGCTCACAACCCCAAGTGCAGGGTTAGGATATAGTAATAACTCGGTGAGACCGAGGTCGAATCCACAAGGACTAAACTTGTACGTAATCTAAAAATAACTAGAACTAGAACTAGAAAAAGATCTAAATTGAATTCTGGAATAGTTTAGAGGAATTGTTAATAAAGTATCAATAATCAAAAGGAAACTAGAGTGTCAAGTGTCCACTTGTAGTCATCAGGATGTTACCTTACTTGATTCAACAAACACAACTGGAATTAGAGTCCTATCCTATCCAATTGGAAGATTAAGCAATTAAAACAAATCTCTGAACTTTTCCTTGATCTAGTCCTCAATGAAGGAGTATTGTGATGATTGAAAGCGAATGCATGCATCCACCATGCCCAGGAGACGATGGTGAATCACGAGTTTTACCAATCTCAAAATCTCAAAACAGGAAAATAAGATATTCAAAGCTATCACAACATCTATTGTAATTTAAGTCACAATAAACTATAGAAAACTGAAAATATTCCTTAAATTCAAACTAGAAATCAATAATGTTCAACATAAATAAGAATCAAAGCAAAGGAACATCAAAATAAACCACAACTTCACCTCTTAGCCCTAGCTAAGAGATTAGCTAGTCATAACTAACTCAAAAACAAAAGAAAAAGTAAAAGCTATACTAGAATCCATGAAGAAATCGAAGTGGAAGAACATTATTAACGATAAGTCTAGGCCTTCTCTCCCTTTCTAAACCCTAGAAGATGTTTTGGAACATCCTAGGGACTCCTATTTATAGTTGTGGAACTTTAACTTTCACACCAAGCTGGAAAAATCCAGAAACCACCCCAACTTTACGCACTCTACAAGTTCCCAAAATAGACTTTCAAAATTTTTGTTTTTTAGACTCGGAGTTTCAGAATATATTTTTTCAGGACAATTTTTAGGAATATATTTTTTTAAGACAATTTTCAGGATTCCTTTTCTTCACTTCAAATCTTCGATTCTCTTCATTCCTCACTTGGTTTTCTTAGATCTTTGGCATGTGAATTCTTCATTAATAACTTCTAAATTTTTAAATCTTCATTTAGTAATCTTTTGAGCATAAATCTTCCTTTTGGCATCAATTTCACCTTAAGCTCTCGAAATCACCTCGCACATGAAAACATACATAATTGGATTGATTAAGCACTACCATGTTTATAAAACCAATGTATAAATAGGGGAAAATATGCAATATTTCACACTCAACACTCGTATATTTTGAATATGTATGAAAATTCCTTTAATGCTGATTTGTTAATATTCCACTAAGTTGCTAACTCTAAGATAAGAAAATAAGAACAAATATATACGTGGAATTTAACTATCTTTAAAGGTTAACACTTGGGTTTTGAAAACCCGGGGTATTACAATTCTCCCTTGTGATCTTTCGTAGAAGTTGGGTTTCTTATTTAATGGTGACTGTTATATGTATAGATTATGTATAGCGAGTCGAACTGAGTCAACTCAACATCGCTTGATTTGAGTTGTTAGGCTGAGATCTAGGGGCTGAACAAGGTAAGTTGTCCATGTAACTCCCTGAAAATCGGGGGTCGAGTAGCAACTCAACACCCGAGTTCCAAAACATCACTTATGCAACATAAATGTTTATGATTGAATGTTGTCTGTGTTAGTGCAATAATCATGAGTGGTATTATACCAAAACAGTAATTCATACTCCAGATCAAGTTATAAAATGCAAGTGGAAGACCGAAAGATGTATATAAATGTATATAAAGCCAGAAACGGTCACAATCGGTCTCCAGAGTATGAACACCTTACTGAGTCACCATATACATGTATTAGTTTCAAAATCAAAATGCCAAAAAAAGTGGTACAACTATAATAGTAAACCCTGTAGCCCCGTCATCTGAAGGGCCTAAGCGAAGCCTCCAGAGAACTGCATGTAGGAGAACTCATCCTGATCATCGTAGTAATCAGGCTCAGACTCCTGCGTCTCGTCGATACCTGCATCTAAGACAGAGTCTGGTGGGTATCCAGAACATCATCCCGTAACGTGGGAGTGAGTAACTAACTTAGTAGAATAATAAAGCATAGGTTAACATGTTATCAATTCAGTCAAGCAGTAATGATAAAGCAGTATAATCAAACACTCCTAAATACTCTTAGGGTCTGTTTAGATCGCCTGGATCCGACGTATTGTATTGTTTTAAGTTAAATAAATACGATATACCGCGTTTGAATTGGATTTAAAATCCGATTCAGTATGTGGCATGCGAATACATCGTTGAACTAGATAGAGGGTGGACACGCGGTTGCGATTGTCTTTCAGCAAAACATCGGGCAGTGCAATGATGTAATTGCACTGCACCGCCACTCATAACAGAGAAGACATCATATCTCTTTGGTTCTTCGAGCGTCCATCTCATCTTCCTGCGCCATCATTCTCCCTCTCCGTCGTCTTCTACCCATTCGACAAAGGAAATGTTGCTTTATGGCCATCTACCGGTTGACAGAGACGCTGAATCTTGCTTCGCCTTCTTCGCTTTCGTTGAAGGTGGGGTGTTCTTACAGACATAAATTTCATACCCGACAGGGCAGAAGTGAGAGAAGATAATTTTTTCTCTTCCCAACATATATTATGGGACAACAGCTGATCCTTCTTCTTAATGGATCATATCCCTCCTTTCATTCATGGATACCGTTTCTCTCATGTACCCTCATTTACAGGAGGAGATGAGTATTTCCGTATACACCTCTCTCCTATACCTTACGCAGAGGGTCTATCTGGCAAAAGATTTCAATCCCATAGTCTTCCATGTCTAGATGTATGTGAGGAGAAATCTTATCTGAACAGAATCATGTTGATGGATTCACCTCATGGTTTGGATGAAATCTATACATGGTGATGGGGCCCACATATACGTTGATTGACGGTTTGGATGAAATCCATACACGGTGGTGGGGCCCACATAGACATGACCTGGTGATGAATGGTGTAATGAATGCATTCGGTGACGACAAGGTCCACAGAGAAGATTTCCAAACCAAACAGTAACCATGCATACATCCCCTGAATACATATGCAAAGTTAGTCCTTCCTAAACAATCGGATCGAACTTGAAAAGGGCACTCGATACAGTTTACATCCGGCGTTGTACATCTGCCGTATTGTATTTACAATGCAATACAATCCTATACGCAAATCCAAACAGACCCTTATTAATGAAAGTATGGAATGCAGTCATGATGCATGCCCTCGCCAATGCTCTCTCGTGTGACACCATCTTACATCCGCGGCATGCTTTCATCCCTCGGTGCTCCACAACGCCATGCACATGCAGTGCTATGTTATGAGCGTGATTACCGAGTTGTTATTAATCCTTTTCATACAGCAGTATTGGAAAACTAAGGTACCTCCCTTATATCATTCTCAAATAATGATCCATTCTAGGGTCGTCAGTCCTAGATAATCTCATACGATGATGCGGTTCTAGGTCACTGTAAAGGGCTGTTAGGGTTGTTGCACGCACTCATTGCACCGCTCCCCCATCACCTTATCAATACAGGCCTAGTTTATACTCTGTTTACTACAGGGGGACTCTTCGCCTCACCGTAAATTTAAAGTATGCTTGAGGTCACTATAAAGGGTTGTCAAGGCTGTTACACGCAATCATTACACCACTCCCCCATCACCTTATTAGTGTAGGCCAACAGCTCGAATACAGTGTCCCATACCACCGTATTCGGCTCACAAGTTTGGGTTGCTCACTGGTCACTACGAGGAGGCTCGTCGCCCCAGCGTAGGCCGACTCATGAGTCTGGGTTGCTCACTGGTCACCACGGTGTCCTATACCACCATGTCCGGCTCATGAGTCTTAGCAGATCGAGGTACCAAAGTTAAACAGGATCTCACTAGTAAGTTCGGTACCTTAGGTTCAAGCAGAAGTGTCCATACATGGTGAACATACATCGGCACATCGGGTTACTTGACGAGCTCAACAGCACGAGCGCACGTTGAGTTGAGCGACATGAAGTGCACAAACACTCCGTGTGGCCTAACCACTGCCGACAACTTTAGTACAACTCGGGTTCGTCAAACCCATCTTAAGTGGTGAATAAATCTCAGCCACGAACTTAAGCCTCTTACTGATTGCCTGGACTATATCATAGCGCCAATCACTAACCAGAAAGCATATAGAGTAATCAGAGCAGACTTAACTAAGTAATTCAAACATGATAACAAGTATGTTATAAAACACCACTTAAACAGGAAATTTAATCACATACATTTCATAAGTAAATGATTAAACTAAACAACTTGCATGGAGAAAATCATACACATCACTAAGGTAGTTGAGAATCCTATCTCAACACCTACTCTAAGCACTATCATCTAAATACTTACTCATACAAGCATTTTCACAAACACTTAGACTACACTTATTTAACATACATAACATATATTAGCCAAAACATGTATTAGGGCGAATCCTTTCACCGAGTAAGTATTACACATATATATAGCATGTATATACAATAATTAATCATGGCAAACACACTTTCATATTTTGTACGTATACGGTATTTTCTACATATACACAGAATACACTAAACACCATAATTTGTATACGTAACTGAATCGCAAAACGAACATCGCATTTTGCATGTGAAATAACACCCAGATCATGAATTTATCATTATTTGACATTGAAAGCTTTGAAAACCATAACCTATACATCTATAGTCCGCACCTTACGCCGTAGAAGTGTAACGAACTCGATAGAATCTTTAAGTCTTCGTCTATGGCGGTACAACAACCTATAGCATGAATTAAGTTAGCTATCTCACTACTTGTAATAGTTGAAACCCTAGAACAAGTTAGGGTTAGGTTTTTCTTATCTAGGAACGAAGCCGGAATCGCCGGAAAAGCGATTAGATCGTGATGGTTAAGCACGTAGGATAGCAAGGTAGAGTATCAGGAAGAATATCTCACTCTTCACACACTTTCTCTCTCTTTTCTCTCTTAGGGTTTCTCTCAAATTCGTATGGGCTGAATGAGAGAGGGTTTAAGGTCCTTATATAGGCTTAAAACTCACTAAATTAGACCCAGGGTCATGGTATACCTAGGTTATAGCCAAAGTGAGGTTGTTCCGTCTCAACGGAGCACTTCTGGTGCCCCCCTTGAGCCAAAGGTCAGACTTAAGCTCACCGACCTTGGATCTAGGTTGAATTAAGTTTTCATTCCAGTCGGGTTCCCAGATCACACGTGGCGGACCAGTTTCAGTTCAACGGTCACTGAAACTTGATCAGGGTTACAAGTACACGGGCATGTATGGGAAATGTTCCCTAATCTGAAGGTGTATTTGGGTCAGATTCCGACGGTCTGATTGCTTATATTTGGCCCACAAGCGATAAGTCTCAGATTACTTAAATTAGATTTAATTTCTAAAGAAAACCATGTTTTCTCACACTCCTCACTCCGGGCTCAAGCAAATAGCCCTAGGACACTATCTAGTTTTGACTTCTGAGATGGTTGTCAAGCCCAGCAAGGCAGTCCTAATTTATAACCTCATATTATTCGGACTTTCGATGTGCAGTCCAGATCTGATATGGAGTTTCATGGTGCTCCCAAGAGCAGCCGGGTAATGAGATTGATCCTAGATTTTAGGGTAATGTAGCGTCAACGATTCCACAAGTTTTGGGTCTTGCAGATCGTATTTAAAGTGATTAGTGCGAATTTCGTATGTAATCTAGTTTAACACTAGTTAATCCTCGTCTAATTTCTAAAGGATTTGGTCCTGAGTGATTTCTGCCTGAGGTGGTACTCGGGCTTTTGTACGGGATTTTCTGAGTCGTTACAGTCCACTTGTATAATAACCTAGTTCAAGTTTTTAAATTAAATCATTAAATTATATAACCCTAGACCTACATCTCAGACCCAACCCTAGTCATTGATCATAACTGTATGAACCATGTGTTATTGTGATTTAACCACATAAGTATTGAAAAGGGCGAGCTTAACAGTCTTAAAGAGGGGGTGAATAGGACTATGCCAAATAAAAATTAAATTGCTGAAATAATAAATAAATAAATAAACTCAATCACACTAGTATTGAAAAATTGATTCAAACTAGTTCGTAGGACAACCTACACCTAAAATAAAATTTAGGCAGGATAACCTTATTTCACAAACAATCGTAAGGACCAAGATCTCAAACCAAGCAAGAGACAATAAAGCTATCTATTACAAATATTCACCACTTTTGTATAAATAAAATTACAACTATTCTCCACAAATGCAAAAAAGCAAACATTCACCACAATACCAAGAGTTATAGTGGTTCGGTGTGTACAACAATTATTTTCAAATAGTCACACCTACTCCACTCCCAATAATTACTATCCATGTGATATTGGCTTTCACTATAAACAAGGTTTTCAAAGGGCCACCTTAAAACCAGATACGGTTGTGTTTTAACGGGTTATCACAAACAAAAACCTCTATTTATACCTTGGTTTTATACCAACGGCTACTTGTTTAAAATCCTCAAGATCTCAAAGAAGAGTATCTACTCTCTTTATAGAATAAGATTCATAAAACAAGAGATCTAGGAATTAAAATAAAAAGATATTAAAGAAATATTAAAAATACCATGCAATAGCTTAACAATAATGGAGACTTCTGTCTCAATCTTAATGAAGGCTTTTAGTAGCTTGGACTTGGATTTGTAATTTCAGATTGAGAAAAAGCCTCTATTTATAGGTTAAAAAGTTGTTGCTTCGACTCATCTAAGGTCTAACAAATTTTCAAATTTTGAGCGCAATCGGATAAAACGATTCTTCGACTGGTCGAAGGCCCTACTTCACTGGTTGAGGGCCCTGTTCGACTGGTCGAGCGTGGGCTTCGGCTAGTCAAGGGTGCCAGATTTTAGTTACCGGACTTAGTGTCGAGCAACCCTCGACTGATCGAAGGCCCCTCTTCGACTAGTCGACCAGTCTGCTCGACTGGTCGAGGAAGCAATAGAAAAAATCCATTTTTCTATATTCAAACTTAGACTAGTCGAAGATTTCTTAAACTGGTCGAGCCACAGCTTAGAGTAGTCGAACCTAAGCCTAGACTCGTCGAACATTTAGCCTAACAAAAGTATAAAAACCCATATATGTTTGTCTCTTGAAAGAACCTAAGTCTAAGGTCTTTCTAGGGTCTGTTATACCTGAAAAGAATGAACATTGAAGTTTGAACTTCACGGAACTTGTTCTTCTACTTGATTTTTCACTAGAACTTGAACTTCTTAATCTTTTAGTAGAACGTGAAGCTTGAACTTGTTGATCCACTTCTCGACTTGAACTTCAGTAGAGTCTCACACTTTAATAGATGTTGAACTTTCTCGACTTGAATTGAGGACTTAAACTTTTCATCTTGATCCACATTAGACGGACCACTTCATAAGTTGTTTCGTCCAAGCGAAATTTGACAAACAAAGGTGTGCTTTACAATATAACACTTATAATCACCCCCTTTGTCAAATTCATGACAAAACACTTAACATTATATCAATTAAAATGATATCTTGAATCCCATCCCATGTTGTAGAAGGTGCAGCTTTAATGAATGTGCAATTTTACTCCCCCTCAATGCGAGATTGTACCTGTATGATGACATATACATATACATTTCCAATGCAAAATTCCAACAACCATAAATCATCATATGTCATCAACATAAATCATCATATATCATATCATCAACGTTTTCCATTCCAACCATATATCAACATTCATATAATGCGCATCTTCATTCATTCTACTTATAAAATTAGTAATTCTCTCCCCCTTTTGTCACAAGATGACAAAGGGAAGAACACTCATGTGATTATAATCAATAACCCACAAGAATCAGTAGAATAATAAGAAGAAAATGTAAGGAAATATGTCAATTAAGGAGTTAACAAAATGTCATCAAGAAGCATTAAGAGAGTAGTGTTAAAAAGTTATATCCAGCACACATAATGTCAAGCCCATGTCCTAGTGACCATTCTATTCCATAGGATCCCGCGGTCCTCCTGGTCAAATTCTGGCAACCTGCGACCCGTAGATTGCATTTGCATGTGACCCTAAGTCACATCCTATAAACCTGAGTCGACTCAACCTGAGACCAGTACCATTGCGACCGTGCCATCTTCGCGGTTCAGATGTCACGTCTCATGCGTCAATCCGACGTTTAGATCATAAGATGTAAACCATGCATTATAATGGCCGTGGACCGCCATTGTGTGACTCACCTATTCCAGATTGCACATTTTCCTAAAAACAATCATTAGGATGACATCACCCTAAGGGTGACATCACCTTACCCTACCCTCCATAGTCTCATGCTTTCTACGCAATCATTACAAACATGCCTCCTTAGCCATGCTTCTCTTACACCTAATCATACCTACCTATGAGAGAGAGCCTACCACCCTACCCCTCTCTCTCTCTCTCCTTCATCTCTCTCTTTACCTCTTTCATTCTCATTTTCCTCCATTGTTAGCAAGAGAGAGACCCATCTCCAAAAAAAAAATTCCAGCCCTCTTCCAAGCTTCTCCCCCTCAATCCAACCATCCAAAATCAATCCCAACCCTTGAAACTTCATCCTTGGCCCACTAGGACCCCATTGATAAAAGAAGAAGCTCAAGATTTGAAGGTGGGTGCAATCTTAAGTAGATTTTTTTCTATTTTCTAAGCTTGGGGCAAGTGAGACCCACCAATCAATGGTGGAGATCCCATCTTAGTCCCTAGGTGTGGTCAATGGCCCACCTTGATGGCATACATGGATTGTAATGCAAGAGGGGCCCATAGTGGTGGGGCCCCTCACACAATCGTCTTCTTCTTCTTCTTCTTCTTCTTCTTCTTCTTCTTCCTCTCTCTCTCTCTCTCTCTCTCTCTCTCTATGGTGATGATGTATGATGGCCCACCTGATGATGCATGCATTATATCTTGACCGTTCATCATGTGAGGCTATCTAGCTGGCCCAATCTTGTTGGTCGTCCAGCAATTTTTCTTGGCTGCCTGTTTTGGGCAAGCTTGGATGGATAAGGAATAATACAAATATTAGCTTGATCTTTTGTGGGTGGCCCACTGATGTGTGGACCCCACCTTGATGTACATCCACACGGTCCAGGGAACAGGCCCCCATTACTACCGCTAATCAGTGGCCTACTTGGGCCGGCCCATATGAAGAGGAAAACATAAATATCAGTTGACCCAAGCTGGTGGGTCCCACACATGTAGACCCACCTCAATGCATGAATTTTATATCTACATTGTCCATCTGCTGGATGCTAGGCCAGCAGCCTAGCAGTCCAGTAGCAAATAGTTGTTGTATTTGATGTCAGCAAGTTCTGGGGCTTGATCATGTGGTATGTGTTATATCCCAACCGTCCATCCATTTACTGGATGGTGGGACCCACCCTGCATGTGTGGAGTCCCCACCGTCCAGCTAGACGTGGGACCCCACCTTTGATGTATGTATTCTTTATCCACACCGTCCATCTCTAAACGGTGTTGTGTGGGGCCGACCATGATGTATGGGTCTTATCCACACCGTCCGTTTGTTGGACAGGTGGGGCCCACCTTAATGTATTGTATATTCACATTGTCCATCAGGTTGGACGTGTGGCCCACCTTGATGTATTGTATATTCACAACGTCCATTAGGTTGGATGAGTGTCCCACCTTGATGTGTTTCATCCTTGTCGTCCAGCCCCCTGGACATGGAACCCACCTTGATGTATGTTTTACCCTCAGCCATCCAGCCCCTTGGACCTCTAGATTGACTGGACTGTTACTGGCCCAAAGGTCCAACAGCCGACCCACTTCCTTGTAAGATGTATACCTCCATGTTGAGCGGAATTTGGGCCCTTTGATGCCTTGTTAAGCCCACCTTTTATCTGATGTTATAAGGCCCAGATTGCCCAGATTTTTGGGATGTTTTAGGGGCCAGATGGGCTGAATATCCAGCCTTAAATTCCCATTTGATGAGGTGCTATCCATCCATTATGGTGGACTTCATGGGTTAAATTGTAAACCACTATATTGGGTACATTGTACACTTGGCCCAACTATATTTTTGGAGCCTATTGGCTGGCCAAAGAAGCCCACCATGTTAGATATGTTAGGCATAGCATACCTTAGCATTTTTCTGGGCTTTGGGCTCCCCCATCTGAGCTATGGGGTGACCCAAGAGGCCTAATATTGATGCATGAGATAACATGTGTGAAGTCCATTTTATTTCTAGCCATTTTGAGGGCTATGGGTTGTTTCATTAGGCCCTTATGTGAGGCCCATTATGTTATGTATGAAGCCCTTGTGTGAGGTCATGGGCCCCACTATATGTTAGGCTCTATGTGAGCCACTCCTTGGGAGTAATGTTGGTTAAATGTCCACATTGATGGGCAATGATGGTTAAATGTCCACATTGTGACCTTCCCTTAGGCCTTTATTAGGTCCATTCTCATCCTTCTCTAAGTAGGTCATTGGGCCTCATTGATGTTTGCATGACCCATCTATTCATATTGGTCTAACCCATAATGTTGGGCCCACATTGTAGGATTATTTATTTTTAATCTTGGAGTCCATCTAAGACTTATTTGGGCCCTCTAGGGCATCTAGCGGGCCATATGATGGTATGGTGAAGGAAGCCCGTTCTAGATCCTTAGGAATATAGGTAGGTCACCTAAGCCCAACCTTGATATGAGGAGAGTTCATCCTCACCATAAACGAAGGGAACCGTGCTATCAGATTTGGTATATCCACATTTGAGGACTGACCCTCCATGTTATGGATCTGTTGTCCATTTATGGACCCCGCCTTGTATATAGGCCGATTATCAATACCGATTATGAGTATGTGATAGCATAGCATCATGATACATGCCCATATGCTTCATCTGCATACTTGATATGAGATGTGGTTGACCATTGCATATGTCATTGGGTAGGTTGTTTATGGGACTCTCTAATAGGCGGAGTTGTTATACATGAGCGCACGATATGCACAGGATTGATGTATGACTAGATTGTGTGACTCATGCATCTTACATTGTGTGTTGTGAGTACTATACGCCCTAGCTACATCAGGGCTGTAACCTCTGTAGATATAGTGTGGATGACAGGATTAGATACTAGAAATACTATTTAAGTACGGGGGCATAATAGATGTCTGAGGGTGAAAGTCCCCAAACCCTTATGGTACTATGGGGGATGCTTCAATGCCTAGACCGAGTGGATGTATGAGTACATGAGGGCCAAATACCAGGAGGCCGCGTCTCTCACTGTACTGTGGTCGGTTGGAAGGGGGTGTGGCCTTACCCACCCGATGGTAGGGGCAATTGCTAGGCTGAGCATGACCAGCTCGTAAATGGGTCCACTACCGACTTGCCGAGTAGATATTGGCAGACTGCTGGTCAGGCGGATAGTAAGGTCTCTTCTGCTTGCATGATTATGCGTCCAGTGTGGGGCAGCAATCTAGTGTATAGTGTACTAGACCCTGGTGATTATCTAGAGAGAGAACTGTACTGATATATGATGCTCCAGAGATGAGCTGGATTGATATGTGGATTGGTATACTTGAGCTGCATCTTGCACATGGCATTGGCTATATAGGCCTTGGTGTAGCTGATAGCATTCATGCCTTACATTGCATGGCCTAGATGTGGCCGATAACATTCATGTCTTACATTGCATGGCCTTGGTGTGGCCGATAGCATTCATACTTTGTATCGCATAGCCTTGGTATGTCTGATAACATTCATGGACTTACTAGCATGTTTTCGCATCACTCTGATATTATATACTTGCATTTCTACCTTGCGCACACACTTTCACCACCCTCTAAGCTTTCTATAAGCTTATATACGATAGATGCGTGTAGGTGACGCCAGGGCGCATTCATAGCTGAGTAGGAGTAGGAGTGTGTAGCTAAGTTTCCAGAGCCTTTTTATTATTATTGTATTTCCTTTTATGCGCATTGTATCTCAAGTTTTGATCATAGTGAATTTTGTGATGGCATTCTTGTTATTGTTCATGAGTTATGCTTTTGGTTATGCTTATTATGAAGTAAATTTATCTTGAAAATCCTCCTTGTATGATCCCAGGATCAGAACCTGGTATATGGGTGCCAGGAGCCGAGAATGGGGTACTACGAAGGCTGTCGACATCGGATTCGGCGGTGAGAATTTTGTGACCCGGTTTCCAAGTTTGGGGCGTGACACACAAAGTATAAAGTTATACAACCCAAAGTTAAATGAAAATCAAGCTAATCGGATCCACAGGATGATGGAGGAGGTACGGAAGGATCAATCTGGTGAAGTCCCTTTGTAATGCGATGAAAATATTTTTGTATATATTTCATAGATGCTTTGTGACTTTCAGCAAGAGTATCCTGGGATACCTTCAACTCAACAACTTTCTCTTCTAATGATTGAGCCGATCATCAACCTGGGAAGGTTAATAGTCCGGATCAGCTTCATCATTCGATTCTAGCTCTATAAAGATATCATTCATAGATGTGTCTTCAGGTAAAGGAGCATCTTCTTCCTCTTCTTTATCCTTAACTATCTTGCCGGGATGGAATTCCAGGTTCATATTATGGATATTTATATTATCAAAAGGAAGGGCTGACTCTGGAGCCTCGGTCGATGGAATGACAACATTGCAATAAATAGCAAGGCTTATCATAAGATAAGCAAAAGGTACCAAACCATGGGTAGGATGGATACGAAATTGGATAATTAAATAACATATCAATGAGGGAAGACAGATAGGAATGCCAGACACAACAGCGTGAAGGACACGAGTCATGAAGGAAGTAAGTTCAGATTTATTCCCAAACCCTGGATAGACTTTAGATGTGAAAATGCGATGAAGGACTTTGTATTTAGGAATCATCTTGTTAGCACGAAGGGCATTTCCAAAACTCCAATCAGTATCAAATCGACATAATTTACGAGTAATGATCCATCGCTCAGATTCAATCATTTTGGCAGCAAGGGTTGCAATGGGTATGCCTTCATCATTGACATTAACATCCATCAAACCTGAAATTAGGTGTCGATCAATTGAGACTATCCCTTCTCTAAAATTAATAGAGAATGTTAGATTATCAAGGGACAATTCACCTATTGAAGCATACATCCCTTGCGCTATTAAGCGGTATGTCATTCTGCCCTAACTAAGAATGTTTTCCCAACCAATGGCAGTAAGAATAGGTAAGAGATGAAATGGAACAATGTGGTCTACATTCACAGTCCTTTCAATGATAATTTTCCTAGGGCAAAAATCCCAAACATGCTCCGAATCTTCTTCGGGAGATCTTTGGGTTCTCACTCTAACTGGAGTCGAACTGGAGGAGGAGCCACGAGTAGCTTTCCTTTTAGTGCGATGCTCCATTTAGAGATTGCAATAGAGAGTATTACAAAGAATATATGAGTTTGGCTAGGATCAGATTTTTGTACAAAACCCACTATAGAAAGGATGTAAATCTCAAATAAACCACAAAATGAAGATTAACTGGGAAGGAAGAACCCAAATGTGGAAAGAAATTAAAAATAAAACCACTCACAATGATAATATAGAGATGGGTTCGACGAGTGGAGCCACGGCTGGTCGAGGAAGAAAGGCAAAATGAGAAAAAAAATGTATTTTTACCGCTTTTAAGGAGCAAACCCACTCACTTCGACTGGTCGAGTATGGTCTCAGACCTATCAAAGGTCAACTAGTCGAGGACGTACTCGACCCGTTGAGTAGCCTAAAAATTTTCACATGTTTAATTTTTAAAATTTTATATGTTTTGCATTTTAAAAATTATAAACATGTAATAAATAAAAATGTATAACCAACATGATTTAATTAATTAAAAGTGCACAAACCAATATCATTGTGGACACTGGAAATTGGCGCCCACGTTGGTTTAAATGTTGGGTTTTTAGTGGTGGGGGTGATTAGGCTTATGAATGTTGGATCGCCACTAGCCAATAAAACTTAGAATCCTGCAGTCGGCTAGAACCTGCAGAATATGTAAGGTTGGAGAAATCTGAAGACTCTCCTACCTTAAATTAACTCCTGGTCTGTGATCCGGGATTCTGGGTAAGGAACCTCGGTTACAAAGAGGGAAGGTATTAGGCACCCTCTCTGCCCATACGAACGTACAATCTCTACTTTGTGTGGTAGAACAATCTCAAGGGATGATGGATGTTGTGGTTAAGATGGGACTAGGCACACATGGATTTTTAATGTGGCGAGATCCAAAATTTCGACAGGCCACAGAACATACATCTAATAATGTGTCTAGAAGGCGGATGTGATGATGCTTATGTAAAAAGGTAAGAAAAATGGACTAGGTCACTAGGAATTTCTGATGTGACAGGATCCGATGTACGGCAAGCCACAGAGCATATGTTCACTAGAGATCTAGAGAAGCAGGGGGATTGAGAAGGAAGTAGATATCATGATGAATGCTTATAGGATGATGGACCCTTGGCTTGATTTTTGAATAGGCTAAGACATAGACTAAACC
The DNA here is from genome assembly GCA_030180095.1 of Magnolia changhungtana. Classification (NCBI taxonomy): domain Eukaryota; kingdom Viridiplantae; phylum Streptophyta; class Magnoliopsida; order Magnoliales; family Magnoliaceae; genus Magnolia; species Magnolia changhungtana. Next base: position 3,000,209 of record JASAUF010000101.1, on the reverse strand, counting down.
ATAATCAAACTGGGCTGGGTTAGATGGGTTGGAGAGGTCAAGAGGAAAGGCTAAGGGGGTGGCTTTGAAAGATTTAAACTTGGAAGGCCTGGGAGCTCCTTCCCTCTCCTTCCCTTTCTTTCTTACTCTCTTTCTCTCTCTCACTCTCTTTCTCTTAGTTGTTGGGGTGTGTGGAAATGAGAAGAGGAGAGGGCTATTTATAGCCTTCTCCAATGGCATTGCTGTAATTATTGGGTTTGAGAAGGTTGAAAGGTGAGGTGGCAAGTGGTGGTTGGTGAAGGGGAGAGAGATGCCACATGGCACACTCCCATTAGTTCTTAAGGCCGGTAAAACTGTAAATAGTGAAGATGAGAGGGGTAAATCCAGGGAAAAGTTGACTTTTGGACACTGGGACAGCTGTCCACACACGGGCCGCGAGCGGTGGCATTCGGAGTACCACAGGAGGTAGTCAAACTACCACCCACGGTAGTCAGACTACCTCCTAGGCCTCATTCGTGCGGGCGCGAGTCGTGTGGGCTTTATGTGATGCGCTGGTTCATCCGATGGTCCTTTCTTAGGTTTTTATAGCTCAGATAGATGGGTTTAGGTTTGGGTAAAGGGTTCTAACCAGGGTATAAGGTAAAGATAAGGCTACATGTGGGTTGAACGGTTTGGATCGCAGTTCCTGGTTGCGGATTAGTAATTTGAACTTTCGGGTTAGGTTTTTAGGTTTAAACTGGGATCAGTGCTTGGTTCGGAATATGATCATGGTTCATGAACTATCTTAGCCTTCTCAAGTTAATTGCTTAGAAATTACTATGTTAGCCTGAGTGGGGTGTCTACAGATTCCCCTCTTTGGCCGAGGTTACAGGCAACCGAAGGCCAAAGAGAGTGGACACCCCATCCTTTTGGTCAGAAAGGGTAGTGATTCAAATCTATTGTCTGTCATTGTATCATTGTCAGTTAATTGCTTAGAAAGAAGATGACTTGCACATATCACGAGGGTTGAGGAAAATGTTATGATTGTCCCCTGCGCATTTGTCGCGGCTTTACGGGTCACCAATCACAACCCTTTCACGTCAGATTGTTGATAGCATTGGAGAGTAAGTCTGAAAAGTAAGGGCCTCTGTGCATTTGTCGTGGCTTTACGAGGATTCCCATACTGTTTGGTCTGTTGTTTCCTTTACTACGTAATCACCCTAGGAGTATTCATTGCATTTGATCGTCAAAGTGGTTAGCTGTCATGCGCATTGGTGCGGCCTTACAGGGAACTCACTATGCCGACTTGGACTCGATCAAATTTTTTGAACATCCTGGACTAGGTATGTGTAGGTAATCTTTTGCCATGCAGTCTGCGGATTCTGATACTTTGATTACAATGGATTGTTATCATTTTAAGTTTGATGATACTTCCCAGAGATAGATCCAATCATTTTTACTAGCATCCATACGACTATCCAGATATAGAAATCAGGCCAATCGTACATGTATCATGTACAGATTCGATCATCCGGGGAAATCGGAAGAGATCGGATCTTATTTGGCTATTTACACTGACCGCAACTGGAGAATATGGAAGATTCCTCAGTGTACTGCGCACCGCGTGTGTTTTTGAAAAACTTTATTTGAAAACCACTTTTTTTATAATTAAAAAAAAAAAAGAGTCATCCTCTGTAGAGCTAGACTCCTTGAGGATAATTTTTTTATTTTTTATTTTTTATTTTATTTTTATTTTTATTTATTATTATTATTTTTTTAATTTTTGTCTTTTATTTTTTCATCTTTTATGGGGTTATTGTCCAATGGTTAAAGGTGGAAACCGGTTGCTCCAACCCACCCCGAGGGAATAAGCCCGCTGCCCTAGACCGCTTTTAGTCGGCCGCAGTGAGATCGCTAACACTTCTTGATAGTCCATTACCGATCCGTTACTTGGACCACTAGTCCATTAGGTGCGTCGGTCCATCCTGTGACACTTCCTTCCTTATTTGAATCCAGCATTTGGGATGTCTAGGGACTCCATTGTGGTCCCTGGAGTTTATCTTGGTGGAGTTTTCTTGATTTTTCAGCTTTTATATATATTTATATATATATATATATATATATATATATATTTGCATTTCCTTCCTTAATTCAGGTAATCTTGGCCATTAAGTTCTTATTGAATTTTTGTTGGCCCATTCATTTATGGAACTCTTGATGGGTCGAATTTCTTCTTGGGTTAGGAGAGGGCCGTGATCGGGACTGTCGGACCGTTTGGATTGATTCTGATTCATGGGATTTTGTTGATTTTTTTTTTTTTTTTTTTTGGGGGGGGGGGGGGGCAAATGCTTGGTTGGATTATTATCATGTTGTATTTTTTTTTTAATTTGATTTTGTTGTTGTAATGGGGTGTGATAAGAAAAGGGGCCCCATCCTTAGAACTTTGTTTTTTTTTTTTTAGATGATCTGGACCATTGGATGGATGATTCGAGGCCTTCTTGGGTGTATGGATGGTGTAGATTGTGAGGGTTGACCATCTTGGTGAATGATGGATGGATGGGATTTTTTAAGTGGTCCCCACATCATGATCTTGATGTTGCCAGATGTGTTGGATGATGGTCTTTGAAAGATGGGCCTTTAAAAAAATGGGTTTCAAAAAATGGGCCTTTTAAAGTAGATCTTGGGAAGATGGACCCTTGAATATGGGCCTTGGAAGTGGGCTTAGGCCTTATGGAGATGGGCTCTTTTGGAAATGGACTTGGGTCTCTGAATGGGCTTTGAGATGGGCTTGGGCCTTGAGATGGGTTTGGGCCTTGGAATGGGCCTTTTTGGAAATGGCCTTAGGCCTCGGGATGGGCTTTTTGAAGCGGGCCTTGGAAGTAGGTCTTTTTTAAAATGGGCCTGGAACTCATGTGCCCTTTGAAATGGGACTAGACATGGTTTTTTTTAAAATGGGCCTAAAACTCATGTGTCCTTTGAAATGGGCCTGGTCATGGGTTTTTTGGAAAATGGACATGGAACTCATGTGTCCTTTAAAATGGGCCTGGACATGGAAAAATGGGCCTGGAACTCATGTGTCCTTAGAAATGGACCTGGAACTGGTTTTTTGAAAATGGGACCTTGAAATGGGCCTTTTTTTTTAAATGGGCCTAGTCCTTGAGAAGGATACTCACTTGTGGACTTTGCCTGTGCAGCATGCCTCGTCGTGGCAGAAATGAGGTCGGTCCTTCTCGTCAGTCGATCGGTCCGTGTTATGTGCCGCGAGAGGGCTGGCACCTATCTGACATAGCCCGGGAGGGGGGCGTGCCCACGATTTTGAGAGGACGAGGGGTCAGGACTCATTGGCCTGACTGGTTCCATGATACTCCATTCGCTCCTCTATTCCGGATTCGTTTGAGAAAGACTAACATGTCTCTATTATCTGCTTTAGCTAAGTAGTGGTATCCTGAGACCCACACCTTTTAGCTACCTTTTGGGGAGTGGGACACAACTCCTTACGAGATATATATATATATATATATATATATATATATATATATATATATATATATATATATATATATATATATGCAGCTAGGTCTCTAATATGACGGAAGATCTGTACCCTTTGAGGATGATCTTCCAGTACCCTCCGAGGATGACTAGATGGAATTATTAGGGATGATGCCAGATGCTTCAGACTTTACTGGTCCTCGATTCAAACTTCTCTGGCTATCGTCAAACTTCTCCAGGCAGATCCCTGAGACCGAAGCTGCAACTGTGGTGAAGGCTCGTGCCCTGATTTTGTACACTATGGGAGCGATGGTCTTCTGCCATGGGAATGAGCTTGTGAGTTCCTACCTGTTGTCACTTGTGGCAGACATCACCTTTCGCATACCGTACAACTGGAACACGGCCCTCTTGGCCCATTTGTACGAAGGGCTGGACAAAGCCAGTCGCTGTATCAGTCGATCCTTGACTGGTTTTTATCCAGTCATCGAGGTACATTCTTGATGTCTCTTCTGTATTACTCTCCCTGGGGATGGTTTGATGCCCTTATTTGATCGCAGTTTTACACAGGTCTGCTTTTTCGACCACTTTCCCCACTTAGCGCCCACCTTGATTGATCATTCGCCTCCCTTTCCTTGCATGATGCTGTGGTACCAGGATAACCGTAGCCGCACGCGCTTGTTTTCTAATCTTGCGTGGAGGTCGAACATCGATGCCCTTGTCCCTTATGATGCAAGTGATTTGCCCTATTTTGTGCTGCCCATGTATCGCTTTTCCGCTCATCTTTCAGCCCTTAACTTTTCTCCTTTTTCACAGTTCCACACCAGGCCATATCTCCGATCGAATGTGCCACTTACTCCTAGAGCTCAGGAGCCTTTTCAAGCCTCACGACGTCATCATATTCTGGAGGACCCTCGTGTGGCAAAGTGGTACCTTGGGGAGAGGCTTTTTTGGCAGCTGACTGGTAGTCCTTTAGTGCTACTTAGTCCGCCTTCGGGTCCATCTGATTGGAGATCCATCCCTGAGAGAGAGTTAGCCGCTGCCTTAAAGGGTTTTGACGATAGCGCTTTCATCGATCCGGATAGAGAATACAGCTCTTGGTGTGAGCAATACAGCATTGGTCCGATCTTGCAGCCTGGCTACGCTCCTGGTGGCGGTGCACGTTTTGCTGGAGGAGGGATCTTGGGGCCCCATTTTCATCGCAAGGATACAGAAGCTTATATTCCTGATGATGATTAGTTTCTTACATCATGTAATCATGTATCCGTAACTATGTAAGCCCATGTTTATATGAAACATCAGTTGCTTCATGTTGCCTTCTCGAACCATTTTTTGATCATTTTTGTGATCCCATGGAGGTGCATTTGTGATCCCAGCCTTCTGAAATGGACACTGCCGATCTTCACCCGAAAGTGGGCTTGGACAGTAGTCTGACTACCGCCGGCGGTAGTCAGACTGCTGCTCGTTGACTTTTGCCGTCCATTTTGTCCTGTCAGGTGCCGCATCGATGCAAGAATGTCAGATCTGACAGCGGTGGTTAGAATACTGCGGGCGGTAATGGGAGTACCATCTCCGTTCGTCTTTTCTTCCAACGAATTCCCTCTTCTTTATTCATTCTTTTTGTCTCTCCTCTGTTATTCTCATCTTACCCTGGCCATCCGATTATTTTCTTTGTCCCATTCTTCTTCTTTTTGTCCTTTTCCTTTTGTTCCTTTCTTCTTTTGTCCCTTTTTTTTGGATTGATTATGGCCAGCCCTAATGAGAGGGTTGGTTGATCCCTAAATGGTGTGAAGGTTAGTGGGCCCATAAATGATAAAGAGGATCCATTTAGGGAGACATTGATGGAGGTCGGTGGTGAGGAAGTTAATAATATTTATGGCATGGCTCCCATCATCATTGATAGAGGATATGAAGTTTGGATAGGTCGATGGACTTGATGTTTTGATGGTGTTCATGGGGAGGGATTGATGGGGCTTGATGGGTTTATGCCAGATGGGCCATCAGGGTTTGTGGATGTTGATATGATGAGGATGCGTGGTGAGGATGGTGTAATGATGGTAGCCGATGGCTTGATTGATAGAGGGATGGTTATGGGTGGTGTGGATGGTAGTATGGGGTTAATGGACGGTGTGGATGTGATGGATCAGACTTAGATGGGTGGCGGGTCCCTTCTTAGTAGCTTGGATGGCTTGGATCTGACAGGTGATGGACTTCTTGTCGATGGATTGAGTCAGATCTTTAGTGCGGATTTCGAGGTATCGATGGGACAGACAGTTGTTGACGGGGATCAGGTTATTAGTTTGACCAACCATTGGGACTCTTCAGGCATTATGGCTCTTGGGGCTTATGTATTTTAGACTGCTTCTGACGTGGTGATTGTTGGCAGCTCGGGCCCGCCTATTGCAGCTTTCCAGGACACTTTACGGGATGCGATGGGCGAGTCTGGCTTCTTTAGTCATCGTGAGATAGACCTGTTGGACGAGGGGATGCCCATCTTCAATGACTCTCCTGTTGTCCCAGGGGTCCAGATTGTAGAGGGTGTGCCCATACGAACTTGTCGGTTGCAGCCATGTGACACCTGTTCTGAGTGGTTTCACATCTGGATCGAGAGCCTGATTGAGTCCGAGATCTCTGAGCTGAGTTCCTTAGGCTTCCGGGAGGTCCTCCATTTCCACCGAGTTCGCCTAGATTGGCGACCATTGAGTGCGACGTTGTATGACTGGGTTCCATCTCTGAACTTATTTTTCTTCAATGATTTGGAGTTGGGCCCATCTCTGGAGGAGTTTTCACGCCTATCAAGTCTTCCCCTCACTCGAGAACCTTATGTGCCCTCGTCTGAGTCGGTTCGTTCTTCTAATCTAATCTCCTGGTTCGAATTTTTTACTATTCTTCCTACCACTGAGGGTAGGGCCGGCGATATTTCACTTGAGGTTTTGTACAATCGTTGTTCTACCTCCTGAGGTGGCCCGGGGTCAGATCGCCAGCTTTAGTACTTGAATGCACTGATATTCTGTGTTTTAGCCAAGTTGCTTTTCTCAGGATGGTGACAGTCATCATTGGCGGTTTTGTTGGATGTATTTCGTCATGTCTTGCATCGTAGGATCATTATTTCTGTGGTGTTGGCAGAGCTCTTCCTAGGACTGACCGAGTGTTCTCTTAAACATACACGTATCCTCCGGGGCTGTTGCTCATTCCTTCAGGTATTCTCCGCTCTTTTCCTTTTCCTTGTTAACGTTGTTATTTGCTTGCCACTTGAGTTATGCCCTCTTACAGGTGTGGTTATGGGAACACCTGTACATGACTCCTCTGTTTCTGTGGCCGGATTCCCACCGCAGTGATGTATTGCCTTTATTACTTGATGGCCTTTCCCTTGGTGTTGAGGCCATTGAGTCATTATATCGCTGCATGCTCTCTCAGTTGCGGGGGTGGGAGATCAGTTGGGAGGCCCCCTGGCTCTGCCCTCACCATTGATTTGCAGTGCTGCTCACACTCCTCTATTGTTGTTAGGCCTCTGAGGATACTACTCATATCATCCTGTGCATTTCCTCCAGCAGTTAAGCTTCTGGCAGGATATTCCAGACTTTTCCTTTTCCAGATTTGGGCACGCCCCTCTTCCTTCTGATTTGACTTCTTTGTATAGGCGAGTTTGGGTTTCCTGGTAGGGTTCCTTAGATGTGATAGCTTTAGATCTTGAGTCTTGGGCTCCTCCCATAGCGACAGTACCGTACTAGCGATGGGTGACAGAGCAGTCACTGTATCGTCAGGTCCCTGGCTAGCATTTAGCAGACGAGGTTACTGATCAGGACATGGTAGGTGATACTGCTTCATCCTCTTCATGCGTTGACGATTCATTCGAGGCCTTTGAGGAGTGACCTTTCATTGACCCGTCTTTCTTGCTTGCCATGCATGGTCACCTGATCTCTGAGATTGATGTCCTCCGTCATACCTGTGAGGATATGGCACGTCGACTGGCCGTGGGACGACGGTACGATGAGAGCATGCTCACGACACATCGCCTAGATAAGGATGAGGCCTTTTACCTATACATGGATATAGAGAGGCTCAAGTTAAGATTGTTGATGTATGAGGGATAGGAGCTTACTTGGAGTTCCCGGTGTTAATCAACTGCTTGTCGTGCTTGCATGAAAAATTTTTATTTTTGGCTTTTTGTGAAGAAAGAAAACAATGTACTTGTAAGGGAGTTTTTTTAAAGGAATGAAAGAAACTTTGTTTGTGCCAAATTTGCCAGTGTTTGCTTGCGTTTGGTTTTGTGCTTTAAATGATTGGGATTAGAATATGGGGCTCAGCCCACATTATGCGCAGTAGTCTAGATTGTGCTCTTAGGGTCTTGGTTCCCCGAGAGGGTGTCCAAGATCGCATTCCATGGATTTGATCAGAGTTTGATATAGTACTGATCCGAAGTTGATTTTTCCTTGTATCTCATTGCGGTGTTTGTTGTCTCGACTTCTTTCGTACCTGCACTTTTATTATTTTTCTCTTTTTTTCTTAGCCATTTTTGCTCGTAGCGCCCTTTCGGGTTTTCACTACGTCTGGCTTTTCCCGTCATTTTGACCCACAGCGTCCTTTCAAATTTTCGCTACGTCCCAGGTTTTTGATCTTGCCTGCCCCTTAGCAGCAGTGTTGTTTTTACCCTTAGCGCCCTTTTGGGTTTTCACCGAGTCCGCTATATGCCCGTTGTTTTTACTCAAACTGCCCTTTCGGGTTTTTAACTCGCCCATTCTGCTTAGGCATGCCTTTCTCTTTTTTTATTTTTGGAGTGCTAAGAGTGACGGATGGACTTCCTTCATAGCCGACCAACTAGTTTCCTTCCTCTCCTTGTCTTTGAATACAATCGTAAGCTGCGTTTGGTTGGATTGTTTGGAGATGTGGTATGGACTTCCCCTTTCTGGGTCTTCTTTTTGGGATTTTCTTCTTCTTCTTCTTCTTCTTTTTTGTTTTCCCCCTTTCTCTTTTTTTTCTTTTGAGATTTTCTCTTTTTTCTTTTTTCTTTTTTGCGATTTAGGGAGAGACGACGTGTTTCTGATAGGAGAGGTGGCGGATATATATGCTTTTTATTTTCGGTAGAAATGAAGGGGCAGCTTTGCGATTGTAATCATTGACGAAGTTAGGTATGGTTACCCGTGATAGATTTTCACGTTATCGGCGTTGATAGGCTCGGGAAGATCTTCTCCTTTCAAATTGGTGAGCCAAAGAGCACCTCCTAGGAGTACTTCCCTAATGATCAGCGGTCCATCCCACAAGGGTTTGAACTTCTCTCTGGGATCTGGCAAGTGTAGTGGTAAGATACACTTCATGACCATGTCATCGACTTTGAAACTTCTCTTCCGGACCCTCTTGTTGTAGGCCTGAGCGATCCTTCTTTGGTAACACCAGGAGTGGCTCAGCGCTCGCATGGGCTTTTCGTCTACCAAATGCAGTTGATCATACCTTGCTTATTGCCACTCACCTTCCTCGATTTCGCTTTCTAGCAGTATCCGCAATGATGGGATTTCGATCTCGATTGGCAGCATTGCTTCCATTCCGTATACTAGTTCGTATGGAGTTACGCTGTAGCAGACCGTACAAACGTCCGATAAGCCCAGAGTGCATAGGGAAGCATTTCTGACCAATCACGATATGTCTTCACCATCTTCTACAGTATGCGGATGATAGTTTTATTTGCAGCTTCGACCCCGCCATTCATTTAAGGACGGTAGGGGCTTGACCGATGGCGTTGAATTTTGAACTTGTCGAGGAAATCGCCCATCCTTTTATTGACGAACGGAGTTCCGTTGTCAGTGATGATGGCCTAAGGGACCCTATAGCGGCTGATGATGTTATTTTTCATAAACTTGACCACATGAGATGCTGCAATGGTGGTGTAGGATGTTGCCTCTATCCACTTGGTGAAGTAATCTACTACCACCAGGATGTATTCGTGCTCGTTTGATACTTTAGGGCTAACCTTACCGATGATGTCCAATCCCCATATAGAGAAGGGCGATGGTGTCGTCCGATTATAGAGTTCATAAGCCGGCGCATGGATCTGGTTTGCGTGCTCCTGACACTTCACTACCAGAAAAAGGGGCAAAGGCTACGGATAAAATCCGTAGCCTTAGACCTATGGCTGCGGTTCTAGTCCGTAGCACGATCGTAGTCGTAGGTGCCATAACAATAGGTGGCATGAGCACTGGTGGATTCAGCAGGTATGTCTTGATCCTGTCGAAGGCTGCTTGACAGTCGTTATTCCATTCCTTTGAAGAGTTCTTTCGTAGTAGCTTGAATATGGGCTCACAAACCGGAGTGAGTTGTGCGATAAATCGGCTGATATACTGGATTCGCCCAAGGAAGCCCTGAATTTCTTTTTCAGTCTTGGGTGGTGGCATTTCAATGATTGCCTTAATCTTGGTCTCATTCACCCGAATACCATCTTCGCTAACAATGAAGCCTAATAGCTTACCTCCGGTCGCACCGAAGACACATTTTTGTGGATTAAGATGGAGTTTGAACATTTTTAGCCTGTCGAAGAGCTTTTTGAGGTCCTCGAAGTGTCCTTCAATCGTGCGAGACGTGACGATCATGTCATCCACATAGACTTCCATTTCCTTATTTATCATGTCATGGAACAAGGTAGTCATGGCTCGTTGATATGTAGCCCCTGCATTCTTCAATCCGAAGGGCATGACCCAGTAATAGAAAGTTCCCCATGTTGTGATGAAAGAAGTCTTTTCACGATCTTTAATAGCCATTTTGATCTGATTATAGCCTGAGAAGCCATCCATGAAGGAGATCTTGTGTCCAGCAGTATTATCCACTAGCGTATCGATATAAGGCAGAGGGAAATCATCTTTAGGATTTGCTTTGTTGAGATCTCTGAAGTCGATGCACATTCTGACTTTCCCATACTTCTTTGGAACTGGTATGATGTTTGCGAGCCATTCCGAGTAGTTGGAAGCTACCAGGAATCCTGCGTTATATTGTTTGATTACCTCATCACGGATTTTCAGGCCCCATTCTGGTTCATTCTCCGCAACTTTTGCTTGACTAGCTTCATGTCTGGCTTTGTTGGTAGATGGTGTACCACCAAGTCTTCATCGAGCCCCGGCATGTCTTCATAAGAGAAAGCAAAGTTGGACAACCTCGGTCTCAAAAATTTCATCATCCTCTGCTTGTATTCCAGGGACAGCAATCTTCCGATGCGCACCTCTCTGGGGAGTTCCACTGACCCTAAGTTCACGATTTCGAAATCGTCTACTACAACATTGGCCTTTGTTTCAAACTTTTCGAGAGAATCCTCGAATTCGAGAGCAGTATCATCATTTCCCTCATCTGGGGCTTCATCCAAACCCATGAGTTCGAAGTCTAACTCCAGATCGAAATCATACGAGTTGACCTCAAACTCCTGCAATGTGCGTGAGGTGTTTGGCACAGTGATTTTTGAAAACTTTTCGATTGTTTTTGTATTTTGAAGATTTTCTGATGTTTTATGGTTTTGAGGAATATTTGATTTTTTATATTTTTTAGAATTTGTGATGTTTTTGTATTTTGAAGATTTTCTAATTTTTTTTGTGTTGCCGAGGTGTCCCGAACAGGATGGTATTGCGAACTATGATTAGTCTTGCCCTAGTTCGAGATACCAACTGCTATTTACATTGGCATTTTTTTTCGAGGCCGACATTAATGAATGGTTCGCCGGTTGATTCAATCGTTAGGGGGATGGCTGACCATCGCGGTTCTTTCCCCTTTTCGATCCTGCAGTTCTAACTTATTTGTTCCTGAGGGTCACCTGTCTCGATGACCATGATGTCTGCTGGGCTGGGCTCAGAGTCAGAATCTGATTTAATTTCTTCGCCCGGAAGTTGGAGTTCTTCTAGCTACTCAGATTCATCCAGGGATGGGACTTTGACGTCCGTCCAGTCAAGGGCAGGACACTTCCCTTTATCGATCCAATGAATAGGCTGCTTTTGCCCCTTGTTCTGTTGAGCTAGTGATGGGGATGTGTCCCCTTGGCTATGGGTGAAAATGGGTGTCTCTCCTTTCTTTCCTGTATCTCCTTCAAATGGCACTCCTGGTTCTGGGTCTCTTGTGAATGACCTTGTTTCCCTGCCCCTAGCCTCATGTGGTGGGTCTGGGGGTTCTGCACGTGACTTCGGATGTGCTTTTGATACCCTGAGGATCCTATCCCACCTTATTGGTGGCCAGATAGACTCTTGATTGGAATGTTTTGAGAGTTTGAGCCGCTGTAAGTGGTCCACAAGGGAAATCATCGCGTCTTCTCAAACTGTCCCAGCCTTGATGAACTTAATGGGTGTGTACTTAAACGGTTAACCCTTTTTGAGCCTTTTAGCTTGATCCTCTAGTACCGGCTAATATCCCAGTCCCTGTCTCTATACATTGGGATGTGTTGGTTTTACCACCATACCTTTTTCATGGAATTCGGTACGATAGTTCAGGATTAATTGCTCAGCAGGGGGGATGACATATTCAGCAGAGAGGGGTCATGGATTAGCGATTGCATTCACATTTTCGAATTTGAAACTGTAATACGATATGTCACCCTCTATATGTTGAACGTCAATCACAAGGATGTCGATTTCTGGGATATTGATCGTCACCGGTAAGATGGCTTCTGGTTCGGCCAATACTGAAATGATTCGATTTCCCGAAGGAAATTTAACCCTTTGATAGAGGGTAGATGGGATGGCTCCAACAGCATGGAGCCATGGTCGCCCCAACAGAAAGTTGAACGAGCCAGGAATGTCAATGACCTGAAACGTGATAAGGGTCATGTCTAGTCTAATTTGCAATTCAAGGTCAATTTCTGCTTCCACCTGTCTTTAGGAGTTATCGAAGGCTTTGACGCTCATGGTGCTGGGTCTGAAGGAAGACGGTTCTATCCCTAATCGTTCGGCAGTCTTTAAAGGGCAAACGTTAAGGCTAGATCCATTGTCGATGAGCACGAGTGGGACTTTGAAATTTTTGTGGCGGGCAACTATATTTAGTGAGCGTCCATGTTTTCACCCTTCAGGTGGTAATTCCTCATTAGAGAACATGATGGCCCATAGTGCGAGGAGTTGTCCAATCATACTTGCCACCATTTCGAGAGGTACATCAGGAGAGATATGGGCATCATTCAATGTTTTCACAAAGATTTCTCTATGCGATATTGATGTGCATAAAAGTTCCCAGATGGATATTTGTGTGAGAATAGTTTTGAGTTAAGCTGCTATGTCGTAAGCAGCATTATTTTTGCAAGTGGTTCCCGACAAAGTTTCCTGGGTTTTCTTTGGGTTTAGGTTATCTCTCCTGAAATATCTCCCGTTGTTACCCACCTCATCGCATTCTGGGTAATGTCATGGGACTGCTTTTGGGTTGTAGGAGGGAACTGCCCTTCCTTCCAGGTATATCATTGGTTCTTGATGTTGAGAGATTGTGGCTGGAACTGTTTATGATGGGCTTAACAATTTCTCTTGAGGTGCTACCAACTCTTGGTGAGATTTGATATTAGGATTCTCTTCCTCCATTTGCTGTGTGGGAGAGGTCCTCTGGGCATGTGTAAGTTGGTGAGGCATCAAAAATGTTGGGGCTTGAACCGGGGGTGCCCCTTATAAGGTTAATGGAGTTAGATCAGGGAGACCTATCGGGAGAACAACGGGTTCAGAATTTGATCTTTTTAAATGTAATGAGGATGGAGTTGAGTGTACCCCTTGGGGGGCAAGATGCTGAGGATGTGACCTGTTAGGTGTGGCTTCAAGGGTTATAAGAGGTTGTATTACTGGTGCTGCTTTAAGGAATATAAGAGGTTGTGTTGTTGGTGCTGCTTCGAGGAATATGTGAGGCCCAGGCGATGGTGCCTGTCGGTATCCCCGTGTCCGATTTGTTGTATCAGGCATGATTGCTTGTATGGAATGATGTGGAGAGGAGTGTGTGGGTTGCCCTCCTTCAATAGAAGTGTTGGATGTAATAGAAGTGTTGGATGTGATATGCGCAGATCTGTTAGGTGGAAGTCGAAGCTAGAGAGGTGTCAACAGTTGCTTTTGCATTAGCATTATCAAAACTTGACTGTATATTTGTGCTAACGGGGTGAATTTTCTTCCTAACATTGCCTGCTTGTATGGACCTTGTGCATTTTCCCTAAGCTATTGCGATTGTTGTTAAGATGGATGTGCCTGATATCCTTATTGGGTTTGCCGTGGTTAGTATTGCCTATTCGACTGTGGTTGGTACTGTTTGTCTTGTTGTGGCTCCAGTTGTGGAGCATACTGGTTTCCTCGAGTGTTGGCAACGATGTAATTAACCTCCATAGTACGTTGCGTGGGAGCAGTGCCATTTCCATTTCCGTATCCAAGGGGTTTCCCTTCGACCTTGTTTCTTCTGATTGTGGGGGTCTGGTGTGGCCATGGGAAAATGGTTCTGGCCCTGATCCCGGCTTCCACTTGTTCTCTGGCTCGGATGAGTTGAGAGAAATTTACGTACGAATACGAGATCAGATAGCCTGAAATGTTGGGATTTACTGAGTATACAATCATGGATATCTGCTCCTCGTCATCAATGGGGTTTCTCATTCGAGTCACCATGCCTCGCCATCGTCCTACGTATGCTGATAAGGACTAATCACTTTTTTCTCTCAAGGTAGCCACGTCAGACCTTCTTGGAGCCATATTCAGGTTATATGTGAACCTGTCAATGAATGTCCAGTGAGGTGTACCAATCCAAAGCGTCACCCTTAAAGGATTTCTGGAAGAGCCGTATCAAGGCTCCATCGTTTCCTGCTATCTCATTGAACTCCTCACAAAATGCTTTTAGGTGTGCTGTGGGGCACCCACTACCATCATACCTTTTGAATTTTGGTACCTCGAAGTTTGGAGGTACTTGAGCGTCCGGGAAGGGACAAAGGTCCCTGAATTTGGTGGATGGATGGTCCACTCCTTGCTGTCTCTGTAGCTGATTTTATACCATCTGCAACTGCTCTGATAATTCTTCGATTTTCGATTTGCCCTGTTGCAGATACCTTGCCCCTTGTGTTGCGTCTTCATATGGATCAAGAATGGGGGGTTGCTGGAAAGACGGTGGACTCCCGGTTGCTGGAGGTAGCTGGAATTGAATGTCGCTCCTTTTTGAAGGAGGGTGTGATGTTCAGAAATGACTCTCGCCTGGGGTATCTACCAATTTTGAAATGTTACTCCCGTTAGGAGTGAGTTGGACTCGAAACTGGCCCCCTTCATGGGTATCCGCCAGTTCTTATCTGTGGTTCCCATGAGGAGGAACTTGTATTGTAACCTAAATGTTGATGTGCTGAGTAGAGATGTGTGGGAGAGTTGCTCCCGATTGCTGGCTGCTGGTGATCTTGTGCTGACTCTTCTGGGAGAGAGAGCATAGGATTTGCTGGGGGAATGAGAGAGAAGGTGAAAGGAGTATGAGGGAGTGAATTGTTTTGTACATTAGGCTGGGTTGCCTGTGTATTTGGTGTGGCACTGGGCACTAGGCGGAATAGTATCTCTTGCATTGTTCGAAGCAGTAGCTCTTGTGTGGTTGCATTGGCTTGTGGGTCTGTTGGAGCTACAGGTAGCGGTGCAGGTGTAGGTGCGGGTGCAGGTGCTAGTGTTTCGGGAGCTAGCTGAACTGTCGGCTCTTCTTCATGGGTAGCTTGAGAGGTCATGGCTGCGGGGATCGAGTGGTCATGGTTCGAATCTGTGTCTAAGAAAGAATAAGCAGAGTGAATTGTTTTGTACACTGGCTGGGTTGCCTGTGTATTTGGTCTGGCACTGGGCACTAGGCGGAGTAGTAGCTCTTGCATTGTTCGAAGCAGTAGCTCTTATGTGGTTGCATTGGCTTGTGGGTTTGTTGGAGCTACGGGTAGCGGTGCAGGTGTAGGTGCGGGTGTAGGTGCTAGTGTTTCGGGAGCTAGCTGAACTGTCGGCTCTTCTTCATGGGCAGCTTGAAAGGTCATGGCTGCGTGGGATCGAGTGGTCATGGTTCGAATCTGTGTCTAAGAAAGAATAAGCAGAGGAATTTTTTTTTTTTTGTAAATGTAGTGATGAATGTCCCTTGAGATTAGAATACCACGCGTTTTTTGAGTTGGGTCTTAGCTAGTGTGCTCTAGTAAATCCCCAGTGGAGTCGTCATTCTGTAGACACTGGAAATCGGCACCCGCGTTGGTTTAAATGTTGAGTTTTTGGTAGTGGGGGTGATTAGGCTTATGAATGTTGGAGTCGCCACTAGCGAATAAAACTCATAATCCCGCAGTCAGCTAGAACCTACAGAATATGTAAGGTTAGAGAAATCTGAAGACTCTCCTACCTAAGATTCACTCCTGGTCTATGATCAGGGATTCCGGGTAAGGGACCTCGGTTACAAAGAGGGGAGGTGTCAGGCACCCTTTCTACCCATATGAACGTATGGTCTCTACTTTGTGTGGTAGAACAATCTCAAGGGATGATGGATGTTGTGGTTGAGATGGGACTAGGCACACATGGATTTCTGATGCGGCGAGATCCGAAATTTCGGCAGGCCACAGAGTATACATCCAATAATGTGTCTAGAAGGTAGATGTGATGATGCTTATGTAAAAAGGTAAGAAAAATGGACTAGGTCACTAGGAATTTCTAATGTGACAAGATTCGATGTATGGCAAGCCACAGAGATATATTCACTAAAGATCTAGAGAAGCAGGGGGATTGAGAAGGAAGTAGATATCATGATGAATGCTTATAGGATGATGGATCCTTGACTTGATTTTTGAATAAGCTAAGACATAGACTGAACCATGATCAAACTGGGCTAGGTTAGATGGGTTGGAGAGGTCAAGAGGAAAGGCTAAGGGGGTGGCTTTGAAAGATTTGAACTTGGAAGGCCTGGGAGCTCCTTCCCTCTCCTTCCCTTTCTTTCTCACTCTCTTTCTCTCTCTCACTCTCTTTCTCTTGGTTGTTGGGGTGTGTGGAAATGAGAAGAGGAGAGGGCTATTTATAGCCTTCTCCAATGGCATTGCTGTAATTATTGGGTTTGAGAGGGTTGAAAGGTGAGGTGGCAAGTAGTGGTTGGTGGAGGAGAGAGAGGTGCCACATGGCACACTCCCATTAGTTCTTGAAGCTGGTAAAACTGTAAATAGTGGAGATGGGATGGGTAAATCCAGGAGAAAGTTGACTTTTAGACGCTAGACAACTGTCCACATGCGGGCCGCGAGCGGCGGCATTCCGAGTACTGCAGGCGATAGTCAGACTACCGCCCATGGTAGTCAAACTACATGTGGGTGTAGGGTAAAGATGAGGCTACATATGGGTTGAACGGTTTGGATCGCGATTCCTAGTTGCTGATTGGTAATTTAAGACTTTTGGGTTGGGTTTTTAGGTTTAAGCCGGGATCAGTGCTTGGTTCGGAATATGATCATGGTTCATGAACTGTCTTAGCCTTCTCAAGGTGTTAGCTTGAGTGGGGTATCTACAATCATGTTTTAATTTAGAATATTTATTCCTATCAAGCGGTTTGGTCATAATGTCAGTAAGCTATTTTTCAATCGGAATATACTTTAATAAAATACTCTTATCCTCAACTAATTCTCAAATATAATGATATCGAATGTCAATATGCTTCGTATGAAAATGTTGAATAAGATTTTTTGAAATATTAATTGTGCTTAAGTTATCACAATATAATATCATTACATCTTACGCAATTCCATAATCAGCTAACATCCTTTTCATCCATATTAGCTGGGTACTAGCATTTCTAGCTGCAATATATTCGGCTTTAGCAGTTAAAAGTGATACAAAATTTTGTTTCTTGTTGAGCCAGGAAACTAAACAATTCCCTACGTAAAAACATCCTCCTTTGGTAGATTTTCTATCATTGATGTTTCCTGCCCAATCTGCATCAGTATATCCAGCAAGTTATACAATTGTATCATGCGGATACCATAGACTAAAATTAGTAGAAATTGCAACATATCTGATTATCTATTTAACAGCGATTAAATGTGATTCCTTAGGATCAGATTGATATCTAGCACAAATTCCAATGTTCAAAGCAATATCAGGTCTACTAGCAGTCAAGTATAGAAGACTATCAATCATGCTTCGATATAAACGGGAGTCTATACTTTTACCTGTTTCATCCTTAGAAAATTTGAGAGTTATACTCATATAAGTATCAAACTTTTTTCCCATTCTTAAACCCAAATTTCTTTACCAAATTCAAGGCATATTTGGTTTGAGAAATGAATATACCATCTTCCTATGGTTTTACTTGTAATCTAAGAAAGTAATTAAGTTCTCTAACCATACTCATTTCAAACTTGGATTTCATCATATCTGCAAACTCAATGGGCAAGTTAGTGCATGTAGATCCGCAAATAATATCATCAACGTAGATCTGTACAATAAATATATGTTTATTATATTTTTTAACAAATAACGTCTTATCAATGTTGTAAGTGTTATAGTTTATATCTCTGTCTGTTGTCAAATTTGTGGTGCCAAAATTACTGTTATATAACTTGCATAAGTGAAGCTCTTTCAAAGATCAACATTCATGAACAAGCAAAGCTCATAACAAGCAAAGCTCACAAGTACAAAGATTCACTCAAAGATCAACCTTGACTGCAAGTATTGCTCACAAGATAAGTCTCAAGAATGCAAGACTTTAAGAAGCGTACAAGGCCGCTCGTAAAGAACTCAAGACACTTTCAAGGTTGAGCTACATCAAGATTTCAAGATTGAACTACATCAAGACTTCAAGGCTTAAACTTCAAGGTCACTTGTTCCTAATGTTTCAATGTCCTTACTTCACGATTGGGGTTTGATTGACCTTAGGTTGACCTTAGGAGTAGGCCATTTTGGATACATAAGTTATATGTTTAAGTTACATGAGTTTGGGTAGTTCTAAGACTTGTCCTAGGCTTTCTTCGACTAGTCTTAGCTTTGCTTCGACCAGTCTAAGAAATTCCTCGATCAGTAGTGAGTTTGTTACAAAATTCAGATATTTTCTGTTAGGCTTCGACTAGTCCAGGAATCTATTCGACCAGTCGAAGGAACAGTGTCGACTGTATCTTCGACCAGTCGAAAGTCTTCGATTCAAAGTCCAGCGATGAAATTTAGGTTCTTCGACCAGTCAAAGGTGACCTACGACCAGTCGAAGGAGACCTTTGACTAGTCGTAGAACGGTCAAAGCTTATCGCGCCCAATTTTTTCAAATATCTGTTAATTCTTTAACTAGTCGAAGAGCTCCCTAGACCAGTCGAAGACGCGATCTGCTCACCTATAAATAAAGCACGAATCTCAGAAGAATTTACGGAATTAACTAATCCATTCAAGCCAATCTTCTTCAAACTTCTGAGAGATAATTCTGTGCTCCATCTAAGCTAAGTGTGCTTATTTAATATTCTCTTTCTTTAGCTTTATTTAATTGATTTCGTTTCTACTATTCCAATCTAATTTGATAAGAGGAATTGTTATTCCCTTTCTTTGGAATCAAAATCAATTAAGGCAAGCCCTATTTGGTTTAATTTAAAATCCATTAGAACTAGAACCATTGTAATTGAGTACTGGACATTGAACTTGGACATTCAATCATCTACACTGACTTAGTTCTACCAGGCTGCTACAACGAAGGAGATAATCAGGTATTTTACATTTAATTGTAAATTCCTTTCTATTTTGGTTTCTTTCAAGATTTGTCAGAAAAATCTTATTGTATTGGTTATCTGAGGAGAGCCAGGAAAACTCAGAAGTGGGGTTTTTTAATTGTGTAAGCCCACAGACAAAGACACAATTGTAAAGGTTTTGGGTGAACCTGAGAAAACCTATTTTATTAGTGAACGCTAATATCCCCTGTGTGAGGATATTAGGAGTGGATTAGCATTCTGTGTGGCTGTTGTTTAACAGTTGGTGAACACATAGGCGAACCACTATAATCCCTTGTGTTATGGTTGAATGATTTATACTTCTAATCTTTAATTATTTATTTGTGGGATTATGTATGGTGGTGAATGTTGTAATCATTTAATTCAAGCATTATGGAAATTTTGTAATAGTTTAGAATTTATTTTTTGCTATTCCTTTATCAGCTTGATATTTAATTTCCTTTAAAGTTGTTCTAGCAAGGTTGCCCTGCCATTTTTATGGTGTATGGCTGTCCCTAGAACAATACATTTGTGAGTATAATTTATTTCAGTTCAGTTTGTGTTTATTTCTGTATGCCTCTTTGGTTTGAGATTTGATATAAAGATCTTTCTAGAAATAAGGTTATCCTACCATAAACTCTGGTATTTGGTGTAAGGTTGTCCTTAAAACAACATTTGTATCAACCTCTCAAGATCTGAATTTTGAGGTTGTTTTACTTTCCTGCATTGTGATTTATTTTGGCTATCATATTTTTTTTTAATTCCGCTGTTATAAGTTTTATTTGGCATAGTCCTATTCACCCCCCCTCTAGGACATATAGCTAGGCCTTTTCAAGTGGTATCAGTGCTAGATAGCTCTTTTTTAATTCTTCGATTTAATTCCTGAGCTAACAATTTAAGTTATTTTAGATGTCAAATTTTGATAGCCTTTCAGTCACTAGGCCTCCACCCTTTGATGGCTCCAACTATGCCTATTGGAAAGCCAGAATGAGGATCTTCCTCAAATCAATAGATGAGAGTGTGTGCCAAGCCACAGTGACTGAATGGAATCCTCTTATCATGGAAGTTACTGTGGTTGACGGTTCAAAATCTATGAAAGTCACACCATATTACCAATGGACCACACTTCAGAAAAGTGAGAGTAGTGCAAATGCTAAAGCACTAAATGCAATCACTTGCGCACTATCACCGGATGAGTTCAAAAGAATCACTTCCTGTGATACTGCAAAGCAAGCTTGGGATATATTAGAAATGACACATGAGGGTACTACAATTGTCAAAAAATCTAAAGTCCAACTCCTCACAACCAGATTTGAAGAAATTCATATGGAGGAAAATGAAATGTTTATGGACTTTTACACTAGATTGAATGACATTGTAAACTCAATGTGGGGTCTTGGAGATAAAATTCCAGAAAGTAAAGTGTGTACAAAGATATTACGCTCACTTCCTGAACGGTTCAATTCTAAAGTAACCGCGATCCAGGAACTTCGTGATATGGATAATATGAGGGTAGAAGAACTAGTTGGTTCTCTACAAACCTACGAGTTAAACTTTAAAGCTCCTAAAGGTAAATTTATCGCACTAAAATCTTCTAAATGTAATTCAAAAGAAAATTCTGATTCAGAATAAAATTCTGATTCAGAAGATGATATGGCTCTTTTAGCTAAGAAATTTTACAAGATTTTCAAAAGCAAGAAAACGGTTGATTTCCAAAAATCAAATGATAAAAAGAAGTTTAGACCCAAATCTCAAAAATCTTTGAAAGATAGTCAATGATACAACTGTCAAGAATATGGGCACTTAGCAAATAGATGTCCTAAAAAGGACAAACCCAAGAAGAAGAGCATGTTGGCTACATGGGATGAATCATCTGATTCTGAAGCTTCTTCTGAATTAGAAGATTCTGAAACTGAGTCGGGCAATGAAGTTAAAGCTCTTATGACTCTAGTCAAATTCACATTTTCAGATAATAACTCAACAAGTGAAGAAAATCTGAGTAGTGAATGTGAAAATGAAGATGATCTTCAAGACGCTTACAATGCCCCTATATAAGGAAAGTTGTAAAATTGCTGTCAAACTTAAACTTCAAAAAGAAAAGTTTTCTAAACTCAAAGAATGTTTTGAATCACTTTTCTTAGAAAAATCACAAATTTCAGATTGTTTTGAAAAATCAAAATGCGATTTGGAATTCAAAAACTCCCTAATTGTTGATTTGAAATCTGAAATTGAGAAACTCAAAAACAAAGTATCTTCTCTTCTGAGTCTAAAGGACACATGGAAATATACCCAAGGTGATCCAAAATTAGAAAAACTTTTATCCGGATCAAGAAAATGTGGCGATCTATCCGAGTTGGGCTATGATAAAAATTTATCTCCTAAACAAAAGTATACTCCTATGTTTGTGAAAGGAGAGTCCTCAAACTCAAAAGGGAAAAGTACTTATCAAGGTTTTTCTAGAAATTCAAAAACTTTTCAAAAACCTAGAAGCAGCCATGTCAACATTAATCAGAAACGAAATCCACTACCTGAAAAGATAGTTGATTTACTCAAGGAGCTCTTAAAATCTAACTCTATAGGTCATTCTTACAACTATAAACAAAAGAAGACCAACTATGTTCCTAAACCCAAAATAGTTATGAAATGGGTTCCTAAAGTTGCCTGCTTGGTTGCCACACTGCTTTCAAAGCAACAAGTCACTCAAAGTGGTACCTAGACAGTGGATGCTCCAGGCATATGACAGGTGATAAAGCTTTATTCACGGATCTAAAAGATATGACTGATGGTTCAGTCATATTTGGTGATGGTAGCAACTGCAAGATTATAGGCCAAGGTACGGTTCAACTTTTTAATCTTCCTGTGTTTAAAAATGTTTTATATGTTGAAGGCTTAAAACATAACGTGCTTAGCATATCTCAAATATGTGATAATAACCATAGTGTTCGGTTTTCTAATTAAAGTTGTGAGATACTAAACAATAAGGGTTCTGTAATATTAACTGGACGTAGAACGTCTGAAAATTACTATATTATTAGCGAATCTAGCTCATCTAATCAAACATGTTATTTGGTCCATACAGACGAGACTGATTTATGGCACAAACGTCTTGGACATGTACATTATCGAAATTTATATAGATTGAGCAAATGAGAACTTATAAGAGGTTTACCCAAACTTCAGAAATTAGATAAAATATGTGGTGAGTGCCAGATAGGCAAACAAACAAGGAACTCACACAAAAAGGTGAATTCAAATACCACATCAAGACCACTCGAACTCCTCCACGTGGATCTAATAAGACCTACTAGAATGGAAAGTCGAGGTGGAAAAAAGTATATCCTGGTAATAATTGATGACTTTACCAGATTTACATGGGTAGTCTTCTTAAGGGATAAATCTGAAACCCTTGAAGAAGTAAGAAAAGTTCTCAAAAGGATTCAAACTGAAAAATCTTCTCAAATCAGTAAGATTCGTAGTGATCATGGATCTGAATTTGAGAATAGCAATTTTGAGAAGTTCTGTACCGACCAAGGAATATTACATAAATTCTCAGCACCCAGAACTCCACAACAAAATGGAATTGTGGAAAGAAAGAATAGGGTGCTTCAAGAAATGGCTAATGTCATGTTGAATAGCATGAAGCTCTCTAAAAATCTTTGGGCTGAAGCAGTCAACACAGCTTGCTATATTATTAACCGAGTCTACACTAGCAAAGATAATAATAAAACTACGTATGATGTGGTTCAATAAAAAGCCTACTGTCAAATACTTTCAAGTTTTTGGCAGCAAGTGTTATATTTTACGAGATCGTGAAAATTTGGGAAAATTCGATACGAAGAGTGATGAAGGGATTTTTCTAGGATATTCCTTAAACAGTCGAGCTTATAGGGTTCTGAACAAAAGAACTGGTGTGATTCAAGAGTCCATCAATGTTGTCATTGATGATCACTTAAACACGCCAATCCCTAATTCAGATAATGATGAAGTTCTAATCATTGATAAACCCAATACTTCATCGAATCAGACTAATTCTGAGTTGAGGACTGTTAAAGATCATCCAACCACACAAATTCTTGGAAACCCTCTCACCGGTGTTCGCACCCGTAGACAACTTGAGGATATATGTAATTATGTATGTTTTACATCCCAAATAGAACCTTCTAACGTAAAAGAAGCTCTTGCTGATGAGAATTGGATTGTTGCGATGCAAGAAGAACTCAACCAATTCGTAAGAAATGATGTTTGGTATCTCGTACCAAGACCTAAAGATAAACACATCATTGGAACCAAATGGATTTTCAAAAATAAGTCTGACGAGCGTGGAAATATAATTAGAAACAAGGCTAGATTAGTGGTACAGGGTTATACTCAAATTGAAGGAATTGATTTTGATGAAACTTTTGCACCAGTAGCACGTCTTGAATCTATCAGACTATTTATATCCATTACATGTTTTAGAAAGATAAAGATCTATCAAATGGATGTGAAAAGTGCTTTTCTAAATGGCTATTTACATGAAAAAGTCTATGTTGAACAGCCAATGGGTTTTGAAAATCCCAAAAATACTGATCATGTGTATCGGCTTAAAAAAGCACTTTATGGATTAAAACAAGCACCTAGGGCATGGTATGAGAAACTAACAAAATTTCTTTTAAGTCATAATTTTCAAATGAGATCTGTTGATAAAACTCTGTTTGTTAAAAAACATAATGATCATATCTTAATGGTACAGATTTATGTTGATGATATCATTTATAGATCAACTTGTACTGACTTGACTACTGAGTTTGCAGATTTGATGAAATCACAGTTCGAAATGAGCATGGTTGGGGAATTGACTTATTTCCTTGGATTGCAAGTAAAGCAACAACCTGAAGGAATATTCATTTCTCAATCTAAGTATGCTTTGAATCTAATAAAGAGATTTGGATTTGAGAATGGCAAGAATTTCGATACTCCTATGAGTACTACCCTAAAACTCTCAAAAGACTCTAATGATAAAAATGTTGATTCAAAACTTTATCAGAGTATGATTGGCAGTTTGTTATATTTAACTGCTAGTAGACCTGATATTTCTCTAAGTGTTGGTATTTGCACAAGATATCAATCTGATCCAAAAGAATCTCACTTGATTGTTGTCAAGCGGATTATTAGATATGTCGTAAGTACTGTAAATCTCCGTCTCTGATATCCTTATGAGACTAGTGTCCAATTAGCTGGGTACTTGGATGCTGACTGGGCTGGTAATCTAGATGATAGAAAATCAACCAGTGGTGGTTGCTTTTACATTAGAAATTGTCTAGTTTCCTGGTTTAGTAAGAAACAAAATTCTATATCATTTCAACAGCTGAAGCTGAGTATATCGCAGCTGGTAATGCATGTACACAGCTTATTTGGATACAACGAATGCTAAGTGATTATAGAATTAAACAGGATTCTATGTTATTACATTATGATAATTTCGGTGCTATAAATATTTCAAAAAATCCTATTCAGCATTCTCGTACTAAGCACATTGACATTAGATTTCATTGTATTCGGGAATTAGTAGAAGAAAAAGTTATATCTCTGGAATATATTCCTACCGAAGATCAACGAGCTGATATTTTCTCAAAACCTCTCGATAAAAGCAGGTTCAAAAAGATGAAATTTGATCTTGGCATGTACATTTTAAAATAATTATTTATGCCTACTTGTATCATAGTGTATATATTTGCTAGGTTGAATTCCAATTTTTGAATAATTTGCAAGAAATATAAATTTTTGGATATTCTTCGACTAGTCGTGAGTATACTCGACCAGTTGAACTTCGACCAGTCGTAGATATCAACGACCAGTCGTAGATCTCGAGAATCACTTAAAATTTAAGGATTTTGCTTTCTTCCTCATTCCATTTTTTTCTCTCTCTAAGGAGCCAAGCTTCGACTTGTCGAACCCACTGTTATTGTTCTTTAAGGTTAGTATTCCATATACATTTTTCTTGCAGATCTGTGTCTAGATTGTTTCCTTTTCTAGGTTGAAGCTTTTTATTTTGGATTTAATT
The DNA here is from genome assembly GCA_030180095.1 of Magnolia changhungtana. Lineage (NCBI taxonomy): Eukaryota > Viridiplantae > Streptophyta > Magnoliopsida > Magnoliales > Magnoliaceae > Magnolia > Magnolia changhungtana. The sequence goes on along the minus strand of JASAUF010000101.1, from coordinate 2,975,103 downwards.
GAGATTTAGGGTTTGGATTTTGAAAAATTTGTTTTGAGTAAACCCACTTCTTAATCCTTTGCAACTTCTTATTTCCTTATTATCGTTGTTGCAAATGGCTTCTAAAGGTAGAAAAACTACTTCACGTGGTCCTTCTTCTTCCTCCAGATCGACCATTATCACTAAGCGTCATCTTCTTGTTCCCAATGACGATCCATCTTATATTAGGGACATTAGATTACATAAAGTTATTGTTGAACATCCTGTTGATGTTAATCATATTGTACCTTTTGACATCCTTCCTATGCTTGAAGCTGTAGGTTGGGTTAACTTATTACATTGGGGTGGGGCAGCATACCGGTCCATTGCCCAATCCATGTTTGCATGTATTAGTGCTTTCTCACAAGATGATTTAACTTTTTAAATATCTACTAGAGAAGGGCCTTTTGACATTGATCGTCATTTAATTTCACCTCTTATGGACATTCCTGTGAATGATATGGGTATTCCTATCTATAACCTAACTGATAAACCCTCAATTTCTAAAAAACGCATGCTCACTAGAGATTTGTGCAACATGGATGTTCACTAGACACAAAAACAGAATGCGCTTCCCGCAAGGATTTGTTATCCAAATACAGAGTTCTCTATAAAATCTTTGTGTCTAATCTGTATCCTCATTCAGGTAATAAAACTGACTTGACCTCGTTTATGGTTCGTGTTATCCATGCTATTGCCAGTGGTACTCAGATTTGTTTACCATCCTTAATCTGTCATTTCATTCTTCAGTTTAGACTCCATCCTGGTCATAATGATATTCCTTTTGCCTATTTAATGACTGTATTAGCTACACATATATTAGTCGATATGCCGGTTGATGAGGCACCTATCCATCATCTGATTTTCAATAATATTATTATCAATAAGATGAAGCTGGAATTACTTCCTGAACAAGGTGGTGGTGGTGGTGGTCATGAAGAAGCTGGTGATGACATTAATATGGATGACATTTTTGAGGAACTGGATTCTGATTCAACAAATGATCCAGATTTTGAACCATCTGATGTTGATGCACGTCTGAGTGCATTGGAGGATAAAGTTGAGAATATAAATGTAAAGATGGAAAACATGTCTGTTGCTCATGATTTACAATTCAAGTACATGCGCAAATATCTTAGGCGATTGAACAAAGGCATGCACCAACTTGATCCCTCCATTCCTGCTCCGTCATCTGGTTCTGGTTCTGATTAGTTTATATGGGATTACTGGTCTGTAATAACTTTATAACTTAGCACTAGGTTGACTGATTTTGAGTTGGATACTATCTTTGTTTTATGCTGGGTATTTGTTCTATGTGAAACTATGCTGAGTATCTCTATCTCTGGTTTTTGCTATAATCTCATAACTCCTCATGTTTACTCTCATATATCCCTTTATTTAGTTCTCCTTTATTATTGTTTCCTTTGTCATATTGTGACAACAAGGGGGAGAATGGTTTGTTCTTAATGATGTGATTGTGAGAGGAGTAGCATTGGTTATGTTACTCAGGGGGGGTATGTTTGAACTAGTTGAATGAACTGGTTGAATGTTGAATGCTAAATGCTGAATATTGAATATTGATTTGCAGGTAAGCCAGTTGATATTAACTGATTCATGATTCTTTAACCAGTTATTTTACTTTATGTTTATCTAATTGTTTTACTTTATGTTTATCTTGGTTATATGTTTTGTCACTAACTTGACAAAGGGGGAGATTGTAAGTGCTATAGTTTATATCCCTGTCTGTTGTCAAATTTGTGATGCCAAAATCACTGTTATATAACTTACATAAGTGAAGCTCTCTCAAAGATCAACATTCATGAACAAGCAAAGCTCACAAGTACAAAGATTCACTCAAAGATCAACCTTGACTGCAAGTATTGTTCACAAGACAAGTCTTAAGAATGTAAGACTTCAAGAAGCGTACAAGGCCATTCGTAAAGAACTTAAGACACTTTCAAGGTTGAGCTACATCAAGATTTCAAGATTGAACTACATCAAGACTTCAAGGCTTAAACTTCAAGGTCACTTGTTCCTAATGTTTCAATGTCCTTACTTCACGATTGGGGTTTGATTGACCTTAGGTTGACCTTAGGAGTAGGCTATTTTGGATACATAAGTCATATGTTTAAGTTACATGAGTTTGAGCAGTTCTAAGACTTGTCCTAGGCTTTCTTCGACTAGTCTTAGCTTTGCTTCAACCAGTCTGAGAAATTCCTCGATCAGTCGTGAGTTTGTTACAAAATTTGGATATTTTCTGTTAGGCTTCGACTAATCCAGGAATCTGTTCGACCAGTCGAAGGAACAGTGTCAACTGTATCTTCGACCAGTCGAAAGTCTTCGACTCAAAGTCCAGCGATGAAATTCAGGTTCTTCGACCAGTCGAAGGTGACCTACGACCAGTCGAAGGAGACCTTCGACCAGTCGTAGAATGGTCAAAGCTTATCGCGCCCAATTTTTTCAAATATCTATTAATTCTTCGACTAGTCGAAGAGCTCCCTAGACCAGTCGATGACGCGATCTGCTCACCTATAAATAAAGCACGAATCTCAGAAGAATTTACGGAATTAATTAATCCATTCAAGCTAATCTTCTTCAAACTTCTGAGAGATAATTCTGTGCTCCATCTAAGCTAAGTGTGCTTATTTAATATTCTCTTTCTTTAGCTTTATTTAATTGATTTTGTTTCTGCTATTCCAATCTAATTTGATAAGAGGAATTGTTATTCCCTTTCTTTGGAATCAAAATTAATTAAGGCAAGCCCTATTTGGTTTAATTTAAAATCCATTAGAACTAGAACCATTGTAATTGAGTACTGGACATTGAACTTGGACATTCAATCATCTACTCTGACTTGGTTCTATCGGGCTGCTACAACGAAGGAGATAATCAGGTATTTTACATTTAATTGTAAATTCCTTTCTGTTTTGGTTTCTTTCAAGATTTGCCAGAAAAATCTTGTTGTATTGGTTATCTGAGGAGAGCCAGGAAAACTCAGAAATGGGGTTTTTTAATTGTGTAAGCCCACAGACAAAGACACAATTGTAAAGGTTTTAGGTGAACCTGAGAAAACCTATTTTGTTAGTGAACGCTAATATCCCCTGTGTGAGGATATTAAGAGTGGAGTAGCATTCTATGTGGCTGTTGTTTAACAGTTGGTGAACACACAGGCGAACCACTATATTCCCTTGTATTGTGGTTGAATGATTTATACTTCTAATATTTAATTATTTATTTGTGGGATATATGTATGGTGGTGAATGTTGTAATCATTTAATTTAAGCATTGTGGGAATTTTGTAATAGTTTAGAATTTATTTTCTACTATTCCTTTATCAGCTTGATATTTAATTTTCTTTAAAGTTGTTCCAGCAAGGTTGCCCTACCATTTTTATGGTGTATGGCTGTCCCTAGAACAATACATTTATGATTACAATTTATTTCAGTTCAGTTTGTGTTTATTTCTGTATACCTCTTTGGTTTGAGATTTGATACAAAGATCTTTCTAGAAATAAGGTTGTCCTACCATAAACTCTGGTTTTTGGTGTAAGGTTGTCCTTAGAACAACATTTGTATCAACCTCTCAAGATCTGAATTTTGAGGTTATTTTACTTTCCTGCATTGTGATTTATTTTGGCTATCATATTCTTTTTAATTCCGCTGTTATAAGTTTTATTTGGCATAGTCATATTCACCCCCCCTCTAAGACATATAGCTAGGCCTTTTCAAACGCTACCCATGATAAAAATGTGACTAAGTAAGAATTTAGTCAACTTTTCATACCATGCCCCGGGAGCTTGTTTTAGACCATAAAGTGTCTTTTTAAGACAGTATACATGATCTGAAAGTTTATGGTCCTTAAAACCCTTAAGTTGTTCAACATACACTTGTTCGTGTAAATCACCATTTAGAAATGCACTTTTAACATTCATTTGATATATTTCGAATTTCTTATAGCAAGCAATTGAAATAAATAATCTAATGGATTTAAGGCGTGCAATTAGTGTGAAGGTTTCATTATAATTAATTCCTTCTATCTAAGTGTAGCCCTGTACAGCCAGCCGTGCCTTGTTTCTAATGATATTTTTCATTTCATTAGATTTGTTCTTAAAAATCCATTTGGTTCCGATTATATATTTATCAGAAGGTCTAGGAACCAAATATCAAACATCATTTCTGACGAATTGATTTAACTCTTCTTACATAGCCAATATCCAATTTTCATCGGCAAGTGCTTCTTTTACATTTGTAGGTTCAATTTGAGAAGTGAAGCAAACGTAGTTACCGATATTTTTTAATTGTTTTCTTGTCTGAACACCAGTACGAGAGTTACCTAATATCTGATCAGTCAGATGATCTTTGACTGATCTTAATTTAGTATTATCTGATTTAGATGAAGAGTCAGGTTTAGCGATAATGTTGACTTCATCATCATCTTGACTTGGTGTGTGTGTGATTAGGTGATCGTCAATTACAACATTAATAGATTCCTAAATCACTTTATTTCTTTTGTTAAGAACACGATATGCTTGACTATTCAGAGCATAATCCAAGAATATTCCCTCATCACTCTTGACTTCGAACTTCCCCAAATTTTCCCAGTCACGTAAAATGAAACATTTACTTCCAAAATTTCGAAAGTATTTGACTGTTGGCTTCTTATTGAACCATAAATCATAGGCTATTTTATCTTTGGCTTTTCTAACATACACACGATTTATAATGTAATAAGCAGTATTAATAGCTTTAGCCCATAAGTTTTTCAATAAGTTCATGTTATTTAACATTACATTGGCCATTTCCTGTAATAGTATGTTCTTTCTTTCAACAATCCCATTTTGTTGAGGTGTTTTAGGAGCAGAGAACTCATGTGATATACCATGGTCTGTACAATACTTCTCAAAATTACTATTTTCAAACTCAATACTACTATCACTTCTGATTTTGATCACATGTACTTCTTTTTCAATTTGAATTTGTTTTAGAATTTTTCTGACATCATCGAGAGTCTCTGATTTATCGCTCATGAAGGCTACCTTAGTATATCTGGTAAAATCATCAACAATAAAAAAAAAAATTTACTTCTTTCCACCTCTACTCTCTGTTCTCGTTGGTCCTACCAAGTCCATATGGAGTAGTTCAAGAGGTTTGATTGTGACTAAGGAGTTCACTTTCTTATGACTACTCTTGATTTGCTTGCCAATCTGACATGCACCACAGATCTTTCCTACCTTTTTAATTTTGGGTAAACTACAAATATGATCTCTTTTGCTCAATCTATAAAGATATCTAAAGTTAACATGTTCAAGATGTTTATATCATAGTTCTATTTCGTCTGTTTGGACCATGTAACATGAAAGTTAGAAGAGTATGAGTCATTAATAATGTAGCAATTCTTAGAAGTCCTACGACCATTTAATATCACACATCCCTTCTCATTTGAAATCTCACATCTGTGATTTATAAATTTTACATTGTGTTGTTATCGCAGATTTGAGAAATACTTAGGAGGTTATGTTTAAAACCTTCAACATACAATACATTCTCAAAGGGAGGAAGATTAGAGAGTTAAAAAGTACCTTGGCCTATGATTCTGTAGTTTCTTCCATCACTGAAAGTAACTGAACCGTCATTCACTTCTTTGAAGTTGGTGAATATTGCTTTGTCACTTGCCATATGTCTTGAACATCTATTATCCAGGTACCATTTTGAATGGCTAGTGGTTTTGAAGATTGTGTGGGTAACAAGACATGTAATCTTTGGAACCCATTTCATTATGGTTTTGGGTTTAGGAGTTCCATTAGACTTTCTCTGTCTCAAGGAGTTGGAATTTCTCCCCTTTCTATTAACTCTGATTCCATCTGAATTGGATTTTAGAAGCTCTTTGAGTAAGTCCACTATTTTTTCAGCTAAAGGAGGTTTGTTATATCTTTGATTTCTATAGCTGATGTCATTAAAATTAATCTTAGAAACTTGAAAAGATTTTGGATTTTTGAAATCATTTTGACCATAATTTATCAAATTCTTACTTTTTAAGTTTAAGGATTCTCCTTTTACAAATATAGGAGACGAATTCTTATTTTTCAGAGAATTATCTTTGATATAGCCCAGACTTGATTTGTCACCACATTTTTTGGATGAGGTTAACAGTTTTTCCAGTTTTGGGTCTCCGTAGGTATATCTCCAAGTATCCTTAGAACTCAAAAGAGAAGAAATTTCAAGTTTTATATTCTCATTTTCAATTCTGGGTTTTTCTAACTCTAAGGTTTTGAAATTTAAGTCTAGTTTTGTTTTTTCAAAACAATCAGAAAGATGAGATTTTTTTTTTAAAAAAAACATTGTTTTCAAGTTCTTCTTTTAATTTAAGATATTTTTTTCTTTGAATTTTTAGTTTAACAACAATTTTACAACTTTCCCTGTATAAGACATTGTAGGCGTCTTAAAGATCATCTTCATTCTCATTTTCAGGGCCACTCCTGAGAGTTTTATAATCAGATAAGTTATAGCTATCTGAGGAGGTGACTCCGACTATAGTCATCAGGGCTTTTATATCATTTGTATTTTCTTGTTCTGATTCATCAGACTTAGAAGAACTTTTAGAGCTGGATGATTCATCCCAAGTAACTTACATGTCCTTTCTTTTTTACTTATCCTTTTTAGGACATTTATTCGTGAAGTGCCCATATTTATGGCAGTTAAAACATTGACTGTCTTTTACAGATTTTCAAGATTTAGATTTTCCTTTTCTTTTGTCAGATGGTTTTTGAAAATTCTGTAAAATTTCTTAACAAGTAAAGTCATATCATCTTCTGTATCTTCAACATCAGAATTAACACAACTTTCTTTTGAAACAAATTTAGATGATTTAAGAGCTATGGACTTACCTTTAAGAGCTTTAGAATTTAACTCATGCATTTGGAGTGAGCCAACTAACTCCTCAACCTTCATATAATTAGTATCTCTTAATTCCTGAATGATAGTTACTTTAGAGTTAAATCTCTCAGGAAGAGATCGTAGTATTTTTGCACAGACCTTGCTTTCTGGAATTCCATGTCCTAGACTCCACATGGAATTTACTATATCATTTAGTTTCGTATAGAAGTCCATAAAAGTTTCATTTTCTTATATACGAATTTCCTCAAATCTAGTAGTGAGGATTTGAACTTTTGATTTCTTGATTGTAGAAGTTCCTTCATGTGTCATTTCAAGAATATCCCATACTTGTTTGGCTGAACACATAAAATGATTATCTTGAATTCATCAGGTGATAGAGCACAATTTATGGCAGTTAAGGCCTTAGCATTAGCATTCTTTTGCTTTTTTGAGTTGCAGTCCATAAAAAGAATGCAGTTTCTCTCATAGATTCAGTTCCATCACTTCCTAATACTTCAAACATAGGAGGTTTCCATTTGGTTACAGTGGCTTGCCACATGCTTTTATCTAAGGATTTTAGAAAAATCTTTATTCTAGCTTTCCAGTATGCATAGTTATAGCCATCAAAAGGTGGTGGCTTGGTAATAGACAAGCTATCGAAATTTGACATGATGAAAGCTCTAAATCTTTTAACTCAAGGAAATTAATCCTAATAAAAATGAGTAACTTAGCTTTGATACCACTTGAAAAGGGCAAGCTTAACAGTCCTAGAGGGGGGTAAATAGGATTATACCAAATACAAATTAAATTGCTAAAATAATAAATAAATTAGAAAACTCAGTCACACTAGTATTGAAAATTTGATTCAAACTAGTTTGTAGGACAACCTACACCCAAAACAAAGTTTAGGCAAAACAACCTTATTTCACGAACAATCGTAAGAATCAAGATCTCAAACCAATAAAGAGACAATAAAGCTATCTATTACAAACATTCACCACTTTTGTATAAATAAAATTATAACTATTCTCGATAAATACAAAAGGTAAACATTCACCACAATACCAAGAGTTATAGTGGTTCGGTGTGTACAACAACTATTCTCAAACAGCCACACTTACTCCACTCCTAATAATTACTATCCACGTGATATTGACTTTCACTATAAACAAAGTTTTCATAGGGCCACCTTAAAACCTGATACAGTTGTAATTTTAATGGGCTATCACAAACAAAAAAAACCCCTCATCGAAATTTTCTGGCTATCTCAGGTAAACCAGCAAATGAGATTTTCTGGCTATCTTAATAAAACCAAAATACAAAAGATAGAATATACTTATCTTCACCTTGAAGACGTATCTCTTGATGTAGCCTGTAAAACTGCTTCTTTTAAAGTAGATTGTTCAATGTCTAGTCACATAAACAAGGGTTCTCAGTTCTAAATTGATTTTAAATTGATTCAAACCAATGACTACTTGTTTGAATTCCTCAAGATGTCAAAGAAGAGTATTTACTCTCTTTATAGAATAAGATTCATAAAACAAGAGATCTAAGAATTGAAACAAAAATATATTAAATAAATATTAAAAATACCATGCAATAGCTTGACAATAATGGAGACTTCTCTCTCTCTTGATGAAGGCTTTTACTAACTTGGATTGGTAATTTCGGATTGAGAGAATGCCTCTATTTATAGGCTAAAAAGTTGTTGCTTCGACTCGTTTAAAATTTTCTTCGCCTTGTTTAAGGTCTAACAAATTTTTAAAATTTGAGCGCGATCAGATAAAACATTTATTCGACTGGTCAAAGGCCCTACTCGACTGGTTGAGGGCCCTATTCGACTGGTCGAGCATGGGCTTCGACTAGTCCAGGGTGCTAGATTTTAGTTACTGGACTTCGAGTCAAGCTACCCTCGACTGGTCGAACAAACCTTGACTGGTCGAGCAGTCTGCTCGACTAGTCGATGAAGTAATAGAGAAATCCATTTTTCTGAATTCAGACTTGGACTGGTTGAAGATTTCTTAGACTGGTCGAGCCACAGCTTAGATTAGTCGAACTTAAGCTTAGACTAGTTGAACTTTTAGCCTAACAAAGTATAAAAACCCATATAAGTTTGTCTCTTGAAAGAACCTAATTCTAAGGTCTTTTTAGGGTCTGTTATACTTGAAAAGACTAAACAATGAAGTTTGAACTTCACGGAACTTGTTCTTCTATTTGATTCTTCACTAGAACTTGTAGAGCTTGATCTTTTAGTAGAACGTGAAGCTTGAACTTCTTGATCTTTTAGTAGAATGTGAAGCTTGAACTTCTTGATCCACTTCTCGACTTGAACTTTGGTAGAGTCTCACACTTTAGTAGATGTTGAACTTGCTCGGCTTGAAGTGAGAACTTGAACTTTCCATCTTGATCTACATTAGACGGACCACTTTATAAACTGTTTTGTCCAAGCGAAATTTGACAAACAAAGGTGTACTTTACAATATAGCACTTACAAGTGTGTTAATCATGATTATATATCAGTCTTAAATTGTATACACATCACACTCTAGCAACTAGAAGGCGATTTATCTTGGAGGTGAGGGATTCCTTTAAGCTTATATTAATTTATGTCGATTTATATATAGTTTCTCTTATTTCTATATAGTTGATTTTACTTTGATTTCCATACAATTAAATGATGAACTGTTATGAATTGTTTGTTCATGTGATAATTATGTTTAAGATATGATTTTAATTATATTTGATTTTTTTGGATTCATGTGCGATGATGGATACAAGCCTTACCCTTCGTCGATTTTAAGATCGACACGTGTTTCCACTCCATATTGAGTTGAATTTTTCTTATCTCTCATTATTTTTGTTGAGTTAGCCTAATGCTACTCTTCTCTTTTATTAAGTTAGTTTATTTTTACTTTTCTTCTTTATTAGGTTAGCCATGTACTACTACCATTACCAAAAAATGGAGTAAAAGCTACGGGCTATAGAAGTATTTTACTAAGGATATCAACTATACCTACGTATTTAATCTATAGCTAAAACCTATTACCCCACTATGACCTTTTTTAGAGATTGACAGTGCTTAAGAAGCTCCATGGAGTCCATTGCAATATATGTGTTTTTATTTAAGAGGCCCATTCATTTTGACATCTGATTTCAGAGCATGAGCCCTAAAAAGTAGGCAGATCGAAGGCCTAAGTGGACCACACTATAAGAAACAAGGGAAATTAAGTTTATATCATGTGGTCCACTTATGGCTTCGATATTACTCTTTTTTAAATCAGCCCTAACATGAGCTGTTAAAATCGATGGACGGAGTGGATAAACCACATACATCATGGTGGCCCCACGGGCCCCTTTATTAGGACAGTCCGTGCTCCCTCTCCCTTACCCATTTTTTTTTTTTACAAAAAACCAAAACAGCTCTCTCTCTCTCACCCTAACGCTCGCCCTCGCCCTCGCCCTCGCCCTCTCACTTTCCCTCTCCCTCTCCCTCTCCCTCTCTTGATCTCCCGCGCTCCCTCACCCTCTCTCTCTCTCTCTCTCTCTCTCTCTCTCTCTCTCTCTCTCTCTCTCTCAATCTCACTGCGAGAGGGTTGTAGAGTGTTTTGTTCCCCAAATCCAGCAATCTATCTTTCCGGCGATCATCCACTAAGTCAGCAACTCGTCGTTGGTCTCTCTCTCTCTCTCTCTCTCTCTCTCTCTCTCTCTCTCTCTCTCTCTCTCTCTCTCTTTCTCTCTCTCTCTCTCTCGATCATGGAATTTTCAAACCCCAATCAAGGTTTTAGTATGAAATTTTCATTAGTTAAGGTTTTGCATATTTAATCAATTCTTAGAAAAATTATTTTTCTATTTGATGAAATGTTCATATTTCTGGGATTGTGGTGGTGGTGTCGTTGGGATTGAAGAAGCAGCAACAAGGAGATCTGTCCGTTCGGCAGATGGGCATCTGATTGGAGCAGATGGTCTTCGGGCATTGCAGGTATTGCTCGCAGTGATGGTGTTGGGGGATTGCAGTCTTGAGTTGCAGCAGGGTGATTGGTGCAACGTGGGCAACTAGAAAGAGCCCAGATCAGATCAGCGAAAATGCTTTGATAAGATGCAAAAAAAAAAAAAAAAAAAAAAAAAAAAAAAAAAACTTGTGAGTAAAAATTCTGAATTTTCCTATAACGCTACTTAGAGAGAAGATGTTCTTATTGATATTTTTTTGGGTATGGCTAGATATAAATAAACAGAGCTATAACACTAATAACTCCTGAGAAGAGAAAAAAAGTCATGTAAAACACAACTATTTACATGAGAAGAGATGGACAATCCTAATTAGAGAGAATTTGAGAGTCCTAATTACTCCTGATTACAACCATTCTTCAACATGCCATTTCCCAAATGCGAGTATTTGTTTTAGCCCACCTCCTGAGTTCATTGACAATACTAGTTGCACAGGAATGCTTCCATTAACCCATGCCAATGGATTGTCTCTGTATGTACATACATAAAACATACATGCATACTACACTACACAAATGTTCATATGCAGCCATGCAACCTACTGTAAGATCGAACATTATGGCCCCACCATGAGCAGTGTAGGTTGTCCACCTTGTCCCTCAAATGAACCTGTTGGTTAGGCCCAGAGCCCAAAATCCAGCCTGATCCATGACTTAGGTGGGTCACATGACAGAAAAACAGTTGATAGTGGACACGTATCCATTAAAACCTTCCTGATTATTTGTGGAGCCAATGAGATGCAGATTGGACATCCGACCTATTCATTTCGTGTCCCATCTTCATGAGGGGTCCCACCACTTTAGGCAATTTCATATCTCCAATGGGCCCCATGGAGTGATTTTAAATGCTTTAGATGACCGTGTATTGTTCCACTCATACATGTGCCTAACTTTAATGTATCTAAGATTACTTTGACCATTACCAACTGGCATTTTGAATATGCAATTAGTCTACGAGCCATATCTAGGTGGTTTTTATTTTCCAGCTACCTACGAACATGTCAATTCCCCAATATCAACAACTTGGGGAAATAGTTGGTTTAATGTATGTTGCTTGTTTTTGATTGGGAGTTCACTATGGTGTTGCTAGGTGACTTGAGTAACCTGGTTAGAACCTATTGTTTTTTTTTTTTTTGAAGACTTACGTAATTTATTAAGAGTGCCAAAAAAGCACGGATAAACAACCAAAGAAAAAAGAACCGTAATTTTTCTTTCTTTGGTTAGAATCTATTGATAGCCAGCCCCATTTGACACTTTTTGGCTGGTTGATCGGATTCTATTGAAATATACTACTTCGGATATCATATGTTAAGTGAAGCATGCTTAGTACATTTTAAATTAAAATTTTCGTTTCAAATAGATGTTGCTACGGCTGAAGGGTGTTACATACCACTGACAGTTCATGCATATTATATCTATTTTGATAAGTTGCATTACTAGGGTGTTGTAATTTTACATTTCATTTGATTTCTCATAGTTTGCTGCTGGGACCATCTATAACAGGAAAGAAAAACATGGATACTCAGTGGTCAATATTGACTTTGAGGCTGCATTTGAATGTTGGAGTGAATTAAGTTGTGAACATTCATGCATTTCAAAAAAAAAAAAAAAAGAACATTCAGTTTAATAAAAAAGTTAATGGGTGCTTCCAGGTCATTCATAATAATGAAGTTGCATTGAAATTGCAGCGTGTTGCTTTTGAGTCCAACTTGGAAGTAACATAATTGTAATTCAGAGCAGAGGAACCATAAATATGAATTCCATGGAAGGAAATCACAATTAGGCAATTACTTGACTTTTAATGGTAATTTGATTTGAATTGTGCATAAAAAGAAGTAATTCAATTTGATTTCACATCCAAACTCTCCTTGCATGGATTATTTTTTCAAGGTGTACATACGAACAGTTTTGAAATTGAACTCGTCGCAATTCTCATTATCATACATGACTGCTAATTGCCCTTTTCCCTTTTCCCTTTTCCTTTAATGATGAATACCACAAAAGTGGTGATATTTCTTATTTTACATTTGAGAAGCGGTAACTGGTTATTTTTGCTCACAACATCTACCAAGGTCATTGTCATGCACCAGAACTAAATATGGTAACTTTTTATGTTTCTTGTACTCTTTTTGCATTGTTTTGTAACATATGGACTTAGGGGCTGTTACTTTGTAGTTTGTGAACTTCTGCTTGTATATGCATGTCATAGGTGGCCTAATTGCATCATTATATTGTTTGCGAATGAAGTTACCTGCCCTGTTTACTCTGGAATGCATCATTAGCTGTCTGCTCTTTCCTGCCTAGTGTGGGTCCTCTGTAACCAAAAAAATCTGTAGAATGGGAAGAGTCATTGGCCACTATGGTAAGATCATTAGGAAGGGTAAGTAGGAAATGCCTGAATGATTTTCAGACTGATATGTATGGTGTCTGATAGAGCTTTGAATCAGATATGCTCAGAATCTGTTTTTTTTTTTTTTTTTTTTTTTTTTTTGTGCGTGTCTTTTTTTTTTTTTTTTTTTTTGCTTTTTACCCTTTGTTTCAGGTTGAGAAGTTTTTAGAGATTTTAGGGATAATGCCGGTTGATGCTTCCGCTGTTTTAGTATTTCCAAAACAGCTAAAAGAGATGGGTAAAGTAATCATCAGTCTTAATTTCCAACTTGTATTGCTGTGTCTGCATAAGATTTGTGTATTTCCATGTTTGCACCTAACATGAAGCTTGTAGTTGGCTGTAAAATATAGATCATGAATAGAGTGATAGGACAATCATGAACCTGAATGGAGTATTAGAATGCAAAGATCCACTTGCCTCTTGAGACATAGGAGTTGTCCTGCTTCCATATCACTGCATACACGCGGCATACACCAACGAGAATGGAACAGTTTATTCAGGAAAAGAACTAAATATTCGTTGCACTTGAATTCCCTAGAATAATGATAATTTTGTTGAATTTCAGGTTTTTTTTTTTTTTTTTTTTTTTTTTTTTTTTTTTTTTTTTGGAAAATTGGCACATTTTCTTCTATAGATTGCAAAATTTTATCTTCTTGAGTTGCAATTTTGGGAGTAAAATGAAAAATTGCAATGATCAATGGACGGATGCAGAGGATCTCCATGAATGCATTTAATGCATGGAACCATTGGAAAGCATGAATCAATGCTAATTATACACTCAAGATTCATGATTAATGCACGGTAATCTCACCTGTAACTTTCTTTATTTATCAATTTCAGAGCTTCTGTGTATGCAGATTGCAATCAGATTCGTAGGTAAGGCTATTCAAATGCCTCTCATATGTGAAGATAGAATGCTAGAGAGATGATTAGTTGTGTGCATTTATGTAAAGTTGCATTTGGATTCACTCCTTAATTCAATTGCAACTATTAGTTTAATAGAGTGGGATTTAAAATAGTTTCAGTCATGTAACTTTCAAGTTGGACCTCAAAGGAATGTAGTTGCAATTTGAGGGATAATTCCTCACTATCGACACTAGGAAATGCCATTGTAATTTAGTCATTTCCTCTTGATTGAATTAAATGTTTGCAATTGAATTCATTTGCGCATTCAATTATGCCCCTAATGTTATCAATTCCAACATGTATGGAGATTTGCACCATTGATATCTCAAGTCTCCATGTCAATTTGACAAAAATCAGTGTTTGGATGATCCAACAGCCCCAATCTTTATTGGGTTTTCCAATTGAATGTAGACAAGAGCTCATTTTTTACACAAACTTTTGTTAATCTTCCATGTATATGTCACGAATGGGTTTCTAGTTTCTTTGACTTGTGGACTGAAAAGGCCTAGTTATATCATATATGTCCTGGGGGGGGGGGGGAGTGAAACTTTAACAGCGGAATTTCAATGAATAAAGGAATGATAACACTTTAAACAAATCACAGTACGGAAATGTAAAGCAACCTCAAATACTAGAATAGAGAGGAAGATACCAATGTTGTTCTAAGGACAACCTTGCACCATAAAAACCAAGGGTTTATGGCAAGACAACCTTACTAGAACAATTTGAATATCAAAAACTCAAACTGAAAGGAAATAGCAAGAAATGAAATTCTAAACTATTACAACATTCCCCACAATGCTTGAAATGTAAATATTACAACATTCACACCTACACATACATCGCACAAACTTGAATGATAAAAGATATAGAAATTAAACAAACATTCAAACCACAAGACAGAATTATAGTGGTTGTGTGTACACCAACTGTTAAACAACAACCACACAGCTTGCTACTCCACTCCTAATATCCCCACACAGGGGATATCAGCGTTCACTATGAAAATAGGTTTCTCAGGTTCACCTAAAACCTTCACAATTGTGTCTTTTAAATGGGCTTACACAATTCAAAAACCCCACTTTCTGAGTTTTCTGGCTCTCCTCAGGTAACCAACACAATGAGATTTTTCTTACTTAATTTCAAAAGAAACCAAAATAAAGGAAATTTACACAAATGTAAAATACCTGGATTTCTCCTTTTATAACAGCCCGGAAGAACCAAATCAGAGTAGAAGTTCGAATATAGAAGTTCAATTGTCCAATACTCACTTTGAAATGGTTTTAGATTTTAGATTGATTTTAAATTAAACCAGTTGGGTTAGATCTATTTGATTTTGATTCCAAGAAGAAGGAAATACAACAATTCCTCTTTTCAAATCAGATTGGAATATAGAAACAAAAATCAAATTGACAAAGCTAACAAAAGAGAATATTAAATATGCACAACGTAGCTTAAAAGTAACACAAACTTATCTCAGAGTAATGTCTTGATTTTTCTTGAATTGAATATGAAACTCTGAAATTCGTGTTCTATTTATAGATGTAGAAACCGCGTCTACGACTGGTCGTGTGGCCACCATGACTGGTCGAAGGATGAACTGTATTTTGAAATTTTAAGTGCGATCGGATAAAATCGTTCCACGACTGGTCGTAGGGTATCCACGACTGGTCGTGAGGCCTCCACGACCAGACTGGTCGTGAGGAACCAGGAATGGTTGCTGGATTTTGAGTCGTAGCTGCAGGATTGGTCGTGAATGAGTCGTCACTGTTCTTATGGTCGGTCGAGCAAACTCCAGGACTGGTCGAAGCTCAACCAAAAACTTTCAAAAATTTGCAACAACTTAGGACTGGTCTTGGAATTTTTTGGACTGGTCGAGCCAGTTCTAGGACCAGTCGAATAGAGTCCAGGACTAGTCTTAGAACAGACCAAACACTTATAAAAAGAATCAATTTGAATTATGTATACAAAATGACCTACCCTAAGGGCAATCATACCTCGAAAGTGATGTATGAACAATGTGACTTCATTTCTTCAGATGATGGTTGACCTTTGAAGATTATGAAGCTTGAGATCTCTACAAGATGTAGCTTGAACTTGAGATCTTCAAAAGCTTGGATTTGTCGTTCTTGAGTTGTACTTTATCTTGAGTTGAACATTATTTCGAGCTATACTTGAGTCTTGAACAAGCATTTGTCTTCTGATGTAGCTCTTGAAATATTCTGAACATTGAAGCTTATAGAAGTGGACGAAGAATTTGAGCTTGCATTTCTTGAAGTAGATCACCGTTCTTAACTTGTAGCATTGATGCAGTGTCTTGAACATACAAATCAACATGATATACAAGAAGTAGATTGTATTTTTGGCACCACAAAATTTGACTACCAAAGGAGTAGGAAACCATAGCACTTACAATCTCCCCCTTTGTCAAATTTGTGATAAAACACACTTAATAAAAATATGATCAATATGAACACAAAGAATCATGCACCAGTTATACAAGAAAACCAGTTACAGCTTGATTAAAGAATTATGCACCAGTTGTCATTAACTAGCACAGATTCCTCATTACTTAGCACACATAGATCCATAAAAAATATGCTATGCTACTCCCCCACAATCCATATACATTCCATATTTATCAATCAAAAATTTTCTCCCCCTTTTTGTCACAATATGACAAAGGAAGAAAGGAATAAATAGAAGTGAAAGACCAATAAGAGAGTAATAAAGGAGTTAAAAAGATATATTAGCAAATGAAATATCACTGTGTCCTGGATGGAGAGGAAACTGAATGATGAAATGACATATTAAAGAAGGCAGGCAGACTTTAGTACCAATGATGATAGAATGCAAAACCCAAACCATAAAGGAAGTCAGTTCTATTTTGTTACCAGAACGCGGATACAGATTTGAAGTAAAAATTCTGTGGAGAACCTTGTATCTAGGTAACAAATACTTTGAGGGGAGCGCATTCCCTGTATGAGTCCATTGAACATCTATATTGCATAAATCTCTAGTTAACATACGTTTTTCTGTTTCCGACAATTTTTCAACTAGAGTCTGGATAGGAATACTCTCATTATTAACAAGTATGTCCATTAGAGCCAAAATCAGATGACGGTCTACATCAAATGGACCTTCTCTAGTTGCTATATTAAATGTTAAATTCTCAGTCGAAAATTCAGAAATGCATGCAATCATGGCCTGAGCAATAGATTGGTATGCAGGCCCACCCCAATGTAGGATGTTATCCCAGCCTACAAATTGGAGAAGTAGAAGGATACCAAAATGAGTAATGTAATCAATAAACACAGTTCTTTCAACAATAACGTTTCGCAATCGCAAATCCCGTACATGTGAGGGATCATCTTCGGGTGACTGAAGATGACGCTTAGTGATAGTTGAAGGACGAGAGGAAGAAAGACCACGGGAAGTTTTCTTTTTCCCTCTAGAACTATTTGCAATAGGAAAATCAAAGAACCAAGAAGATGCAAAGATTATAGACTGGGGTTTGCTAAGATCAGATTTTTCAAAAGAAAACCCCAAAATTGCAATGAATCACAAAATAAATTACTCCAAGAGTGAAAATGAAGTAATATTGACTAGAATCTACATGAAAAACACAAATGATGTACTAACTTTGAGGAATCAAACAGTCGGGTACGACTAGTCTTGCTTTGGCCCGTTGGAGAAGAAATAGGAAATGAGGAAGATGAGTTTTTTCCCAAATTTTAAGAGATTCAGCGCGCTACATGACTGGTCGAGGACCGTTCTCGACCGGTCGTACCACAACTGGTCGAGCACATCCTCGACTGGTCGTGCAAAAGCAAAAGCAAAAACATGCATTTTTCATAAAAATTTGAAATTTAAACAAATAAATTATCAAATATATATATACTATGATACACACATGCATGAATAATCAATTTAAAATGCACATACCAAGATCAAATTTTAATTTATTAAACCTGCTTTTGTCGAGCGGTTTAGTGAAAATGTCAGCAAGTTGAGTCTCGATCGGAATGTATTCCAATGAAATTATTTTTTCTTCCACTAATTCACGAATGTAATGAAATCTAATGTCAATGTGCTTGGTACGAGAATGCTGAATTGGATTTTTAGAAATATTTATTGCATTGAAATTATCACAATATAAAACCATTGAATCTTGTGCAATTCCATAATCGCTTAATAAACGTTTCATCCAAACAAGCTGAGTACATGTATTTTCAGCTGCGATATATTCAGCCTCAGCAGTAGAAAGCGATATAGAACTTTGCTTCTTACTAAACCAAGAAACCAAACAATTTCCAATATAGAAACAACAACCACTAGTTGACTTTCTATCATCGATATTACTAGCCCAATCAGCATCTGAGTACCCCGCCAATTGAACACTAGTATCATATGGATACCAGAGACCCAAATTAGCAGAACTTGCGACATATCGCATAATCTGCTTAACAGCAGTTAGATGAGACTCTTTAGGGTCAGATTGATATCTAGTGCAAATACCAACACTAAAAGCAATATCAGGTCTACTAGCAGTTAAATAAAGCAAACTACCAATCATACTGTGAATTTGTGATATATTTTAGGATCTACATTTTTACCTGTAGAGTCTTTTGAGAGTCTTAATGTTGTACTCATAGGAGTATCAAAATTTTTACTATTCTCAAATCCGAACTTTTTAATTAAGTTCAAAGCATATTTGGTTTGAGAAATGAAAATACAATCAGGTTGTTTTACTTGCAACCCTAGGAAATAATTCAATTCCCCAATCATGCTCATTTCGAACTTAGATTTCATTAAATCTGCAAACTCAACAGTCATGTTAGTACAGGTAGATCCATAAATAATATCATCAACATAGATTTGTACCATTAAGATATGATCGTTATGTTTCTTAACAAAAAGAGTCTTATCAACACTTTCCATTAGAAAATTATGACTTAGTAAAAACTTAGTCAATTTTTCGTACCATGCCTTGGGAACTTGTTTCAAACCGTAGAGAGCCTTTTTTAGGCGATAGACATGATCAGCATTCTTAGGGTCTTCATAACCCGTTGGTTGTTCAACATAAACTTCTTCATGCAGATCGCCATTTAAGAAGGCACTATTTACATCGATTTGATAAATTTTGAATTTTCTAAAACACGCAATGGATATGAATAGTCTGATTGATTCAAGACGAGCTACTGGGGCAAAGGTTTCATCATAGTCGATGCCTTCGATTTGAGTGTACCCTTGTACAACCAGTCTAGCCTTGTTTCGAATTATATTACCAAGTTCATCAGACTTATTTTTGAAAATCCACTTAGTTCCTATAATGTGTTTATCTTTAGGTCTAGGAACAAGATACCAAACATCATTTCTCACAAATTGGTTAAGTTCTTCTTGCATAACTACTATCCAGTTTTCGTCAGTAAGAGCTTCTTTTACGTTAGCCGGTTCTATTTGGGATGTAAAGCACACGTAATTACATATGTCTTCTAGTTGTCTACGAGTGCGCACACCAGTGAGAGGGTTTCTAAGAATTGGAGTGGTTGGATGGTCTTTGACAGTCCTCAGTTTAGAATTAGTTTGATTTGATGAAGTATCTGGTTTGTCAATTAAAAGAACTTCATCATTATCTGAACTTGTCAATGACCACATTGATGGACTCTTGAATCACATCGATCCTCTTGTTCAGTACTCGATATGCACGACTGTTCAAAGAATACCTTAAAAAGATACCTTCATCACTTTTAGTGTCAAACTTCCCCAGATTTTCACGGTCACGTAAAATATAGCACTTGCTGCCAAAAACTCGAAAGTATTTGACAGTAGGCTTCTTATTAAACCATAGTTCATAAACAGTTTTATTATTTGACTTACTTGTATAAACCCGGTTGATTGTATAGCAGACAATATGTATGGCTTCAGCCCAAAGATTTTTAGGGAGCTTCATACTATTCAACATTATATTAGCCATTTCTTAAAGCACTCTATTTTTTCTTTCAACAATTCCATTTTGTTATGGTGTTTTCAGTGCAGATAATTCATGAGATATTCCCTGATCGCAACAAAATTTCTCAAAACTACTATTTTCGAATTCTGATCCATGATCACTACGGATCTAACTTGAGAACCTTTTTCAATTTGGATCCGTTTGAGAATCCTTTTTACTTCGTCAAGGGTTTCTGATTTATCTCTTAAGAAGGTTACCCAAGTAAATCTGGTATAATTATCCACGATCACTAGTATGTATTTTTTGCCACCTTGACTCTCCGTCCTGGTTGGTCCTACAAGATCCATGTGGAGAAGTTCGAGAGGTTTAGATGTGGCATTAGAGTTCACCTTTTTGTGGCATTAGAGTTTACCAATCTGGCATTCGTCACATATTGTCTACTTTTTGGAGTTTAGGTAGACCTCTTATTAGTTCTCTTTTGCTCAATCTATATAGATTGCGGTAGTGTACATGTCCAAGGCGTTTATGCCATAACTTAGTTTCATCAGTATGGACCATGTAACACAGTTGATTGGATGAGCTAGAATCACTTACGATGTAGCAATTTTCAGAAGTTCTACGACCAGTTAATATTACCGAACCATTTTTGTTTAATATTTCACACCCTAGGTTAGAAAATTTAACACTATGATTTTTAACGCATATTTGAGAAATGTTTAACAAGTTATGTTTTAAACTTTCAACGTACATAACATTCTCAAATAAAGGGAGGTTAGAAAGTTGAACTGTACCTTGGCTAATAATCCTGCAGTTGCTACCATCACCAAATGTGACTGACCCATCAATCATGTCTTTAAGAGTAGTGAACAGACCTTTGTCACCAATCATGTGCCCGGAGCATCCACTGTCTAGGTACCACTTTGAATGGCTTGAAGCTTTGAAAGCCGTGTGAGTAACCAAACAACCTTAGGAACCCATTTCATAACTGTTTTAGGTTTAGGAGTATAGTTGGTCTTCTTATGTTTGTAGCTGTTGTAAGAATGACCCACTGAGTTAGATTTTAAGAGCTCCTTAAGTAGATCAACTATTTTCTCAGCTAAAGGATTTCGGTTCTGATTTTTATAGTTGATATGGTTACTTTTAGTTTTGAAAGATTGAAAAATTTTCACATTTTTAGAAAACTTTTTATTAGAACTTTTCTCTTTTGAGTTTGAGGACTCTCCTTTTACAAACTTAGGAGAGGTATTCTTCTGTTTAGAAGGAACATTTTTATCGTAGCCCAAACTAGATCGGTCGCCACATTTTCTTGATCCAGATAAAAGTTTTTCTAATTTTAGATTACCTTGGGCATTTCTCCATGTATCCTTTAAACTCAAAAAGTGAAGAGATTTCAAGTTTAAGTTTTTCATTTTTAGATTTCAGATTTTCAATCAAGGAAGTTTTGAATTCTAAATCGCATTTGCATTTTTCAAAACAATCTGAAATATGAGATTTTTCTAAAATAAGAGTTTCAAAATTTTCTTTAAGCTTTGAAAACTTTTCTTTCTGAAGTTTAAGTTTAACAACAATTTTACAACTTTCCTTGTATAGGGCATTATAAGCATCTTAAAGATCTTCATTTTCATGATCACTATTCAGATTTTCTTCACTAGTAAGAATCATCATGATCTGAAAAAGTGAACTTGGCTAGAGTCATAAGAGCTTTGACTTCATTGCCCGACTCGGTTTCAGAATCTTTTGATTCAGAAGAGGCTTCAGTGCCAGAAGATTCATCCCAAGTAGCCAACATTCCATTCCTTTTAGGTTTGTCCTTTTTAGGACATTTGTTTGCTAAATGCCCATGTTCTTGGCAGTTGTAACATTGACAATCTTTTAAAGATTTCCAAGTTTTAGATTTAGATTTAGATATTTTCTTATCATTTGATTTTTGAAAGTCAACCTTCTTTTTACTTTTGGAAATCTTGTAAAACTTTTTCGCTAAGAGAGCCATATCATCTTTAGAATTATCAAAATTAAAATTTTCTTGAGAAATACATTTAGAAGACTTAAGGGCAATAGATTTATCTTTAGGGGCTTTAAAATTTAACTCATATGTTTGTAAAGACCCAACTAATTCTTCTACCCTCATATTGTCTGTATCACGAAGTTCCTGGATCGTAGTTACCTTTGAGTTGAACCCGTTCAGGTGGTGAGCGTAATATCTTTGCACACGCTTTACTTTCTGGGATTTTATCGCCAAGACCCCACATAGAGTTCACAATGTCATTCAGTCTTAGTATAGAAGTCCATGAACATTTCATTTTCTTCCATATGTATTTCCTCAAATTTAGTTGTGAGGATTTGAACTTTAGACTTTTTGACAATTGATGTACCCTCGTGTGTCATTTCTAAAATATCCCAAGCTTGCTTTGCAGTATCACAAGATATAATTCTTTTGAACTCATCTGGTGATAGTGTGCAAGTGATTGCATTTAGTGCTTTTGCATTGACACTACTCTCACTTTTCTGAAGTGTGGTCCAAGAAAAATAAGGTGAGACGTTCATTGATTTTGATCCATCGATACCAGTCACTTCTGTGGTAGGAGGGATCCATTTAGTCACTGTGGCTTGCCACACGCTCTCATCCATGGATTTAAGGAAAATCCTCATCCCGACTTTCCAATAGGCATAATTGGAGCCATCAAATGGTGGAGGCCTAGTGACCGAAAAGCTATCAAAATTTGACATCTTATAAATAGCTTAGATCGATTAGCTCAGGAAATAAATCCAAAAATATAGCAATTAGAATGAGTTATTAGGCTCTGATACCACTTGAAAAGGCCTAGTTATATGTCCTAGACCGGGGGGGGGGGGGGATTGGACTATGCCAAATTTAAAACTTTAACAGCGAAATTTCAATGAATAAAGGAATGATAGCACTTTAAACAAATCACAGTACGGAAATGTAAAGCAACCTCAAATACTAAAATAGAGAGGATGATACCAATGTTGTTCTAAGGACAACCTTGCACCATAAAAACAAGGGTTTATGGCAGGACAACCTTACTAGAACAATTTGAATATCAAAAACTCAAACTAAAAGGAAATAGCAAGAAATGAAATTCTAAACTATTACAACATTTCCCACAATGCTTGAAATGTAAATATTACAACATTCACATCCACACATATATCGCACAAACTTGAATGATAAAAGATATAGAAATTAAACAAACATTCAAACCACAAGACACAGAATTATAGTGGTTCGCTTGTGTGTACACTAACTGTTAAACAACAGCCACACAGCTTGCTACTCCACTCCTAATATCCTCACACGGGATATCAGCATTCACTATGAAAATAAGTTTCTTAGGTTCACCTAAAACCTTTACAATTGTGTCTTTCAAATGGGCTTACACAATTCAAAAGCCCCACTTTCTGAGTTTTCTCGCTCTCCTCAGATAACCAACACAATGAGATTTTTCTGGCTCAATCTCAAAAGAAACTAAAATAAAGGAAATTTACACAAATGTAAAATACCTGGATTTCTCTTTTTGTAACTGCCCAGAAAAATCAAATCGGAGTAGAAGTTCGAATATAGAAGTTCAATTGTCCAATACTCACTTTGAAATGATTCTAGATTCTAAATTGATTTTAAATTAAACCAGTTGGGCTAGGTCTATTTAATTTTGATTCTAAGAAGAAGGAAATACAGCAATTTCTCTTTTCAAATCAGATTGGAATATAGAAATAAAATCAAATTAACAAAGCTAACAAAAGAAAATATTAAATATGCACAACGTAGCTTAAAAATAACACAAACTTATCTCAGAGCAATGCCTTGATTTTTCTTGAATTGAATATGAAACTCTGAAATTCGTGTTCTATTTATAGATGCAGAAGCCGCGTCTACGACTGGTTGTGTGGCCACCACGACTGGTCGACGGATGAACTGCATTTTGAAATTTTAAGCGCGATCGGATAAAACTGTTCCACGACTAGTCGTGACCAACCCACGATGGGTCGTGAGGAACCAGGAATGGTTGCTAGAGTTTGAGTCGTAGCTGCAGGACTGGTTGTGAATGAGTCGGCACTGTTCTTACGACCGGTCGAGCAGACTCCAGGACTGGTCGAAGCTCAACCAAAAACTTCCGAAAATTTGCAACAACTTAGGACTGGTCTTGGAATATTTTTTACTAGTCGAGCTAGTTCTAGGACCAGTCGAACAGAGTCCAGTACTAGTCTTAAAACAGACCAAACACTTATAAAAAGAATCAATTTGAATTATGTATACAAAATGACCTACCCTAAGGTCAATCATACCTCGAAAGTGTATGAACAATGTGACTTCATTTCTTTAGATGATGGTTGACCTTTGAAGATTATGAAGCTTGAGATCTCTACAAGATGTAGCTTGAACTTGAGATCTTCAAAAGCTTGGATTTGTCGTTCTTGAGTTGTACTTCATCCTGAGTTGAACATTATCTCGAGCTGTACTTGAGTCTTGAACAAGCGCTTGTCTTCTAATGTAGCTCTTGAAATATTCTGAACATTGAAGCTTACAGAAGTAGACAAAGAACTTGACTTTGCATTTCTTGAAGTAGATCACCGTTCTTAACTTGTAGCATTGATGCAGTGTCTTGAACATACAAATCAACATGCTATACAAGACATAGATTGTGTTTTTGGTACCACAAAATTTGACAACCAAAGGAGCAGGAAACCATAGCACTTACATGGACTATGGCCCATGATATCAATAGTCTTGATAACCCTAGACATGAATCACATGTACAATGGGGATGTCGTAGTTAGCACTTCATGAAACTCCATGAAGCGTCCGTATTGCAGTAACATCCCTCCAAATCATAAACATCCATTGGAGCAAAGCCACACATCTAGGATAACTCAATCAACTGTTTTGGTTTTCAATACAATTTTGCAGCATGACACTCTCATAGGAAGATGCTTCAGAATATTCAACACATAACTTACCAATCTTTCTTTCTTTCTTTTTTCTTTCTTTCTTCTCATATCGATGTTGATTTGTAAGCATTATTGCACGTAGAAAACAAATTTTAAAACCCCAAATGGCCTTATCAATTTTTAAGTTAGGCAAACGCAGAAAAAAATACACATACTGATGGAGCAGCTAATTCAACAGTGAGGGCTTCAATTTTCTTTGAATAGTCATTTACCTTTGCTTCTGAAATTATGTAGAAATAAACCAAGAAAGAGACCTTCATTACTAAAATTACTTCGTGTGAAAGCCATGCCCTTTTATACACGCCCCATTGTTAGTACACCCCACTGTTAGCCACACCCCCCTTGGGAATCGATACCAAGACCTTAGTGTTGAAACAAGGTTATCTTCACTCAGTCTACCACCTGAACTATGGATCGATGTGTAATCCAAACATGCCCTTAAAGGCATGAGATCTACTTCAACTTCCAAACCCCTCTCGCAGTCTAGCTCCTTGTAGAAACCAATTCTAAGAAAATAATACTTGGGAATCAATCTCTTTTTTTCTTTTTTTTTTTGGTTTCCGGGAAACTGATTAAATACATGAAAACCAATTATCATTTTCAAATCTAGATATAAGTTTTTATAAAAGACAGTTAACAAGTTTTATTTTTATATTAAATATAAATATACTAGCAAAATATATTAGCAGATATATAAATATTTTAAATTCTTCAATTTTATTTTATTCAAATGTATTGTACATTCTCCTGCTTTCTGAATATCTCCCATTGTCTGTGTGTTAATCGAAGAAAGGTAGAGATGAGATCATAGCAGTTGGTATGTTTCATTTTGCAAAGACGCATTTTTATTTTCTTTTTATTTTTTATTTTTTTCATTGTTTTTTACTCTCTGTTTTTTTTTTTGGTATCCTGCTTGTTAGAGGAGCTGGTGGAGACAGCATAGTGCATGTGATTGATCCAGGGTTCAATCCTTGGAAGTGTTACCTTTCCAAAAGAAGAGGAAGAAGAAGAAGAGAAAGTGGGAAACATTTTCTTTCTTAAAGGAGACAGTTTCATCGTTTTGACACTCATATTAGGGATTCTGATATTCATCTAGTTTCCCAAGGATCATCAATTATACAATGTCTGCCTAAAACTAGATGGATAGACTTCAACATTCTAAATTGGAGGCCTTGTCATGTACTCCCTCTTTCCACAATGTTTCCAGATGTAGTTACTAAATCCCTTTCATCAGCTGTGAATGATTATTAAGATTATTTTATTCCCTACTAGCTGATTGGAAATCAGGTCAGGTCAGGTTACAAGTTTTGAGGTTTCAGATGTTAAGATTCTTGTCATGCCGATCAAGGATTCAACCGCAGAAAGAGACTGGTTGGTTGTGGCAGGGCCAATTCAGGAAAGCATTAGCTCCGAGTCTTTGAGCTCAATGGTGTGGATTGGTAGAGGGGCAGTTGGACCATGGTTTCTAAATATTCAGGCAATGGATTTGAGAGCTGCTATTGGCATGAGGAGGGCATTTAGTAAGGGAGATATTCACGTCAGAAGTCTTTCTTTTCTTGCAATTCCTCTCTATTTTATTTTAAGCTATCACTCCTGAGAAGAATCCAACTAGTTGCCTTCAAAATAGCCACAATATATATTTCTTGAAAGTAATTAAATTCCCATAGTTTTAAAAATAATAACACATGAATGAATGAACACACTCACGTGCACACAAAAATCCAAAAAATTATCTTTTTTTGAGGTTACCACTGCCTTGAAGGTGGTTTTTTTTTTTTTTTTTTTGAAGTTATCAAAAACATAACCTTGTCTTTTCAGAATGAATCTTTTTCTTTTCAGACATTCATTCAGAGACCTTTTCTTTCTTTCTTTCTTCTTCTTCTTCTTCTTTTTTTTTTAAAAATAAATAAATAAATAAAAATCTTTTCTCCACTTCTAAGTTAAGCTTATTTTGGTTTTTGGTAGGGCGTAATTGAAGTGTATAGAAGGATTTGCTTTTCGTTCATCAATTGCTTGAAGGTCGTGTAAAATATTCATTTCTTTGGCGAATGATTTTATGCAAGTCTACCTTTCAGGAACGATCCACTCCCAGTTTTTCGTTTCTTTGGTTTTAACTTTTCAATGCCATGATCAATCTAATACAAAATCCATGTTCACCTGCAGTGTTGATGAGCAGGTAGCCAGCCAACCAATGACATACAACCACTAGATTCCATTGCTGAGAAGCAAGCCCAAATCTTCTCTGAAGAATGCAAATTGTTTCCTGCAGATGTCCAAATTTAATCCATATTTCCACTGTAAGCAGTTCTAAACAGAGATGTAGGTTAAGACAAATTCTTCAATGTCTATACAAATTCTAAAATTCTTAAAACAATACTAACATTTCTTATATTTGTTCGTGATATGCAAGAATTCTTTCAAGAAAGTGGTATGAAAAATGTTGAACCTTCGTCTTTTTCTTTTTCTAATTCTTCTATTTGGCCTCTTTGTTGTCGTTTTGTTAGAATTTTGTAAAAGAATTTAAAACTTGAATTTATGGGAGTTTTTCATGATCTTGAAGTTCAGTCACCAAAATTCATGAGATTTATATAACACAACTTTTTTTTTTTTTTTTTAATTTTATATTATATATAATACCGAGGTTCGGTGTCTCCAATCAACTGAGACTATATATATATATATATATATATATATATATATATATATATATATATATATATATATATGGTGATGTGGGATGTCTGTTTGTCATCCATAATACACATGGAACACAGGAAGAAGATTTACTTGATATTCCAGAATAGGTTCTTAAAAAACTATGGAGAAGAAAAAACAAAAGTTCAATGTGGAATGATATTATTTGAGAGTTGCAAGTGGGCCACACATTTCCTTGGTTGATGGATACAATTGTCCATATCTGGGCCATCGAACAATCCCCACTTCAATTGATGTGCTTTTCCATGTTGAATATGGACTGCTGGATGGTGATGTTTAGCTGGACAAATTGTTTTTATTTTAACAGTTTTACAAGGTGAAGCGATGTGGAAGATGGGTTTGAATCACTCCGTGTGTTCATCTTCTCATGCTTTAGATTCTTCGATTTTTCTTTATCTGAATTCGTTTAGATGGGTGGATGGGTTTTAGAAGCCATGAAGTCTTTCTTTGTATTAGCTTAGATGAGTTGATCTATCAGGGCATGTACTAGCAACGGTAAGAGACATAATTATTATAATTTATTTACCTTGAAATAGAAAATAGCTACGGATATTAGCCGTAGCACAGTTCTGAAAACCGTAGTTCCTTCTAACTTTAGCCTATTGCTACGGATCTCGTTGTAGTTTTAGCTACAAATATTGTTCGTACTACAGAATGCATAGCTATGGATTTTAATCCGTAGCCATTGGTTCTATAGCTACGGATTTAATCCATAAACATTGCTTCAAATGAAATGGCTATTGTCTTGCTACGAACTATAACCATAGCTATAGCTTTTATCTGTAGCCTTCGACCCTTTTTTTGGTAGTGCTCTCTTATTTTATGGCTTGGGCATGTGTCCTGGAGTTTCAAAACTCTCATGTGGCTTAGGTATGTGGTTGGTAGTCGAACCACTATACATCTTACACAATAGGCTAAACATTTTATTTCTTATATGGTATATTTTGCTAAACAATATACATGATTTACTTTACTGCAGCAAACATGTTCGACAGAATGCACTTTTTCTTGTTTGTACTACTCTATATAAGTATTTAGAAGTGTACGTAAATTATCCAGTTAAATTTTAAAAAGTCTTATTCATCCCCCTCTAGGACATTAGCCATATATTCAAACTTCGCCCTTAGTGGTAAAACTACAATTTCACCAATTCTACATAAGGATCGATTTTCAAACACAATGGAACCAAATAAACTTTCTTACCTAAAGTGGATGAGCCCTATTGAAATGCATTTAATGGAGATATTCCTGAATCACGAAGGCATCTTCAACTTCCTTAAACTGCATCCTTGAAGATGATATGTCTTTGGCGATGCTGAAGTATGGGTCAAGGGTAGGTGAATCATAACTTGCTAATGATGAGTCTTTATGGATAAGGTTAGGATTCCCAAGGGTAGGCATTCAACACATTTCTAGTATAATAGATTTTCCATTAAAGATAGTCGATAGAGCATTAATGAATACTGGAGTCATTTTTCAATCCGAGATTTGAATGTTCAATGAATGTCTTTAACACAAGGATTGAATGAGGAACTCCATCAGGGAAGAGAGCTTTGAAATTGCGGTTATCGGCCGCAATGCGTTACGTGCGGAAATATAGTGGAATTAGAGAATGAGGTCTAAGTCCTATAGGGGTAGTGATTAGGACTTATTTAAAATTATGTCAATTAAAAACTTAATTGCCTAACTTAAACTAATTAACAATTAAACTAAGTAAGGCAATATAACTTTTAAGGCTTTCAAGCCAATTGATGGTCTAATCACATAGACTATAATGATATGCAAATAAGTAACTAGTCTATATAGATAGTATATATATGTGTGTGTGGGATGTGCGATCTATTCAATCACTAAGCTTTTATCTAATCATGCATGTATAATTAAACATTCAAACACATGCATGATCAAACAAGTGCGCAAATGACAATTACAATGTAATGCCCCATGTCTTCGGGACCTGAGTATATGACCTGTTTCCCAAAAACCCGAGTGTTAACCTATAGAGAGCCAAATTCTCTCTCTCTCTCTCTCTCTCTCTCTCTCTCTCTCTCTCTCTCTCTCTCTCTCTCTCTCTCTCTCTCTCTCTCTATATATATATATATATATATATATATATATATTCGAGAGTTAACAGTTTAGTGTACAATGGACAAGAGGCTGCCCATAATGACTTATACAAACCAATGTCTCTGAACTAACAAATTCAAGAATTAAATAATTTATACAAGAGAGATAGCAAAATGCATATAAATTTGAGCCGCAAGATCGCACAACTCCTCTTGGCAAATACAACCATGCATCTCTGGTGATTGCATTTTGCTCCTCATCAAGTCTGAGCATGCATATCACTTAAACCACATGTGATACATGTACGGTTATATATTTGATGGATGAGAGGCTAGCTCAGTGTGAATTCCCCTCAAGATTACACACCGCTACATTAGATAAGCATAGTTGTAAAAAACATAACACGCCATACAAAACAATACATGATGCAATCTTATTAGATGCATGGATGTATGAGTGCACATCAACTGGGGATACCCATCTAGTTGGCTTTTGGGCAAAACCCATGCAATGTGGTCGGTCACCAGCGAAAGTACATAGTATATGCATAGTGTCAAACTCACCGAAAGTGGGCCGATAGTCGATGGTCCGAGAGCTAGCGAAATGATACCCCAACTAAATCATATTAGGCACGTGCTAAAGCATTCAGAATTAGCCACCCGTCATCGCCCGTATGCTATGAATGCATGATTAACTCATCTATTATTATTCAATTTACAACCAGGCAATTTGAGAAAGCTCAAGGGTCACTACGGCGGGTTCATGACCCAGTGTAGGCCGATAGCTCAGGCATAGGTCTCATATCACCATCCTCGGCTCATGAGGCTACCACCTTAGGATGTTTAATGGAACCCCATCGACTAATGGTCAATCATAATTCAGTATAGAGGGCTTGCCATCGCATGGTTGTACAAAATAAAACATCGAACCCATATAGAGAAAATACTAAAACAAAGCCACATAGGGCGAATATCAAAACTGAGCCACATAGGGCAAATATCAAAACTATGCAATAAAAGAACATCCTTAAAAACCACTTAAACACAACAACCCTTAGATGGCAGGCCCACATCAATATTCAATTTAAACCACCAATCAATAACCACTAAGTCGAAGGTTCATTACAATCACAATCAATCGAGATACATCCTAAGTATAGGTGTACATTTATAAGTGGGGGTTTTTCCACTGATGTACTAGTTTAAATTCCAGAAACAATCCACAAGAAATCCACGAGTATAAGAAAGTATGTAGGATAAATATTAAGTATGTAATCTAGCAATTCAATTCTAACAATTAACACATGTTTAATGATAAGATAAAGATATCAATTATCAGTCGAAATTTAAATAAAAACTATCACTTAAGCTAATGAGAAAATGAAAAGCTCAAAGGGAAGAAATCATCACCTTATGTTTGAACCGCCCATACCTTTGTTAAGAAATGTGTGTTCCCTTAGAACCAAGTCCTACCATAAATCGTAAAGTTGTACACTTAGATCCAAGCTTTACACACTATTTAGGGTTAAGGTCTTAACCTAAGGTCTAGATCACTTAGATTCAGGGATTCATGCTTAGAGTTTATATCTAGGTTTAGATTTTTTTAAAAAATTATTATTCAATCTCTAATGGGTGTAATAACAATATTAATAACGTTATTAAAAATAGCAATCCACTAATAGCTAATGATGTATAGTCGATCGTAATGATAATAACACTAATAATTTCAAAACGACCATAATTATTAACAATATACTTAATATTAGCTAACGTGACACTAATAACCATTGTGATGAAAATAAATGGTGTTCTCTAACAACAATGATATTATTTAAGGATAATCAATTAAAACACTAACAATTGATAATGATGATTTTTATATGTAATAGCTAATATTAGTATAGATAATTTACTAATGGCTATTCATATATAATATTAATAATCCTACTAATGATAGTAATGGTAACAATGACAATTGTCATCGAAAGGATTTCAATCTGGAAGGAGGATGTGGACTCACTTTAGCCGACTCAGTAGTCCAACTCGACCTTAGTTCAAACCGTCAATATTATCACTAGGAAGGGAGTGCCCATAGAATTAAATTCTCCCAAGTGGGACTTGATCCGAACCCGAGCCCGATGACTCCAACTAGGCTTAATCCAAACCAGATTGATCCAATCCAATTTAGCCCCATATATACCATACTAAGCTTAGTAGGTGGTAAGTATTGGGGTGTCTTGGGGGGAATTCCAACCTGATTTGAATTTAAATTTGAATCATCATAGTCCAATATCTTTACACATGGGAAATTTAAGATTTCTCATGCCCTTATAATAGAAATAACTCCTAATTAAACACAATCTAGCATTATAATAAGTTGGGTCAACTCACCTACCCAAGTGAGTCACTCAACTCAGTTTTAACCTACTAAGATGCAACTCGGCTGACAACGTGGCTCGGGCGATGAGTCAACCTTCACTACCAAGCTGAAATAGCTGGATTCAGCTGAGTCCACCCGAACTCGACGACCCTGTGAAAATTTATCGAGTTGACTCAGCATCCATTCTGCTGCCACCATCCTCCTCTCTCTCTCTCTCTCTCTCTCTCTCTCTCTCTCTCTCTCTCTAGCAACACCACTAGATTCGACCCAGTCACGACCCGACCAAGTCGGGCAGCGGCTTGGTGTAGCTTGCAGCCGCACTACCCCTACTCTCTTCCTCTATCTTTCTTCTCTCTCTCCTTCCCAGGATGACCTGGACCGAGCCACGCTCATCCCGACTCAAACAGTGTCGACTCGGTCGGCACGAGGTCGGACAACAGCCCTGACCTAATGCGGCGTGGTGCACTCTCCCTCACTCTCTTCTTCCTTCTTTTCTTGCTATTATTTTCCCTCCTCCTTCCTTGTCAAAAACATCCAGAAGTGAGCCCAAGTGTAACCAGGGTCGAACCACGTCCACCCCGTGCAGTAGAACGACAGAGAAGATGTGGGCGCTAATGGCGAAATGAGGCCCAACGGGTTTTCCTCCATTCCATCGTTGGTGGATGGTCTGGTTTAGCTCCAGGGAGAAGAAATCGGTGCTTGGAGAAGATTTGAGTGGTGGTTTTAGGAGAAGAGGAAAACGACCGTTTTCGAGTTGTGGCAAGGGAGTGGGAGAGGGACTCGTTGCTACTCAATGTCCTGATCTTAAATCGAGCCCTAAACTCCCTTAGGGCCCTCGAATGAGACTGGAAAGCTATGATCTAATCTCGCTA
Organism: Magnolia changhungtana; assembly: GCA_030180095.1. Classification (NCBI taxonomy): domain Eukaryota; kingdom Viridiplantae; phylum Streptophyta; class Magnoliopsida; order Magnoliales; family Magnoliaceae; genus Magnolia; species Magnolia changhungtana. Next base: position 2,941,960 of record JASAUF010000101.1, on the reverse strand, counting down.
TCCGATTTTCTAGAAAACAGCCAGCGGAAAGGAGGCCCTAGCACCGGTTTCTTTGTGGAACCCTAATCCACGTGGATGATTTGGATTCGTCCAAGGAGAAGGGCTGTGGTTGGAGGATCTCTCCTCTCACGTGGATTGCCAAGTTGGCAGCAAAGACGGTTTCCATTTTTGGAAACATGGTGTGCTTGTAAGACCTGTTTGCACTAAGGATTGTGTGCATGCGCACGAGTTCCAAGGCACAAGGTTAGGTGGGGTTTGGTCAGAACTTGCATCCGCATTAGATGGAAGGTTTTGATCATCCAAACTGGCCCTAATGGTGGGCCCCATCTCAATCAGATGATCGGTCGTCCATCCATTCAAAACGCACTGAGCGCGGGACTGGAAAAGGAGGAAGAAAATTTCCTTCTTTTGGAAATCCTCGGCCAAACCCAGTTTGACTGGGTTTCTTAGTCCAATGCACCGTGTGTACACATGCACTCTACGCACATTCAATTGGAATAGGGTCCACAGTGGTGTTCAGGTGAAATCCACTCCTTGGTACTCATTGGTGATGGATTGGCAATTGTATTCACCATCTCGATCTCGAAGATATAGTAATGAATGTCCTCTTTTAAATGTTGGATGTCAATGATTGGAATGTTTGGCTCATATATGTCGTAGTCGCTTGGAGTGATAAACTCATATTTATCCAGGATAGAGATTACCTTGTTGTCAAGGATATATTTTACCCATTGATGGAGAGTGGAAGGGACAACTCTGACTTTATGAAGCCATGGCCTTCCCAATAACATGTTGAAGGATGCAAATATATCCAAGACTTAAAAAGTGATAACCGAGATATCTGGACCGATCTGCACTTCGATGTCTACCTCTCCTTCCACTATTTGGTGAGAGTGGTCGAAGGCTCTAATGCTCATGTCACTTGGCCGAAAAGATGTAGGTTCGATTTCGAGGTGGATTGCAGTCTTGAGTGGGGACATATTTAGGCTCGAACCCTTGTCAATGAGGACTAGCAGAACTCGTAGGTTCTCGTATCACAGGACGATGTTGAGAGACCTTTCTTCCTTCGGGAGGAAGCTCATCGTTTATAAAGGTGATGGCTCTAGATGCAAGGAGTTACCCAAACATCATCACAACCATCTTTGGGGGTGTATCCAAGGCAATATGAGCATCGCTTAATGTTTTGGCAATTAGCTCCTGGTGCATTCATGATGTGTATAACAATTCCCATACATATATCTATATTGGGATCGTCTTAAGCCGTGTTGCTACATCATATGTTGTCTTATGTCCTAGTTCTGATAGAGCACCTTTGGAGTTTCCATTATCACAACGTCCGTTAAGGTTCAGGTTCTTCACATTGCCACACTCAGGATAGTGCTAGAGAACTGCCTTATAGCATGGAGGCCCCTTTTTCCTCAATTGTCTATGGTAATTCTAATATTTGTTTAACTTATTCTATTCTCTTTCTCAAGTTATCTTTAATCATATTTAATAGAGTAATTCATACTCTACCTGAGATTTAGATAATTGAATTTACAGCATTAGGGTTTTCTTTTATTCATTAAAAATACATTAAATCCCAATATTCTTTCTGGTTGAACATATATTGCTTCATCAAATTCCAAAAAAGAAGATCGCTACAATTAAGCTTCGGTTATATCTTCGAATCGGCATTTGAAAATAAGTACCCTATATTTACTTTTGTTTCATTTGGTTTTTCCTGAGATAGCCTGGAAATCTTAGTGGGTTGTTTTGTGGTAAGCTCGTGAAAATCACGAAGAGAGGTTTGTTGTGATAGCCCGTGAAAATCACAATAACTATATAAGGTTGTTAAGGTGAACTTGTGAAAACCTTGAAATAGTGAAAGAAAAAATTATGAGGATAGTAATTTTGGGAGTGGAGTAGATGTGGGTTTAAGCACCGAACCACTATAACTCATTGTTCATTGGTTATAATTGTTTATTTCATTATTTGTGAATGATATATTTGAAATTGCGGTTTAGACCCCTGTAGTAGAAGTATGGAATGGTCCAAGAGTCCTAGAGGAGGGTGAATAGGACTTTTCGCCGATTATACCTATTTAAAACTTTATTGCCTAACATAAACTGATTAACAATTTAACTAAGACAATGTAACTCTAAAGGCTTCCAAGCTAATAAAGGGTCCAATCACATAGGCTACTCAAGATATACAAATAAAGTAACTAACCTATAACATTGTGAACTTGTGTGTGGAATGTGCTACCTATCAATCTTAAGCAATCATTCAATCATGAATAAATAATCAATCATTCAAACTTATATGATCATGATTAAATAGATGCGCAAATGACAATTCCAAACACAAGGATGTATAGTGGTTCGGCTATTTGCCTACTCCACTCCCGACAACCGCACTCTATCCTAAAGTGTATCGGATTTCACTATCAACAGTTTTAAATCAGGTTCACCATAAACCTTTATAGTCCTACACAAAGGACTCTTCAATTTATGTTCTACATACGAGCAAAGGTCCTACACTAAGAACCTACGTTTAGGCCACACTGCCATGGTCCCACACTAGGCACATACGTTTAGGCCCACCGGCCAAGGTCCCACACTAGGAACCTACGTTTAGGCCCACCGGCCAAGGTCCCACACTAGGAACCTACATTTAGGCCCACCGGCCAAGGTCCCACACTAGGAACCTATATTTAAGCACGTAGGCCATGGTCTCACACTAGGCACCTAATCGAGTTTGTGGATAGCAAACTCTTAGCCTCAATCCTACACGAGGATAGAGATTAACTTGTGGACTCTTAATAATGACACATACTTGTTAGAGTGAGTTCTCTTTTGTAGCTTGTGTTGGGATGCTTGATCTTCGCTCTTCCGTGCTTGAATCAGCTTTCCGATACTCCCCCGATCACAATGTTGTGATTTTCCTGTTGTATTAGCTTCATGATCAAGTACCTTGCATATGATGTTCGTATAAATGTAACCAAGGTAATGGGTGTTGATTGAATATCCTATCAAAGAGTATAAGTGGATTTCCTAAGAGATTCAACTGATGGATGCACTAGATTATGATTGAGATTAAGGATATACTTATAGGTTTGGTCTCAATACTCTAGTGAAGGCTTGAGATCATGTTCTTCATTAATAAGAGCTTTGAATGCTCATTGAGATAATGAATCACAATGAAAAGAACATGAATCTCATGTGGATAAAGTCTAGGAAGGCTAGGGTAAGCTTGGGTTGCACTAGGGACTCTGAAATACCTTAATCCATACTTTTCATAAAGTTCTGAGTCCTATATTTATAAAGAAAAAGTCTCAACAGATCTTTAACGGCTAGTTTTCGGTTCTACCAAGCGACCATTCGGTGGCACCGAACTTCCGTCGGTAGCACCGAAATATCACTCGGTGGTACCGAATTAGATCCTGAAGCTGTTGGATGAAATTTATTACTTTCGGTGGCATTGAAAATTTGTTCTTCAGTAGGAGTTGGTAGTACCGAATTATCTTTTATATGTTGCTGGACTGTTTTGGGCACTTTCGGTGGCACCGAATATGCTATTCGGTTGCACCTTCTCCAACTGAGTCGGAACAAATTTTCCTATTTGAACTTTTGTCCAACAATTCATTCAGTAACTTTGAACCTACTAAAGCCAACATTAGAATGATGGAAAATATAGACTTAAAATGGCTTGAATAGATGATCTAAGTGGGTTTTCCTATTTGGGGTAGGATCATCTGTAGGCAAGGTCAAGATTGCAGAATCTTCTTTGTACTTTGATCTTGTCGCTTGGGCTTCTACTCCAGTTGCATCGTCAGTCTTCATTTGCCAACGACCCATCTAACTAATTGACACAACTAGTCTGATAAACATGTGTGCACGGTAAGTGCATTAACAATCTACCCCTTTGTCAATTACGTGACAAAAACAACTTAACCTAAGACATCGTCATGGTCCATACCAATGACATACCAAAACAATGAAAGATTAAATATCAAAATTACATATAAACATACCAATTTACAACTCAGGATAATTTGAACATATAACACAATAATGTTGGTCCCCCGTAGCTTCTGCTATGATCAACTTGTAACAAGAAGGAACAAACTCTGCAGAAAACAACAGATTATTTTGGTGGTAGGTTTCTTTTCCCCGTTTTTGTCAGTCACTGACAAAGGATGTGCCAAGAAGCATGCCAATAACATAATAGATGATAAAATTCAGTATAGAGAAGAGAAGACATTCAAGGCACATAATGTTTAGAATAAAATAGAAGGAAAGATATAAACATAATGTGACAGACTTATTTGAAAAATAATATAGCCAGGAAGCAGATAAGTGATATGAGCATTAAAGATATCATCATAAATTCATCACAAATTACTACCCCAAGCTTGGGTAGTACCATTCATCATCCAAAAAGAGAGCAAGCCCGTAAGGGCATGAGGATCCAAAAGAGAGAGAGAGAGAGAGAGAGAGAGAGAGAGAGAGAGAGAGAGAGAGTATTATGAGGTAGCAGCAACATGAATTCCTCTGAGGCATCATCTTGAAGATCCACCCTTATAAGAAGGAATGTGAGTGAAGCTAGTGAGAAGTAGCTCCGTAATGTGCTCCCCAGTGTGTTGAAGAGCGTCAAGACGCAATTCAATCCCAGAGAGCTGATATTTGCACTGTCGAAGGCAAGCTTCTATATTTGATTGTCCATCAAAAAGAAGACGGATCGGATCGTTCGGGCGAAGAAGGCGCCCGATGCCAGTGGCCATTGGAGGGTTTTGAGCTTCTTCGCCGCTCCTGCATTCATGATTCTCCTTAAGTGTAGGTGCAGTCACATTTAGTTGAATTAGAGTTTCCTTGGTAAAGCACACCGTAGGATATACTGTATCATGGGTCGATGGCAAACCAAGGAATTTTGAGAGTTTGCAAATAACACTTGGAAAGGGAAGGCTAGTACAATGAACTCCCTTGACTACTAGGATCAACTATTTCAAGATAAGAGTGGATACGCATACCTCAATTCCTTGAAAGATGTCATACAAGATATTCAGAACAAATAGAGAGATAAAATCTCCCGAAACTTCACATGGGTATGCATTGGTACTTAGAATGTTGTGCAATACTTTCGTGGTTGAGTCCAAATGCAATGAATGGAGATAGTTTCGTTTGTTCCATAGAATTGTTGCACCATCACACAGTAATCGAGTTAATTCACCCCAAACTGCCAGATGATTTAAAGGACGATCAGTTGGGGAAATGTGTGTGGCTCTGAGGTGCAATAATTTCCTCAGCACCAAAGGAGTGATCTTCTTGGTTTTGTTCATAAAGTTGATGCTGATTGATGGAGGATCATCCTGAGTGGCATGACAGGAGTTTAAGAATTGATGAATGAGGTCATATTGGACCTCTCCTCCAAAGTATAATAGATTATCCTACCCAATTGATCCTAAGTAGATATCGATCCCATATGGTTCAACGAGAGGGGATTTGATCCATCTATCAAAGACATTTTTGTTTGACATAGCATTTCGGTAGGATTTGAATAAGGAGAGCAGCAATTGTTAGTTCTTCTAGAGGGGTTTTCTCCTCTTGCTGGAGCCTTGCCTTTGTCTTTAACCATTGTTCTGATGTAATCATGTATTAAAAATATTAAGATAATCAACCAATCGTCAGAGTATTCAAATATTAGACACAAGATAGAAAACTCCATATTTGCAGATATAATGATAAGGGCAAGTGGAGTATTTTAGCAAGAATTGAAACATGCATCTACAACATCAGCAGTAAGCGAAGATAATATTTTTAATAAAAGGTCATACTTTCATGAAGGCAGGATCATAAAGCTGAAGATCATTCAATTATCGATTGAAAGCCATGAGTAACCAATGATTAGTTAAGATAATACGTGTTTTCATAATTAACTTCTCTAAAGCTGAAATTTCTTTGGCACCAAAATGAGGTTTAGACCTCAGATTTACCAATCAAATTATAGATCAGCAAAAAAATGTAATTGATTGATGCATCAATATACCAACAAGAGATATGTTTCCAGATGTAAACTAAAGTATTTTAAAAAATCGCAGTACACACAAAAATGTATATTGATCCTGACACTCAGTTAATCTAGGAAGAACCACCAACAACATCATCTTGTGGGCATGACAAATATGCCGCAATTTGTTCCACCAACTGTTGGAGTGAGTGAAGCTTTTCTTCCATTGACTTTACCATCACACCAAGTCTTGATTGCTCCTCTAAAATTTGCATGAGAGTATTGTTATGAGAAGTAGACGTTGTGTGGGCAAAAGTTGGTGGATGAGTATTTTTCTCAACTGGCCCGGTCCGTCCTCCTTGTCCAGAAATTCTTCTTCTACTGATGTTGGATCAACAAATTCATGCACAAAAGAGAGATTCATTTTCCTGATACTCTACACATTGATTTCTAAGGCTAATAAGGATTCACCTTCAGGCACATTAAACCGACATTGAAGGGCCAACTTGCACAACAAATGTCTGAAAGGTATTCTTGTGGAGTTAGACTCGAACCCTGAAACTATTTGATAGTATATCAGAGTAGGTAGACATAATGGTTCCCCTTTACCAATGTGATATAAGGTCTCCACCATGAATGGTGTGAGCTCAATATGGTTACCGTATCTAGGATAGATGTTGGAAATGCATATTAGATGAAGTATACATTAATCAGGGGACATATTTGTGGCTTGCGATGCATTCCCATGTTGTCAAGGTACATCGTTCCCATTGTACAAGAATTTTGTCTAAACTACCCTTTTTGCTTATGTGGGTAATTCAGTGGGTCGTTTGGAACCCATTGGTATCCCTATAAGAGTTGAAATGCGATATGGAGTAATTTTAACTATACAACCATCGTAATCAACTTCAAAGCCCCTAGATAGTGTGCAATGAAACAAGAATGATTGGACCAAGGTATCGTTTACTGGACCCCCAAAAGATAGAACTGGCAGCCATCCTTGGCGAGAAAGAATTTCCTGAACTTTAAAATTTTCTAGACAGCTCGCATCTACTCTTCTTTCACATACAATCCTTCTCTTCAAAAATTTGGCTGCAATGGGTTTGGAAGAGTTAGGGTTTGAAGACGATGAGGGTCTAGACGATTGGCTAGAAGATCGTCCACGCTTTGGAACACAGAGTTTTTGCCTAGTTCTGTTTGATTCTTCTATGTCATGCTTCATCTTGGATCTGCCTTCTCTAGGCGAAGATGACTTCATTTTGAGGAAATGAAGTGGAATGATAAAGACCTATCAAGAGAGGATAATCCTGAGGCGAATGATCCTAGGTTTTTGAGATGTAAAGAGGAAGCACTAGAAGATACCTTCGATTGTGCAGATTTTGGTTCCCCAGCTCTTCAACAGAACTTGGAAAGAAACAAGAGAAGTGATTGTCTAAATAGAACTGATCAGTGAGGGATTTAAATAACTGGACGCGGTTCAATTTCGGTAGCACTGAAGGTAAGTTTGGTGCACCGAAATATTCCCGAAACACAAAAATTTGCTGTTGTAGATTTTCCTATTATGTATATGAATTTGTTGTGTTCTAAGGTAGAAATCCAAGATATGTGAAAGAGTGAAAATCTTGCATGGAATTTCCAAAATGGCTAGAGGATAAAGAAATCCTCAGATCTAACATTTAGACCAATCATAAGGCTCAATCCTTTGATTTACTTGTGTTCAGATATGAGGCAGAAATTCCTCTAATTTACCAATACTTGTTTATATAAGAGGCATGATCCTCAGATATACCAGTTCAGCTCAAGTGGACCCCTGAGGTCCCTTCTCAAAATTCATGAGGAGATGCTGTGGTTTGAGCCAATAGACTGCACACTTGGCTCTCATCCTTCATTCCAGTATGCTCATCCTCTATTTTGTTCTTCAATTTGGGAATGATTGTAGTCGTAGATGCCATAAGTATTTTTAGTGACCTTTGGTCATCATTATTTTCAGACTCACTATTTTCAGAGTTTGAGTCATCTGTGTCATCCCATGTGGCTGCCATGGCTTTTCCTTTTGATTTCCTTGTCGGACATTCAGTTGATATATGTCTATACTTTTGACAATTATAACATTGGGGTTCTTTGGACTTTCTAAAAAGTTTGCTTATTTGGCGTTTGTTGTCCAGTTATTTCCCCGTAAAGGATTTTTCCACGGTTCTTGTTAAAAACCTTTTAAACCGTTTAGCCAGAAGAGCCACTTCTTCATCATCATCTTCATTTTCAGTTTCTTCTTCCTCCATTATGGTTTTAAAAACTTTAAGAACATTGTGTTTTGACTTTGTGGGTGGTTTGAAATGCAACTCAAATGTTTGTAAATAACCCACAAGGTCTTCAACCTTCATTTCGTCAATGTTCCTACATTCTTCTGTTGTGGTGACTTTGGAGTTAAATCGTTCCGGTAGGGATCTTAGGATTTTCCTACAAATTTTAGGTACCGGAATTTTCTCCCCTAGTCCCCCATAGAGTTACATATGATATTCAACTTTGTGAAAAATTCCATGGATGTCTCATGTTCTTCCATCCTTATATTTTCGAATTGAGATGTCAATAGCTGTAGTTTTGATATTTTTACTGTGTTGGTTCCTTCATGGGTTGTTTGCAATCAATCCTATGTTTCTTTTGAAGTTCCACACATGCAAATTTGATTGAACACATCTTGTGAGACTCCACAGTAAATAACATTCATGGCTTTAGCTTCATATGATTTCATTTCTTTATCATATTGAGTCCATTTCTCTTTTCATTTTGGTTTGGAAATAGTTGTATTGTTTTCTAGTACCACTTGTTCAGTTGGTGGTACATATCCATTTTCAACAAATTTTCAAACTTCATGATCTAAAGCTTGTAGAAAATAAGACATCCTGGACTTCCAATAAGGATAATTTGAACCATCAAACAGAGGAGGTCAGGAGACGGCCAGTCCTTCTCCTTTCATCATTGTTCCAACTTCTTCTTAGTATCTCCCTCTAGGTTGTTAGACCCTTCAAGAGGAACCTCGCTCTGATACCAATTGAAATTGCAGTTTAGACCGCTGTAGTAGAAGTATGGAATGGTCCAAGAGTCTTAGAGGGGGGTGAATAAGACTTTTCGCTGATTATACCAATTTAAAACTTTATTGCCTAACTTAAACTGATTTGCAATTTAAGTAAGGCAATGTAACTTTAAAGGCTTCCAAGCCAATAGAGGGTCCAATCACATAGGATACTCAAGATATACAAATAAAGTAACTAGCCTATGGCATTGTGAACTTATGTGTGGAATGTGCTACCTATCAATCTTAAGCAATCATTCAATCATGCATAAATAATCAAGCATTCAAACTTATATGATCATGATTAAATAGATGCGCAAATGACAATTCCAAACACAAGAATGTATAGTGGTTCAACTATGTGCCTACTCCACTCCCGACAACCGCACTCTATCCTAGAGTGTGCCGAATTTCACTATCAATGGTTTTAAATCAGCTTCACCATAAACCTTTACAACCCTACACAAAGGACTCTTCAATTTATGCTCTACACACGAGCAAAGGTCCTACACTAAGAACTTACGTTTAGGCCCCACAGTCAAGATCCCACACTAGACACATACGTTTAGGCTCACTGACAAGGTCCCACACAAGACACCTACGTTTAGGCCCACCGGCCAAGGTCCCACACTAGGAACTTACGTTTAGGCACACAGGCTAAGGTCCTACACTAGGCACCTAATCGAGTTTGTGGATAGAAAACTCTTAACCTCAATCTTACACGAAGATAGAGACTAACTTGTGGATTCTTAACAATGACACTTACTTATAGGAATGAGTCCTCTTTTATAGCTTGTGTTGGGTTTCTTGATCTTCGCTCTCCTGTGCTTGAATCAGCTTCTCGATACTCTCCCGATCACGATGCTGTAATTTTCCTATTGTTTCAGCTTCACGATCAAGTACCTTACATATGATGTTCCTATCAAAGAGTATAAGTGGATTTCCTAAGAGATTCAACTGATGGATGCAGTTGAGTATGATTGAGACTAAGGATATACCTATAGGTTTGGTCTCAATACTTTAGTGAAGGCTTAGGATCATGTTCTTCATTAATAAGAGCTTTGAATGCTCATTGAGATGATGAATCATAATGAAAAGAACATGAATCTCATGTGAATAGAGTCTAGGAAGGCTAGGGTAAGCTTGGGTTGCACTAGGGACTCTAAAATGCCTTAATCCATAACTTTTCATAAAGTTTTGAGTCCTATATTTATAAAGAAAAAGTCCCAACAGATCTTTAACGGCTAGTTTTCGGTTCCACCGAGTGACCATTCGATAGCACCGAACTTCAGTTGGTGGCACCTAAATATCACTCGGTGGTACCGAATTAGATCCTTAAGCTGCTGGATGAAATTTATTACTTTCGGTGGCACCGAAAATTTGTTCTTTGGTAGGAGTCGGTGGGCCTAAAAATCCAGTCGGTGGTACCGAATTATCTTTGATATGTTGTTGAACTGTTTTGGGCACTTTCGGTGGCACAGAATGTGTCTTCGATAGTATTGAATGACGCTTCGATGGTATCGAAGGTGCTATTCGGTGACATCTTCTCCAACTGAGTTTGAACAAATTTTCCTGTTTGAACTTTTGTCCAGCAATTCATTCAGCAACTTTGAACCTATTAAAGCCAACATTAAAATGATAGAAAATATAGACTTAAAATGGCTTGAATAGATGATCTAAGTGGGTTTTTCTATTTGGGTTAGGATCATCTATAGGCAAGGTCAAGATTGTAGAAGCTTCTTTGTACTTTGATCTTGTAGCTTGAGCTTCTGTTCCGGTTGCATCGTCGGTTTTCATTTGTCAAGGACCCATCCGACTAGTTGACACAATTAGTCACGTGATTGACAAACATGTGTGCACGGTGAGTGCACTAACAATATTTATTTTAGGTGAAGGTTGTCCTATGACTTATTTGGAATCAAGGTTTCAATACTTTAAGCGATTGAGATTATTTGTTTATTTATTCCATATTATCTCGAAGTATTTGGTATTATCCTATTCACCCCCAACTCCCTTTAAATTTTAAAAAAATGTACATATTTCAGTGCCACTGAAGAAATATATATATATATATATATATATATAGCTCGTCTTTCAATACTAAAGCCAAGGAAGTGAGGGCACCGCTGCACTTGCACGGCGGGGAGGCATTCACACCTCTAAATGTCCAGTCATCCACTTAATCATTTTTTGAGCTTTAAATCATTATTTTAATTGTCATTTTCATCTTAGCTCTTCAAATTACTTCGCATAGAAATATGTACATAATTAGATAAACTTAGCACATCTATGCATATATAACCAATGTACAATTGAGAGTAAATATATATGCAATATTTCACATTCAACAAAGACCTCCAAGGTTAGAGGATTGGTATCAACATCAAAATTTTCTACTGGTATAATTGTTAATACAAAGATGATATTAACTATTCAAGTTTATATTTATTTATGTTATAATCATTAATGGGAGGTCTTAGAGAATGAATTTTTTATCTATGATTTGGAAAAGAAAAAGTTTTATTTCGTATTAATCTCCCATAGAAACTCATTAAGGTTTAGTTTTGTCCAAACCGTTAAATTTTGATAGAATATTGTATACATATTCGATTATTAAAGTAATAAGGTTTCTAAGCCACACACATGTAGGAGACACCATCAGCACACCACACGTGTCTAAACACATGTGTGTGATATTTGATCCCTTCATTTGGGTGGGTCTGACTCTGTTAATGCTCTTATTTTATCCAATCCAACTAAAAAGATTGGTTGAAACATGGCAGGAGCTTGAAACTGATGAGATCGAGATTTGTGTCTTTAAGATTGAGACTTTAGCTAAAAAGAACCTAGACCTATCAAGACCCGGAACCCGGTTAGCCCAAGTACCAAAGTTCTAAAACTAGGCGACCCGATATGAAACTAGTTGAGTCAACTCAACTGGATGAGATTTCGAGCGGAGTCACAATGAAAATCATCTATAGACTTGACTCAATCTCAACTTCGTGTGACTCATTGAGTCGAGTCAATGACCCGACTACATCGACTGTACTTAACAGTATTCAAACCGAATTAATTAATTGTAAGGGGTTTTTTGTTTTTGGTAAAATGAAAAACAAAGAGTTTTTACTCCAGGACCCTATAGAAAGCGAGCAACATCTGTAAGACGCAAGCTAAGCAATGTAATTTTTTTTTTTTTTTTTTTTTGAGATATTTTCTTTTTTGGATGGAGCGAAATTAAAGTTAGTCCAACAAGAGTAGGACCATAATTAATAGTCTATCCTTTAAACAACTTGCAATCTATCATGTTATCATGTTTGTGTGACGTCCAACCCTTCTAATAGGTTGTCCCCACCATAGGTATGGCAAAAATCAACCTTCCGATCATTATGTGGATTATATACCATTAAAAAATAATGTTTGGCCATTAATAAACAACAAGATACAATTGTGGTCATCTTGCAAGTAGATGTGAATATTTTTTAACTATTAATTTCTTACATTGGTCCAATCCAGCACACGGGTTGGATGGAAGCGGATTGGCTGGTGTATCCCACATCAACAGCCTAGCTGGTGTGTTGACCTCACCAAGTTCTGTAAGGTACACCATAAGGTACATGTTATTGTAAGAACTCTATGGGGTGGGCCGTACTGATCAACGGCCTAGATTGTCCTACAGGTGGACTATGTGATTGAGTGAACAGTGGGCCCCACTTCAGGTGATTCGCTGCGCAGCAATGCGTATTAGGGGTGGAATGCTATAGCCTTACGCAAGGCTATTTGAGTTGAACTAGGACACAGAGATGTGGAGCGTGGGAGAAAGAGTTGTGATGGGTTTCAAACTCTCTCTCCACAGACTCTATATAAGAGACTGCTGGGTCTTCGATCCTACACAACGACAAAATCCGAATTCCCATCTATTGTTCTGAATAAGGGTGTGAAGGAAAGGAAGACTACAACATTGGTATTCTGGTATTCTTATCTGGTATACATGGCGTCTCAGTTAGGTAAGCCATCCAAACCTTTGATCCCCATGTCTTGTGCATAGCCGATCTCTGGGATTTCCGCATCCAGAAAAATCTTACAGTTGGTATCAGAGACATTGTGCAGAGGCATGGATGATCAGATTCATCCATTAGATACCCAAATTCATAATCAGATTTTTGAATTCCCAAATTTGGCAAATTGGGATTTTGAATTTTGAATTTAATTAGGGATTTTCGAATCCCTGAATTCAGAAATTGAGAAAATTAGGGTTTTTAAATTTAAATCCCCAAAATTGAGAAAATTAGGGTTTTTCAGATTTGAATCCCCAAAAATTGAGAAAATTAGAATTTACAGATTCGAATTCCCTTAATCCACTTAGGGATTTTTTTTGAATTTCGATCCCGAAATCCGTCAATTAGGGATTTCGAATCCCAAATCCAAATTAGGGATTTCAGACCTACAACCCTAAATCCAGTTTCAATTAGGGATTTTCGAAACCCCAAAATCAGATAAGGGATTTCGAATATCAGAATCGGAAATAGGGTTTTAATACCCAAATAAGAGCATCATCAGGGTGTACGCACCTTTCCGGTTATCCTACAGTCGATCCATTCGATCTCGATTCATCTCAGCTAGATCAGTGATCGATCTGGCATCTAGGGCTGGGATGATTCGTGTGCAGACCATCATGAAGGATGAGACTCGATTCATCGAGTTCGTCTTCGTCAATAGATGGAGTTTCACCTCCATTATCGTCGCATGGCTGTTGGTTCTCATCGATAGTCGATGGCTACTTCTCCTTAGGACGTTAGGCGGACAAAGAAGCTATCTTTCCCTCTCGTGGACTGTTGGAGAAGTAATGAGGGAGAATCATCTCGAATTTGGGAGAGGGGCGACTGCATGCTGACAGCCCTATTGAGTTGAATGGAAGAACTTCTCCCTTTCTTTCTAACAATCGGGTTAGTGGACCCGATTTCTGTACATTCAGGTCCGACCGCTAGACCCGCGAATGGGATCCAATGCATATCTTGTTTGGGCCCACTACACTTGAATTTTCTTTGTGGGCCTGATACTTGCACTGGGCCCATTACTGATTAGACCCATTTTCTCCTATTACCACTAGTGGCCCTCTTAAGCAGATCGTATGCATGGATGTTAGTTAGATCCATCTTTTGGACCATATGGCTAGCATTCAATTTGATTCATATGTAAGCACACATCTGATGCATATGTTCACATCTGACCCATTTAAGCCCTTGTGGTTGACCAGATGTAGTTCCTATTCTAGGCCCATACAATTTTAATTAAACCCTGTAGAGGATGTTGAATGCCCATTAAGTGTTTAGTCCTCCCCTTTGGGCCAAATCTGGGATCCGTTTCTTAGATTTGAGTTGTCTGTATAGTTTATAATGAGCGAATAATCTAGGCCACTCACTAGATGGATGATAAAGAATATGGAATTTCATCATATGGATCTTAAGTATTAGATCTGATCTATCCATCTTACAGATACTAATGTAAGGATATAACTATCCACCTGAATCGTTCCATACCAACCATCTATCAAATGAGTGTTAAAGACTGGACATGTAATGCTCATTGATGATGACTAGATCATACATAGTCTTGATTCGACTTGATTGTGGGCCCATTACCCATCCTTAAGAGTTTATATGGACTACATCATAATTAAGACATAATCCATTGAGGCAGGATTATAATCGCGATCCTAAGTCAATATTTGTAGTGTTGGATTCGGTTGTGTTAGCCACCATAGTGACCTCAATCGATGAAAATTTTACAAGTACAAACTTGTAACATTGGGATTAAGAGGATTGCATACAGTTGCGTTTACATTTTCATGCGTACGGTAACGAAAACATAGACGATTACCGTTTGGCAGACATGTGAGCGGGTGAAGTAAATGGTGCTAGTAATGTAAAGCTGAAAGACTCATCTCACCCACAGGTGTTGAGTGTCTCAGATTTACATCACTGACATCACTTATCTTCATGTTCAGGAGGATCACTGGCATGTTATTATTACCACCCACAGGCAAGGTATCCCATATCGGTATTGGTTGGCGTAACGGTGCCCTCCGATACCGATACGGATACAGGGGCATAACGGCGATACAGGGGCGTAACAACCCGTAACGGTACAATTTTTTTTTAACCAAAAAAATATGAAAAAATATGCATTAAATCCAGAATATTCTAAGTATTCCAAATATGCATTCATTTATATATATTGGAACATGTTTATGGTGGTGTAACGGTCCACTCTATGGTAAGAAGTTGTATCGGACTGTCTGATGAATTTATGAACCAGATAACTTGAATTTGACTACAAAATTCATAAAGTTAATTTTCTAACTATCTACTATCAATAATAGATATATTAGAATGAATGTAATATGAAAATATCTTACATTAAGTGTTTGTAATTATTTTTGAGGAATTTCTCGAACATACCTGTGGAGTGTGGATGTGACTGTGATTCCTATCTATGACCTGTCATCCTCAAGTCAAGAATATTATATATATATATATATATATATATATATATAATTAGTAGTGTCTGCTATACTCCCCTGCAACTTGATTAAGGATTACTTGATTGGTTGTTAGGGGAGCTATTTTAAATACAAGTTCGGCAGTGTCAACTGTGTGCTTGGTTTCTTGCAATAATATTGCTGTGAGCTTCTGCTACAAATACTTACCTTAATACAAATATATACTTACAATCACAAGTCACCACCAAGATGAAAATCTATTTTTTTGTGGTTGCTCGACCTCCACATCATCGTCATCGTCATCGTCAGGTTGAGGCTGTCCAATAGGTGTAGGTGCTGCATATCCATAATATCTAGTGCCAGAAGGAAATACTAGATCAACGAAACTAGAGGATGACTGATCCTTACTAGGCAACGACTCTAACCCCGAGTAAGAATATCCACCAGTACCCATCGAATAGCCATACTGGTGCCCGTACTCAGGCTGTTGAGAATTTTGAGATTGTGAGTTTGTCTGCTATGATGAGTAACTTGGATTTGGATCTGGATATCTATAATCATATGGATATTGATTAGGAGGACTACTCCAACATGAATGTGATGGAATAAGCTCAGTATAACCACCATAATCATAATCCAATTGACCATAAGAATATTCATCATAATAACTAGGACCATGAGCCTGCTAATGTTCCGGACCTCCCGGACCCGGTGCACCACTAGATGTACCCTCCTCCCGCTGGCTGTATCATGACTCGCTACACTCATAAGTCCGACCTTGTGTACTACCTCGTTGATGTTCATCGGCATCGTGATCTGGAGACGGCTGTATAGGGCACTGAGCAACACCAGAAGTGTCAGCACTAGGGGCAAGGGGGTCATCATCACCATCATCCGACACGATCACGCTACCACTGCTCGTACTCTTTTGTTGATCTTGATCTTGAGCCATACCCATACTTGGCATAAACGCTGTCCCTCTTACTGGGTCCAACACATCTGCACGACTTTCTTGTTGTGCTCTGCGTATTTCTGGGTCATTAATTTCCAATTCTTCACTATCCTCTTTAATTTTCTTTTCTCTTGTTTCCAACCAAAGTAGAAACGGGTCATCCTCATCATAAATATTGTCCACGTTTATTGGACAGTAGTCTGCGTCATCGGTGGTTGTAATACTCCTATAATGTCGTTGCATTCTTAGTTTTATATTGTAGTGCATGAAGACAAGTCTATCTAATGTTCTAGTCTGCAATCTATTCCTATTCTTTGAATGAATAAGCGCAAAACAACTCCAATTCCTTTCGCAACTAGAGGAAGATGTTGTCTAGCTCAAAACTTTTACTGTAATTTTTGAGAGAGCCTTCGTACTCTCTCCGAAATTAATCCATCATTCGGCCGGTTGCAACTTAGATACTGCATGTTGTGCAAGAGCATCTCCAAAGCTACCCAGGCAGTTTCCAAATATCTGTAATTCATTCAACGCCTTTGTTTGTATATCTAAGTCAGGATCTAATATCTTTATCACATTCTTTAGCTCAACACGAAATTCATCATCCGTAATAAATGATTAGACATATCTGTACCTAGGCTTTAGGTAGTAACCTGCTATATGAAGATCGTGATGGAGTTGTCTTATCCATCTCTTGTCGATCATCCTCCAATAAGACTCCCAACTTCTACAATCATGTTGAATTGCCAACTTTGCCTTATTCATGACATCATATAGGAAGCCTATGGTAGGTGCTTCGTCGGTTTCAACATACTATGGCATGTACGACCGAGCAGCGAGTCCGGTTGGCAGTGTTTCTTTTCCAGGGCGAGGTTGAACACTGGTAGACCTCCGTTACCTGCGTCGCAGGGCCTGACTATGTCTGGATGTGGGAGGACTTTATCGACTGATTCGAGGAGTAGTACCTTCCTGACCACATTCGTCGTTAGAGAGCACTGGAGTTCGAGACTCTGGTGCAGAGGGACATGACCGTGGTGCAGTACGCGGCCCGTTTCGTGGCGCTATCGAGGTTTGTGCCATATATGGTTGATGATGAGGGGCGGAAGGCCCGCCGTTTCGAGAACGACTTACGTTACAGTCTTCGAGGCCATATTATTGAGCATGAGCTCCCAACTTTCCAGGCAATAGTGCGGAGGGCTCAGATTTATGAGACTGAGTGGACCGGCACGTAGGCCGATTGAGGTCAGAGGAGGGGTCAAAAGAGGAAAGCCCCCTCCAGTAGTTTCCAGCAGCATCGACGGCCGCAGAGGTACAGGAGCCACCTGCTTGCTAGAACACCAGCAGCAGCTTCAGCGCTACCCCAGCAGCTGTTTACAGGGGCTTGTTTTGGATGTGGTGGAACAGGGCACCGCCTATCTGAATGCCCTCGCCCTCATCTAAAGCAGTCGAGAGAGCCACAACAGCCTCCAGCGCCAATACAATGACCTCATCGGCGACCTCTTCTAACGACAAGCGACCTCATCGGCGACCTCTTCAAGACAAAGAAGGACCTCATAGCGGCGGCGCGGCCACCTCGGTCGGCGAGGCCCGAGCGACGAGAGCGAGGCAGAGATATAGAGGTCGTCGCAGAGGCGGAAACGGCACGCATCTGAGCTGGTAGTTCTTCTAGAGTTCAAACCAATGATCAAGGACCTTAGAGGGAACAGACACCTCCCCAGCCAGCTCAGGCTAGATTCTACCCGGCTCAACAGGACCAGCAGACTTCCGGAGGAGTCGTTGAGGGTATACTTCCTGTCTCTTCATGCATCACCCGAGTACTATTTGATTCCGGCGCTTCGTACTCATTCATGTCTAAGGATTTTTGCCAATCGATTAGATTGCCGACAGAATCTGCTAGTGAGGGATTGACCGTATCGACGCCCTTGGGGAAGACCTCAGTATTGGGCCGTTTCTATTCGTCTTACCCCGTTTTGGACGGTGATATCTTTTTGCCCGTTGACTTGTTTGTGCTACCGATGACAGACTTCGACGTTATCTTGGGCATAGATTGGCTGACCGAGTACCATGCCATTTTAGAATGTTTCGCGAGGACAGTCACATTCTGCATACCAGGCTTGCCGCAGTTTTAGTTCGTTGCCGAGCCTAGAGGAGAGCCATTGTCTTATTTGATGTCTTGCGGAGTCGAGGAGCTCGTTACTTTGTGTATCAATCAGCTACCGGTGGTCTGTAATTTTTTCGACATATTTCAGGAGATTCTGGGATTGCCGCCTCACCTTTATATTGAGTTTCAGATTGATCTTGTGCCCGGTACCGCGCTTATCTCGAAGGTGAAAGTGCACCTGCTAGTGCCCTGGTTTGTCAAGTTGCGTGTGTGGTGAGTCAAACTGGCTGCAGAACTCGATAGGAAGATTATTTCAAGCGCCTGCCTCAATCGGATATGTGGAAGCTCGCAATAGGTAAATCATAGCCTCACATCCCATGTCCCAAAACACCAGGTGATTAAAACTCTTAAACAATATAGACATCTTAGGGTTTTTGTGGTGAGAAAACTTTTTCAAAATAGGAAAATCTCTAAGTTTTTCTCGCCCTGTCGATTTTATCAAAGCACCCTCGATATGATCGACCTGTTCTGTCGATGTCCTTGATACCTTAACGATATTATCGAAAAGAGGACCAAAAGTGTCTAGCAACTAAATATTCATCTAGACGGATTTATCGATGTATCGATACACCTATCGATATCATCGATAAAAGCACTAAACATGTCCAATAACTTCATAACATATCTGGACGAATTATTAATGTATCGATACGCATATCGATACCATCGATATTCAAATCTCGAGACCATCGGAAGTGGCTCGATAAGATTGACATGCAGATTTCCGGCGCCCCTATTTTTTAATGAAAATCTCAAAATTCATCGATATATCGATGACCGTCAGATATGATTTGAAATCAAATATCGATAAGATCGGAGGTCCATCGATCATATCGATGGTGGGTGTGTATTTCTTATAGCAGTTATTTCAGGATGTTTTTAACTATGATCGGGGACCCTTTGATTTAATCGATATTCAAATATCGATGATATCGACACCTGATTGATTGCATCGAACTAAGCCATAATCTGTCCAGCAAGTTCAAAGATAAATCTGCTGGAATTATCGATGCCTTGACTCAGATCTCGATATCATCGACATTCAAATTCCAATGACCTCGACGGTTCCCCCGATCATTCATGAAAACCTGAAATATCTCAAAGTCAAGTCTCTCTCAATTTTCATGTGTCGATGGATAGAATCTGTCTTCAATGGAATCGGAGTTCGAAATCTGATTACATCGACTATAGCTTCGATTCATCGACCAATTGGTAAAGAGTTTCAAAAGCGTATGACATCGAGTCCGAGTCATCGAGCGGACCATCGATGCCATCGAGAGTATATGCTCGATGATATCAAACCTGCTCGATGATATCGAACTCTGTCATAAATATGACCGTTTTATATCCATTGGAACTTTTTGCCTATTTATAGAGGACTTGTCTTTTGTTACTATGAGAGAAAGAAGAGAGAGCTTTTGAGTGTTTCAACTTATATCCTATACGTAAAGCCCTTTCTCTCAAGGGAGTTCATCCTCCAATCCACCCTCACCATTGATATTTAATAGAGTGGATTGAGGAATGAACTTCTGCATTCAAGGATCCTCCGGCTACTACCTTAATGGCAAATCATTATGCTGGGATACCTTGAATGCATAAGAGAGGAACCACTCTATCTTCCTTATAGGAAAATCTTTAGAGAGTAGGATTCCATCTCACCCTTGACCCAACCCGAAGCCAAGCATTGGTATTTCATCTTGTGTTGCGGATCAAGGGAGTTGAAGACTCTTCGTCAACAAGGAGGAGAAGATCTTTGGCGTTGTGCTTAACGGGACTCATCAACTTATCTATAAGTATCCAGAGTCCAGAGGACACTTGTGATCATTCCTTCCTAAGTCTTAGTCCTAAGTGGTTCTCACCAAGGAGGCCTCTGGCAAGAGTGTACGCAGTGGGTGCACATGGTGGACCCTTGCTCTTGTGTAGGGCATAAACTGTTAGGTCCTTGTGTAGGTCCTTGACCTGTGTGGTCTAAAATTTGGGTGCGTTGTGTGGACCCTTGCTCTATGGAGAGCATAAACATCTGGTTAGGAGTGAACCAGCAAAACTCTGGGTTTGAGGTGAACCGCGTAAAACCTTTATAAAGGTTGAAGGTGAACATGATTTAAAACCTTAGGTTTGAGGTGAACCCTGAGAAACCTCCTTAGTGAAATCCGGTACACTCAAGGGTTAAGTGCGACAGCCGGGAGTGGAGTAGACAAGTAGTCGAACCACTATAAAAATGACTGTGTTTGTGATTGTTTTTTTATATGTGTGATTCATGACAATGCATTCATATTCATGTATTTGAACACATCTCGCACACATACACAGTCACATCCAACATAGACTAAGTTACTTATTGTTATATCTTGATTAGTTTGTGATTGGATCCTCTACTTGGCTTGGAAGCCAGTAGAGTTGTATTTGTGTAATCCTGAAAATTGCATGCATAATAGGATTACAGTGATAGGATTTTTAATAACTTATAAATCTTTAAAAAGTCCTATTCACCCCCCCTCTAGGACATATTGACATATTCCAACTTCTACTCAAGCGGTCTTCACCATATTTCAGAAGGCCCCATACCGTATGGCACCGATGGAGTTACGAGAGCTGCAGCAACATTGGACGAGTTGCGTGAGTTGGGATTCATTCGTCCGAGCAATTCTCCGTGGGGAGTGCCGGTACTCTTCGTCAGGAAGAAGGATGACTCGTTGAGGCTCTGCGTCGATTACCGCGAGCTCAACCGAGTCACGATTAAGAACAAGTACCTACTCCCGAGGATAGACGATTTATTTCATTAGCCGCAGGGTGCACAGTTCTTCTCAAAGATTGACCTGCGTTCCGGTTATCATCAGATTCATGTCCGAGAGGAGGACATCCTGAAGACGACTTTCTGGACGCGTTATGGTCATTTTGAGTTTCAGGTCATGTCCTTCGGGCTGACCAATGCACCTGCGGTCTTCATGCAATTGATGAACGAGCTCTTCCATCCATATCTCGATCAGTTTGTTGTGGTCTTCATCGATGACATTCTGATATATTCGAGGACCCATGAGGATCAAATGCAGCATCTAGAGGTCACTTTGCAGACCCTCCGTGCCCACCAACTGTATGCGAAGCTGGAGAAGTGCGAGTTTTGGCAGGAGGTGATATTCCTCGGTCACGTGGTGACAAAGGAGGGTGTCGCAGTGGACCCCTCGAAGGTTGACTGCATCCGAAATCCACAGTTTCCTTGGCTTGGCGAGCTGTTATCGGCGTTTCATTGAGGGCTTCTCTCGTATTGCTGCCCCGATGACTAGATTGACTCGGAAGGATGCAGATTTTGTTTGGACTGACGCATATGAGAAGGCATTCGTGGAGCTGAAGGACTGTCTGACGTCCGCTCCTGTCCTCACTCTTCCCTCTGGGAGTGATGGATTTGTTGTATTTTCCGATGCCTCACGTATTGGTTTGCGTGCTGTCCTGATGCAGCATGGCAAGCCTGTAACTTCACGTCTCGTCAGCTCAAGGTCCATGAGCTAAACTACCCCACACATGATTTGGAGCTGGCAGCAGTCGTCTTCGCACTGACGGTGTGGAGACACTATATCTATGGGGTCAGGTTCAAGCTCTTCTCCTACCACAAGAGCTTGAAGTATCTATTCTCTTAGTCCGAGTTGAACATGAGACAGAAACGCTGGATGGAGCTTTTGAAAGACTATGATTTTGACCTCTAGTACCACCCAGGCAAGGTGAATATGGTGGCGGATGCCCTCAGCCGTCAGCCACAAGGCCTGGTGGCACACATGATTATTCAAGAGTGGAGGATGCTCGAGGATATACTAGAGTACGACTTTGATTTCGGTCTGCAGTCTTCTATCGTTTAGCTATCAAGCCTGTCGATTCAAACCTCTCTTGTCGCAAGGGTGATTGAGGCTCAACAGGCAGATGAGTCGTTACAGGATTACCGAGCAGAGGCAACATCTGAGAGTCAGACAGATTGGCAGATTGGTTTTGATGGTGGACTTCACTTCAGAGGCCGGTTATGTGTCTCGAATATTCCTAAGTTGCTCAAAGATCTTATGACCAAGGCACATCGATCACTATTTTCTATCCACCCTATCTCGACGAAAATGTATCGTGATATGAGGAGACAGTATTTTTGGACAGGGATGAAGCGCCAGATTGCCAGTTTTGTGGCCAAGTATGACACATGCCAGTGTGTCAAGGCCGATCATCAGAGATCCCCTTGTCTATTGCAGCCGTTGAGCGTCCCGACGTGGAAGCGGGAGCACGTATCTACCAATTTTATCATGGGTTTGCCGAGGACTCAGCGCGGTCATGACACCATCTGGGTCATCGTTGATCGTCTGACGAAGTCGGCACATTTTCTTGCGATTCGTGCGACTTGGCCTTTTGACCGGCTTGCAAGATTATTCATCGAGGAGATCGTGAGACTTCATGACGTTCCAGTCTCGATCGTTTCTGACCGAGACCTGAGGTTCACGTCTCAGTTATGGAGGAGCTTTCAGAGAGCAATGGGGTTTGTTTTGCAGCTCAGCACCGCGTATCACCCACAGACAGATGGCGAGACCGAGAGGGTCAACCAGATCCTTGAGGATATGCTTCGGGCCTGCGTAATTGACTTTGGGGGTAGTTGGGATGAGCATCTGCGATTAGCTGAGTTTACATACAACAACAGCTATCAGGCGACCATTGACATGGCTCCTTTTGAGACATTGTATGACAGACCATGCAGATCTCATAGTTGTTGGACCGAGGTTAGAGAACAGTGTCTCCTAGGTCCCGAGCTTGTGCAGGAGACATTAGAGGCTATTGATATCATCAGGTAGAGGATGCGCACAACTCAGAGCCGGCAGAAGAGTTTTGTTGATCGCCGACGTCGTCCCTTGTAGTTTGATGTAGGGGACGATGTGTATATCAAGGTTTCGCCCATGAAGGGCGTGGTTCGATTTAGAGCGAAGGGCAAACTTACCCCGAGATTCATAGGACCTTTTGAGATCACTGAGCGCATTGGCGTTGTGGCCTATCAGCTTGCCTTACCATCTCAGCTGTCTGGCATTCACAACATTTTTCACATCTCTATGTTGAGGAAGTGTGGGTCAGACATCGTTCTTGTTATTAATTGGCAGCCGTTGGAGGTTCATGAGGATGCTTCTTACATTAAGCAGCCAGTTCGTATCCTTGATCGGAAGGAGCAGGTCCTTCGGACCAAGGTCATAACCCTTGGTGAAGGTTCAATAGGGTCACCATTCTGTTGACGAGGCGTCTTGGGAGCCCGAGGACGAGATCCGAGAGCGCTATCCCCATCTCTTTGATGAATGATCATATGTTGTATCTTGTATGTTGTCTTCGATTTTATATGACGATGCCTTGTTTCCTCTTCTATTATGAGTTATGTTCACTTGCGATGATTGTACAAATTTTGAGGATAAAATTTTTATTTGGAAGGGAAAGTTGTAAGACCTGAACCCTAGTCCGTACCATTCCGTATGCTTCCACGGTCCTTCCGGTCAAATTTCGGCAATTCTCGACTCATATCCGACGTTTGCGCGCGATCCTAAGCCAAGTCCTGCCTACCGAAGGTGGCTCGATTCGAAACTCATACCATGGCGACCGCGCCGTTGCTACAGTTCCAACGCTGCGACTCGCGCACCGAACCGATGCCCAGGCCAGGACATGTGGGCCAGCGTTCATTCCGAAGAAATGCCACATGTTGTAAACTTCGAGGGGATCTCTATGACATGTCACATCAAATCAAGTTAAGTACACCACCTTACCTCCATGCTACCCCTCCCAACAACAAGTACAAGTGGCCTCTCTCTCTCTTTTCCCACAAGTCAACCCTCTCCCTCCCCTCACCACTCCTCTTTTACACATTTTCAAACAAACTCATATCTTTCCTTACAACCACCACATCACCCCATCCCTTTAACCCATTACTTCCCTCTCTCTCTCTTTCATTCCACTCTCAAGCAACTAAGAAATCCCAAAACTTCATACGTCCAAACATTCTCTCCCAAGCCAAGTGTGGCCCACCCTCTCATCCCTCATCCCCACCATCAAAACCCCATCAACCTCCATCAAAGATGAAGGCAAGGAGCTTAGGAGCCTAAGGGAGCAAGGAAAAGGCCTAGAGGTGGGTGTTCCACCGTTAAATTCTTTTTTTGGGACCACTTGTTGGTGGGACCCATTTTTTATGTATGAATTATATCATGTGGGGCCCATAATGGCGGGGCTCCACCATCACCATCTCGTCTCTTGTCTCTCTCTCTCTCTATCTCTCTCTCTCTCTCTCTTTCTTTTTCCCTAGAATGTTGTGGGCCCCACCGAATTGTGTTAGATCTACTCCATCCATCAGACGGAGTGGCCCACCACATACCAAGAAATCTCATCCACTAGGCCTAAATATATGTAATATATTTATATTATATGTATATATAATATATATACATCCATGGTGGGCCACGTCCATGTGGGACCCACCATGATGCTGTGTTATTCCACGCCGTCCAGTGTCCAAAGACGTTGGATGTGGCTCAACAGAAAAGTGTGAACGGCTTGGGGCAACAGCGAAGTGTAACTGACGTTGGGGTGTACTAAGCTTGGGATGGGCCACTCATGCAGGCCCCACCTTAATGCATGTACTAAATCCAAGCCGTCTATCCTTTTCTTCAGATCATTTTAGGCATTAGCCAAAAGATGAGGTTAATCCGATTCTCGGGCGAGCCATACCATACGAAACAGTATTATTACTGTCCAAAACCCGCCTTGATGTTTTACTCGCCAAAAATTATCCAATATCAGGCTTGATAGGTTGATATTGGGCCGTAGGGACCAATGGCTGTGCCGGATTTGTCTCAGGTGGACCCCACCTACCAAAAACCATGGAAAAACGTGTTTAATATATATATATATAAGCAGCAGCGTTGCTGCTGCTACTGTCAGAACACACGTAGGCAGCACCTGCGTGCTGGTAGATGGGCGGATGGCTGGGCCTCACAGCCCCAGCTGTGGGCACCCACCATGATGCATTTCGAACATCAACATCGTGCATTGGGTGGGCCTCCCCCCTGGCCACGGGCCACCCAAAAATCAGCCGTATATGGAACTCGGGTAAGCCACATCGTCTAAAATCATGTGAGGACATGCCTAAAACATATAAAATCACTTGGTGGGGCCTACTTGGAATTTGGGTGCAGCTGAAATTTGGTCTGAACCCTCAGCCAAGTGGGACGCACATAATGGGTGGACTGGATTTGTGAACTACATTCCAGTGGGCCCTGGTCCACGTGACCTTATGAACAATTGGATGGCAGATAAACAGTACAGTGGGCCCCCAAGGTCCACGCGATCTTTGAGCAGATTGGATGAAAATAAACATTATGGTGGACCCTGGCCCACGTGTTCTTATGAACAGGTTGAATGGCAAATAAACGTTACAGTGGGCCCCAGCCCCCTCCTTGGTCCACATGACCTTATAAACAGTTTGAATGGAGAATAAATATTATGGTGGGCCCCATGAGCTTGTCGACGGGTTGGATGGAAAATAAATAACACGGTGGGCCCCCAGTTCTCTGTGACCTTATCAACAGTTAGATGGCAAATAAATATTACGGTGGCCCTTACCGATTTATATATATTATATTATATTATATTATAGTACAATATATATATGGAGGGTGGGCCACGTGCATGGGACCCACCGCTGATGTATGGGTTCCTGTTCCACCATCCAGATGGAACAGTGGTTCACCATGATATGTGAGTAACTCCACCATGATACGTGTATATGTTTTACATCGACATTGTCCACCTTATATAAGGCTTACCTCGATTTGTTTAAGGCCCATTGTTGAGGCCTACCTTGACTTGTATGAGGCCCATTATGATGTATGCAAAGCCCATGTGATTAGACCCATCTTAATGTAGTTGTAGCCCATCCGTTGGGGCCCATCTTTATATATACGAGACCCATGTACATGAGGGCCATTTGATGTATTGAAGGCCCATGGGTCGAGGCCCAATGGGATGTACATAAGGCCCATTGAGTGTGATTCTCCATGGTTTATGGGTTGATCTTTATAGCGGGCTATACCTTGGGAGCAATGGTGGTTTCACGCCCACATTGTAGGGATAATGTTAGTTAAATGTCAGCATTGTCACTCTTCCTAAGGACCTGATAGGCCCATAATTGTAGTGAGTAGGCCGTCTAGGCCCATATCCATTATGCACAAGCCCATCACCCTATGACATGTTTAATATAGATCCATGATTCATGGTCATATGCATCATATGTATATCTAATATAACAAATGACTGATCATAGCATATGCCTTCGGGTGGATTGCTTATGCGCTCCCTAATAGACAGAGTTGCCCTACATGAGCGCGCGGTACGCGCAGGATTGTTGTATGTTTGGTAGGGTGATTCATGCAATTACATTTATGTGATCATGATTATTGTATGCCCTAGCGACATCAGGGCCATAGCCTCCACAGACACATCGTGGGTGGCGGAATTGTATACCAAAAATGTTTGGTTCTAGCATACGGGCACCATAGATGTCCCTGGGTGAAAATCCTTAAACTCGATGGTACTAGAGGATGACCTAACGTCGAGACCGAGTGGATATATGAGTGCATGAGGGCCGAATACCTGGAAGTTATGTCTCCCACTGTGTCATGGTCGGTTGGAAAGGGGTGTGGCCTTACTCGTCCAAGGGTAGGGGGCAATACTAGGCTGAGTTTGACCAGCTCGTGAATGGATCGGCTATCGACGTGCCTGATAGGTATTGACAGACTATTAGTCAGGCGGATAGTGAGGTTTCTTACGCTCACTTGGACTGTGCGACTAGGAGAGCGGCAGTGCCATTTGGAGTGTACTAAACTATGGTGATTATCCTGAATGAGAACTGTACTGATATATGATGAAGATTGGCTTGCTTGAGCTGTATCTTGCATTGCATGGTCTTGACATGATCGATAGCATTCATATCTTGCACCACATAGCCTTGGTACGGCTGGTTGCATTCATGCACTCATCAGCACGATTCCACATTACTCTGACCTTGCATTCTGAGCACGCTCATATTACGCACACACTTACATCACCCTCTAAGCTTTCTATAAGCTTATGCACGATTGATGCATGCAGGTGACGCCAGGACGCAACTGTAGTCTCGCCGCAGTTGGAGTGTGCAGCCGAGCTTCTGGAGTTTTGTTATTATCACTATCTTGTATTTTTCCTTTTATACGCCTTGTACAAAGTTTTTAATCATAGTGGATTTTGTGATGGTGTTCTTGTGGTTATTGTTCATGGGTTATGCTTGTGGTTATGCTCATTATGAATCAAATTGATCATTAGAAATCCTCCTTGTAGCATCCCAGGATCGGAACCTGGTATATGGGTGCCGGGAGCCGAGAATGGGGTACTACGGAGGCTGTCGGCGCCGGATTCGGCGATCGAGAATTTTGTGAGCCCAATTTCTGAGTTCAAGGCATAATAGAAGTTGGTATCAGAGCATAACTTGAGAATAACCGGGAATAGCATCACATGTTTACTATGAGTTTAGTGTGATTAGGTTCTGAGTGCGAAACCTTTCGATTGAGTTCCCTAACGTGCGATTCTCAAGGTTGATTGGCGTCCTTATTATTCCTATAGGATATGCCGCCTAGGAGAGTGACCCGAGCACACCCCGCTCCACCACCTGAGGCTCTAGCTTTACCACCTGGGCCTCCCATTATACCGCCAGAGATCCCCGCTCCCTTGCTTGAGGATGACGTTCCTCCACCTGAT
This sequence comes from Magnolia changhungtana, assembly GCA_030180095.1. Classification (NCBI taxonomy): domain Eukaryota; kingdom Viridiplantae; phylum Streptophyta; class Magnoliopsida; order Magnoliales; family Magnoliaceae; genus Magnolia; species Magnolia changhungtana. The sequence continues at coordinate 2,913,513 of JASAUF010000101.1, read as the reverse complement.
ACCGGTGCGGATCCGACCGTGCCTGTGAGTGCCTCATAGTTACAGAAGATGTTATAGGCTGTGACTGCTGCTCTTCAGGGGCAGGGCAGGCGCCCTCTTGTTTCTCCAGCTCAAGCAGAGCAGGAGCGTGCGAACGCCCTTCTTTGTGAGTTCAGACAGCTTGATCCTCCGCGTTTTTAGGGTGAGCCAGATCCGACTGTAGCCAAGAGATGGCGCTCCGATGTGGAGAAGATCTTTGATACCATGGCATGTATGACCAAGCAATGAGTCTGGTTGGAAGTCTTTCTTTTCCAGGGCGAGGCTGAGCACTAGTGGACCTTCGTTACCTGCGTCGCAGGGCCTGACTATGTTTGGACATGGGAGGACTTTATCGACCGATTCGAGGAGCAGTACTTTCCTGACCACATTCGTCGTCAGAAAGCATTGGAGTTCGAGACTCTGGTACAGGGGGACATGACTATGGCGCAGTACGCGGATCGTTTCATGGCGCTATCGAGGTTTGTGCCATATATGGTTGTTGATGAGGGGCGGAAGGCCCGCCGTTTCGAGTATGGCTTACGTTATGGTCTTCGAGGCCGTGTTATTGGGCATGAACTCCCGACTTTCTAGGCAGTAGTGCGGAGGGCTCAGATTTATGAGATTGAGTGGGCCGGCACGCAGGACGATCGAGGTTAGAGGATCGGTCAGAAGAGGCAGGCCCCGTCCAGTAGTTCCCAGTAGCATCGACGGCCACCGAGGTACAGGAGCCACCTACCTGCTAGAGCATCAGCAGCCCCAGCAGCACCTTCAGCCCACCCCAACAGTCATTTACAGGGGCTTATTTTGGATGTGGTGGGATAGGGCACTGCCTGTCTGAGTGCCCTCACCCTCATCTGCAACAGTTGAGAGGGCCATAGTAGCCTCCAGCGCAGTAGCGACCTCATCAGCAGCCTCCAGCACAACAGTGACCTCATCAGCAGCCTCCAGCACAGCAGTGACCCCATCAGCAACGACCGCAGCCACCTCAGACTCCGAGGCTCCAGCAGCACCAGGAACCTCAGAGGGAACAGACACCTCCCCAACCAGCTCAGGCTAGATTCTACGCGGCTCAACAAGACCCGTAGACTTCTGGATGAGTCGTTGAGGGTATACTTCATGTCTCTTCGTGCATCGCCCTAGTACTATTTAATTTCGACGCTTCGCACTCATTTATGTCTGAGGATTTTTGCTGATCGACTGGATTACCGACAGAGTCTACTAGTGAGGGATTGATCGTATCGACGCCCTTAGAGAAGATCTCCATATTGGGCCGTTTCTGTTCGTCTTGCCCCGTTCTGGTGGGTGATATCTTTTTGCCCACTGATTTGTTTGTGCTGCCGATGACAGACTTCAACGTTATCTTGGGCATGGATTGGCTGGCCAAGTACCATGCCATTTTAGACTATTTTACAAGGATAGTCACATTCTGCATACCAGGCTTGCCACAGTTTCAGTTCGTCGCTGAGCCTAAAGGAGAGCTATTGTCTTGTTTGATGTCCTGCGCAATCGAGGAGCCTGTTACTTTGTGTATCGATCAGCTACCGGTGGTCTGTGATTTTCCCGACGTATTTCAGGAGATTTCACCGTCATATTGAGTTCTAGATAAACTTGTACCCGATACCGCGCCTATCTCGAAGGTCCCATACCATATAGCACCGATGGAGTTGTGAGAGTTGCAGCAACAGTTGGACGAGTTGCGTGAGTTGGGATTCATTCGTCCGAGCAGTTCTTCGTGGGGAGCACCGGTACTCTTCATCAGGAAGAAGGATGGCTTGTTGAGACGCTGCGTCGATTACCACGAGCTCAACCGAGTCATGATTAAGAACAAGTACCCACTCCCAAAGTTATACGATTTATTTGATCAGCTGCAGGGTGCGCAGTTCTTTTTGAAGATTGACCTGCGTTTCGGTTATCATCAGATTCGTGTCCGAGAGGAGGACATCCTAAAGACGGCTTTTCGAACGCGTTATGGTCATTTTGAGTTTCAGGTCATGTCCTTCGGGCTAACCAATTCACCCACGGTCTTCATGCAGTTGATGAACGAGGTCTTCCATCCATATCTCGATCAGTTTGTTGTGGTCTTCATCGACGATATTCTGATATATTCGAGGACCCGTACGGATCACATGCAGCATCTAAAGATCACTTTGCAGACCCTCCGTGCCCACCAGCTGTATGCGAAGTTGGAGAAGTGCGAGTTCTGGCAGGAGGAGGTGAGATTCCTCGATCACGTGGTGACGAGGGAGGGTGTCGCAGTGGACCCCTCAAAGGTTAAGGCAGTGCATCAGTGGGATCAGCCCACGACTGCATTCGAGATCCGCAGTTTCCTTGGCTTGGCGGGCTATTATTGGCATTTCATTAAGGGTCATTCACTAGATACCTATAGGATTGTGACATTGTCGCACAGTACACTATGTCTGGTACTCTAGAGCAGAATGGTGTGGCTGAGAGGCGTAATCGCACCCTTATGGATATGGTGTCAGGCATGGCCTGCAATTCGACATTGTCAGAATCTGTGGGGTGCTACGATCAAAACCGTAATTTATATACTTAAAGGGTTCCCAGTAAAACAGTAAGCAAAACTCATTTTGAGTTGTGGAATGGGAGAAAACTAAGTCTCCAATATCTACATGTTTAGGGTTATCCTACTGAAGCCAAAATTTATAACCCGCATGAAAAGAAGCTTGATCTTGTAACTGTAAGTTATTTCTTCTTTGGATACCCAGACAGATCAAAAGGCTATCAATTCTACTGTCCTTCCCACTCTATCAGGATTATTGAGACTAGGAATACCAGATTTGTAACGTCTTAGAAAAATCTGTACAAAGATCCGAGTACCACCTCAGGTAGAAATCACTCAGGACTAAATCCTTAGAAATTAGGCGAGAATTAACAAGTGTTAAACTAGCGTACCTGTGAGATTAGCATTAATCACTTTAAATACGATCTGTAAAACTCGAAACTTGCAGAATCATCGACGATGCATTACCCTATAATCTAGGACTAATCTCATTACCCAGTTGCTCTCGGGAGCCTTTCGAAACTCCGTATTGGTGGCCCTAATCGAGTGCCGGTGACCGTTAAACTGAAACTAGTCCGCCACGGTTGATCCGGAAACCCGATTGGAACAAAAACTCAGCTTGACCTAGATCCAAGGTCAGGAAGCTTAAGTCTGACCGCACGTAGAAAAGGGGCCTCCAAAAGTGCTCCGTTTGATCGAAACTGATGTCCTTTGGACATAACCTAAGTATACCATGACCCTGGGGTCATCCCCATCAGTTTTGGGCCTATAAAAAGGGTTTAAACCCTCTCTCTCATAACCCATACGAATTTCCTAAACCCTAGAAAGAAAAGAGAGAGAAAAAGAAGGAAAGAGAGAGAGCGTGGGAGTTTGCTCTTGGGATTCAATCCCGCCACTCCACTTACCACTTCATCAATTCTGAATCGCTAATCCGGCGTTCTAACAACTCACTTGGGTAAGAAAACCTAACCCTAATCTATTTTAGGGTTTCAAATAGTGTAAGTCATGAAATAGCTAACCTAATTTGTGCTATAGGTCGCCAATCCGCAGTTGACAAAGACTTAAGTGTCTAAAACGACTCTGTTACGCATTTACCAGCGTAAGGTACAGACTATAAACGTATAGGTTATGGTTTTCAAGGCTTTTAATGTCGGTTAATAATTTATTACTGACGTGGATGCTATTTCACGTGCCAAATGCGATGTCTGTCTAGCCTTTCAGATATATATGAACTATGTTGAGTTTAGTTTAATCCATGTGTTTGTTGATATAATCGTATAAGTATAGAATTTGAATTTGAGTTTGCCATGATTAATTGTTGTCTATGTATGCTAGATGTATGTGTAACAACTCTTTGACGAAAGGATTAGCCCTAATACATGTTATATCAACATACGTTGCATATGTTCTATTGTGTAGCCTAAGTGTTTGTGAAAATGCCTAAATGAGTATAGAATTCGCATTCGTGCTCGCCATGACTAACTGTCATGGATATATGATTGTTGTATAGGTAATAACCCTTTGACGAGAGGATTGACCCTAATACGTATGATAACTAATATATATCATATATGATGGAATGTGTAGGTTAAGTATTTGTAAAATGTCTGAATGAGTTAGATTTTAGTAAGGTATACCTGTATGCGGGTTGAGTTATGATTCTCAACAACCTCAATGATGTGTATGATTTCCTCTATGTATGTCATATTCTGATGTCTGGTTGTTTATGAATTGAATGTGTGTGAAATCATGTTTACATTGCATTTTAGAACATGTTCATATGATTGTATGATTTGAAGTATTGATCCATTACTGCTTTAACTATCTCATAGGATATTTTGTTGTAATTGAATGTGGTTGGGGCTATCATATACTCCAGGCAATCAGTAATAGGCCTTGAATTGGTGGTTGAGGTTGTTTCGCCACACAGGAGGTGTTCAATGAATCTGAGTCGTACTTGGGTTGTCGACAATGGTTAGGCAACAAGGAGTGCTTACGCACTTCATGTCAATTAACTCAACATGCGCTTGTGCTGGTCGAGCCCGTCAAGTAACCCGATTGGCTCGATGTATGTTCACCATGTTTGGACACTACTGCTTGAACATAAGGTACCAAACCCACCAGTGGAATCCCCGTTAACGTTGGTACCTCAATCCTCTAAGACTCATGAGCCGGACATGGTGGTATGGGACACCGTGGTCGAGCTGTCGGCCTACGTTGTGGCGACGAGCTTCTCCATAATGACCAGTGAGCAACACCACCTCGTGAGCCAAATACGGTGGTATAGGACACTGTATTCGAGCTATCGGCCTACACTGATCAGGTGACGAGCCCTTTGTAGTGACTTCGAGCATACTCTGAGACTGCGTTGAGGCGGTGAACCTTTTTCGTAGCCAATAGAGTATAAACTAGGCCTGCACTGATAAGGCGACGAGCCACTTTGCAGTGACCTAGAAGCACAACATCGTATGGGAGTTGCTAGGACTGACGACCCTAGACCGGATCATTGTTGGGAATTGATATAAGGGAGGTATCTTAGCTTCCCAATCCTGCTGTATGAATAAACCTAAGTAAGACTGGACTAACATGATCATAACATTGCATTGCATGGTGCTTAGCGAGGAAGTAGTATGTGTCTGGAGTGGTGCATGCCGCAACCATGAGATGAAGTTCGTAGAGGGAGTGCAGACGAGGGCATGCATCATATCATATCATCTTTACATTAATAAGAGTACTTAGGGCTGAATTATTGTACTACTTCATCATTACTGCCTGATAGAATTGATAACATGTTAACCTTTACGTTATAATTCCACTGAGTTACTACTCACTCTCACATTACGGGATGGTGTTTTAAACACCAACCAGACTTTATCTTAGTTGCAGATGGAGACCTGACTGATGAGGCGGAGCCAGACTTCGCAGATGATGAGGATGCTTTCTCATATATGCAGTACTCAGGCGGGTTTATATAGACCGTTCTGATCGACGGGGCTTCAGGGTTATATTTGGAGTGGACTATCACATTTTTAGACATTTTGTATTTTAAAATAATACTTGTAATTATTGACCTAACAATGCATACATACTTTGGGGACCTATACTGGTTTATAAAACATATCCGTTTCAGTATTCCGCTTACGTATTACAATTGTCCCTAGATTATGTTTTGCTGATTTAGCTTAATCTCATTCATGTTTTATGCACTAATACAGACAACATCAATCATCATTCAATATGTTGCATAAGTGATGTGTTGAAACTTGGGAGTTGGGTTTCTACTCGACCCCCGATTTTAGGGCTTTACAAGTTGGTATCAGAGCATGATTTGGATTAAACTGGACCTGGGTTATGGTCACACGACATACGCTGATACATTGAGGCCTAGGTGGGTGCGAGAACAATGTAGAAACAAGCTTAGGTTTCCCAGTTTCGCCAATTGGCGAAATTCACCGAAAACGATCGCTAAGATCGAGTCTGTGCACATCCATGATCTCTTGTGACGACCCCGGATCATCCCAAGACTGTCAATCGATGGGTCTAGACCACGATTTATCCCATCCCAGCCTTCAACAATCGGTATGTGCGGGTATACATCAGAAAATACCCGTAATGACCCGTAAAAACTCGAATTAGAGTCGGGGGGTCAAAACGACCAATTCGGGGGGACCCAAAGGGGGCCTCACATGTTTTTGGACCAAGGCAGGGTGAGGACGTCGCCCCACCGGTGATGGCTCGCCGGAATGTCCAGGGAGTGGTGAGGTCCTCGCCAGATCGGCGACGCCTCGCCGATTCACGGGTCGGGCCTGTCGGGCCGACGTGGGCCGACACTTCTAGGGTGTTGTGTGGCCCACCGAATGGGGTTTTGATGTTTTTAACTCCGTCCTATGCTCCTCTTCATTCTCTACCCCTTCTAGCTTGCCTTTTCTCACAAAAACCCAAAAATCCTCTCTCAAACCACCCCGCCAAGGTCGTTTCCTTCCATTTTCGTGTACCACTTACACTCTCCTCTCAAACCCATCTCCCATTGCTGGTTATCTTCTTCATTCCCCCTCATTTGAGCATTCAAACCCCTTTTGGTGTCATAAATTTGTGGGAACCTAATCACCCATTCTATTCCTCTATTTTCTTCCCTTTTCATGGCCTTATTCGAGCTGGTTACGGCCATATTCTTGATTTCCACCATTCTCTCGATCATAAGAAAGAAAAGGACTCCTATGGATGAAGCCGGCCCTAGTCGCCCTACTCGTTCAAGGAGGCCAAGAGGCCCCACCGCAAGCTCGAACGTTGACCGAGAGACGAGAACAAAGCGGGATCTCGATCCCTAGGCTCCTCTCCCAAGAACCCTACTGGCGGAGCTGTCCCATGGAAGATATCAGGGCTGCAGGGTCCTTTTTGAAGCACACATGGATGAGAAGCTCTTTGGGGAGTATATATTATTGAAGCGCCTGGGTGAGGCCGGATGGAGTCCCGTGTTTGAGGGCAAGTCTCGTGCCAATGTGGGCACTGTCCGAGCATTCTACGCCCATATTCGAGAGCCTACGTTGGAGCCCTTGCAGTTCAAGATCCCCATGGGAAGAGGTCGTGAGGCCACAATTGATGCTGGCTTGATAGCCTGACTCATGAACATGTCGCTTGGTAGGGTACATGCAAGCGAGAAGAATTTGAAGAGTGCACGTGAAAGGGATCACCGCACGTGATTCCTTTGTGGGAGACACCTGGCCCACTGGAATCCAAACAACAGTCTCCTAGTGACCAATATGATTGACGACTTTCACCTGCTCCACCACATTTTCACTTATAATGTGTACCCCAGGTGGAGCAACCGCAGTGAGTGCACGCGCTTGATGGTAGACTTTCTGTACCAAGCTGGGTAAGGAGAGAAGCTGTACGTACCTACGTATGTACTGCGGCAGATAGTTCTAACCGCACGCTCTACTAGGGCGTCTGATTCGCTCCCATTCGGCCGACTCATATGTAAGCTTGCACGTGAATTCGCCTATGGACTTGGTGCAGAACTTCCTACCCTGATCCATTTCATCAATGAAGCAACGCTCAACTGCATGGAGATTGGGCCACGACAGCGTAAAGCCCAACTCGATGAGAGTGAAGATGAGATGGGTAGTGAGGAGGATGAGAGTGATGAGGAAGGCAGGGAAGAGGCAAAGGAGGAATAGGAAGAAGAAGAGGAGGCTCAGGACACGAAGGAGAGCTCCCCTCCTACGACAGAGGAGCATGACACTGATCGGGCCCGCTTAGCTCGACTTGAGGAGGGCCAGGTTGCCCTGCGACAGGAGATTATTGATGTTCGGGCCCTCGTGAAACACAAGTTTAAGAAGGTGACTCGCACCTTAAAAATTATCCTGTGCTACCTGTAGGATAAGGGTGCCCCTCCTCCATCGGCAGACTCAGACGACTAGTTATGCTCACAGTTGTCATCTAGTTGTTTGCTTATTATTTCATAGTTTTTATGTGTTAGCCTTGGCAGGCTTAGTAGTAGGTGTGATGAATGGTGTGTTTGTTGTTTAAGTTGTTGAGTAGGTTAGCTTTCATGCGTTTCTTGTCATGATGCATGTATGGATATTTCTCCTGTATTGTGCAATTTTTGTTAAATGGAATGCATGAAATTTCCTTTGGTATGGAATGAGAATGATTGTGGTTAAATATATGTGCTTGTGCTGAATCTGACCGGGTTGCGCCCTATTTTGAATATAGGGAATGCCACCTAAGGTTGCATGGACTACAGCACGCCACACCCGGGCGAGTCGTTTGATGGGGCACCTCCCCTAAGCAATAGTCATACGGACCCCAATTCAGGCCCGTCTCGCACTGACACTATGCTGGATTCACAGCCGGCTACTGGCCCCATTAATGGGCCGGCACCTGTACCACCACCTACGGCACCACCTGCTGCACCACCGATTTCTAAGCAGGTCCATGCGTCTTCTTCGACACTACATGTACCTCAGACTGCTCCACCTGCTGATAGGTTTGAGCAGATGATGCTGATGATGCAGTAGCAGCAGATACAACACCAGCAGCAGCTTTTGGCAGCCCTTGGGGAATGTTTGCCTAAAGCATGGTTGTGGCCCCACCTGCACCATTTGTATACCCTGCAGGGAATGCAGGTGGCAGCGGCCACTTTGAGGGATTCCAACGCTCACGGCCTCCTACATTTGCGAGTACTCATAGACCCGAGGAGGCTGAGTATTGGCTTGACCGCATCTCTAATATGCTAAAGCCGTTGCACTGCACTGAGGCAGAGTAGGTGGAACTGGTCACCTTCATGTTCTAGAAAGAGGCTAGCCTTTGGTGGGACATTGTCCTGAGGACCGTGGCTATTGACTATGTATGGACGTGGGCAGCCTTTGAGGCCCGCTTCCACGAGAAATACTACCCACTCACTTATCGGCATGAGAAGGAGAGTGGGTTCCTTCGCCTCCGTCAGGGGGGCATGTCGGTGTCAGAGTATGAAAATCGGTTTACGGAGCTAAGCAGGTATGCTCCATTGATACTGGGGAATAAGGATATACAAATGCAGCGATTTTCTGAGGGCTTACGACCTAAGATCCACTCGAAGATGTGTTGTGCTAGCATATCTACCTACGCTGAGCTTGTAGGTATGTCCCTGCGAGCTGAGCAGGACGGGGACAGACTGCACCATGCACGGGCGCCTATGGTTCCTAGGTCATGACCAGACATGCCGAGCAGACCATTCCTAGGCAAGAGGTCACGCCCAGATTCACCCCTTAGGCTTGCGGCTCTACCGACTTAGGTGAGGAGGGCAGATGTGTGGTGTAACTACTGCAAGAGGGATGGCCACTCAGAGGCAAATTGTTTTACCAGAATGAAGGACAACGACTTCTCACCACCACAGAGGATCAACTACTTGTTACCTCAGGCCATTTCAGCACCACCTCTCGGACGGCACCAGCGCATCCATCTTTTAGGCCACTTGTACCCCAATTTAGGCCGCCTCAACGGCCTATAGCGTCGTAGTCGAACCGTTCTCAACAGTCTCGTGTGCACTCACTCACAACTGTGGCATCAGAGACAGCAATTACAACACATATGGCTTTCGAAGTCACTGCACATGTTTAAGGTACACCCGTCTTCTTATTGGTGGACACTGGGTCCACTATCTCTATAGTATCGTGCGCAGAAGTCAAACGACTAGGGTTGAAAACTAGTCCTATGGTCGGGTTGAGACTCCTTACCGCTACGGGGACCTTCTCAGACTCGACTAAGATGTGTGGGGGTTGTTTGATAGACCTAGGGAGCAGGACAATGTTCGTTGACTTGATGGTCGCACCACTTTGCCATTACGATGTGATTCTCGGTATGGATTGGCTCACGGAGATGAAGGCAGGTATCGATTATGATGCTAGGGTGGTGACAGCCCAGGGACCTGAGTGCACTACCTTTACGTTCCCAGTATAGGTCAGTTAGTACTACTGCATCAGTTGTTACGCTACTATGTTAGAGCATGTTGATGGCCCGACATTTGGGAACACGCCTGTAGTTCAGGATTTTACAGACGTGTTCAGGAAGATACCCGGATTACCTCCTCGGCGTAAGATCGACTTTACCATTGATCTTGTGCCTGATGTGACTCCCATTTCATTACCGACTTATCGTATGCCTCCATGTGAGATGGAGGAGTTGAGGAAACAGATCGATGATCTATTAGATGCAGGCTTTATACGGCCTAGCGTGTCCCCGTGGGGAGCGCCTGTATTGTTTGTGAAGAAGAAAGATGGTTCATTGCGATTATGTATTGATTATCGCAGGTTGAACCAGTGATGGTGAAGAACAAGTATCCTTTGCCCAGGATAGATGACTTATTTAATTAGTTGAAGGGGGCACGATACTTCTCGAAGATCGATCTGCAATCAGGGTATCATCAGTTGGGCGTCAGGGATGAGGACATGCAGAAGACGGCCTTCAGGACCAGTTTTAGACACTATGAGTTTCTCGTGATCTCGTTCGGCCTTACAAACGTACCGGCCATGTTCATGGACTTGATGAACAGGGTATTTTGGCCATTCCTATTCCAATTCGTCATCTTGTTTATAGATGATATTTTGATATACTCCAAGAGTCGGAAGGAGCACGAGGAACACCTGCGAGCAGTCTTAAGTATGCTGAAGAAGAACCAGTTGTTCGCACAGTACAAGAAGTGCGACTTCTGGAAAGAGGAAGTCAAGTTCCTGGGACATGTGGTGTCCAAGGAAGGGATATCAGTTGACCTCGCTAAGGTAACCGTGGTTCAGGACAGAGAGCAGCCCGGTTCAGTTACTAAAGTGAGGAGCTTTCTTGGTCTGGCAGGGTATTACCGTCGATTTATTAGAGACTTCTCCATGATTGCCAAACCGTTATCTCAGTTGACGCGGAAGGATCTGAAGTTCACCTGGAATGAGAAGGCAGAAGCAGCTTTTCAGGAGCTGAAGGACAAGTTGACATCCGCCCCTGTGCTAGTATTGCCAGAGCAAGAGGTCAAGTATACGATATATACTAACACGTCTCGCGTCGGTTTAGGTTGTGTCCTTATGCAGAAGGACAGGGTGATTGCTTACGCCTCGAGACAGTTAAGGAAGCAAGAGGAAAATTACCCTACACACCACCTAGAGTTGGCAGCCATCATTTTTGCACTGAAGCTCTGGAGACATTACCTCTACGGAGAGGAGTTCGAGCTATTTTGTGACCGCAAGAGCCTCCGGTACATATTCACGCGGTGAGACCTGAATATGAGGCAGCAGCAATGGATGGAAACCTTGAAGGACTTCAAGTTCGAGTTTTCCTACCATCCGGGAAAGGCTAACCTTGTGGCTGACACATTGAGCCGTAAGAAGACCATAGAGTTTGCGGCTCCGCTAATGGTGGCAGAATAGGATATGGTAGAGTTCGTATGAGACTTCGAGCAGAAGCTCACAGTTCGGGTGCGGCCACTCATCGATGATAGCATTATCGCATCCCAGAAAGACGACGAGTGATTGGTTGAGCTTAGGAAGCTGGCTAGCAATGATGAGGATGCCGAATGGAGCGTGGATACAAATGGGGGTCTGCGTTATCTTGGCTGCCTATATGTCCTAAACGTTCCTGAGTTGAGGTGAGAAGTCCTTGAGGCAGCGCACAATTCGAAGCTAGCGATGCATCCTGGAAGTATGAAGATGTATCAAGATGTGAAGAGGTCATACTGGTGGGACAACATGAAGGCTCATATTGCAGAGTATGTATCCCGTTGTCTCACGTGCCAGCAGATCAAGGCAGAGCACCGCCGACCACCTGGACTGCTTCAGCCCATGCCCATAGCTGAATGGAAATGGGATTTCATCTCTATGGATTTCATCTCAGCGCTACCGAAGACGAGAAAGGGACATGACTCTATTTGGGTAATCGTGGACCGATTAACTAAGTCGGCACACTTCCTCCCGATTAAAGTCTCGAACTCTGCAGACGAGTTGGCCAGGCTGTACATCAAGGAGATAGTGCATCTGCATGGAGTTCCGTTGGAGATCGTGTCGGATCGAGACACGCGATTCATATCTATCTTCTGGAATCGTATCCAGGAAGCAATGGGTGTGAAGTTGAAGTTTAGCACCGCATTCCACCCACAGACAGACGGGTAGACGGAACGGGTAAACCAAGTGCTAGAAGACATACTGCGATCTTGTGTACTTGATTTCAAGAACAGTTGGGATGACCGTCTCCCATATGCAGAATTCGCCTACAATAACAGTTTTCAGGTGAGTATTGGCATGACTCCTTACGAGGCCTTGTATGGGCGCCTTTACCGAGCACCGCATTTCTGGGCAGAGGTTGGCGAGCGTAGTTTGATTGGCCCAGAGTTAGTGCAAGCGACCTCAGAGAAGATCGACATTATCAGGCGTCGACTTCTGACAGTATAGAGTAGACAGAAGAGTTATGCCGATACGAGGCGACGACCGCTAGAGTTCGAGGTTGGGGACCATGTATTCCTCAGAGTTTTCCCTATGAAGGGAGTCCTCCAGTTTGGCAAGAAAGGGAAACTTACGCCACGATTCATTAGCCAATTTCAGATACTTGATCGAGTGGGTGTGGTGGCTTACCGCCTTGCTCTGCCCACACCACTCACGGGCGTGCACAACGTATTTCATTTATCTATGCTGAAGAAATACGTTCTTGATCCTTCCCACATTATCAGATGGGAGCAGGTATAGCTCAGTGAGGATGCTACATATGTGCTGCGACCGACGCGTATCCTAGATAGGAAGGAGCAGGTATTGCGTAGCAAGGTTATCCCACTTGTGAAGGTACTGTGGACGCATCACACGGAGGAAGAGGCTACCTGGGAGACAGAAGCCTAGGTCCATAAGAACTACCCTTAGATTCTTGAGGAGTACGAAAAGGTACTAATTTTAAGGATGAAATTTTTCTTTAAGGGGGGTAGATTGTAACGACTCGAAAAATTTCATACAAAGACCCAAGTACCACCTCAGGCAGAAATCACTTAGGAGCAAATCCTTAAGAATTAGGAGAGAATTAGCTCGTGCTAAACTAGCGTACCTATGAGATTAGCATTAATCACTTTAAATACGATCTGCAAGACCCAAAACTTGTAGAATCATCTATGCTACATTACCCTATAATCTAAGATCAATCTCATTACCCAGTTGCTCTCAGGAGCCTTTTGAAACTCCGTATCGGACCTGTACTGCACGTCGAAAGTCCGATTACCCCGAAACTATACCGTTATGACCGCCTTGCTGGGCTTGACTACCACCTCAGAAATCAAGTCCTAACAGTGTCCAAAAATACGTAACTTGAGCCCAGAGTGAAGTGTGTGAGAAACATGAATATATTTAGAAATAAAATCCAAACTTAAGTAAACTGAGGCTTGTCGCTTGCGAGCCAAATATAAGGATTCAGACCGTTAGAATCTGACCCAAATACACCCTTGGATTAGGGGAAATTTCCCACGCATAGTAGTGTACTGGTGGCCCTGATCGAGTGCCGGTGACCGTTGAACTGAAACTGGTCTGCCACGGGCGATCTGGAAACTCGATTGGAAGGAAAACTCAGCTTGACCTAGATCCAAGGTCAGGGAGCTTAAGTCCGACCGAACGTAGAAAAGGGGCCTCCGGAAGTGCTCCGTTGGATCGAAATTGAGGTCCTTTGGACAAAACCTAACTATACCATGACCCTGGGGTCATCCCCATCAGTTTTGGGCCTATAAAAAGGGCTTAAACCCTCTCTCTCATAACCCATACGAATTTCCTAAACCCTAGAAAGAAAGAGAGAGAAAGAGAAGGAAAGAGAGAGAGTGTGTGGGAGTTTTCTCTTGGGATTCAATCCCGCCACTCCACTTACCACTTCATCAATTCTGAATCGTTAATCCGGCATTCCGATAACTCACTTGGGTAAGAAAACCTAACCCTAATCTATTTTAGGGTTTCAGATAGTGTAAGTTATGAAATAGCTAACCTAATTTATGCTATAGGTCGCCAATCCGCCGTTGACAAAGACAAAGTGTCTAAAACGACTTCGTTACGCGTTTACCGATGTAATGTGCGGACTATAAACGTATAAGTTATGGTTTTCAAGGCTTTCAATATCGGTTAGTGATTTATTACTGACATGGATGCTATTTCACATGCCAAATGCGATGTCTGTCTAGCCTTTCAGATATATATAAACTATGTTGAGTTTAGGTTAATCCATGTGTTTGTTGAAATAATCGTATAAGTATGGAATTTAAATTTGAGTTTGCCATGATTAATTGTTGTCTATGTATGTTAGATGTATGTGTAACAACTCTTTGGCGAAAGGATTAGCCCTAATACATATTATATCAACATACGTTGCGTATGTTTTATTGTGTAGCCTAAGTGTTTGTGAAAATGCCTAAATTAGTATAGAATTTGCATTCGTGCTCACCATGACTAACTGTTATGGATATATGATTGTTATATAGGCGATAACCCTTTGACGAGAGGATTGGCCCTAATACGTATGATAACTAATATATATCATATGTGATGGAATGCGTAGGTTAAGTGTTTGTAAAATGTCTGAATGAGTTAGTGGTTAGTGAGGTGTACCTATATGCAAGTTGAGAGATGATTCTCAACTACGTCAATGATGTATATGATTTCCTCCATATATGTCATATTCTGATGTCTGGTTGTTTATGAATTGAATATATGCGAAATCATGTTTACATTGCATTTCAGAACATGTTCATATGATTGTATGATTTGAAGTATTGATCCATTACTGCTTTAACTATCTCATAGGATACTTTGTTGTAATTGAATGTGGTTGGGGCTATCGTATAGTCCAGGCAATCGGTAATAGGCCTTGAATTGGTGGCTGAGGTTGTTTCGCCACACAGGAGGTGTTCGATGAATCCGAGTCGTACTTGGGTTATCGACAGTGGTTAGGCCACACGGAGTGCTTATGCACTTTATGTCAATTAACTCAACGTGTGCTCGTACTAGTCGAGCCCGTCAAGTAACCCGATTGGCTCGATGTATGTTCACCATGTTTAGACACTACTGCTTGAACCTAAGGTACCAAACCCACCAGTGGAATCCCCGTTAACCTTGGTACCTCGATCCGCTAAGACTCATGAGCCGGACATGGTGGTATGGGATACCGTGGTTGAGCTGTCGGCCTACGTTGTGGTGACGAGCCTCCCCGTAATGACCAGTGAGCAACACCGCCTCGTGAGCCGAATACGGTGGTATCGGGCACTGTATTCGAGCTGTCGGCCTATATTGATCAGGTGACGAGCCCTTTGTAGTGACCTCGAGCATACTCTGAGACTGCATTGAGGCAGCGAGCCTTTTTCGTAGCCAATAGAGTATAAACTAGGCCTGCACTGATAAGGCGACGAGCCCCTTTGCAGTGACCTAGAACCACATCATCTTATGGGAGTTGCTAGGACTGACGACCCCAGACCGGATCATTGTTGGGAATTGATATAAGGGAGGTATCTTAGCTTCCCAATCCTGCTGTATGAATAAACCTAAGTAAGATTGGACTAACACGATCATAACATTGCATTGCACGGTGCTTGGCGAGGAAGTAGTATGTGTGTGGAGTGGTACATGCCGCGACCGTGAGATGAAATTCGCAGAGGGAGTGCAGGCGAGGGCATGCATCATATCAGAACATCCTTGCATTAATAAGAGTACTTAGGGCTGAATTGTTGTACTGCTTTATCATTACTGCTTGATAGAATTAATAACATGTTAACCTTTGCGTTATAATTTCACTGAGTTAACTACTCACTCCCACGTTACGGGACGGTGTTTTAAACACCAACCAGACTCTGTCTTAGTTATAGATGGAGACCCGACTGATGAGGCAGAGCCAGACTTCGCAGATGATGAGGATGTTTTCTCATATATACAATACTCAGGTGGGTTTATATAGACCGTTTTGATCGACAAGGCTTCAGGGTTATATTTGGAGTGGACTATCACATTTTTGGACATTTTGTATTTTGAAACAATACTTGTAATTATTGACCTGGCAATGCATACATACTTTGGGGACCTATACTGGTTTATAAAGCATATTCGTTTCAGTCTTCCGCTTGCGTATTACAATTGTCCCTAGATTATGTTTTGCTGATTTGGCTTAATCTCATTCATGTTTTATGCACTAATATAGACAACATCAATCATCATTTAATATGTTGCATAAGTGATGTGTTGAAACTCGGGAGTTGGGTTTCTACTCGACCTCCGATTTTCAGGGTGTTACAAGTTCATTGAGGACACTGAAAACAGTGGGATCACGAACATAAGAAATTTATTAGTTGAGGAACAAAGGACTGTGACTCCAGTCATAGTCAATCCAGGTCACATGGATATTAATGATGCAGTCGATTTTGCAGTCACTGAAGAATACTACGTAGAACCTCATATACAAACCATTGATGAGGAAAATCAAGATCAGACCCAACAAGCTGAACCATTGAGAAGATCTAAAAGAGAGAGAATGCCTGTAAATCGATAAGATTACATCGTATACTTACAGGAGCACGACTTTGAAATAGGGGTGGAAAAGGATCCTGAATCTTTTACACAAGTCAAACAAAGTGTTGATGCTTCTCGTTGATTTAATGCCATGAAAGATGAGTTAAAATCTATGAGGGACAATAAAGTCTGAGATCTTATAAAGTTAGCTACTAGAATAAGGCCGATTGGTTGTAAATGGATATTTAAAACTAAAAGGGACTCCAAGGGTAATGTCGAAAGATATAAAGCCAGACTTGTTGCCAAGGGTTTTAACCAATGTGAGGGCATTGACTTTAAAGAGACTTTCTCACCAGTATCTAAGAAAGACTCATTCAGGATCATAATGACTCTTGTAGCTCATATGGATTTAGAGTTACATCAGATGGATGTAAAGACTGCATTTCTTAATGGGGATCTGAATAAGAATGTATACATGTTGTAGCCCGAAGGTTTTGTAGCTAATGGTTCAAAACATTTGGTTTGCAAACTGAAGAAATCCACCTATGGGTTGAAACATGCATCGCGACAGTGGTACCTAAAGTTTTATAAAGTAATTTTCTCATACAGTTTTGTAAAAATCACTACAGATGAATGTATCTACATTAAAATCAGTAAGAGTAAGTTCGTTATGATGATTTTGTATGTTGATGTCTTTCTATTGGCTAGCAGTGATACTAGGATGTTGAGCGATACCAAGAAATTCTTATCTCAAAGGTTTGAAATAAAAGATCTTGGTGAAGCTTCTTACGTCATCAACATTGAGATTCACCGTGACAGATCACTTGGACTGCTCAGCCTGTCACAGAGGGCCTATATTACTAGGGTACTCAAAAGGTATGACATGTAAAATTGTGCTTTCGGACAGTCGTCCATTATGAAGGGCGACAAATTTGGCCTATTTCAGTGTCCAAAGAATGATTCGGGAAAGAATCAAATGAAAGAATTTTCGTACACATCAGTAGTGGGGAGTATCCTGTATGCTCAAGTTTGTACGCGACTAGATATTACCTTTGTCACTGGAATGTTGGGAGGATACCTATCTAATCCAGGAATGCAACATTAGATAGCTGCAAAGAAAGAATTACGGTATCTATAGAGAACGAAAGATTTTGGACTCACATACAGAAGATCGGATCAGTTGAAGTTGATCGGATATTCAGATGCATACTTTGCAGGCTGCATTGACACTAAGAAGTCTACTTCAGGATACATCTTCATGATGGTGGGAGGAGTTGTGTCGTGGAAAAGCGTGAAACAGTCTACCACAACCTTATCCACTATGGAAGCTGAATTTATTACCTGTCATGAGGCATCTAATCAGGTACTATGGTTACAGAGTTTCTTCTCAAATTTGCGGGTATTGGAGCATATCCCGAAATCATTGAGAATATTTTGCGATAATTCGGCTGTTATTATCACACCCCAAATCCGAAGATCGGAATCACAAGAACCTCGATAGCCGAATCCGGTGCCGACAGCCTCCGTAGTAACCCATTCTCGGTTCCCAGCGCCTATGCGCCAGATTCCGATCCTGGGATCCTATAAGGAGAATTATTTTTTTTGTACATTTATCTCATAATAAGCATAACCACAAGTATACCCAAATCATAAAGGCAACATCATCATCATATATCCACTAATATAAACTGTTGAATACAGTACTGAAAGGGAAATACATATGACAAAATCAAAACTCCATAAGTTCGCTACACGCTCCAAGCTCAATGCTGCTGCAACCTAACGCCACCTGCACGCATCTATCGTGCATAAGCTTATAGAAAGCTTAGTGGGTGGTGAAAGTATGTGCACAAGGTAAGTGCTAAGTAAGCAATATCAGAGTATCAGAGTAATCAGAGTAAGCGAAAATACTGACAGTCCGTGAGTCATACAATATTAGGGTACGTAATGCAAATCAGCTATACAAATGAGGAGTCGAAGAAAGCCAAATAGTAGATGCCGAGGATGCAATGCCATAAATCATACAATATCGAAATAATGATAAGTCTATGAGTGCCTTCAGCCATACAAAGGCTATGCGATGCAAGGCATGAATGCTAACGGTCATATCAATACAGAAACATAGCAACCCAAAATGCTAAGTACTGCGGATACAATGTAGTATGCAGTGCGAATGAAATGACCATGTTGGAGTGAAGTCGGGATTATAGTACGTAGTATCGCAGGCTATAGGGTCCATCACAAGGGACTTCTATCCAAACCAGTCTCATACCTAAATTTGGATAGTCAGACTTAATGTGGTAAACTCCTGATCTCAAGTTAGTCGCGCGCCCAACTGAAATTCTGGCCATGCAAAGGTACACGTAACAAACAGTTGCGTACCACCAGCCCGAGTGGGTAGTGAATGAATGAATGAATGGATATGCAATTCCTGCTTAATAAGTCCACATATTAGTATGGTTACTCTCTGGAGAAATCACCGGGGTCTATTACACTCCAAACCAGATTGCCGCCCCATCGCGCACAACAAGGTGGGTGGAAGAGACCTTACTATCCGCCTACCAATATGAGGCCCGACTCGTCGATAGTGGACCCATTTCTCGAGCTGGTCAGACTCTGCCTAGCATTACCCCCTCCTCTTGGGCAGGTAAGGTCGCACCCCTTCCAACCGACCACGACACAGTGGGAGACGCGGCCTAACGGTATACGGCACTCATGCGCTCATGCATCCACTTGGTCTAGATGTTGGAGCAACCTGTAAAACCAAGAGGGTTTAGGGACTTTCACCCAGGGATATCTATAGCACCTCATGTAGAACAGATTTTCGGTGTCCCAACTGGCCATCCACGATATGCCTGTGGAGGCTACGACCCTGATGTGGCTAGGGCATATAGTAATCACAACACAATGCAAGATGCATGAGTCATACAATCTAGTCATGCATCAATCCTGCACATACTGTGTGCTTATGTGAGATAATCTTTGCCTATCAGGGAGTCTCATAACAACCGGCACTATGGATATGCAATGATCAATCATATCTCATAACAAACATGCAGATGATGCGTATGGGCATGTATCATGATGCTATGCTGTCACATACTCATAATTGGTATCAATAACCATCATCAACAATCGACCTCTATAATGTGGACATTTAACCAACATTGCCCCAAGGAATGACCCTCATAAAGCCAAACATATAATGGGCTCACGGCATCACTCAACGGCCTAATATACAACACAATGGGCCTTACTCAAGGGCCATATATACACAACAGGTGGGCCTGCTCATGGGCCTCAAACACATGACATGTGGGCCCTACACATGGGTCTCGAATACGTCAAATGGTTCATGCATTATAGGCCAAATACATATCACAATGGGCCTTGCCCATAAACCATGAATTGATCACAATGGGCCTCAACTACGGGTTGCATATACATCATATAGGTCTCGACAATCGGCCTCGGCCTCAACAATCTAAATTGACACTTAGAATCGGCCTCGATACTCGGCCTCGACAATTAGAATCGGCCTAGAATTAAAATCAACAAATCGGTCACGTCAAGTAGAATCGGCGATTGGCCACGACAATCAGGATCGATCAATAATCAGAATCGGCAAATCGGTCACATTAATCGGGATTGACAATCGGTCCCGATAATCAAAATCGATCGATCAATAATCAGAGTCGATAAATCGGTCATGTCGATCGGGATCGGCAATCGGTCACGATAATCAGAATCGATCGATCCATAATTAGAATCGGTAAATCAGTCACGTCAATCGGGATCGGCAATCGGTCACGACAATTAGGATCGGCGATAATCAGAATCGGCAAATCGGTCACGATAATCAGAATCAATCGATCAATAATTAGAGTTGGTAAATCGGTCACGTCGATCGGGATCGACAATCGGTCACGATAATCAGAATTGATCGATAATCAGAATCGGCAAATCGGTCACGTCAATCAGACTCGGCCTCGATGATCGGTCGATCAAGGCTTAAGGGAAGGTCACGATGTGGACATTAAACCATCATTGCCCATCAATGTGGGCATTTAACCAACATTGCTCCACCTAGAGTTGAACATATAGTGGGCCCAAGGCCTCATACAAGGGTCTAATATACATCATAATGGGCCGAACACACGGCCTAATATACATCACCATGGGCCATGACCCATGGTCCTCAAATACATCATAATGGGTTACGACCTATGGACCTCAATACACATCAAGTGGACCGCATTATATGGACCTAGAATACAACTTAATGGGTCACACCAAAAAGGACCACAAATACATAACATGCGGGCCCTGCACATAGGCCCAATATACGTAACAGGTGGGCTCTGCACCTGGGCCTCAAATATATCACAATGGGTCTCTACCCATGGATTCTAAATACATCACAATGGGCCTCAACCCATGGGCTCTAAATACATCACAATGGGCCTCAACCCATGGGCCCCAAACACATCTCAATGGGCTGTGCACGGTGAGCAAGTGGGCCCCGCGTACATGGTAGGTGAGACTTATGAATCACATTATGAATCCCACTAGCTGGTTATACAACGCATACATTACGACGGGTCCCATGGATGGACTGAATAGATGAAACACATATATCATGTGGGACCCACGTCCCTGTACAGGATGACACGAACGAAACACTTACATCATAGGTGGGTCTCAAAGATGTGCGGCGTGGATGAAGCACATACCTCATTGATCAGATCCTTAAAACTTGCTGCCGTCAACACAACAGTCATATTATTGATGAGGTACACTAGCCAATCTGATTATGGTGGGTCCCACGTGATCTGGACAGCCATGATAAAACATGTATCACGTGGGTCCCATGGACGATGTGGATTAAATACATACATTAAGGTGGGCCACACAAGTGGGCGACATAGATGAAATACGTACATCATGTTGGCTCCCACGTGCCGGGCTACGGCACGTCAGCAAGAGGGTCCCACCATCCTAGCTAGTCTGAACGGTTTGGATAGACAGCACATACATCACATGTGGGCTCCACGAACAAACAATATTGATATAGCACATGTATTACGGTGCATTCCACCGTCCAGCCATCTGGACGGTGGAGATAAAAACACATAACATGGTGAGCTGTCCACCGTCCAATCCACTAGACGGTGGATGGAAGGAGTGGAACTCAAACATCTGGTGGGTACCACTTGTGGCCCATCAGATATATATAAATAATATATATATATATATATATATATATATATATATATATATATATATATATATATAATATATATATATATAATGCACTGAAACGTCTAGATCTGGACTTCCAATTGACAGACGATCTGGATATAACTTCCATGTGGGACCCATGTATCGTGCGACCATTCAACACATCATAAGGTGGGCCCCACCCTCACACGTGCAGCATGTGTGAGGTGGGTCCCACGTATGGTGGGAAAGGATGGTCGGCATTGATAAAACATTTACATCAAGGTGCCCCAGCACCGTCCTTTGCTGGACGGTGTGGGAGCAACACATAAATCATGGACGGACCCACAGATAGATGCCTGGATGTAGAATACGTAAATCAAGGTGGGCCCCACCCCTCACATGTGGAGCACGTGTGGGGGTGGTCTCACGTACTGCCAAAAAAGGTGGATGGCGTGGAGAGTACACACATCATGGTAGGGTGTCCATGGTCCAGATGGGACCCACAGAACTTGTTCTGCTACAGCAAAAATGAATGCACGGTGTGGATGAAATCCACCTCATAGTGGGCCACGTCCAATGGGACGGTTAGGATATAGCAAATATCATGGTGGGCCACGTTAGACGGCAGGGATAAAACAAAAGTAAAGGGGGCCCCTCTGTATTATTTATTTGCATCTAATCTGTTGATAAGGTCACGTGGACCAGGGGTGCAATGGTACATGTTCAATCATCACTGTTGCAGTGTGGTCCACCTAGCTTCCACATACGGCTGATTTAAAGGGGCCCATCGATTAAAAAAGGGGCCCACCAAATGCACAGTGTTGATGACGGGGTACCCATCACGGTGGGGCCACAACAGGGACCCACGGCCCCGGTCCATGCACGCCCAGTATAGCAGGACAGGCTGCGCGTCCTCTACTCGGTCAGAGGCAGCAGTGCCTGCTGCTGCCCTCTCTTTCCCTTTTTTTTTTTAAAGAAAGAATTTTTTTGCAGTTTCTCTTAGGTGGGGCCCGCATCATGTAGATCCACTCCAGCCATTGGATCCTACGACTCATTACAAGCTAAATGAGCCCAATATCCAAGGTATTTTGGCATGTAGAAGACCTCAAAGTGCATTTTAATGGTAAGAACCACTATTTTCTATAATATGGCCCACCAAATAATCGGATTGACTTCATTTGTTAGCTCAACGCCTAAAATGAGTTGAGAAAAGGAATGGACGGCATGGATTACACTTATACATCAAGGTGGGGCCTGTATGAGTAGCCCACCCCCAAAGTCAATATAAATATTATATTATTATTATTATTATTTTTCTGCTGCTATTAGTACACCCACGATCGGTTCACCTTTCACTGGAGCACGTCCAATGTCCAGAGACACTGGACGGGTGGCGTGTTTATACATTCCATCAAGGTGGGTCCCACATGCACGTGGCCCACTTGGTTAGATCAACCTGATATGTGTGCTTTCGTTCCATCCAGGCCCATTAATGGGCTGGACATTGTAGGTCCCACACATTCATCAAGTGGGTCCCATGAAGATGGATGGTATGGATAGGTTACATACTTCATGGTGGGGGTCTATCCGGGTGGGCCACACGGCTACACCATCATAAAGAAATAAGGAAAGAGAGATAGAGAGAGGGAGAAAGGAGCACCCACCTTAATATCTCTTGGTCTTTTTCTCCCATCAATGCATGATAGAGATCCAATGGATGGACTTCAACGGTTGGGATCGACTTAGGACGGTGGAGATGGGAGATATGAAGTGGGTCATACTAGCTTCTCCCCCATGGAAGCCATGGACGTGGTTTGCTTGGAGAAAATGAGGAAGAGAGATTGTTGTAAGAGAGAGAGGAGTGGTGAGGTGGAGTGATGGGATAAGAGTGATAGTGAGTGATGGAGTGTGTAAGAGATGAGATGGAAAGGTTGACTTTGGAGTTGCTTGGAGATGGGTGAAAGTTGATGTGTACTTGATATGAGGTGTGATTGATGTGTACTTTGATTGATTGATGGGATTGATGGGATTGATTTGACATGTTCTCTCTTAGTTTGCAAACGAGCGGCGTTTCCTTGAACTGAACGCGGGCCCACATCTCCTGGGTTGGATATCGCCTCGGCGCGCGAGATGCGGCGTCGGAACCGCAGTGACGGCGTGGTCGCACTAGTACAAGTCTCAGGTCGAGCCAACTCTGGAATATGGGATACGACTAGGAGTCGTACGCAACTGCTGATAAAAGATCGCGGGTCGCCGGAATTCGACCAAGAGGACCGAAGAAGCCTACGAAACGGTACGGGCTAGGATACGGGTCTTACAGTTATTTCCTTCTCTAGTAATAACGCATTCGTAAAGGTCGAGGCATATCTACATCAAATACCTTGTTGTAAAAGAAAGAGTTTAGAATCATCAAGTGTCCATGGAATTCATTGACACTAAGCAGATGATTGCAGATCCGCTCACTAAAGGAATCCCTATTATGCCATTTCAGGAGTATGTGACATCCATGAGAGTCATTGATCCCACAGATGTTTTCAGTTAGTGGGAGTTGAGTGTATTTTGATTTTCACAGACATTTAGAGATCCCGTTTTATACATTTTATTTTTTGGATGATTTTGATATAAAGATTTATTTCTGCTTCTCTATATATGTGTGCAAATTTTGAGTAAGTAAAACTACAGTCGTGTCTCATTGGAGACATGTTAAAGCTTTTGGACCTCTTAAGGATAGGCACATATCATCACACTAAAGTGTGTAATCCTTATACCACATTTCCTAGTTCTTGATCTATGCTGTTAAGATTGAAAGTACTTGTGATCGCGCTTAGCCTTACTTCGCCTAAATTAAATGTTGTGACGACTACTGCGTTTCGATACTGATAGTCTTAATGGACCAGATTGAATAACATTACTTATATTGTCCAACTATTTCATTGGTTAATCATTTGGATGTTTTCTTAAAATAAAAACATGTTTTCAACATTATTCTATATGACAATTATTGGCATTACTCAATGAGGCCCAAGTGGAAAAATGTAAGAACTCTATGTGGTGGGCCTTACTGATTAAAGGTTTGGATTGTCCTACAGGTGGACTATGTGATTGAGTGAACCAGTGGGCCCCACTTCAGGTGATCCACTGCGCAGCCCATCTACGCAGCAGTGCGTATTAGGGGCGGAATGCTATAGCCTTATGTAAGGCTATTTGAGTTGAACTAGGACACAGAGATGTGGAGCGTGGGAGAGAGAGTTGTGATGGGTTTCAAACTCTCTCTCCACAGACTCTATATAAGAGACTGCTGGGTCCCCGATCCTACATAACGATAGAATCCGAATTCCCATCTACTGTTCTTAATAAGGGTGTGAAGAAAAGGAAAACTACAACATTGGTATTTTGGTATTCTTATCTGGTATACATGACGTCTCAGTTAGGTAAGCCATCCGAACCTTTGATCCCCATGTCCTGTGCACAGCCGATCTCTAGGATTTCTGCATCCAGAAAATTCTTACAGTTATGTCCTAACTGTCCATTCATTTTGTGAGATTGTTTTAAGGGTTGAGCACAAAAATAAGACAGGATCTAAAGATCAAGTGGACCACACTGCAGAAAGCAATGGGAGATTGAACATCTACCATTAAAACCTTCAAGGGGGTCATAAAGTTTTGGATCAACCGATATTTTTTTTTCTTCTTCTTCTATATTTGTGTGACCTTATGAATAAATTGTATGGAAAAAAATAGTATAGTGGGCCCTACAAATGTTTTATCATTGGAAATTATTGTCTCCACTGCTATTTATGTGTGGTCCACTTGCGAATTGAAAATAACTCATATTTAGACATAGTGTAGATATAATAAGTACATCGTGATGGGGCTCACAGAACTTTGATCTTCATTTCATTGTTCATACAATTACGCTGCTCAAGCATTGCTAGGCTCTTCTGTATGCCACATACGTACAACAGTTAGGCCGCTGGTGTGCAGTACAACAGCTAATTGGCTTCCAGGTTGGATGTTACACAACACATGAAAAGATGGAAGTTATTTATTGGCTGGACTGTAGATTATGATTGGATCTGGGACCTTATAGTTGGCAAAGAGTTATTAGTCTTCAAGTCAAACTGACTTTATCGGACATTGAGCTTTTGTTACAGGTACTAAAAGGATCTAGCCTGTTGGCTGCCATGCATTAAAGGAAATGACTCAATTAGCCAAATCTTTGATTTAAGAATTTACCTTTTAAATTATTTTTTTTTTTATCATGCATGCATTTAAATTACACATAAATGCATGGTGAACCAAAATAGCTCAAAATATGCCTACAAAGCAAGGAGGATAATGCATTAGAATTCAATTCCCAAGTACATTAGAATTCATGTAAATTAAAATCCTTAGTTGTGTTTAACATATTGTAATTGAAATGCTCTGGTATTTAAAAAATTATGTTTGGATCCTTGTAATTAGAATACAATGAAATTCTTTAACATATTTCAAATTTGTTTACATATGTGATATTTGATAGAATAATTGTAACAAGTTTATTGACATATGTCATTTCACCTTAAGTTAGCCACAAACATAAAGATTACAAATGACCGACTCACCAATATTGTTTAAACCTTTAAAATAGACATTAAAAAAAAAAAAAAAAAACTAATTACCCCATATTCTTTACTTGTCAAATTCACGGTGCCAAATGCACTATCGTGATGTATTTACATCCAATGACACTCACTTCCACGATGGCATTGTATAACTGTGGGCCACGTGACCGTGTGACGGGATTAAACCCAGACACTGTGTCATGCCCTAAACTCGAAAACTAGGCTCACAAAATTTTCGATCGCCGAATCCGGTGCCAACAGCCTTCGTAGTACCTCATTCTCGGCTCCCGGCACCTATATACCAGGTTCCGATCCTAGGATCCTACAAGGAGAATTTTTAACATGAATTTATTCTGTAACAAGCACAATCATAAGCATAACCCACGAACAATAACCAGAACTCCATCAAAAAATCTACTATGATAAAAAACTTTAAGTACAATGTGTATAAAGGGAAATACAATAACAATATCGGAGCTCCAAAAGCTCGGATGCACGCTCCTACTCCTTCTCAGCTACGACTGAATCCTGGCATCACTTGCACACATCTATCGTGCATAAGCTTATAGAAAGCTTAAAGGGTGGTGAAAGGTGTGCGCAAGGTAGCAATGTAAGTATGTAATATCAGAGTAATAAGGAAAGATGCTAGTAAGTTCATGAATGCTAACAGTCGTACCAAGGTTATGCGATGCAAGGCATGAATGCTATCGGCCATACCAAGGTCATGTGATACAAGGCATGAATGCTATCAGTCACACCAAGGCCAAACGATGCAAGGCATACATGGCCAATGTCATGTACAAGATGCAGCTCAAACATACCAATCCACATATCAATCCAACTCATCTCTAGAGCATCATATATATTAGTACAATTCTCTTTGGATAATTGTCGGGGTCTAATACACTATACACCACATTGGCGCCCTACACTGGACGCACAACCGTGCAAGAGGAAGAGACCTCACTATCCGCCTGGCCAATAGTTAGCCAATATCTATCCGACACGTCGATAACGGACCCATTTACGAGCTAGTCATACTCAGCCTAGCAATTGCCCCTACCCTCGGGCGGGTAAGACCACTCCCCCTTCCAACCAACCCTTACACAGTGGGAGACGCTGTCTTTTGGTATTCGGCCCCCATGCGCTCATACATCCACTCGGTCTAAGCATTGGAGCATCCTTCATGGTACCATAAGGGTTTAAGGACTTTCACCCTGGGACATCTTTCGCACCCTCGTGCTTAATAAGAATTTTCGGTATTCAATCCTTCCATCCACGCTATATCTGCGAAGGCTACAGTCATAATGTCGCTAAGGCGTACAGTAATCATAATCTCACAATATAAGATGCATGAGTCATACAGTCCAATCATGCATCAATCTTAGGCATACCGTGCGCTCATGTGAGACAATTTCGCCTATTAATGAGTCTCATAAACAACCTGCCCAATAGCATATGCAATGGTCAACCACATCTCATAACAAGCATGTAGATGATGCGTATGTGCATGTATTATGATGTTATGCTATCACATACTCATAATCGGTATCGATAATAGGCCTATATACAAGGCGGGGTCCATAGATGGACAACCGATCTAAACCATAACATAAAGATCGACCCTCAGCTTTGGATATACCAAATTCGATATCATGGATCCCTCTGTCTATGGCGATGATGAACTTTCCTCATATCAAAGTTGGGCCTAGGTGGCCTACCTATAATCCTAAGGATCCGGAACGGGCTTCCTTCACCATACTATTATATGGTCCGTTAGATGCCCTAGGAGCCCAAATAAGTCCTAGATGGACTCCAAGATTAAATAGAAATAACCATAGAAGCAACCAATTAGGGCCCAACATCTTAGGTTAGCCCAATATGAATAGATGGGTCATGCATATATCAATGGGGCCCAGTGAATTGGGTCAACCCACTAGAGAAGAATGAGAATGGGCCTAACAACCGCCTAAGGGAAGGTCACAATGTGGACATTTAACCATCATTGCCCATCAATGTGGACATTTAACCAACATTGCTCCCAAGGAGTGGCCCACATAGAGCCAAAATATAGTGGGCCCATGGCCTCACATAAGGACCTAATACACATCCCGTTGGGCCTTACACAAAGGCCTTATATACATCACATTGCACCTCACCAAATGGGTCTCTCATACATTGCAATGGGCCACATCATATGGGCCATATATACATCATATCGGGCCTCATCATATGGGCCTCATATACATTACATCGGGCCTCATCATATGAGCCTCTCATATACATCACATTGGACCTCATCATATGGGCCTCTCATTCATTACATCGGGCCTCATCTAAGGCCATAAACACATCACAATGGGCCTCACCGAATGGCCACAAAAATATCATAATGGGCCTCACCAAATGGGCCATAAAAAACATCACAATAGGCCTCACCAAATGGGCCACAAATACATCACAATGGGCCTTCCTCATGGGTCACAAATACATCACATGGGCCTTAAGGGGCAGCCCATAATCCAGCAAAATAGATGGGCCACATGTCCAACATATACCTCAAGGTGAGCCTGCAAGATGGGCCATAAATATTGTCACATCCCAAACTCAGAAATTGGGCTTACAAAATTTCCGATCGCCGAATCCAGCGCCGACAGCCTCCATAGTACCCCATTCTAGGCTCCCAGTGCCCATTCGTCAGGTTCCGATCCTGAGATACTATGAGGAGGATTTTCAACGTCAATTTGATTCATAATAAGCAAAACCAAAGGCATAACCCAAAAACAACAACTAAAAACTCCATCACATTTCCACTATGATAAAAAACTTTATAAGTACAATGAGCATAAAGGTAAATACAATGATAATGGACAAAAGCTCCAAGATGATCTGTTATGCGCTCCTACCTCAGCGCTGCTGTGGTCCAACGTCACCTGCACGCACGGTAGTGCATAAGCTTATAGAAAGCTTAGAGGGTGGTGAGAGTGTGTGCGCAAGGTAGTAATATAGTTATGCAGTATCAGAGTAATGTGGAACATGCTGATGAATACATAAATACGTTAGCCATACCAAGGCTATGCGATACAAGGCATGAATGATACCGGCCGTACCAAGGCCATGCAATGTGAGATGCAACTCAAGCATACAAATCCTCATCTGAGTCCACATATCAATACAGTTTAACTCTTGAATATAATCGGGGTCTAGTACACTCCAACCAAATTGCTGCCCCATCGCGCGCAATAAGGTGAGTGGAAGAGACTTCACTATCCACCTGCCAATATCGGACTCGGCTTGTCGATAGCGGACCCATTCCTTGAGCTGGTCAAACTCAGCCTAGCTTTGCCCCCTCCTCTTGGGAGGGTAAGGCGGCACCCCCTTCCAACCGACCACGATACAGTGGAAAGCGCGACCTTCGAGTAATCGGCACTCGGCGCTCCTGCACCCACTCGGTCTAGATGTTGGAGCAACCTCTTGGTACCATAAGGGTTTATGGGCTTTCATCCAGTGTAAGACTAATATCCTAGTCTGTACTGTTCCGTCGACTCCCGCGATCCTCCCCGTCTAAGTCCAGTAATCTACGACGTATAATCAACATTTACGCACGACCCTAAGTCGTATCCTATAGAATTGAGTCGGCTTAATCCGAGACTTATACCATTGCGACCGCACCGTCGCTGCGGTTTCGACGTCGTGTCTTATGCACCAATCCGATACCCTAACCGAGAGATGTGGGCCGACGTTTATTTCGAAGAAAACGACGCGCGTTTATAATCCCAAGAGAATCTCTACAACATGTCCCATCAATCAATCATCAATCCATCAATTAATCACCTCATGTCAAGTACATACAACCCATGCTTCCTTTCTCCACAAGTCAAGCAACCACTAAGTCAACTCTCTCTCACCCTCTCTCTTACACACCCATACATGTCAAGTACACCATCACCTCACCCATCACTCACATCCATCACTCTCTCTCCTTACAACTCTCTCTCTCTCTCTCATTTCTCAACACAACTCCCAAGCTAGCAAGAGCATCACACGTCCAAGCTTTTCCATGAGAGAAAAGTGCATGTGTGTAGCCCACTTTCCATTTCAAAATTCCATCATCCTAGCCCTTCATTTCTCATCCTCTCCATTAAAGTGAGATACAAGGAGACCGACGTTCCAACGGACTGAGAAGATCGAACGGTGGGTACTTCTATAGTCTTAGATTTCATTTTTTAGATGAAGGGCCAAGTGAGGCCTACCGATTGATGGTATGGATCTCACTTTGGACCCTAGGTGCGGCCGATGGCCCACCTTGATCCCCATGATCATTCCATGATGGGGCCATTCACCATGGACCCCATCATGATATTTATTTTCCTTGTATGGATAGGGTCATCTAGACCTCACATTGGTGGAGAACTTACATTGGTGGAGAAAGGATCTCCATCGTTGATTTTCGATTTGATGGGCCCACGTGTAATGGGACCCACTTGATGTATGAATGTTTGTAAGGGAGGACTCATAGTGGCAGAGCCCTCCATCTCACGTGTCCCACTCTCTTTCTCTCTCTCTTCCCCTCTCTTTTTCATATATATATATATATTTGTGTGATGATGTGGCCGTGTGGCCCACTCGGATGGACCCCACCTTGGTGTGTCTTATCCTCACCATTCATGCATTTGGTGGCCCACCTGAGCAAGGCCCACCTTGTGCATGTGTTATGCCCAGACCGCCCACGTCCAGGGACGTCCCTAGACGTGAAATGAAAACACAAATATGAGCTTGTTTCAAAGCTCATTGGGTGGGTCGCTCCTACAGGCCCCACCTTGAAGCATGGGACTAATCCACATCGTCCATTCCATCCTCTAGTTCATTTTAGGCGTTGAGCCAAAAAATGAGGTTGATCCGAGTATATGGTGCGCCATAACGTTAAAAACAGTGTGTCTACCATTTAAATCCACCCTGATGTTTCGATACGCTAAAATATATTCAATATTGGGTTTGTTTGGCTTGTTCTGAGCTATGGAGACCAATGGATGGGGTGAATTTTGTTGATGCGGGCCCTACCACAGAAAAACCTCAGAAATACCCGTTTTCAACAAAATAATAATAATAAAAATATATAAGCAGCAGCGCTGCTGCTGCTAAAGGGCGTAGGCAGCGCCTGCTGTGTATGGGAGGACGGGCCAGGGACCACGGCCCCACCATGTTGTGTATGTCATTCAAACCGTTCATTAGGCCTCTGCTTGAAGTGGGCCCCCTCTAAAAACCGGCCCGATCTGAAACTCAGGTAGTCCACATCATAGGAAACAGTGGTGATTTAAAACCTGCCATTGAAACCCATTTTTGAGTTCACAGAAGTTTTGGGCTAATACGAAATTTGTTTTTCCTTTTCATACAGGCACGTGTGACCTTATCAACTGGTTGGATTACAAATAGACATTATGGTGGGCCCCACGTGGGACCCACAGTGATGTATGGGTTTCATTCACACCGTCCACTGATGGTGGACGGTGGAACCCCTCCATGATTTATGTGTTCTATCCACACCGTCCACACTGGACGGTGGGACCTACCCCCACGTGTGACGGGGTGTGTGTGTGTGTGTGTGTGTGTGTGTGTGTGTATTATATTATATATAATATTGAATATAAATACTATATATAGATTATATATTATATTATATATAATATACATGATGGTGGGCCTTCATGTGGACCTCCACCATGATGCATGTGTTGCATCCAATCTGTCCAGCCACTTTGAAAGCTCATTTTATGGCATGGGCTAAAGAATGAGTCAGATCCATAGTTCAAGTGGACCCCACCATTTTAAGTAGTGGACAATGACGTTCACCGTTCAAAATTTCTAAGGAGCCATTGTAGTTTCCTACTAAGCTGATATTTGCTTCCACTTCATCTATCACTATGTTAGTTTATGAACAGGTTGGATGGGAAATATATGTTATGGTGGGCCTTAGGAATTTTAATGGTGGAAATCATTAGCACCACTCTTATTTGGTTATGGCCCATTTGATGTACGTATGGGGCTCAATTGGTATGGCCCGTCTGATATACATATGGCCCATGTGATTAGGCCCATTCGATGTTTTTTTGACCCGTTATCGAGGCCCACTTTGACATATATGAGGCCCATGTTACGAGGCCCATTGTAATGTTTTCAAAGGCCCATGGGATATGGCCCATTGTAATGTACATATGGCCCATTGATGCGGCCCACTTGATTTATATAAGTCCCATATGAGGCGGACCATTTGATGTATCTAAGGCCTATGGGTCGAGGCCCAATGAGATGTATATAGGTCCATTGCAATGTGTGATTCCCTATGGTTTGTGTAATGATATTTTATGGCGGACTATGCCTTGGGAGCAATGATGGTTTGATGCCTACATTGTAAATACAATATTGGTTAAATGTCCACATTGTAACTCTCCCTAGGGCCCATTGATAGGCCCATACTTGTCGATAGTTCATCACTTTATAACATGTTTACTATAATTCCATGATTCATGCCCATACGCATCATATGTATGTTTGATATGAGGAATGTTTGACCATAGCATAAGCCGTTGGGCTGAAACATTTACGGGAGTCTTTATGAGACAGAGTGCCCCACATGATCGTGTGGTACGCGCAGGATTGCTGCATGATTGTACGGTGTGACTCATGCATCTCGCATATGTGTGACTTGATCACTGCACGCCCTAGTGACATCAGGGTCGTGGCCTCCACAGGCACATTGTGGATGGTTGTATCAGATATAAAAAATATTGGCTCTAGTATTGTGGGCACTTAGAATGTCCTTGGGTGAAAATCTCAGAACCTTTTTTGTACCAGGAGATGCTCCAACATCTAGACCGAGTGGATACACGAGTGCCCGAGTGCTGAATACCAGTAGGCCGCGTCTCCCACTGTGTCGTAGTCAGTTGGAAGGGGGTGTGGCCTTATCTGCTTGAGTGAGGGGGCTATAAGTTAGGCTAAGTTTGACCAGCTCACAAATGAGTCCACTATTGACGAGCCGGGTAGGTATTGGCAGACTACTGGTTAGGCGGATAGTGTGGTCTCTTCCACTTGCTTGATTGTGCAGATAGGGAGCAGGCAGTCAGTGTGAGGTATATTAGACCCCGATGATATCCAGAGAGGATCTGTATTGATATGTGTACTTGATGAGTACGGACATGCTTGTATTGCATCTGGCATATGACATTTGGGCCTCGCATCGCATGTCCTTGGTATGACCGATAGCATTCATGCCTTGCATCACATAACCTTGGTACGGCTGGTTGTATTCATGGACTTACCACATATTTTCGCTTTACTTTGATATTGTATACTTGACACTCGCCTTCCGCACACACGTACACCACCCTCTAAGCTTTTGTAATCTTATGCACGACCGTTGCGTGCAGGTAGCGTTAGACAGTGGCAGCGCTGAGGCACGTGTGCGCATCTGACTATTTTGGAGTTCTTAATCACCTTATATTTCCCTTTCCGTATTGTACTTAAAAGTTTTTGATATAGTGGATATGTGGTAATGTTGTTTTGTGACTTGGTTATGCTTGTGGTTATGCTCCATTACAAAAAAAATTTATACTGAAAATCCTCCTTATAGGATCCCAAAATCAGATCTGGCGTATGGGCGCTAGGAGCTGAGAATGTTGTACTACGGAGGCTGTTGGCACCGAATTCGGCGATCGAAAATTTTGTGAGCCCGTTTTTCGAGTTTGGGGCGTAACACCCAGGGATATCTATAGGACCCCATGTAGAACAAGATTTCTGATATCCCATCCTGCCAACCACGATACGCCTGTGGAGGCTATGACCCTGATGTCGCTAGGGCATACAGTAATCATGTCATACAACGCAAGATGCATGAATCACGCAATCCAGTCATACAACAAACATGTGCGTACCGCGCGCTCGTGCGGGCAACTTCCCTTACCAAGGAGTCCATAAGAATCTGCCCAATGGCATGTGCTATGATCAATCACTCATCTCATCACGAGCATGCAGATGGTGTGTATGGACATGTATCATGATGCTATGTTGTCATATACTTATAATCGAAATCGATAGTCACATACGGTGAATGAGGCCCACTTATTTGGGTTAACCCACGTAGAGAATGGGCCTAACAAGGCCCAAGGGAATGTCACAATGAGGACATCTAACCATCATTGCCCATCAATGTGAACATCTAACCAACATTGCTCCCAAGGAGTGGCCTACATAAGGAATTCATACATAATGTAACGGCCACACATACATCGCATTGGGCCTCGCTCATGGGCGTCACATACATCGCATCGGGCCGATTGAATGGGCCGATTCGAATCGATTCAAATGGGCCGACCAAATGGGCCGAATCAAATGGGTCGAATTAATGCATCACCATGGGCCTCACATGTGGGCCTCATATACAACAAATGGACCACGTATCTGGGCCTTGATTACATCAAATGGGCCATGCGATATGGGCCTAACCATACAAATAGGTGGGCCCCACCCATGGGCCAAAATGTATCATGATGGCCCCATGGATGGGCCACACCAATGGTCCTCGAGTGGGCTTGGACCACACCAAACTCATTTCAATAGTTGTAGGTGTAACAGGCGTATCACTGTACACTATCAACCCATGGGGCACATGGCCCATTAATGATGACCTGCACTGCCCAAACATTGTCCATATACATCAGCACCATCCAAATTTGTCTAGGTGCGCCAGCACCATCCATACATTACCCAGGTGTGGGTCCCACTATCAGGACGGCTGGGATGATCATACACATCACGCGGGACCCATGGAAATTGCCGACATCTGTCCAGCAGTGGGTCCCACCATTAGAACGGTTTGGAGGCATATATACATCACGCGGGACCCATGGAATGTGTTGACGCGAATGGACAGTGGGTCCCACCAGCTGAATATACACAACAGCTACATAGCTGTTTTACATTTATGGCTATAGTTGTTTTGAAGAGAACAGAGGTGGGTCTCACGTAAGGCCCACCCTCATATAGATATATATAATATAGTATATAGTATATATATATATATTATAATATATAATAAATATTATAATATATAATGAATATCAGCGTCACAGTCACACGCAATAGGGGAGGGGGGTATCTTCACACGTGTGATGGGTCCCACCGTCCTTGGATGGTGGATGCATCACCTGCACGTGGTGTGGCCCATCTATTGGATGGATGGCGTGAATGGGTCCCACGGACCCTGTTGAAGAGGAAAAACAAATTTCAAAAGGATCCAAAACTTTTGGACACCTAAAAGGGTTTCAATGGCAGACGTTAATCACCACTGTTTCCTTCCGTGTGGGCCACCTGAGTTCTGGATGAGGCTAATTTTTGGGGTGGCCCACTGCCCTAAGGGGGGGCTACCAAATGCACGGTGTGGATGTCCAAACCACGCCATGGTGGGGCCCACGACTGGGACCGTGGGTCCCTGCTATCGTCCATTCGCCCGCTAGCGTAACAGCGCCTGCGCACTCTACTAATAGCAGCAGCGCCTGCTGCAATAGCATGCATATATTTTATTTTATTTTTATTTTTTGTTTTCCTATGGTATTTTACATGTGGGGCTCGCGTCTTGAGAATCCACTCCACCCACTGGATTCTAGGACTCAAAACACACTAAACAAGCCCAATATTCGGCATGTTTTGGCATTTAGAATAGCAAAGTGGGTCCTAACAGCCTTGAACGGTATGAAATACAGTTTTCAATGGTATGACTCGCTTGATTATCGTATTTGCCTCATTTTTCAGTTCAACGCCTAAAATGAGCCAATGAATAGGATGGATGGCATGGATTTGATATACACATCACGGTGGGGCCTGCATGAGTGGTCCACCCCGAGCTTGTTGAAATCAAGATGATATTTTTGCTTTCCTTTCACATCCAGCGTCCCTGGACGCTGGACGGTTGGGGCATAACACATTGTTAAGGTGGGTCCCACGTGTACGTGGCCCACTTAGATACATTTGATATTTGTGTCTTTCCCAACTCCATTAAGGTAGGGCCCACATGGCTTGGACGGATGGATCCAACACGTCCATTAAGTGGGTCCCACAAAGGTAGACGACTATGATGAATTACACACATCAATGGGCCAAAATCAAGAGAAAGGGGAGAGAGAAGGAGAGATTTCGGCGGTGATGGAGGGGCCCCGCCACTATGGGCCCCTCTTGATACAAAGAGTACATTAAGGTGTATCCCACATATATGGACCCTTAAATAAAAAAGAAGAATGAAAGACAAAAATCCAAGATCACCTACCCCTTCTTCTTGCTCCCTTGGCTTCCTTGGCTCCTTAGCTTCAATCTCAACGAAGAATGATGAAGTTTTGATGGTTGAGATGGGAGATGAGAGGGTAGGAAGTGGACCACATACAAAGTTCCCTCTTGGGGAGGTTTGGGAGAGCTTGGATGTATGGTGCCTTCTCTTGCTTAGGAGAGTGGTTTGAGAATGAGAGAGAGAGAGAGAGAGAGAGAGAGAGAGAGAGAGAGAGATGGGTGATGGAGTGATGGATGTGGTTTGTGATGGGTGTGTAAGAAACTTTTGACTTTATGGGTAGATTGTGTAAGAAAGGTATGAGTGGTGTAAGAAACTTTTGACTTTGGGGGTTGCTTGGGGATGGGTGTGAGGTGATGTGTACTTGACATGTACTTGACATGATGGGATTGATTGATGGATTGAGGTGACATGTTGTAGAGATTCTCTTGGGTTTTGCAACATGCAGCGTTTTCCTTGAACCGAATGTTAGCCCACATCTCCTAGCCTGGGTATCGCCTCGACGCTGGAGACGCGGCATCGGAACCGCGGCGACGGCCCGGTCGCTAAGGTACAAGTCTCGGGTTGAGTCGACTCGGGTTGACGGTGTGTGACTCAAGGTCGCGCGCAAATACTGGTTAAGGGTCGAAGGTTGCCGAAATTCGACCGGGAAGACCACGGAAGTCTATGGAACAGTACGGTCTAGGATATGGGGCTTACAAATACATCATATTTGGCCGCATCAATGGGCCATAAATATATCATATGCGGGGTCCACGGGCTCGACGGTGCTGATAAAACACGTACATCATGGGGGGCCACGAGGATAGACAGTGTGAATATATAACACATCACAAGGTGGGCCCCACCCGTCCAGAAATTAGATGGACGGTGTGGCTGAAAACATATACATCATGTTGTGGGACCCACCGTCCAACGATCTGGACGGTGTAGATAAGACCCATACATCATGGTTGGCCCCACATGGCACACCGTCTAGAGATGGACGGTGCGAAAATATAATACATACATCAACGGTGGAGTCCCACGTCCAATTGGAATGGATGGATATACAACACATACATAAGGTGGGTCCCACCATCCATAGTGCTGGACGGTGTGGATTAGACCCATACATCATGGTCAGCCCACACAACACCGTCTAGATCTGGATGGTGTGGGTACAAAATACGTGTATCAAGGTAGGGCCCCACCCCACACGTGTAGCACGTGTGGGTGGGTCCCACCATCCTTAAAAAAAGGGACAGACAGCTTGGATAACAAATACATCACGGTGGAGTCCCACCATCCTAACAATGGACGGTGAGGATATAAAATACATACATTAAGGTGGGCCCAACCCCCACACGTGCTGCACGTGTGGGGTGGGCCCCCACTCCCACATATGCTGCATGTGTGGGGTGGGTCTCATGCCCAATAAAACGGACGGACGGTGTTGGATATAACATATAGCTCACGATCAGACCCAGAACTTACTGACGCCATCACAACAGCTAAATAGTTGCGTGGGACCCATCGTCCAAGGTCTGGATGGTGCGGATCCGGCACATGCATCAGGGTGGGTCCACACGTGTGGGACCCACCTTCTTTGGGATAAAGTTGTTATTTGTGTTTTCTCTTCATCTGGGCATGTCCAGATGGACAGTCTAGCAGGCCTGCTGCTGGACGGTCCGACAATGTGGGTCCAACACATGGACGACATGGATCTAATGAATGCATCATCAAGTGGGCCATCATATATCATCACCATAAAAAAAAATGAAATGACGAGGGAGAGAGAGAGAGAGAGAGAGAGAGAGAGAGAGAAGGGCGTGATGGAGGGACCCCGCCACTATGGGCCCCTCTAGGATCTACAACATACATCAAGATGGGTCCCATGCAATGAAAATTAAAGATCAAAGAAAGAAAGGAATGAAAGAAAGAAAGGAATGATCTACACCTAGACAAGCACCCACCTTAGATCTTGATCTCCTTCTTCCACCAATGTGTTCTAGAGCTCCAAAGGAACAAGATTCAATTGTTGGGATTGATTTTGGAGGGTTGGACTTTTTTTTGGGGGGGGGGAGAGAGAGAGAGAGAGAGAGAGAGAGAGAGAGAGAGAGAGAGAGAGAGAGAGAGAGCTTGCAAAGGGATGGAAATGGAGAGCTCTCATGGACGTTGGGAGCTCTCTCTTGCTAGGAAATGAGAAAGAAAGAGGGATGGAGAGAGATACGGGAGAGAGGAAGTAGCTTAGGTAAGTAATGATGACTTGTGTAAGAGGCATGGGTGGCTAGCAACCATGAGTTGTAAGTGTAAGCCTACGGCTATGGGCTAGGGGCTATAGCTAAGGTGATGTCACCCCTAGGGTGACATCATCCTCATGATGATGGTTGGTAGGGAAATGTGCAATTTGGATAGGTGAGTCCCACAATTACGCGATCAATGGTCAGAATAATGTGTGAGCCATAACTTACAATTTGAGTGTCGGATCGGCGCACGAGACGCTGCTTCGGAACCGCGGCGACGGCGCGGTCGCAATGGCACGGGTCTCGGGTCAAGCTGACTCAGGTTTACAAGATGTGACTTAAGGTGGCACACAAATGCAATATACGGGTCGCGGGTCACCAAAATTTGACTGGGAGGACCGCGGGATCCTTTGGAACGGAATAGTCACTGGGACATGGGTCTGACACACTATGGGTGTCACGCCCCAAACCCGGAGATTGGACTCACAGGAATTCCGATCACCGAATCCGATGCCGATTGCCTCTGTAGTACCCTATTCTCGGCTCCCAGCGCCCATACGCCAGATTTCGATTCTGGGATCCTACAAGGAGGATTTTCTAACGTACGTTTATCTCGTACAAAGCATAACCACAAGTTTACCCAAATCACAAAGGCAACATCATCATCACATATCCACTAATATAATCATTTGAATACAATGTTGAAAGGAAAATACAAGCTCGATGCTGCTGCGACCTAATGCCACCTACACGCATCTATCGTGCATAAGCTTATAGAAAGTTTAGAATATGGTGTAAGTGCGTGCACAAGATAAGTGTCAAGTATTCAATACAATGCCTTAATCATACAATATCTGAATTACTGGCAAGATCATGAATCATACGATATCAGAGTAAGCGGAAATACTGCAAGTTTATAAATCATACAATATCAGAGTACACAATACAAATCAATTGTGCAAATGATGAGTCATAGAGATCCAAATATCAGATGTCGAAGATATAATGCAATATATAAATCCCGCTAAGTCCGTCGCGCACAATACCACTAGGTAAGTAGAAGAGACCTCACTACCTGCCTATCAATATCGGCCTGGCTTGTCGATAGCGGACCCATTTAGGAGCTGGTCAGACTCAGCCTAGCTATGCCTACTCCCTCAGGCGGGTAAGGCCACACCTTCTCCCAACCAACCACAACACAGTGAGAGACGCGGCCTACTAGTATACGGCCCTCATGCGCTCATATATATCCACTCGGTCTAGATGTCGGGGCATCCTTTGGTACCAAGAAGGTTTAAGAATTTTCACACAGGGCCATTTATGGCGGCCCGATGCTAGTAACAGATTTCCGGTATCCCATCTGACCATCCACGACATGACTGTGGAGGCTATAACCCTGATGTCGCTAGGGCATACAGTAATCACCATCACACAATGCGAGGTCCATGAGTCACGCAGTCCAATCATGCATCAATCCTGTGCATATCGTTCGCTCATGTGGGATAGCTCCGCCTATCAGGGAGTCCCATAAACCACCTGCACTATGACATATGTAATGGTCAATCACATCTCATAACAAACATGTAGATGATGTGTATGGGCATGTATCATGATGCTACGTTGTCACATACTCATAATCAGTATCAATAACCGGCCTTGATAATCGACATCGACAATTAGCCTCGACAATGTGGACATCTAACCAACATTGCCCCCAAGGAATGACCCATATAGAGCCTAACGTATAATCGACTCATAGCTTCACAAAGGGCCTAATATACAACACCATGGGCCCCACTCAAGGGCTTAATACACATCACGATGGGCCTCTCCCATGGGCCTAATATATATCATAATGGACTCCATTGCCTGGCCCTTAAATGCATCGCAATGGGCCTCATCACATAGGCCTAATATACATCACAATGGGCCTTCAACACGGGCTGAATACACATCACAATGGGCCTCAAATACCATTGCATATACATCACATTGGGTCTCGTCAATCGGCCTCAGCAATCAGAATCGACCTCGGTGGTCGGCCTCGACAGTCGGAATCGGTCTCGACAATTGAAATCGGCCTCGACCATCAGAATCAGCCTCAACAATCGGAATTGGCCTTGACAATCGAAATTGGTCTCAACAATCGGAATCGGCCTCGACAATCAGAATCGGCTTTGACAATCGGAATCAGCCTCGATAATTAGAATCAGCCTCGACAATCAGAATTGGCCTCGATAAACAGAATTGGCCTAAAAAATCGGAATCGGCCTCAACAATCGTCCTTGATTATTAGAATTGACCTTGACAATCGGAATCAACCTCGATAAACGGAATTGGCCTCGACAATCGGAATCGGCCTCAACAATCGGCTTCGATAAATGGAATCAGCCTCGACAGTCGGAATCGACCTCGACAATTACAATCGGCCTCGACAATCGGAATCGGCCTCAACAATCGGAATCGACCTCGATAAACGGAATTGGTGAGAATGGGCCTAACATGGCCTAAGGGAAGGTCACAATGTGGACATTCAACCATCATTGCCTATCAATGTGGACATTTAACCAACATTGCTCCTAAGAAGTGGCCCACATAGAGCCTAACATAAAGTGGGGCCCATGGCCTTATATATAATATAATAGGCCTCACATAAGGGCCTCACCGTATGGGCCATATATATACATCAAGTGGGCTGCATCAACGGGCCACACCAATGGGCCTCATATACATCAAGTGGGCCGCATCAATGGGCCGCACTAATGGGCCTCATACACATCAAGTGGGCTGCATCAATGGGTCGCACTAATGGGCCTCATACATATCAAGTGGGCTATATCAATGGGCTGCACTAATGGGCCTCATACACATTAAGTGGGCTGCATCAATGGGCCACACTAATGGGCCTCATACACATCAAGTGGGCTGTATCAATGGGCCGCACTAATGGGCCTCATAGATGGGCTACAAATATATCAAGGTGGGCCTCACATATGGGCGACAAGTACATCAAAGTGGGCCTGACAGATGGGTCACAAAATACATCAAGGTGGGCCTCATAGATGGGAGCTTGGATTACATTTAAAATCATTTCAATAGTTGCAGATGCAACATGTGTATCACCGTACACGCCATTCCAAGGGGCACATGGCCCACTAATGATGATCAGCACTATCCAAACATTGTCCAGGTACAACAACACCATCCAAGCATTTCCATATAAATCAGCACCATCCAAACATTGCCTAAGTAAATTAGCACCATCCAAACATTGTCCAGCACGTCTAAACACCATCCAAACATTGTCCAGCACTGTCCAAACATTGTCCAGCACCGTCCAACATAATCTGGACGGTGTGGATGAAATAATACATCATGATGATGTCCACGTGGTGGCCCACAAGAGATTCGAATCTACCTCAGTTTAGTCTCAAGCCTTAAAACGATCTTGCCAAATGGATGGATGGTTTGGATGGAACACATCCACACGTGGGACCCACAAAACTTGCTGACGTCACCCAGTAGTTATGTGGCTGGGTCCCCACCGTGATGGACGGTATGGATGAAAATACATATATCACAGTGGGCTCCATCCAGGTGGACGAATGGATGAAAGCACATACATCATATGTGGGGTCCACCGTCAGATGGACGGTTAGGATGAACACATACCTCATCATGCGGGACCCACATATTATACAGACGTTGATATAACAATTATTGCTGCTGTACACATACACCAGACTGTTTGGTTTCCACAGCAGGTGGGTCCCACGTGGGGCCCACATAATATACATATATATCATGTACATATATATATATATATAGTTATTATATTATATAATATTACTTTATATATACAACGTCTAAGATTGGACGGTGTGGATACAACACATCCAACGCGGTGGGTCCCATCGTCAAAGGTCTGGACAGTGTGGATCCACACGTGTGGCTTGTATAGCTGGTGTGAGATACACCAGCCAACTTACTTCCATATCAGGTGGGTCCCACATGTGACCCACCACATATAATATAATAAATTATTATTATTATTATTTTGAATCTACACCAACGTCCAGGCCATGGATGGTCTGGATGCACTTACATAGAGGTGGTTTTCCACTGCCGAGTGATGAACGGCGTGGATAATATCATGTTCCAAGGTTGGTCATTCAAACATGGAGAGAGAGAGAGAGAGAGAGAGAGAGAGAGAGAGAGAGAGAGAGAGAGAGAGAGAGAGAGAGAGAGAGAGAGAGAGATGGTGGAGGGGCCCCGCCACTATGGGCCCCTCTTGGATTCAAAACATACATCAAGGTGGGTTCCACCATATGTGGGCCTTTAAATCACAAAAATAAAATGAAATAAAAATGATAGAAATGTAGATCCAAGATCACTCACCTTCAAAACCACTCCTCCTTCCACACTAGGGTGATTTAGCTCCCAAGGAGTAAGAATCAATGGTTAAGATTGGATTTTAGAGGTTGGATGATGGCGTATGAAGCTTCAAGGTGGGTGGAAAAATGGAGGAAAGCTTGGACGTTGGGAGTTCTCATGGGGTTTGCTTGGGAGGAATGAGAGAGAGGTGTAAGAGAGAGAGAGAGGATGGATGAGTAATGGGATGTGATGGGTGTACTTGGTTGTAAGAGAAAGTTGACTTTAGGAGAGGGGTGGTTGTACTTGCTTGAGGTGATTGATGGGATATGTACTTACATTTGATGTGATGGATTCTCTTAGGATTGTAACGCACAACATTTTCCTCATACTGAACGGTGGCCCACATCTCCTAGCCCGGATATTGCCTCGCCGCGAGAGGCGAGACATCGAAACCGCGGCGACGGCGCGGTCGCGATGATACAAGTCTCGGGTCGATCCGACTCTGAAACGCGGGATACGACTCAAGATCGCGAGTAAATGCCGGTAACAGATCGCGGGTCGCCGGAATTTGACCGGAAGGACTGCGGAAGCCTACGGAACGATACGGGATAGGATACGAGTCTTACAATGGGTCCTTCAAAGATTTCAATGGTGAAAATCATTATTTCCATTGTTTCCTGTGGTGTGGTCCACTTGAGCTTTGTATATGTTTCATTTTTGGGCTCAACCCCTAAAATAAGCTGCAAAAACGTATGAATGGCGTGGATAAATCAAATACATTCACTTCTGGGCTCGGTAATGGGCTCGGTAAAGTTTACTCAGCACGATGAAAGCATGGTAAGTCAGCACGCAATCCCATTTCAGACACTGGTGGGGCCAAGCCATCTCTCTATCCTTTGACTGGAGGGAAGACTCTCTTTGTTTCGTCCTTGTCCGTATGGGCACTACATATGAAATGATTTTGACCGTCTGATTTGCCCCGTTGAATTTGT
This sequence comes from Magnolia changhungtana, assembly GCA_030180095.1. NCBI lineage: Eukaryota > Viridiplantae > Streptophyta > Magnoliopsida > Magnoliales > Magnoliaceae > Magnolia > Magnolia changhungtana. The sequence continues at coordinate 2,869,260 of JASAUF010000101.1, read as the reverse complement.
CCTCCTGGCCATCTTTTTTTTACCGACCGTCCATTTTGTGGTTACCAATTGGATAGCCGGAATCACCAGATCAATATCAGCTCCAGTCCATGCTCCATCACATGGAACACACAATTTGGACGGTCCTGATTGGCGCCCACATGCATCACATGGTTGAGGTGTCTTGCCGTATTTCTAACTTTTTGTTTGTAGTTTTGTGGGTGGTTCTTCATTGAGTGGCCCACCACCTTACGAGCGCATCTGATGTCGACTGCAATGGCTGCCATGTTCATTAACCAAAATAAATTTTAAAAAACTTTATAAAAGGTAATTGATATTACACCTGCCCCTTTTGATAGATACAACCATTCCGATGCTGCAACTGTTTCTATCTGATTTAATAAGTACTACAGAGCTGTAATATTGTGTTACCGAAAGTAGAAAAGAAGGGCGTATCTATCAAGGAGGGAGGGCGTGGATGGTGGCTCCCAGGAAGAGAGAGAGAGAGAGAGAGAGAGAGAGAGAGAGAGAGCTTTATCTTTCTAGAGAAGCTTATTAAGATGCTGAGCAGTTGCTTTTGCTGCTTTTAGAGTTTTCAGCTTGAAAGCGAAGGTGGGTTGAATCCAAAGACTGGATTTTGGAGAGATGTGAAAGAAAAGGTGGGATTTTCTCCTCCTCCCTTCTGTGTGTGTGTGGTGTTCATCTTAATTGGGTTTATAGAACTACAAAAAGATGTTTTTCTGAGGTACGAATTTTGTCGGATTTAAATCTGTTTTTTTTTTTTTTTTTTCTTTTTCAAAATCAGGGATTTGCATATAGGTTTCTGGATATGGAGAAGGGAAAAAATTGTATTTTTTGAGAAAATTGGAATCTTTTAAGACCAAAATCAAGGGTTTTGGGTATTAGTTTCCGGTTTTGGAAATTCATAAAAAAAAACATGGGTTTTCTGTTTTCTCAATTCTGCTTTAAAATCATTGTTGCCTGTTGCAGTTTCTGTATTTAGAATTCCATTGAAACATGGGTTCTGAGCTACGAATCTGGAAATTAGGATTTCGAGGCAAATGGGTATTTCTATATATATTTTTTAATTCCTCTGCTTCAATATTTTGAACAGGGCTGAGATTGTGAAAGTGGTTGATTTTGGGGCTTTTGTGAGATTGGACGGTAATTTATGGGTTCCGAGAATGAATAGAGAAACATGGTGTTCTGATATTGGAATAGGGTTCTCTCTTTGAAAGGAGAAAGAAGGTATTTTTGTTTTCTTTTAATTTTTATCATTTTTGACCTGTAGTTAGTGAATTTAGATCTGTGCGTTCCTTACAAACATCAGTTTTGAGCTCATATCTGTTCAATTTTGCTTTGTTCTTCACAAGCATTGATTACCATGTTCTGGATTCATTTCTTCAGACAAATCTGGGTTTTCACTGCCACCTCCAGCGGAATCCTATTCTTGGGTAGTACTTTTTTGTTGGTCACAATGATGGAGAAGCAGCAGAGCTTCCACGAAAAGAAGAGGAACAAAGAGCCCACAGGGAAACGTGGTGACTTGCTGCTTCATCTAGCTGCTAGAACAGGGGATTTAGTGAAAGTTAAAGAGATCCTCCGGGACTGTGGTGATGGCCGTCAGAGGGAACTGCTCTCAATGCAGAACCAGGATGGAGAGACGGCAATGTATGTCGCGGCTGAAAATGGGCACACTCCGGTCGTTAGCGAACTCTTGAAGGCTTCAGATTTTCAGACAGCTGCTCTCAAGGCCAGGAATGGCTACGACTCATTCCATATTGCTGCTAAGCAGGGCCATCTTGGTGAGCATTTGATTTGATTTGATTTTTTTCATTTTAAAAATTTTAAATTTTCATCTTTTTCCTTCATGATGATCAGTTTAGGCTGCATTTGATACATGGCCATTTCAAGAGCGGAGGAAAGCAAATAATAATAGTGAAGTTTCTTATTTCAATCGAACTTTGGAAATTTATGAATTGGGGCTCTTTAGTGTTGTATGGAAAAGTGCTATTTCATGTCCACACCAGTAATCTTTCATGCTTTTTTGCTATTTCTACTAAGAGTAGAAATGCCAAAAGTTGCAAATTACTTTCATTGTATAAGGAGCCAAACACATCTTGGTACATGGGTTTCATGTCTACAATTTCGATGATATGTTAGTGTGGATAAATTTTCTAGTGGAATATAAGGTTTTGATGCTACTTTTGTCTGACCTATTCAAGGACTTCCATTATGTAGAAAAATCAATCATATGTTTTTGTATATGGATCAAGGTGTGTGGAATCGGTGAAACAGTAATGGTCGATACGCGATTCGAGGTCATATCAGCCGTTACGTTTTTTTGTACCCGTATCGGGCCGTAACGGTCAGAAAACGACTCGTTTTTTTTTTTTTTTTTTTTTTTTTTTTTTTTTTTCCGTTTAAGGACTTTTTTGTTTTTTTTCCAAATTTCTTGCTTCCAAACTGTTTTTCGTTCCTTCTAATAGTAATTTCGACTAACCTTGGCTGGTTATTTGGGACAAAAACACATTATATTACGGATTTGGTTGAATCAAAGCTCGGTAGGCCATTTTTCAGAAATTCGTCAAAAATAGGTATTTACTTTTTTTAATATGTTTTGTTGTTTTAATTATGTCATTTGATGTGTTAATCATAGTAGAACATGATAATGTGCATTTTACAGATTTGGGGTGCCATTTAATATTTTTTAAATATTTTTTTCTATTTACGCATGAATTTAGACTTTTTTTTTTCAAATTCAAAAAATCAATTTTTAATGGTTGTTTTGCTATTTTAATCATGCTATATGATGTGTTAATCATAGTAGAACATATTAATGTGCATTTTATAGATTTGAAGTACCATTTAATATTTTTTTTATATATTTTTTCTATTTACGCATGAATTTTGACCCTTTTTTTTTTTAATTTGAAAAATCAAATTTTAAAGGTTGTTTTGTTGTTTTAATCATGCCATATGATGTGTTAATCATAGTAGAACATATTAATGTGCATTTTACAGATTTGGAGTGCCATTTAATATTTTTTTTTTTTCTATTTACGCATGAATTTTGACCTTTTTTTTTTTAAATTCGAAAAATCAATTTTTAAGGGTTGGTTTGCTGTTTTAATCATGCCATATGATGTGTTAATCATAGTAGAACATGTTAATGTGCATTTTACAGATTTGGGGTGCCATTTTATATTTTTTTATATTTTTTTTCTATTTACGCATGAATTTTGACCATTTTTTTTTAAAATTCGAAAAATCAATTTTTAAAGGTTGTTTTGCTGTTTTAATCATGTCATATGATGTGTTAATCATTGTAGAACATATTAATGTGCATTTTACAGATTTAGAGTTCCATTTAATATTTTTTTATATATTTTTTTTTCTATTTACGCATGAATTTTGACCCTTTTTTTTTTAAGATTCGAAAAATCAATTTTTAAGGGTTGTTTTGCTGTTTTAATCATGCCATATGATGTGTTAATCATAGTAGAACATGTTAATGTGCATTTTACAGATTTGGGGTGCCATTTTATATTTTTTTCTATTTACGCATGAATTTTGACCATTTTTTTTTTAAATTCGAAAAATCAATTTTTAAGGGTTATTTTTCTGTTTTAATCATGTCATATGATGTGTTAATCATAGTACAATATATTAATGTGCATTTTACAGATTTGGAGTCCCATTTAATATTTTTTTCTATTTATGCATGAATTTTGACCTTTTTTTTTTAAAATTCGAAAAATCAATTTTTAAGGGTTGTTTTGCTGTTTTAATCATGTCATATGATGTGTTAATCATAGTAGAATATGTTAATGTGTATTTTACAGATTTGGGGTGCTATTTTATATATATTTTTATATATATTTTTTTTATATTTTTTTATTTACGCATTTATTTTGGCCCTTTTTTTGAAAATTCGAAAGATCAATTTTTAATGATTGTTTTGCTATTTTAATCATGTCATATGATGTGTTAATCGTAGTAGAAGTGTAGAACATGTTAATGTGCATTTTACAGATTTGTGGTGTTATTTTATAAATTTTTTTTTGTATTTTCAAATTAGTGACTTTATATTTTTATTTGCTTATATTGGACAGGTTTTGGAGCTTCTTAGGGTTTAGTTAGAACATAAAATTATCTTTATTAACATAGGTCATACACTCATACTCATATCTTAAACTTAAAGAAATGTCTGGGTCTGGCCAACAAGTGAGGATATTGGATGACAACATTGTGAGAGGGTTGGTGGTACTAGGCACCAAATGAAGTGCAAGTATTGTGATAGACTAGTGACTGGTGGAATTACTAACAACATTTAGCACATCGAAAGGGTCAAGTTGCGCCATGTGTCAGAGTACCGAAAGAGATAATGCTTTTAATGCAAGCTAGTCTGGATGAGTTGAAGGGTAAACGTGCTGCTGTATAAAAGAAGAAAGATGATATTTTGGATGTAGCTCGACAGGAGGTGTTTGGTCCTGAATATATGGGCGTTCGTGATGAAGATATTATTGATTCTGACGAAGATTCAGATCGGGAATTAACTATAGCTAGGAGATAGAGCGTGCGTCTAGCTCGTGAAGAGGAAGAACGTCACCGCATGTTTGGCACGCATGAGTCAGTGCGTAATACAGGGGGGGGTAGGTTTGGTGGGTTACGACGTATGTTTGGGAGCCGACGACAGACATCTTCACGTGATGCCCTTATACGTTTGGATGAAGAAGTAAATGAGCCTAGGAGACCCTCTATTGATCCAATCTTGTTTAGGAAAGAATCAACTAAACAAAAGAAGATAAAACAAATGTGGAGTAGAACTTCCATTAAGAAATTAGGTAGAGCAGCAACAAAGTTATTTATACATGCTAACATACCTCCTAATGCGGCTAATTCTCCATATTGACAGGTGGTAATCGATGCAGCAGCAGAAGCAAGTGAAGGAATAAAAGCTCCCACGGCTAAGGAGATTAGGGGGAAATTGACAGATGCAGAGTATGCGAATGTGAAAGCATACGTGGCTACCTTTAAACCTGTATGGCAAGCCAGAGGATGCACGATCATGTGTGATGGTTGACCGACCCAACCAGACGTAAGCATGATCAACTTCACTACAGACGCCACTTAGAACTATATACCACAAGTCAATTGATGCCTCAGAAGCAACAAAAGATTCTCAATATATTATGGGCCTAATGGATAAAGTTGTGGATGAGATTGGAGAGGAGAATGTAGTGCAGATTGTGATAGATAATGAAGCATCATATAAGCTTGCAGGACATATGTTGATGGATGAGAGAAAACATCTTTTTTGGTCACCATGTGTCTTTGCCTATCAGATTGATCTTATATTGGAAGATATTGGGAAGAAGAAGAGTTTTAAGGAAAAGGTCGAAAGGGCAAAGGAAGTTACGACGTTTATTTACAACCATAATTAAGTAGTCGCAATAATGAGAAAGTTCACGAAAGGACGAGAGTTGTTGAGGCCTGCGGCGATTAGATTCACAACAAACTTTATAGCATTAGAGAGTTTATTCCAGCATAGGGGAGAGTTGAGTGAGATGTTCGCTTCTCGAGAATGACTCAACACAAAACATGGGAAGAAGACATCAGGCACACCGATCGACGTTGTGAACACCATACGGGACAACAAATATTGGAAGAAGGTTAAGGCGATCCTAAAGGTGATGGAGCCACTAATGAGGGTACTCCGTCTTGTTGAAACCGATGAAGCACCTACCATGAGCTTCCTATATGATGTCATGGATAAGGCAAAGCTTGCAATTTAACGTGATTGTAGAAGCTGGGAGACTTATTGGAAGATGATCGGCAGGAGATGGACAAAACAACTCCATCACGATCTTCATATAGCAGGTTACTACTTAAATCCTAGGTATAGATATGCCCAATCATTTGTTGAGGATGATGAAGTTTGTGTTGGGCTAAAAAATGTGATAAAGAGATTAAAGCCTGAGTTAGATCTGCAAATAAAGGCGTTGAATGAATTAGATACATTTGGAAATCGCCTTGGTAGCTTTGGAGATGCTCTTGCACGACAAGATGCGATGTAATCAGGTTCAACCTAAGGCCGAATGGTGGATTAATTTCGGAGAGAGTACGAAGGCTCTCCAAAAAATCGCGAAAAAGTTTTGAGCCGACAACATCTTCCTCGTCAAAAAAAGGAATTGGAGTTGTTTTTAAGCGCTTCATTCATTCAAAGAATAGGAATAGATTGCAGACTAGAACATTAGATAGACTTGTCTTCATGCACTACAATATAAAACTAAGAATGCGACGACATCATAGGATCATTACAGCTGCCGATGACGGAGACTACTGTCCAATAAACTTGGACAATATTTATGATGAGGATGACCCACTTCTACCTTGGTTGGAAACAACGGAAAAACAAATTGAAGAGGATAGTGAAGAATTGGAAATTGATGACCCAGAAATACGCAGAGCGCAACCAGAGAGTCGTGCAGATGTGTTGGACCCAGTAAGAGGGACAACATTTATGCCACGTACGGATATGGCTCAAGATCAACAAAAGAGTACGAGCAGTGGTAGCGTGACCGTGTCGAATGATGACGACCCCCCCTTCCAGTGCCGGCACTTCCGGTGTTCCCCTATACCCCACTATCGGCCTCAGATCGCGATGGCGATGAACATCGACGACGTGGTACACGAGGTCGGACTTACGAGTGTACCGAGTCACGATACAGCCAGCCGGAGGAGGGTACATCTAGTAGTGCACTGGGTCCAGGAGGTCTGGAACATCAGCAGGCTCATGGTCTTGGTTATTATGATGGATATTCTTATGGTCAATTGGATTATGGTTATGATGGTTATACTGAGCCTGTTCCATCACATTCATGTTGGAGTAGCCCTCCCTATCAATATCCATATGATTATAGATATCCAGATCCAAATCCAAGTTACTCATCGCGGCAGACGCACTTTCAATCTCAAGATTCTCAACAGCCTGAGTATGGGCACCAGTATGGCTATTCGACGGGCACTGGTGGATATCCTTACTCGGGGTCAGAGTTGTTGCCTAGTCAGGATCAGTCATCCTCTGGTTTCGTTGATCTAGTATTTTCCTTCGCACTGGATATTATGGATATGCAAAGACCTACACCTATTGACAAAGATCACTGATGGTGACGATGACGATGATGTGAAGGTCGAGCAACCACAAAAAGCGATTTTCATTTTGGTGGTGACTTGTGATTGTGAGTATATATTTATATTAAGGTAAGTATTTGTAGCAGATGACCACAAGCAAAGATATTGCAAGAAGCTATGCGATCATGCACACACTTGACATAATCGTCGAACTTGTATTTAAAATAACTCCCCGACAACCAATCAAGTAATCCTTAATCAAGTTGCGGGGAGTATATCGATTACTACTAATTTATTTTTTGTAATATTCTTGACTTGAGGATGACAGGTTATAGACAGGACTCACAGTCACGTGCACAGGTATGTTCAAGAAATTCCTCAAAAATAATTGCAAACACCTAATGTAAGATATTTTCATATTACATTCATTCTAATATATCTATCATTGATAGTAGGCAGTCAGAAAATTAAAAATATGAATTTTGTAGTCAAATTTAGGTTATCTGGTTCATAAATTCATCGACAAATCCGATACAACTTCTCACCAAAGAGTGGACCGTTACACCACCATAACCATGTTCCAATTTATAAATGAATGCATATTTGGAATGCTTAGAATATTCCGGATTTAATCCATATTTTTTCATATTTTTTTGGTATTTTTTTTTTTTTTTTTTTTTTGCGCCGTTACGGGCCATTACGCCCCCGTATCGCCGTTACGTCCCCGTATCTGTATCGGTTTTGGAGGTCACCATTACTCCAATCGATACCGATATGGGACACCTTGATATGGATTATAAACAGGTGTGAAGTCTATAGTACAGAGGATTCTTGATTTAGAGCAATGGATGGACCTGTTACCTCTTATTTGTTTATTTTATTTTATTTTTTTCTATTTTTTATTTTTTATATTTATTTTTTCTTTTTCAGAATCTAACAACTTTAAAGAATAAAACTGAGCTGGAAGCAATTTAGAATCCATTTAAATCATTGGATCACTAAGACACCAACCTTAATTTTATTAATCCTATGCTTGACGAATTGGAATTTTCTGATTAGCCTAGCTCTTGATGCATCTTTTGGCATGGCACCATGATTTTAAGGAATGCTAATATTCAGGTATCTGCATAGAAGTTCTATGCCTCTTCATAGTACATGTGGCAAACATTTCTAGTTATGAGGACTCTCCATCTTGTGGTCCACCTTTTGAATAGGCTGTTGGCCAAAAACCTCAGTGATTTGACAACTGTTGATCATCCAGTTGCAGTGACTTATGCTTGTTGAATTTGGACCATTGCTTTGCAGGCCACTAATCAGAAAGCTTCCATAGTCCAATTCCCTCAATTTTTCGTACATGGACTATCCATGTGGTGGCTGAGAATATTAGTGTTCCTCTGTATCTTTTGTAGGTGACCGGAGTCATCATCTGTTTTGAACATCGACCATTGATTTCATTGCTCTTTGATTTTTGAAATCTGTTATTGGATGTATTTGGGAATCTCGGAGCGGTGGGTATTTCTTTATCAATGACCATGAGAATGTTATTGTTTGTTTGTACTTCCGTGATAAATCCGCCTCCTTCCTTGATTTGCGACAGATGGTCTTTAAATCACTGGTTTACTCTTGCTTGGCTATGTAGAATTCAACTATGACTAAATAATTACGTGTTTTTTTTTTTTAGCTACTAAAGAGACTTAGATAAGTATGAACCCTAGTTTTTCTAGATTAAGATTTCCGACTAGCAAGAGTGTCAGCCTCATTGATGCCTTCCCAGAAGATATGCTGCATGTTCCAGCTTTCAAAACCTTGACCATAGCTGTATGAAATTGTGCAAGAACTCCACCTTGTTCATTGTCTTGAATGGTCTTAAAACAAGCATCTGTGGCATCCCCTTGGTTTTAAAATGAATTTTTCTTTAGTTGTTCATCATCATCTACTGGCTTGTTTGGGTGCGACTTGAAAAATAAGTTCAATATCAATTACATATTAGAGATCATTGTTTAGGGCGCGTTTGGTTGCATGAAAAATCATTAGATTTCATGATATTTTGTGCAACTAAATGTACCCTAAACTATGATATCTAATATGTACTTGATATTAACCAATGTTTTCTGTATCGTTATTGCATAATGTATCGCACCCTTGGGATATGGATAAATATCGGTTATCTCATGGGATATGTCGATTGTATTGCGTAATGTATTGCTGTTGTTGGGAAACATGGCTAAACACTGGAAAATTGGTGAATTTTTTAATGAAATTTCAGTGGTTATTAAAAAAGATATCAATACACACTTAGATATCAAAAGATTACAAAAAACTAGTGCAGATAGGGTTTCCTTTGCATGGGGTCCTAACCTATCCGTTGTCTGATTGAACCGATGCAAGTATATTCAAACTCTATTCATATAATTTATAAATGTAAGAAGACATGTATGGAAACACAAGCAATGCATTCAAAAGAAAAAGAAAAATTACTAGATCAGGTTACATACATGTTTGATTTTGCATTTGGACACAAATTATAACTGATTGCGAGAAATTGGGAAGTTTCGATTTTTCCCAATTTTATGCAACTTGACCCATTCCCCTATATCTCAAAATCATAACTCCAAATCCATGATTTTCATGCAAAACATGGAGAATCATGAATTCGTAACCATTTGACACTCATTTAACATGATTTATAGCAAAAGGAAAAAAAAAGGGATCGAAAATCGAAAATGCTTTACCGGATTGAACATGTAGGATATATTGGTACTAATTGTGTGTTTCATATCGCACAGGTGGGATGCAAGATATATCATGGGACATATTGGCCGATATTGTCGACACTGAAAACATAGATATTAACTAAATGAGATGAAACCATTTTTAAGTGGTACTCAAACATGCTGTTAAATGATAATTTCATGATATTTAGTGCAACTAAATGCACCCTTATGTAAATTGTTGGTTTTATTTTTAACCCCTACCAAAATAAAAATAAAAATTGCTCTCTAATGTATAATTACAGTTAAATAGTATGAGATCAACTTACTTTTAACTGCCATCGAAACAAGCCTAAGCTTTAATCCCAACTAATTGGTCTTTTCATTATTTAAATATTTTCCATTTTACTGTTTGGTTGTGCAGATGTATTGAAAGAACTGTTGCAGTCTTTCCCCAACTTGGCTATGACTACTGATTCATCAAACTCTACAGCCCTACACACGGCTGCCACTCAAGGCCATACTGATATTGTCAATCTTCTTCTAGAGAGGGATGCGAGCCTTGCTAAGATCGCCAAAAACAATGGTAAGACCATCCTCCATTCCGCTGCAAGAATGGGGCATCTCGAAGTGGTGAAGTCCCTTTTAAGCACCGATCCTACCATCGGTTCTAGGACCGACAAGAAGGGTCAGACAGCATTACACATGGCAGTGAAAGGGCAAAACATCGAGGTAGCGCATGCATTGCTTAAGCCCGAACCTTCAGTGGTCAACTTAGAAGATAACAAGGGAAACATGGCACTGCACATCGCCACCAGGAAGGGTCGGACTCAGGTGGGTAGTACTGTTTGATCATTCTCTCAAGCTTTACTAAGCCCACATGCATGTGCAATAATAAAGTTGATGTCCATGCCACACATATGCCACCATGGCACATCCATCATCAAAGATCCAATTCATCCATTAGAATGGCTATCATCCAATATCCAATCCATCCATTAGAATGTCACCGCTATATTGATGCCCTAGTCCAAGAATCAGGTTGATCCACTTTCAGGTGGACCACGGTTTGCAAAACAAATCTACAGCTCTGAAAAACTTGGTTGAAGTTTTCTAACCCATCCATCTTTTTCTAATATTGGGGCCCACCTACTGATTGGATCGGATTTTATTTTTGAGAAAACATGTAGAAGGTTGGAACAACCTGATGATGGATTAGATCTCAAGCACGTGCCATGCTGGCTCTTGTGTGGCATGTACAAAAGCTTTATTGCACACGTGTGTGCTAGGCAAAGCTTCATTCTTTCTATGGTATATTAGCTTCTTACAGATGGCATACATCATGCGACATAGCCGTCAAGTGTGCTAGGCAAAACTCCATTCTTTCTACAGTATATTAGCTTCTTACAGATGATATGCATCATGAGACATAGCTATGGTTCCTCTAGAAGATAGTTTTTCCCGTGACTTGGACACATGGGTTGGTATTAGACATGGATTTATTGGCTGTTTGATGACCAACTCATCCATGGAAAAATGTGAGATGCCGACACATACGATTATGTGGTAACATTGAAAGAAAAGTATTGTATTCCTGTCCATGCCAGTTCGCATGTGTAGAAAAGATGCATCCATTTAAAGAGAACTTCCTTGAATCTATATAAATGAAATGACCGCCTATTGCCTAATCATTATAACCATAAGCTGTTTGGGCTCCACCTATCTGATGGCACTGTTCTATATTTTCCTTTCTTTATGATGTGTCTGTTCCATGATTACTGTCAGGCAGGTTGCCTTCTCAGTGCACCATTTTTTATCTTCTAGAACATGAAATCCACATCTGATTGGCTGAACGGGCACTGTTATAGACTGAAAATTTTACAGCCCCACATCTCAATTCAAATTCTTTGTTTGGATTTGAACTCCCCTGAAAACCAGTTCAAACGACTTGAATCCTGCTTTACAAGTTCTTTACATGAACAATGCAATTAAACGGGAAATTCAGAAGATATGTTGTTTGATTGTTGTTGGTTTAACACTAGTTCTAGCATATGGATTCAGAGTAGTCCCAGGATTTAAATAGCAGTTTCAGGGTGTGACTCACCTGGGGACCAAAACCTGTACGACTCACCTAAACTTGTCCATTTCAGTCTGTTGAATTGTTCTGTTGGGAACCAAAACCAATACAACTCAGGCGATAACGAATCGTATTGGATGATGTTTAAAGCCATGGGCAGAGGAAATGGACTAATTAAGTATTGTAACATAGTAAATTATATTTCCGTATGCTGTGTATTTATCTGAATCTTCTATTATCATCGCCTAAAGCCTTATCCCAACTAATTGGCGTCAGCTACATGATTCCTGTTCTGCCATTCCCCTCTTTAAATTTCAGATTGTTAGGATTCTTGAGAAGTTGTGACCAATTTTAATGCTGGTTGCCAACCAGACAACCCTCCTTAATCCGGATGTGGGGACCGGCAATGAGAGCACAAAACTCCATTAGACATGATTTTATTTGAATTTTCTGTATATAGTTAGAATCTATGTAGTCATGCTTTGTAATGTCATGGAGCAGTTTTGACGGAATATGGTTGATTCAGCCACATATTACATTTCTTCTATGTCTGTTGGTACTTCTATTATAATACTAATTCTTATTCTTATTCTTATCTGCATGATCATTATCCTGATCATAATCATCATTATTGTTATTATTATTATTATTATTTATTAGTTTTATTTTTATATCTTCTCAAGAAAAGGAGAAATGTTATGATTTAGTGATCTGATACATTCCGATTCAGGCAAACCTTACAATTTACAATCTGTTACGGCGTCCTAATGGTTACCCAACCCCTTATTATCGGTTGGGGGGATGAATGTCAATGCAATTCACAATGCGGTGTTCTTTTTCCCCAGATAATGCAAGCCTTATTATTAGTTGAGGGGATGAATGTCAATGCAATTAACAAAGCGGGAGAGACCGCACTCGACATCGCTGAAAAGTCCACGGAAGCAGAGCAACTTACTCCCATTCTAAGGGAAGCTGGAGCAGTGACTGCAAGGGAGCTCGCAAACCCTCCAAGCGCCGCTAGGCAACTGAAACAGACGGTCAGCGACATAAAGCACGAAGTCCAGTCCCAACTCCAACAAACCCGCCAGACGCGGATGCGGGTCCAGAAGATCGCAAAGAGGCTGAAGAAGCTCCACATTGGAGGCCTCAACAATGCGATAAATTCAGCCACGGTCGTTGCCGTGCTCATTGCCACCGTCGCTTTTGCAGCCATCTTCACTGTTCCTGGCCAGTTTGTTGAGGACAAGATCAACAATTTCGAGATCGGACAAGCCTATATTGCAAGGAAAGTAGCTTTCATCATCTTCTTAATATTTGACTCCATAGCTCTCTTCATCTCCCTCGCTGTGGTCGTCGTCCAGACATCTGTAGTCGTTATCGAGCAGAAGAAGAAGAAGCAGCTGGTATTTGTGATCAACAAGCTCATGTGGTTGGCCTGTCTTTTCATATCGGTGGCTTTTATCTCTCTCACGTACGTTGTGGTGGGCCACAACGTGCAGTGGCTGGCTGTGAGTACAACAGTGATAGGCAGTGTGATCATGCTGACCACCCTTGGATCCATGTGCTACTGGGTCATCCGGCATAGGATTGAAGAGTCGAGTATGAGAAATATAAGGAGGACATCCTGTAGCCAGTCCCGTTCGATGTCTGTGTCCATGATCTCTGACCCAGAGCTATTACACAATGAATATAAGAGGATGTATGCACTTTAGGATCACCCTATCTGCATTACCAGAAGTTCTTCACTGCATCTTTCTATACAGTACTGCATGCGTGTAAATCTCAATGTTTGAAGGCTCTTCTGTATCTCTTCAGAGAAGAGCCAAGTTCAAGCAATTCGAAAAACGTATACTGTCATATACACAAAGAAGGGCATGCCCAAAAGACGACCTCCATGGCCGCAAGAATCTTCTGCTTACTGGGGACTTAAAACAGCTTATTCTCTATGTTTTGTCATCGCTCGTGTCCTTTTTCTTCTGTAACTGAGATTTTGGCCTACAATTCGAGCAGAGGCTTTTAAGAACAGATGGTTGGGTTTCTGAAACTGAAGTGAAAGGTATTGATTCTAATGTTAACGCATGCTACTGTTTTGAGTTGCACCTTGTTTTCTTCACTTATTTTTATTCTGATTAGTTGATGTTGCATGAGAAAAATCCATGTTGGGTTTCAGCCGCATTCGATTGTAGGTAGTGAATTTTTATGGGTTTTCTCATGTGATGACTGGTTAGGATGTAAGGGAAATAATGTCAGAGATTCTAAGTTTGAACTCAGCTTATTGAGTAGAATTTGGAAAGCACTGAAATAAGGCTTCTGTAACATAATTATAAATCCTGGCACTCGTTGAACTTAGATATCTAGTACATATATTTCCATGGGTTTCTTACATTGTGGCGCAGGAAGGGACATGATGAGGTCGATTACCGTCTTCCGCAGGGAATAACTACTCTGAATCCACAGAGCTCTCTGGACTCCTCATAGAGCTTCCTCAAATCCACGAGGGATAAAGCAGAAATAATTCCTAACAAATTCGAAATAAATTAATTAATGATAAAAAAATGAAATTACTAATTAAATAAGGAACTCAAACTTAGGGCGGAGTTTTAGACTTATACTCCAACTCAAACACTCTAAAAATGTTACTTATTTACTATTTATAGACAACCACTATTCCTACTAGACGTCATGGTTTTTGGCCAAAAATATTAAGTGTCCAATTTAACCCAACCATGTTGTTCTCTTAACTTTTCTAAGCCCTTTTCATGTTGGCCATGTCTTTTACGACTCAAAGGATCAAAAGTTATACTCCAACTAAAACTTACTATTTATAGTAAAAATGAAACTAAATGGGACTTTTGACCGTCAATTTGATGGAATCTTGCAAATCCGGTGTGGGAAACCTGACGTAGCAGGGTTGATTAGCTTAAGTAGGTTATCATATCCCAAGATCATATATAATATGTCGAAAAACTCATCCCAGTTTGTGAGATACGATTGATTTAAGGTTCTCATGGTCCCTATCATTTTCGCCTCTGATCGGGCATTCTTTGGTCCATCTTTTGCCATGAAAGTGTCTGCGAGTTGCTCTACATTAGTCCCCTCTACTTCAAAAGAACTCGACCTCGAGCTCTCGTCCAACTTCGGGTCATGATACTCATTCAGGTGTGCAACGTTGAAAGTACGTGAAATCTCTATGTTATTCGAAAGATCAACAATGTAAGTGTTGTCATTGATCTTTCGGAAGATCGATACAGTCCAATCTTCGTGTTCTTTAACTTGTTGTAGGTGTCGGTCGGAAATCTCTCCTTACATATATGAACCATAACATTGTCACCCCCTCGAACACCTTTTGTCGTCGATATTTGTCGGTTTGCTCCTTGTACTTGTCGTTTCAAGCTTGCAACTTGGCTTGCACATTCACATGAATGCCCATGATTCGGTTTGCCATATGCTCTGCTCCAATGCTCTTGCCCGGGAGCTTGGGCAAAGGGACCAAGTCAAGTGTGTGGCTGGTCACTCGACCATAAGCAATTTGGAACGGGGACTTCCCTGTCGAGCGGTTCGCCATATTTTGAATACGAACTTCGCTTGAGACAAGGGCAAACCCCACTACTTCGGCTTGGAACTTGAAATACACTGGTGGAGGTTTCCCAACGTGTGATTCACAACTTCAGTCTGTCCATCGGTCTGCGAGTGGTAAGCACTACTTAACTGAAGTCGCATATTGAACCGATTCCACGAAGTTCGTCAAAAGTGGCTAATGAACTTTGTATCCCAGTCAGAAGTAATGGTCTTGGAAACTCCGTGTATCTGCATGACCTCTCTAAAGAATAGATTTGCCACGTGTGTTGCATCTAGGATATTCTTACTTGGGATAAAGTGCACAATCTTTGAAAAATGATATACTACCACGAACACCGAATCCATGCCGCGTTGTATTCGTGAGAGATCAAGTATGAAGTTCATAGATAAGTCCTTTTAAGGGCCGTCGGGCACATGTAACGGTATGTAGAGGCCTGTATTCTGATACTACCCCTTGTAGAGGTCTTACAAACATGAAAGCGTTGCACCGCTTTACCCATGACATGTAACAATTGTGGCTAGTAATATCGTTTCTCAACAAGAACCCACGTCTTGTCTCCCCCAAGGTGTCCACCAAGGCCACCTCTATGTGGTTCTTGGATAATCTGTTCCCTCAGAGAACTTTTGGCGATGCACAATTAATTCCTTTTGAAGAGGAAACCGTCTTAAATATGTAGATTACTAGGATGACCATCTTAACACCTCATCCATACTTAAAGTCTTCATCATCGACATGTAACTCCTTGAGACAGTCAAAGCTGACCATCTCATTGCCCATCGTAACTAGTAGTGATGCACGATGGATAAGTGCATTAACCATCTTGTTTTGCTGCCCTGACTTGTGTTTTAAAACGAATGTGATTTTTTTTTTTTTTTTTTAATCCAGCCAATCGAGTAAGGGGAAGAATGTTTTGTCGTAGGTAGTCGCAACTTGTCCGCCATCACCTTTTAGGCGATGTTCTCACTACTACCATTGTCTATAATTATATCACGTACTTTGCTATTGACGGTACACCATGTGCGGAATATATTGTGCCACTGTGGGTGCACCTTCTTTCTTGGAGTGTACAATAACTGTCTCACAACCAATGATTCACCATCCTCGATCAACCATTTTTCGTCACTAGCTCCTTTAGTGGCTTGTTCATCCTCATCAAGTCTAGGGCCTTCTTCCGATGCCTCACATTCAACGCCCCCTTCTTTGGCCAAGTGGGTTGCGGCATGTTGATGGCAAGTGTTTGATAAGTGGCTCGGTTGGCAACAACGGTAATAATGGTTTGACCTTGGTCAACCATAAGGATTTAAAATCCTACTTGGACCCATTGATGTGGGTGCTACACATTGAGACCTAGATGGATTGCTCTTTGTGTCATAGTTTGCGATTGTAGAAGGTGAATAACGCTCTTCTATTAGTTCATTTTCTTTGACTAGCGTTGAATCCTACATGGGACCCGTCATGGGCGCATGAGTCGAAGGATAAAGCCTAGTAAGGACTCTTGCAAGCTGCGTTTTTGCCCTACCCGTTAACTGAACTACTTCATCCACAGTCCCGACTAGGTGCATCTGAACTCGGTCCTGAATTGTCGGTCGTAAACTGCCTATGAACCATGCTACCTTTTGCAATTCAGTCTCCAACAAATCATTATGTGATGCCAATTGCTAGAATTCTTTGGTGTAATATGCGATGGTCTGATTCCCCTATCGACAATTTTGGTATTGTTGAAACGACACTTGCTCGTAATCACTAAGAGGAATCGTAATCAAAGGAAGCGTCTCATTTGCGGTCATGATTGGATGGGCGTCTTGTTCTGTATGGTATGAAAGCTGTAATTGCTCCCACCATGCGAAAGCACAAGATTTCAATTTGAATGCAACCAACTTCACTTTCTTTTCTTCCGGCACATATGCGTAATCAAAATACTGCTTTACTTGAGCTAACTAATCAAGGAAGTCCTTTATACGCAATAAGCCATTAAAACTGGAAAGTTCGACCTTACCTCTATAGTCTCTTTCAGCACAATCTGGTCTATCGTCTTCATGGACTGGTTGTCAGGCAACGACACTATCGGCGTCCTCGTTGCTGGAGCTCGAATCATCTGGGATAGCCCTGCAATTTGCTTATGGAAGCGGTCTACGGAAAACGGGATTGTACCGTACAATGGTCATGAGTGGATGAACATCACCTCGGGCTCGGAGCGGAATTAAGGCATCTGCAATACGGTCGATGGTTGCTTACATCCCTTGCATGGTTTACTGATTTTTCCGGTGGAAAGCTTTCATTCTTTCCGATAGATAACAAATCCCTATATTTTTGTCCACGGCATTTTGGTCCATTCCTCTGTTAGTTGTCATCGGCCTGAGGGGAGTCCTCGCTCTGATACAACTTGGCGCAGAGAGGAATGTGATGAGGTCAATCACTGTCTTCCTCAAGGGATAACTACTTTGAATCCACGGGGCTCTCTTGACTCCTCATAGAGCTTCCTCGAATCCATGAAAGATAAAACAGAAATAGTTCCTGATAAATTCAATATAAATTGATTGATGATATAAAAAATGAAATTACATCTCTTTAAATAAGGAATTCAAATCTAGGATAGAGTTTTAGACTCAAGCTCAAACACCCTAAAAAGGCGACTTATTATAAAATAGTAAACTTACTATCTCTAGATGACCTCTATTCCTACTAGACTTTATGATTTTCGGCAAAAAATAGTAAGTGTCCAATTTGGTCCAACCACGATTATTCTCCTATCATTTCTGAGTCCTTTAAATGTTGGGCGCATCTTCTACAACTCAAAGGATCAAAAGTTATACTCCAACTAAAATTTACTATTTATAGTAAAAATGAAACTAAATGGGACTTTTGACCATCGATACGATGGAATCTCGGAAATCCGGTGTGGGCAATCCGACGTAGCGGGGTACATGAGCTTTATATCTTGCAATTCGATACCATTGCATGGAGAGGTAGCACTGCAATCGAATTTCATGGCAACCTCGGATTTCGACATCCCCTTTGTGTTCTTGTATGTCAACTGATTGATCTTCATGTCGGTGTTCTATGAAAAGCATCACCAACACATACAGTCATCACATTGCAAATAATTTGAAACAAAGAAAATCCAAAATGCAAAATATCCAAAGATTTTGCATAAATTTTTTGCTGCACAACATCTATCAATCTGTATATGAATGCAAAATAGAAGATTACTGATATATGGGCGAAAAGTACTTAAAGGCTGTGTTTCGATATCCAGTCAATTTGAGTTGCAATAGTTAAAATTCAATGAAGAGTACACCTCTGGAATCAGGACCAACATAGTCCCCCCAATTTGTAACCATCATCACTTGAAGGACAAAAAAATGCAGAAAATTGCAATTAGTTGTTTGGTTGTGCAACTTAAAATGGTTTGAACAGTTATCATTTCCTTTATTGCGAGTAGGATGAATTGCGGAAAATTATCTGTGTTCGGTATTATTTTCCCATTTAACTGATTATGGCAACCATCCTCGTCATTTAGGAAATAATTTTGATTGATGATGATTGGATTTGTGACGGTTATCAGTGTCCTGAACGACCACTCCTTTTATAAACCCATAACTGGGCCTGGCCCATGATTATATAAGAATGAATAGGATCAAATATGTCATTTTATTAAGCCCATCAAGTGGGCCATAAAAATGGGCCCATGAATTCAAAATATATATAATATGAAGCAATAACTCAATTTAAACATTGAGAATAAACTTAAAAACATTAATAGCAAATATAATAATTAAAGTACATTAACAATATCTTCTTTAACAATAAAAAGTGCATTTAAAATTTGTCACTTGGGAATCATCCTCTCTAACCATCATTCACTTGGCTGACCATATGAATATTTTTTATATCCAAGCTGACCATCTGTTTTTCCACCTCATTTTAGGATGAAATCCCAAAACTTGAGCAGAGCCAAATCTCAGGTAGACCACACCATTAGAAACAGGCAACAAAGCCAATGACTCCATTAATTACTCACAACTATTTGCTGTGGTGGGATCCACATGAGATTTGGATTTGCTTAATTTTTGGGACCACGTCCTAAAATGAGTTGGAGAAACGGATGTACAGAGTGGATATATAACACATCATCAAGGTGGGCCCCACGGTATACTTTTATTGTACCGAGTAAACTCACTAAACTCATTTAGGCCCACTGTAAATGTGTTCGGCTTATCCGATCCATCCACGTGATGTAAAACCCCATGGAACCCCAGGGCCCAACTTTTAATTTGATCCAAAACTTTGGTGGGCCATGAAAAAACTTACAGTTTCCTCCCTTGATTTGCATATCTTTTTTATATGGCCCACCAAAGTTTTAGGTTAGGTTGAAAATAGTTCCTGGGGGTTTTCATGGTATGTTGCATCACATGGACCGTTCGGATTAGAGTCCCATGACACGTGTGTAAAGTTGCACATGTGCAGGTGTGCAACGAGCATGCCTCCACATTAGTAACACCTAAACCACTCTCGTTTTTAAAGCAAAAAAAAAAAAAGAAAAAGAAAAAAAAGAAAAGAAAAAAGGAGGTTGCGATGAAAACCCTACCGTTTTGGGGAGGAGGAGAGAGGGAGAGCGATAGTTGTAGAGAGAGATTGCAGAGAGGGAGAAAGAGAGTTTGATTGCAGAGAGGGAGAGAGAGATTGCAAAGAGGGAGAGACAGATTGGGATGGAGAGACGAAAGCTTCAATCCCCCCTTGGTGGTTGATGGGTTCCTTCAATGGCTGGTGCTTCTTCTTCACAGTTTTAAATTTGGTGGGTTGGTGCGTTTCTTCCTCTTCCCCTCGTTTTAAAAATCCGACTGTTGTTCCTGTAAGTGACTTACAGGGAAGTGACTTCTCACCCCCATCCCCTTGCAGTTTTTTGGTAGATTTGCCTATAAGTGACTTATAGGCTATAAGTTACTTACAAGTGAATTTTCTCTCCCAAACACCACCTGTAAGTGACTTCCCTGTAAGTCACTTCCCACTTACCCAACTTACAGGCATCCAAACGGGCCCTTAGTCCCTTCACCAGGTTCCCTATATACTAATATACCCCAAGATTTTATCTTAAGCCCATTCAACGTTCACTCAGTGTATGCCATTGGATGCGAGTAGCAATGTGTGCTCTTAACAAGTTGGCGCAGGGAGGGATGTAATGAGGTCAATCACCGTCTTCCTCACGCAATAACTACTACGAATCCACATAGCTCTCTGAACTCCTAATAGAGCTTCCTCGAATCCAAGAGGGATAAAACCCTTTAAATAATGAAATTATTTAATTTGATTGATGATAAAAAAAAAAGAAATTACAACCCTTTAAATAATGAGCTCAAACCTTGGATGGACTTTTAGACTTAGACTCCAACTAAACACCCTAAAAATGTGACTTTCTAGAAATAGTAAGTTTATTATTTATAAACAACCTCTATTCCTACTAGACTTCATGGTTTTTGGCCAAAAATAGTAAGTGTCCAATTTGGCCCAATCACGTTACTCTCCTAACTTTCTAAGAGCTTTTCATGTTGGGCACGTCTTTTACAACTGAAAGGATTAAAAGTTATACTCTAATTAAAACTTACTATTTATAGTAAAAACAAAACTAAATGGGACTTTTGACCATCGATTTGATGGAATCTCGCAAATCCGGCATGGGTAACCTTACGTAGTGGGGTTGGTTGGCTTAAGTATGTTCTCTTACCCCAAAATCATATATAATATGTTGAAAAACTCATCCTGGTTTGCGAGATACGACCGATTTAAGGTCCTAATGGTTTGGATCATTTCTTTGCCTCTGATCGGGCCTTATCTGGTCCATCTTTGCCATAAAAGTGTATGCGACCCGCTCTACATCAGTCCCCTCCACTTCAAAAGAACTCGACTTCGAGTTCTTGTCCAGCTTTGGTTCATGATACTCGGTCAGGTCCGAAACGTTGAAAGTACATGGGATCTCCATGTCATCCGGAAGATCAGCAACGTAAGCGTTGTCATTGATCTTTTAGAGGATCTGTACCAGTCTAATATTCTTGTTCTTCAACTTGTTGTAGTTCCTAATCGGAAATCTCTCCTGGGGTATATGAACCATAATATTGTCGCCTACCTCGAACACCTTTTGTTGCTGATGCTTGTCGGCTTGCTCTTTGTACTTATCGTTTAAAGCTTGCAACTTGTCTTGCACATCTGCATGAATGCCCATGATTCGGTCTGTCATGTGCTCTACTGCAATGCTACTGCTCAGGAGCTTGGGCAAAGGGACCAAGTCAAGTGTGTGGTAGGGCACTCGACCGTAAACAATCTGGAATGGGGACTTCACTATCGAGCGGATCACCATATTGTTGAATGCAAACTCTACTTGAAACAAGGCCAAATCCCACTACTTCGGCTTGGAACCTGAAATATATGAGAGGAGGTTTTCTAACGTGTGATTCACAGCTTCAGTCTGCCGATCGGTTTGTGGGTGGCAAGTGTCACGCTCCAAACTCGGAAACCGGGCTCACGAAATTCCCGATCACCGAATCCGGTGCTGACAGCCTTCGTAGTACCCCGTTCTCGGCTCCCGGCGCCCATACGTCAGATTCCGATCCTGGGATCCTACAAGGAGGATTTTTCAACGTACATTTATCTCATAAGAAGCACAACCACAAGTTTACCCAAATCACAAAGGCAACATTATCATCACATATCCACTAATATAAACAGTTGAATACAACGCTGAAAGGGAAATACATATATCAATAATCAAAGCTCAAGAGGACATCTACATGCTCCAAGCTCAACGCTGCCGCGACCTAACGCCACCTGCACGCATCTATCGTGCATAAGCTTATAGAAAGCTTAGAGGGTGGTGAAAGTGTATGCTCAAGGTAAGTGCCAAGTATGCAATATTAAAGCAATACAGAAACATGCTGGTAAGTCCATAAGTACTATCAGCCTTATCCAGGCTATGTGATACAAAAACATAATAAACCAATATCATATACTAAGGAAGTCATGTAGATAAATGCGAAGACATAGTAAGCCAAATGCAAATCTTGACGAGTCCACGAACACTACTAGTCTCATTTAGGCCATATAAATACAGAAACATGGTGACCCAAATGTCATATGCCATGGATGTAATGCAATATGCAGATCCTAACAATTCCATAATACCATCAACCTCATTCAGAATATGCAATACATGAGCATAGTAAACCAAATGCTATGTGCTGAGAATGCAATGCAATATGCAGTGCGAATGAAATGACCAAGCTAGAGCGTGAAGTCGGTATGATAATACGTAGTATCATAAGCCGTGGAGTCCATTATAAGAGACTTCTATCCAAACCAGTCCCATACCTAAATTGGATAGCTAGACTCAATATGGTAAACTCCCGATCTCAGGTTAGTCGCACGCTTAACCGAAATCCTGACCATTTCGAAGGTACACATATCAAATTAGCTGCGCACCACCTGCCCAAGTGGATAGTGAATGAATGAGTAAAATGCTGAGTATGCAACTCCTGCTCAATAAGTCCACATATCAGCACCATACATCTCTGGGATCATCACCGGGGTCTAGTATACTCTACGCCACTTGTCGCCTCATCAAGCGCACAACTAGGTAAGTGGAAGAGACTTCACTATCTGCCTGCCAATATTAGGCCCAAGTCGTCGATAGTGGACCCATTTATGAGTTGGTCAGACTCGTCCTAACATTGCCTACTCCCTCAAACGGGTAAGGCCACACTCTCTCCCAACCGACCACGACACAGTGGAAGATGCGGCCTACTGGTATACGGCCCTCATGCATTCATATATATCCACTCAGTCTAGAGTTGGGGCATCCTCTGGTACCAAGAGGGTTTAAGAGACTTTCATCCAGGGACATCTATGACACCCCATGTAGAAAAGATTTTTGGTGTCCCATCTGGCCATCCACGATATGCCTGTAGAGGCTACGACCTTGATGTCTCTAGGGCGTACTATGGTTATATCACAAAATGTGAGATGTATGAGTCATACCATCCAGTCATGCATCAAACCTGCGCGTACCGCACGCTCATATGGGGCAACTTCGCCTATCAGGGAGTCCCATAAACAACCTGCCCAATGGCATATGTAATGGTCAACCGCATCTCATATCAAACATGTGGATGATGTGTATGGGCATGTAACATGATGCTATGCGTGATTATCGAACATAATAATGATTGATCTCACACAATCACAATGGGTCTCTCACATCGCAATGGGCCTCTTCTAGTCACAACGGGTCTCATACAATCACAATGGGCCTCTCACATCGCAATGGGCCTCATACATTCACAATAGGCCTCATACCATCACAACACAATGGTCCTCACACATCATAATGGGCCTCATACATACACAATAGGCCTCATACCATCACAATGGGCCTTACATGATCACGATGGGCTTCATACAATCACAATGGGCCTCACATGATTACAATGGGGCTCATGTAATCACAATGGGCCTCATATGGTCACGATGGGCCTTATATAATGACAATGTTATGCTAACATATACTTAGTGCGTATACCAACATAATCGTAATCGATGATTGGCCTATATATATGGCGAGGTCTATAGAAGGACAGCAGATCTAATCCATAACATGAGGATCGGTCCTCGACAATGAATATACCAAATCAGATAACACGGATCCCTCCGTCTATGGTGATGTTGTACTCTCCTCATATCAAGGTTGGGCTTAGGTGGCCTACCTATATCCCTAAGGATCCGGAGCGGGCTTCTTTCACCATACTATCATATGGCCCGCTAGATGCCCATAGGGGACCCAGATAAGTCTTAGATGGACTCCAAGATTAAAAGAAAATAATCCTAAGAGCAACCAATGGGGGCCCAACGTTATGGGTTAACCCAATATGAATAGGTGGGTCATGCAAACATCAATGGGGCCCAATGATTAGGGTCAACCCACTTAGAGAATGATGGGAATAGGCCTAACAAAGGACTAAGGGAAGGTCATAATGTGGACATTTAACCATCATTGCCCATCAATGTGGACATTTAACCAACATTGCTCCCAAGGAGTGACTTACATGGAGCCTAACGTATAATGGGTCCATGGCCTCACATAAGGGCCTAATACACATCATAATGGGCCTCTCATAGGCCTTAAATACATCACAATGGGCTGCATCACATGGGCCTAATACGTATCACAATGGGCCTCATACAAGGACCTCATATACATCTCATTGGGCCACACTCATGGGCCTCGAATACATCACGCTGAGCTTCATTACACGGGCTGTATATACATCATAATGGGCTTCAAATACGGGCCGCATATACATCACAATGGGCCTCAAGTACGGGCCACATATACATTACAATGAGTCTTAAATATGGGCTGCATATACATCACAATGGGCCACATCTCATGGGCCTTATGGGCCAGAACAATGGGCCTCTTATACATCAAGTGGGCCGCATCACATGGGTTGCAACAATGGGCCTGATATACATCACAATGGGCCTCATCTCATGGGCCTCATATACGTCATAATGGGCCTCATATACATCACATCGGGCCTCAAGAAACAACCCATATGGCCCAGAAAAATAGTTGGGCCGAGTGCTTACAATACATACATCAAAGTGGGTCTGTTGCATCACAAAATGGGCCTAATGGGGCAACCGATAACCCAGGAAAAACGGATGGGCAGCCTGGATATACAACGCATTCATTGGGATGGGCCGCAGCCCTAGGCAGTGTGAATATATAACACATAGATCATGGTGTGGTCCACGGTCCAAATGGATGGACGACGTGGAGGAAATCCACATACATCATGGAGGATCCCACCGTCTAGATGAACGGTGGGGATAAAACAAATATATCATGATGGATTCCACCGTCCAAAGAGCTGGACGGTGTGGATATAAGATACATACATCATATGTGCCCATGTGTGGACAACACTCATCAGGTGGGCTTCTGCCTGTCCATAGATGGGCGGTGGAAACAAATACAACCGTGGGTCCCCACATCCAGATGGACGGTGCAGTTAAAACACATATCACGGTAGGGCCTATCGTCATATGGACAGTGTAAATAAAACACTTACATCAGGTTGGGACCCACCGTCCACAGGCTGGACGGTGGACGATGGATGAAACACATAAAGGTGGGTCCCACTTGAAATTTATATCTATCTCACTCTCTGCCATAAAAAGATCTCCACAAATGGTTGGACGGTATGGATAAAGCACACATACCATGGGTCCACGTGATGGTTGGCTGGAAGAACACATACGTCATGTGGGACCCAGATGGACGGTCTGGATAGCTAGTCCTCAAGGTGGGCTCGTGATCTAGCAAATGGACGGTGCAGATAGAATTCATGCATTAAGGGACCCACAGATGCACGATGTGGATACGAAACACATACATCATGGTGTGGTCCACGTCCATGGACTGGACAGAGTGGATAAAACATTTACATCACGGTGGACCCATGCCCATCAGCTGGATGGCGTGGATGAGATCCATGCATCATGGTGTGTCCCACATAGCATCGTCCCGATTTGGACGGTGTGAATACAACACTACATCATGGTGGGCCCAAAACTTGCTGACGTGATACAGCTTGGCTGCTAGCCCACCAGCAAATGGATGGACGGTTTAGATATAAAACATATACATTAGAAGTGGGTCCCACCGTCCAAGGTCTGGATGGTGTGGATGCCACACGTGTGGCCTGGCTCCACCGTCCAAATGGACGGACTGGATATAACACTTGCATCAAAGTAGGGTCCACCGTCCAGATCAGATGGACGGACGGTGGATATAGAATATATACACCATGGTGGGTCCCATCCCGACATGTGCCACACGTGTGGGATGGGCCCACGTCCAAATAGATGGACGGTTGGAGAAAACGTACATCACGGTGGCCCAAATATTTGCTGATGCTGTACAACAGCTATCTAGCTGCGTGGGACCCACCATCTAAGGTCTGGACGGTGTGGATCCTGCACATGTAAGGTGGGTCCATACTTGTGGCCCACCAGATATATTATATAGTATATATATTATATTATATTATATATATTTACATATATATATATACACACACACACACACACACATATGTAACGTCTCGGAAAATCCCGTACAGAGACCCGAGTACCACCTCAGGCAGAAATCACTCGGGATCAAATCCTTTAGGAATTAGACAAAGGTAACTAAGTGCTAAACTAGATTAGCTATGAAATCCACTTGATCCGCTTTAAATACGATCTGCAAGACCCAAAACTTGTAGAATCAGTGACGCTAGGTTACCCTGAAATCTAGGATCAATCTCATTACCCAGTTGCTCTCGGGAGCACATTGAAACTCCGTATCGGATCTGGACCGCACGTCAAAAGTCCGAATAATACGAAGTTATAGAATTAGGACCGCCTTACTGGGCTTGACAACCATCTCGGAAATCAAATCCAGATAGTGTCTCAGGGCTTTTCGCTTGAGCGCGGAGTGAAGTATGTGAGAAAATGTGGATTTCTTTAGAAATTAAATCTAATTTAAGTAATCTGAGACCTGTCGCTTGCGGGCCAGATATAAGCAATCAGACCATCAGAATATGACCTATATACACCCTCGGATCAGGAGAAATTTCATACACATGGTAGTGTACTTGTAACCCTAATCAAGTTCCGATGACCGTTGAATTGAAACTAGTCCGTCATATGCGATTTGGAAACCCGATTGGAACGAAAACTTAACTCGACCTAGATCTAAGGTCAGTGAGCTTAAGTCCGACCTTTGGCTCAAAGGGGGGCTCCGGAAGAGCTTCGTTGATTTGAAACAGATGCTCTTTGGACAAAACCTAAGTATACCTTGGCCCTAGGGCCATTTCCATTAGTTTTAGGCCTATATAAGGACCTTAAACCCTCTCTCATTCACTCCATACAAATTTGAGAAGACCCTAGGAGAGAGAAGAGATTAAAGAGAGAGAAAGTGAGAGTGAAGTTGGAATCACTCTTGGGAATCGATCCCTGCTATTCTACATGCCAATCCATCACTGCCGTATTGCTTTTCCGACGATTCTGATTCCATTTTCGGGTAAAAAATCCTAACCCTAATCAGTTCTAGAGATTCAACTAGTGTAAGTGATGAAATAGTTAACCTATTTCATGCTATAGGTTGCCATTCTGCTGTTGATAAAGGCTTGGTGTTTAAACTGAGTCCGTTACTCGCTTCTACGGCATAAGGTGCGGACTATAGACATATAGGTTATAGTTTTCAAAGCTTTCAATGTCAGATAATGATAGATTCATGATATGAGTGTTATTTCACATACAAAATGTGATGTTCGTTTTGCGATTCAGTTACGTATGCAAATCGTGGTGTTTAGCGTATTCAGTATAGATGTAGAAAATATCGTATACGTACAAAATATGAAAGTTTGTTTGCCATGATTAATTACTGTGTGTATATGCTAGGTATATGTGTAATACTTACTCGGTGAAAGAATTCGCCCTAATACATGTTTTGGCCAATATGCGTTATGTATGTTAATAAGTGTATTCTAAGTGTTTGTGAAAATGCTTATATGAATAAGTACTTAGATGATAGTGCTTAGGGTAGGTGTTGAGATATGATTCTCAATTACCTTAGAGATGTGTATGATTTCCTCCATGTAAGTTGTTTAATTTAATCGCTTACTTATGAAATGTATGTGTTTGTATTTCCTACTTACATTATGCTTTATAACATGCTTGTTAACATGTTTGAATTACTTTGTTAATTCTACTTTGACTACTCCACATGTTTTTCTGGTTAAGGATTGAACGTGATTGAGACTATGTTATAGTCCAGGCAATCGGTAACAGGCTTGAAGTTGTAGCTGAGCTTCATTCGCCATGTAGGACGTGTTTGACGAACCCGAGTCCTACTAAAGTTGTCGGCAGTGGTTAGGCCACACAGAGAGCTTATGCACTTTATGTCAATCAACTTTGGGTGCGCTCGTGCTAGTCAAGACCGTCAAGTAACCCGATGTGCCGATGTATGTTCACCATGTATGGACACTACTGCTTGAACTTAAGGTACCAAACTCACCAGTGGAATCCCGTTAACCTTAGTACCTCGATCCGCTAAGACTCATGAGTCGGACAAGGTAGTATGAGACACCGTGGTCGAGTTGTCGGCCTACGCTGGGGCGACAAGCCTCCCTGTGACATCCCAGATTTTTGCCAACCTGGAATTAGACTTTCTTAGGCAATGGGTCGATCCTAACACCTTATTAACTTGTCAGAACTCAATCCCAAAGTCTAAAACCGGTTTTGAACCCATTTCCTTCACAAATCCCACCCTTCACCACCTTGTTCTTTCAATTTTTCTTAGTACTTTCACCCTAGACACTATCTTAAACTAGCTAAGTATTATAACTTGGATCACTTTATATACAAACTACAAAGGCCCAGGTACCACCTCAGACAGAAATTACTCAGGACTAAATCCTTTAGAAATTAGGCGAGAATTAGCCAGTGTTAAACTAGAGTACCTGTGAAATTAGCACCAATGACTTTAAATACGATCTGCAAGACCCAAAACTTGTAGAATCATTGATGCTATATTACCCTAAAATCTAGGATCAATCTCATTACCCGGCTGCTCTCGGGAGCATCTTGAAACTCTGTATCAGATCTGGACGGCACATCGGAAGTCCGATTAACATGAAGTTAAGGAATTAGGACCGCCTTACTGCCCTTGACAACCATCTCGGAAATCAAATCCAGATAGTGTCCTGGGGCTATTCGCTTGAGCCCGGAGTGAAAAGTGTGAGAAATGTGAAAATAATTCTAAATTAAATTCAAAATAAATAAATTTGAGACTTGTCACTTGTGGGTCAGTATTAAGCAACCAGACCATCAGAATCAGGCCAAATTACACCCTCGGATCAGGGATATTTTCTCAAACATATCTATGTACTCGAAATTTCCGATCGGGATTCATTGACCGTTGAATTGAAACTGGTCCGCCACGCATGATCTGAGAATCCAACTGGAACGAAAACTTAGCCATACCTAGATCCAATGTTAGTGAGCTTAAGTCTGACCGCATATAGAAAAGGGGCTGCCAGAAGTGCTCCGTTGAGACGGAACAGACTGTATTTGGACATAACCTAAGTATACCTTGACCTTAGGTCTAATTTGGTGAGTTTTGGGGCTATATAAGGACCTTAAGCCCTCACTCTCTCATTCCATACGAATTTGAGAAAACCTAAGAGAGAAAAGAGAGAGAAAGTGTGAGAGAAGTGGGAGCATCTCCCTGCCATGCTTCCCTGCTGCTATACGTGTTTAACCACTTCCTCCTAATCGCTTTCCCAGCGATTCCGGCATCATTTCTAGGTCAGAAAACCTCATCCTAACCTGTTTTAGAGTGCTAGGTAGTGTGTCTTGTGGAATAGCTAACCTATTCCCTGTTGTAGGTTTCCAAATCGCCATAGACAAAGGCGTTGGGTTTAAACTGGTTTCGGTTCAAGCTTATCGACAAAAAGTATGGACTTTAGGTGTATAGGTTATGGTTTTCAACGCTTTCAATGTCAGATAATGATAGATTCATGATCTGCATGAAATTGCATATGTACAAAGTGCTGTCGGTTTTTCATTTCGATTAAATACGAAGAATATGGAATTTTGTATATTCTAGGTATTTGTAGAAAGTACCATATACGTATAAATTTTAAAAATGTGTTTGCCATGATTATTTGCTGTATGAACATATTATATATGTGTATAACACTTACTTGGCGAGAAGGTTCGCCCTAATACATGTTTTTGATAATATACACTATGTATGTTAAAATAGTGTATTCTAAGTGTTTGTGAAAATGCTTGTAAGAGTAAGTGCTTAGATAATCATGCTTCAGGTAGGAGTTGAGATGGGATTCTCAACTACCTTAGAAACATATATGATTTCCTCCATGATGGTTGTTCAATTTAATCGCTTACTATGAAATATATGTGTTTGTATTCCTTGTTTACATTGTGCTTTGTAACATGCTTTATGACATGTTTGTTAACATGCTTGAATTACTTTGTTTATTATGCTTTACTCCACATGCTTTGAATGAGGATTGATTGCGATTGGGACTATGATTATAGTCCAGACAATTGGTACCAGACTTGAGTTCGTGGTTGAGATTCATTTCGTCACGTAGAATGTGTTTGACGAACCCGAGTCGTACTTCCGTTGGCGACAGTGGTTAGGCCACACGAAGTGCTTATGCGCTTCATATCGTTCAACTTGTTGTGCGCTCATGCTAGCCGAGCTCGTTAAGTAACCCGATCTGTCTTATATATGTTCACCATGTTTGGACACCTCTGCTTGAACTTAGGGTACCAAAGTTACCGGTGAAATCCCGTTAACCATGGTACCTCGATCCGCTAAGACTCATGAGCCGGGTATGGTGGTATGGGACACCGTGGTCGAGCTGTCTGCCTACGCTAGGGCCACATGCCTCCCCGTAGTGTCCATTGAGTAACCAGACTCGTGAGCCGATTATGGTGGTATGTGACACTATATTCGAGCTGTCGGCCTACACTGATTGGTGACGAGCCCTTTGTAGTGACCTCAAGCATACTCTGAATTTGCGGTGAGGCGATGAGTTTTGCCGCAGTGAATAGAGTATGAACTAGGCCTGTATCAATTTAGTGATGAACCGTTAAAAAAGTGATGGAGGAGTGGTGTAACGATTACGTGAAACAGCCCTGACAGCCTTTGCAGCACCTTAGAACTACACTATCGTACGAGATTATCTAGGTTTGACGACCCTAGAATGGATCATGTCTAGGAAAGTTACAAGGGAGGTATCTTAGTTTCCCAATCCTGCTGTTTGAAATGGACTAAAACAACTCGGTAATCATGCTCATCATCGCATTGCATGTGCCTGGAAGATGTGGAACACTGAGGAATGAAAGCATGCCGTGAACGTAAGATGGTGTCGCATGAGGGAGTATATATGCATCATGACTACATTGATACTTGCATTAATAAGAGTAGTTAGGAGTATTTGATTGTACTGCTTTATCATTACTGCTTGACTGAATTGATAACATGTTAACTTATGCTTTATTGTTCCACTGAGTTGATCACTCACTCCCACGTTACGGGACGGTACTTACAACACCAAACCAGACTGTCTTAGCTGCAGGTGGTGACGATGCTTATGAAGCAGAGCCGGACTACTACTATGATGTTGAGGAGGAGTTCTCCTACATGTAACTCTCTGACGGGCCTATGAAGACCTGAAATTGCATTGACGGGGCCATGGTATTTGGGATAGAAGATATTACACTTCCTCAATTTGGTATATTTTGTAAAAGTACTTGTAATTAGTTAACCTGGTAACATTATCACACTCTGCAGACTCACCATAGTTTATATATTTTATATATCTATCACAGTCTTCCGCTTGCTATCTCACTTGTCTCTGGAGCATGATATGCTGTTTTGGCTTAATCTCACTCATGTTCAATGCACTAATACAGACAACATTCACTATACAGACAACATTCACTCATCATTCATTATGTTGCATAAGTGATGCGTTGGAACTCGGAAGTTGAGTTTATGCTCGACCCCCGATTTTCAGGGCGTTACACTCCCCGTAGTGACCGGTTTGCAACCCAGACTCATGAGCTAAATACGGTGGTATGGGACACTGTATTCGAACTGTCGGCCTACACTGATTGTTGACGAGCCCTTTGTAGTGACCTCGAGTATACTCTGAGTCTACGTGGAGGCTACAATGCTTCCGTAACATCTAGAGTATAAACTAGACCTGTAATGATTTGGCGACGAGCCCATTGCAGTGACCTAGAACCGCAACATCGTATGAGATTTACTAGGACTGACGACCCTAGAATGGATCATTGTTTGAGAAATGAAATAAGGGAGGTTACCTTAGTTTCCCAAACCTGCTGTATAAAAAGGACTAATAAGAACTTGCTAATCATATGCATGCACTGCATTACGCGTACGTTCAGGGGTAGTAGGTCAAGCACTGAGGTAGTGTTGTTCATGCGCGAATGTGAAATGAAGTCGCTGAGGGAGCGTAGGTGAGGGCATTCATCATACATTCATAACATTCTTGCATTAACAAGAGTACTTAGGGATGTATGATTTACTGCTTGATTGAATTGATAACATGCTAACCTTTGCTTTATTGTTTCACTGAATTAATCGCTCACTCCCACGTTACGGGACGATGTTTTAAACACCAACCAGACTCTGTCTTGATTTCAGATGACGGCGTGACCCCTGAGATGGAGCCTGACTACTACGATGATCAGGACGAGTTCTCTTATATGTAGTTCTCCGATGGCTTCGCTTAGGCTATCCGGATTGACGGAGCTACAGGGATTATTATTATAGTTGTACTATTTTGACATTTTGATTTTTGAGACTATTACATGTATATGGTGACTCAGTGATGTATTCATACTTTGGAGACCGATCGTGATCTTTGACTTATATACGTGTATTTATGTCTTTCAGTCTTTCGCTTGCATTTTACAACTTGATCTGGAGTATAAATTACTATTTTGGTATAATCCCACTCATGATTAATGTACTAACACAGACAACATTTAATCATAAGCATATATGTTGTATAAGTGATGTTTTGGAACTCGGGAGTTGAGTTGCTACTCGACCCCCGATTTTCAGGGCATTATAAGTTGGTATCAGAGTATGATTTGGATTAAACCGGACGTGAGTTATGGTCACATAATATACGCTAACGTAAATTCAACTTACGTGGGTGCGAGAAAATGTAGAAACAGTCATAGGAGTCCCGGTTTCGCAAATTGGTGAAGTTCATCGAAAATGATCATCGAGATCGAGTCCGTACACCTCCATAATCGCATGAGGTGACCCCGGATCACTCCTAGACCGTCAAACGATGGGTCTAGACCACAATTTACCCCATCTCAGCCTTTAAAAATCTATATGTACAGCCATACATCAGCAACATACCCGAAAGGCCTTGAAATGACTTGAATCAGAGTCGGGGGGCCAAAACGAGAAATTCGATGGGACTCAAGGTGGGCCCCACATGTTTTTGGACCAAGGGGGAGGGGAGGACCTCGTCCAAAGGGCGAGCCTTTGCCAAAACCTCTAGAGACCGGCGAGGGGCTCGCCGGTTTGGCGAGGCCTCTCCGACTAACAGGCTCGGCCTGGCGGGCGGCTTAGGCCGATCGAGTTTGTGGGGTAGTGTGGCCCATTGATCCAGGGTTTTTTTGTTTAAAACCCTTCCAAACTCGCCCCTCCATAAAGTGCCCTCCCAAGCTCTCCTTTCTCTCCCAAACTTCAAATTTTTCACAAAAAATCGCCCTCTAACCTCTTCCTCTTTCGTTTTCGTGTACCCTCTCCACCACCCTACTGTAAACCTGTCTCCATTGCTGCCTACCCTCTCCATTCTCTCTCATTTGAGCTCTTGAATCCCCCATTTGAGGTTCAAATTCGTGTACACCCACTACCCATCCTCTTTCTTCACTTTCCCTCTTCATTCCCTTCTATTTGAGCCTTTACACACCCCTTGGAAGCTCAAATTCATGGAGACCTAAAGACTCCAACCTTTTTTTCCCTTTTCTTCACTTTCTCCATGGCTCTATTTGAGCTTATTACGACCATTTTCTCCATTTCCGCTATTCTTTCTCTCATGGGAAAGAGAAAGGGTGTCGTGGATGAAGCCAGGCCTAGTCGCCCCACTCGTTCAAGGAGACCAAGAGGCACCACCGCAAGCACGGGCCTTGAACGCGAGGTGTGGACTAAGCGGGACCTCGATCCCTAGGCTCCACTCCCTAGAGCTCTACTGGCGGATTTATCGCATGGAGTTTTGCGGGCCGTAAAGTCCTTTTCGAAGCTCAAGTTGACGGGAGGCTCTTTGGTGAGTATTTGTTATTAGAGCGCCTGGGTGAGGCCGGTTGGGGCCCTGTGTTTGAGGGCACCTATCATGTGAATGTGGGTACTGTCTGAGCTTTCTATGCCCATATTCGAGAGCCTATGCTGGATCCCTTACAGTTCAAGATCCCATTCAGAAGAGATCGGGAGGTCACAATTGACGCTGGCCTGATAGCTCGACTTAAGGGAGTGCCTCTTGGCCAAGTTCACGCGAGCGAGACGAATTTAAAGAGTCCACGTGATAGGGATCACCGCACACGGTTCCTTTGTGGTCGACTGGTTCAATGGCAGCAAACAATAGTCTGTTAGCGACCAATATGACTGACGACTTCTGTCTACTCCATCACATTTTCACGTTCAACGTCTATGCCAGGTGGAGCAATTGCAGTGAGTGCACGGGCCTGATGGTCAACTTTCTATACCAGGCGGGGCAAGGAGAGAAGCTGTGCATGCCCACGTATGTTCTGCGACAGATCGTTCTGACCGAACGCTTAAATAGAATAACCGATTCGCTCCCCTTCGGCCAGCTTATATGCAAGATTGCACGCGAGTTCGGCTACAGTCTTGGCGTGGAACTCCCAGTGCCTTAACATTTCATCAGATGGAAATTGGGTCACGACAACGATAAGCCCGACTTGAGGAGAGTGAGGACGAGACAGAGAGTGAAGAAGAAGAGAATGAGGAAGAAGGTGGAGCTGAAATAGAAGAGGAAGAGAGCGAAGAAGAAGAGGAGGCCCAGGATATGGAGGACAGCTCCCCTCCTACACCACTGGAGCAGGACATTGATCGGGCTGCTAGAGATGCTCGTATAGCTCGACTTGAGGAGGATCAGGCTGTCCTACGATAGGATATTTTGGATCTCTGAGGCCTTGTGAAACAAAAGTTCTAGAAAGTGACTTACAATCTGAAGTCTATCCTGTGCTGCTTGCAGGACAAGGGTGCCCCTCCTCCGTCGCCAGACTCGGATGCCTAGTCATTCCTGTTGTTGTCTTGCACCTTGTTTTGGTTACTGCCTTAGGTTATGTTTATGTTCATCTTACT
The DNA here is from genome assembly GCA_030180095.1 of Magnolia changhungtana. NCBI lineage: Eukaryota > Viridiplantae > Streptophyta > Magnoliopsida > Magnoliales > Magnoliaceae > Magnolia > Magnolia changhungtana. Next base: position 2,833,771 of record JASAUF010000101.1, on the reverse strand, counting down.
GGGCCTAGTAATGTAGTAGTTAGTAGAATGTTTTCAGTATTTGAAGCTCGGGTTGTATTAGCTCACATGCATCTTCTGTCATGATTCATGTAACTCTGTATTCCATGTATTATGACAAATTTTGGTGAATGAAATGCATGAAGTTGCTTTTCTTTGTGTATGAATGTTGCATAATAAGTTTGTATGTATGCTAAATCCGACCTGGGTTACACCCTATGTCATATAGGACATCCCACGTAAGGCCAAGCAGAGCATGACATGCCTTGCACTTACTGGTCCAATGGATTAGGCACCTCCCCAGAGTGATGGTCATATGGACCCCGGTGTGAGCCCTGTTCGTGAGACTATACCTGAGTCTCAGCCTTCTATGGGTCCTGCAGTTGGGCCGCCACCGTACAAACCACCAATTCGTGAGCAGAACCGTGCGTCTTCTTCGACGCAGCATGTGCCTGAGTCTGCCCCACCTGTGGATAGGTTGGAGCAGTTGATGACGATGATGCACTAGCAGCACCAGCAGCTCTTAGCTACTTTTGCAGGGGCCCTAGCTCAAGGTGGAAGTGCGCCTCCACCTTCACCATCTGTACGTCCCGCTGAGACTGTAGGGCCTTCTGATCAGGATGAGGGTGTACCTCCCCCTACACCTGTTGCATACCCCACAGGGAATCTGGGTACGAGTGGTCTCCTCGAGCGATTCCAGCGCTTGAGGCCTCCTACCTTTACGGGTTCTCACAGACCCGAGGAGACCGAATATTGGCTCGATCGCATTTCCAAGATGCTGAGGATGCTACATTGTACCGAGCAGGAACAGGTCGAGTTGGCCACCTTTATGTTTGAAAAGGAGGCTAGCTTGTGGTGGGATAGTGTTCTACGGACAGTGGCAGTTAGCTATATATGGACATGGGCAGATTTTGAGTTCTGCTTTCATGAGAAGTACTATCTCCAGACGTACTGGCACAAGAAGGAGAATGAATTCTTGCACCTCAGACAGGGAGGCATGACAGTGACAGAGTATGAGCATCGGTTCATGGAGTTAGGCCGATATGTTCCTACGATACTTACCGATGCACAGATGCGGATGCGGCGCTTTTTCGAGGGCCCGCGCCCTGATATTCGCTTGAAGATATGCTTTGCTAGCATACCCTCCTATACTGAGCTAGTACACATGTCTATGCGGGCAGAGTAGGACGGGGATCGGTTGACACGTTCTCGTGGGGCTATGGTTACTAGACCACGACCAGATATGCTGAGCAGACCTTTCTTCGGCAAGAGGTCCCGTACCGACTCTCCTTCCAGGATTGCGGCGCCATTAGTTCCGATGAGGCTCTCGGGTGTGACATGCACCTACTGTGGGAGGCCAGGCTACCCAGCGGAGAGCTGTTTCGCACGTACGAGAGACAGTGGGTTCTCGCCGCAGCAGAGGATCGACCGCACTCGCCCTCAGGCTATATCGGCTCCGCCCTTGCATACTATCTCTGCACATCCATCATTCCAACCACCTGCACCTCGATTTAGGCCGCCTCAGCGACCTATGGTGCCTCAGCCCAACCGACCTCAGCAGGTACGTGTTCATGCACTTACAGCGAAAGAGCCATAGACAGCACTTTCAGCACCTATGGCCTTCGAGGTCACTGCACATGTCCAAGGTACTCCTGTCTTCTTATTAGTGGACACTGGGTCCACTACCTCCATCATTTCATGTGTGGCAGTTAAGCGTCTAGCTTTACATACTACTCCCACGAAGGGAGTGAGACTCACTACTGCTATTGGGACTTTTTCGGATGTCACACGGACGTGTAAGGGTTGCTCAGTAGACTTGGGTAGCAGGACAGCATTCGTTGACCTCATTGTCACCCCACTATGACACTATGACATTATCCTCGGTTTGGACTGGCTCACCGAGATGAAGGCAGAGATTGATTACGATAATCGGGTCGTGACAGTCAACGGACTGACGACATGGTCTTTACTTTTCCAATGCAGGTTAGTTGGCCATGTCGTGTTGGATGTTACGCCGCTTTACTAGAGCATGTTGATGAGCCGACGTTAGGGAACATGCCAGTAGTTCGAGAATTTGAGGATGTGTTCAGGAAGATCCCTAGATTACCTCCTCGGTGCGAGATTGATTTTACTATTGATCTTGTGCCTGCTGCGACCCCCGTTTCATTACCTATGTATCAGATGCCTCCATGTGAGATGGAGGAACTGAGGAAACAGATTGATGAATTGGTAGAGAAGGGCTTCATACGACCCAGTGTGTCTCCTTGGGGAGCACCTGTGTTGTTTGTCAAGAAGAAAGATGGGTCGCTACGACATGTATTGATTACCGCAGGTTGAACCAATTGACCGTGAAGAACAAGTATCCCTTGCCCAAGATAGATGATCTGTTTGATCAGTTGAAAGGGGCGCGACACTTTTTAAAGATTGATTTACAGTTAGGGTATCATCAGTTGCGCGTCAGGGAGGAAGACGTGTAGAAGATGACCTTCAGGACCAGTTTTAGGTATTACGAGTTTCTCGTGATGTCATTCGGTCTTATGAACGCACCGACCGTATTCATGGATTTGATGAACCGGGTATTTCAGCCTTTTCTATACCGATTTGTCATCATGTTTATCGATGACATCCTGATATACTCTGCGAGTTGGGAAGAGCACGAGGAACACCTAAAAGCAGTCTTAGACACTCTGAGGAAGAACCAGTTGTTCCCACAGTACAAGAAGTGCGACTTCTGGAATGAGGAAGTCAAGTTCTTGGGACATGTGGTGTTCAAGGAAGGAATAGCGGTGGACCTTGCTAAGGTAGCCGCAGTTTAGGATTGGAAGCAGCCTGGTTCGGTTACTGAGGTGAGGAATTTTCTTGGTCTGGCGGGGTACTACTAACGATTCGTTCGGGATTTCTCGAAGATAGCCAAACCGTTGTCTCAGTTGACATGGAAGGATTTGAAGTTCGCTTGGAATGAGAAGGCAGAAGCAACTTTTCAAGAGCTGAAGGACAGACTGACGTCCGCCCCTGTGTTAGTATTGTCAGAGTAAGGGGTCAAGTATATGATTTACACCAACACATCGTGAGTTGGTTTGGGATGTGTCCTTATGCAGAAGGACAAGGTAATTGCATATGCCTCGAGATAGTTGAGGAAACACGAGGAGAATTACCCTATGCACGACCTCGAGTTAGCAGCGGTCATATTTGCATTAAAGCTCTGGAGACATTACCTCTACGGAGAGGAGTTCGAGCTTTTCTGCGACCACAAGAGCCTTCGCTATATATTCACTTAGCGGGACTTGAATATGAGGCAACACCGATGGATGGAAACCTTAAAGGACTTTAAGTTTGAAGTTTCCTATCATCCTAGCAAGGCCAACCTTGTGGCGGACGCGTTAAGCCGCAAGAAGGCTATAGCATTTGCCGCTCTGCTAATGATAACAGAGTGGGATATGGTAGAGTTCGTGCAAGACTTCGAGCAGAAGCTCACCGTGGAGGAGCCATTTGAGTGTGTCGTGCACATTCGGGTGCGGTCACTTATTGATGACAGGATTATCGAAGCCCAGAAAGATGATGGGCGATTGATTGAGCTTAGAGAGCAAGCTAGCGATGATGAGAACTCCGAGTGGAGAGTTGGCATAGATGGGGACTTACGATATCATGGCCGCCTATGCATCCCAGACATTCATGACTTGAGACAGGAGATTCTCGAGGCTGCCCACAGATCGAAGCTTGCGATGCATCCTGGTAGCATAAAGATGTATCAGGACCTGAAGAGGTCATATTGGTGGGATAATATGAAGATCCACATAGCAAAATTTGTGTCCTGTTGTCTCACATGTCAGCAGGTCAAGGCAGAACATCGCTGACCTCTTGGACTCCTTCAGCCCATGCCCATAGCTGAATGGAAATGAGACTTCATTTCTATGGACTTTATCTCGGGATTGCCGAAAACGAGAAGGGGTATGACTCTATTTGAGTGATTGTGGATCGACTGACGAAATTAGCTCACTTCCTCTCGATTAAAGTCACAAACTTTGCAGACGAGTTGGCCATATTATACATTAAGGAGATAGTGCATCTGCATGGAGTTCCCTTGGAGATTGTGTCGGATAGAGACACGCGTTTCACATCTATCTTCTGGACTTGTATCCAGGAAGTGATGGGTGCAAAGTTGAAGTTTAGTACCGCGTTCCACCCACAGACCGATGGGCAGACGGAGCGGGTGAATCAGATTTTGGAGGATATGCTGCAGGCTTGAGTTTTGAACTTCAAGGATAGTTGGGATGACTGTCTCTCATATGCAGAGTTCGCCTACAATAACAGCTTTCAGGCGAGTATTGGTATGGCTCCTTACGAGGCCTTGTACGGGCGCCCTTGCCGAGCACCGCATTGTTGGGCAGAGGTTGGCGAATGCAGTTTGATTGGCCCAGAGTTAGTACAGGCGACTTTAGAGAAGATCGACATTATCAGGCGTCGACTTCTTACAGCGTAGAGCAGACAGAAGAGCTACGCCGATATGAGGCGGTGACTACTAGAGTTCGAAGTTAGGGACCATATATTCCTCCGAGTTTCCCCTATGAAGGGAGTCCTTCAGTTTGGCAAGAAGGGGAAACTTACCCCGCGGTTCATTAGCCCATTCCAGATATTAGACTGAGTGGGGGTGGTGGCATACCGTCTTGCTTTGCCCACACTACTTGCGGGCATACACAATGTATTTCATGTATCTATGCTGAAGAAATACGTTCTTGACCCTTCCTACATTATCAAGTGGGAGCTGGTACAGTTGAGTGAGGACGCTACATATGTACTGCGTCCGACGCGTATTCTAGACAGGAAAGACCAGGTGTTGCGTAGCAAGGTCATCCCGCTTGTGAAAGTATGTGGACACATCACACTGAGGAAGAGGCTACTTGGGAAACTGAAGCCGAGGTCAGAAAGAACTACCCTTAGATTCTTGAGGAGTATGAAAAGGTACAAATTTCGTGGATGAAATTTTTCTTTAAGGGGGGTAGATTGTAACGTCTCGAAAAATCCCGTACAGAGACCCGAGTACCACCTTAGGCAGAAATCACTCAGGATCAAATCCTTTAAGAATTAGACAAAGGTAACTAAGTGCTAAACTAGATTAGCTACGAAATTCGCTTGATCCGCTTTAAATACAATCTGCAAGACCTAAAACTTATAGAATTAGTGACGCTAGGTTACCCTGAAATCTAGGACAATCTCATTACCCAGTTGCTCTCGGGAGCACATTGAAACTCTGTATCGGATCTAGACTGCACGTCGAAAGTCCAAATAATACCAAGTTATAGAATTAGGACCGCCTTGCTGGGCTTGACAACCATCTCAGAAATCAAATCCAGATAGTGTCCTGGGGCTATTCGATTGAGCCCGGAGTCAAGTGTGTGAGAAAATGTGAATTTCTTTAGAAATTAAATCTAATTTAAGTAATTTGAGACCTGTCGCTTGCGGGCCAGATATAAGCAATCAGACCATCAGAATCTGACCTAAATACACCCTCAGATCAGGAGAAATTTTATACACATGGTAGTGTAGTTGTAACCTTGATCGAGTTCCGGTGACCGTTGAACTAAAACTGGTCCGCCACATGCGATCTGGAAACCCGTTGCAATGAAAACTTAACTTTACTTAGATCTAAGGTCAGTGAGCTTAAGTCCGACCTTTAACTCAAGGAGGGGTTCCGGGAGAGCTCCGTTAAGCTGAAACAGATGCCCTTTGGACATAACCTAAGTATACCTTGGCCCTGTGGCCATTTCCATTAGTTTTAGGCCTATATAAGGACCTTAAACCCTCTCTCATTCACTCCATACAAATTTGAGAAAACCCTAGCAGAGAGAAGAGAGTAAAGAGAGAGAAACTGAGAGTGAAGTTGGAATCACTCTTGGGAATCGATCCCTGCTATTCTACGTGCCAATCCATCACTACCGTATCACTTTTTCGGTGATTCTGATTTGGTTTTTGGGTAAGAAATCCTAACCCTAATCAGTTTTAGAGATTCAACTAGTGTAAGTGATGAAATAGCTAACCTATTTCATGTCATAAGTTGCCATTTTGCCGTTGATAAAGGCTTGGTGTTTAAACTGAGTCTGTTACTCGCTTCTACGGCATAAGGTGCGGAGTATAGACGTATAGGTTATGGTTTTCAAAGCTTTCAATGTCAGATAATGATAGATTCATGATATGAGTGTTATTTCACATGCAAAATGCGATGTTTGTTTTGCGATTCAGTTACGTATGCAAATTGTGGTGTTTAGCGTATTCGGTAAAGATGTAGAAAATACCGTATACGTACAAAATATGAAAGTGTGTTTGCCATAATTAATTACTGTGTGTATATGCTAGGTATATGTGTAATACTTACTCGGTGAAAGAATTCGCCCTAATACATGTTTTGGCCAATATGCGTTATGTGTAATACTTATAAGTGTATTATAAGTGTTTGTGAAAATGCTTGTATGAATAAGTACTTAGATGATAGTGCTTAGGGTAGGTGTTGAGATAAGATTCTCAACTACCTTAGAGATGTGTATGATTTCCTCCATGTAAGTTGTTTAATTTAATCGCTTACTTATAAAATGTATGTGTTTGTATTTCCTGCTTACATTGTGCTTTATAACATGCTTGTTAACATGTTTGAATTACTTTGTTAATTCTGCTTTGACTACTCCACATGTTTTTCTAGTTAAGGATTGAATGTGATTGGGACTATGTTATAGTCCAGGCAATCGGTAACAGGCTTAAAGTCGTGGTTGAGATTCATTCGCCACGTAGGACGTGTTTGACGAACCCGAGTTGTACTAAAGTTATCGGCGGTGGTTAGGCCACACGGAGAGTTTATACACTTCATGTCGATCAACTTTGGGTGCGCTCGTGCTAATCAAGCCCGTCAAGTAACTCGATGTGCCGATGTATGTTCACCATGTATGGACGCTACTGCTTGAACCTAAGGTACCAAACTCACTAGTGAAATCTGTTAACCTTGGTACCTTGATCCGGTAAGACTCATGAGCTAGACATGGTGGTATGGGACACCGTGGTCGAGCTGTCGGCCTACGCTGGGGCGACGAGCCTCCCCGTAGTGACCAGCGAGCAACCCAGACTCGTGAGCCCAATATGGTGGTATGAGATACTGTATTCGAGCTGTCGGCCTACAATGATTGGTGACGAGCCATTTGTAGTGACCTCGAGCATACTCTAAGTCTACGTGGAGGCGACAACCCTTCCATAGCATCTAGAGTATAAACTAGACCTGTAATGATTTGGCGACGAGCCCATTGTAGCGACCTAGAACCGCAACATCATATGAGATTTACTAGGATTGACGACCCTAGAATGGATCATTGTTTGAGAAATGAAATAAGGTAGGTACCTTAGTTTTCCAAACTTGCTGTATGAAAAGGACTAATAAGAACTTATTAATCATATGCATGCACTGCATTACGCGTGCATTCAGGCGTAACAGGTCAAGTACTGAGGCAGTGTTGTTTATGCGCGAATGTGAGATGAAGTCGCTGAGGGAGTGTAGGTGAGGGCATACATCATACATTTATACCATTCTTGCATTAACAAGAGTACTTAGGGATGTGTGATTTACTGTTTTATCATTACTGCTTAATTGAATTGATAACATGCTAACCTTTGCTTTATTGTTCCACTAGTTGATCACTCGCTCCCACGTTATGGGACGGTATTTTAAACACCAACCAGACTCTGTCTTGATTTTAAATGACGGCGTGACTCCTGAGGCGGAGCCTGACTACTACAATGATCAGGATGAGTTATCTTATATGCAGTTCTCCGATGGCTTCGCTTGGGCTATCTGGATTGACGGGGCTACAAGGATTATTATTGTAGTTGTACTATTTTGACATTTTGATTTTTAAGACTATTACATGTATATGGTGACTCAGTGATGTATTCATACTCTAGAGACCGTTCGTGATCTTTGACTTATATACATGTATTTATGTCTTTCAGTCCTCCGCTTGCATTTTACAACTTGATCTGGACTATGAATTACTGTTTTGGTATAATCCCACTCATGATTAATGCACTAACATAGACAACATTTAATCATAAGCATATATGTTGCATAAGTGATGTTTTAGAATCGGGAGTTGAGTTGCTACTCGACCTTCGATTTTCAGGGCGTTACAATATATATATATATTATAATAATAAAAAATGGCATCTAGGCCTCAACATCCAGGCCTGCTGGACAACAGCCTGTTCGTTGGGCCTGGCCAGTCCTTAGGCCCACGGTTGGTGACCCCACCATATGGACGGTGTAGATAAAGCCCATACATCATAGTGGGGTCCACACAGGTGAATACAAGGTTGGAGATCCAACTGATTTGGGTTTTTCCCCCTACATCAAGTCCCAGGATCACTGGATGTCTAACAACATAGACAGCAAGGGTGTCCTTGCTACTTGACTGTCCGGATTACTCTCACACATCATCAGGTGGGCCACACATCGAGAGAGATCGAGAGAGAGAGAGAGAGAGAGAGAGAGAGAGAGAGAGAGAGAGAGAGAGAGAGAGAGAGAGAGAGAGAGAGAGAGAGAGAGAGAGAGACGATGTGTAGCGAAGGAGCTCCGCCACATGAGCTCATCTAAGAATTACAATGCATACATCAAGATAGGTCCCAAAAATCTAGTGGACTCAAAATAAAAAAAAAAATCAAATCCTAGCGCTATGAACACCCACCGATTCCCCTTCTTATAGGCTCCTTAGACTCCTTAGCTCCTAGGTTTCGATTTTGATGGAGGATGATGAAGATTGAAGGGCTAAGATGAAAGATGAGGGGGGGGGGGGGCAAGAAGGTGGGCCACACTCTTAGCTCTCTCTCTCTCTCTTAGAGCTTGGACGGTCACCTCTCCTTGGGTTGCTTGGAATAATGGTGGAGAAAATGAGAGAGAGAGAGAGAGAGGAGATGTAAGGATATGGATGGGTTGTTGTAAGGAAGGTTGACTTTGGGGATGGGAGAGAGAGAGGGTTGCATGCTTTGTTGGTAAGAGAAGCATGGGTGAGTGATGGGTGGTACTTGATTTGATTGATATGATTAACTTGATAGTTTCTCTTGGGTTTTACAAATGCACGGGGTTTTTCCGAAATATGTGTAGGTCTATAACTCCTGGTTTGAGTATCGCATCGGTGTACAAGACACATCGTTGGAACCGCGGCGACGGTGCGGTTGCAAGGGTACAAGTCTGGGATCGAGTCGACTCAGATCTACCAGATATGACTTAGGGTCATGCACAAATCCTAATTACAGGTCGTGGTTTGCTGGAATTCGACAGAGAGGATCGCGGAAGTCTACGAAACGGTACTGTCTAGGATACGGGTCTTATAGCAAGCACTACTGAACTGAAGTTGCATACTAAATTGATTTCATAATGTTCACTAGAAGTGGCTAATGAACTTCATATCACAGTCAGAAGTAATTGTATTGGGAACCCCATGTAGTCGCACGACTTCTCTAAAGAATAGATTTATTACGTCTGTTACATCGAGGGTCTTCTTACATAGGATAAAGTGTGCCATATTTGAGAAACGATCTACCACCACGAATATCCAATCTATGTCATGTTATGTTTGTAGCAGACTAAGCGTGAAGTCCATAGATAAGCCCTCCCAAGAGTCGTTAGGCACATGTAACAGGGTGTAGAGGCCCATATTCTGAGAATGTCCTTTGTAGAGGTCTTATAAACATGATAACACTGCACCGCTTTACCCACGTCACGTATCAATTGTGGCCAGTAATATTGTTCCTCAACAAGAACCCGCGTCTTGTCTCACCTAAGGTGTCCACTAAGGCCACCTCCATGTAGCTCTTGCATAATTTGCTCCCTCAGAGAACTTTTGGGGATGCACAGTTGATTCTCCTTGCAGATGAAACTGCCTTGCATATGTAGGTCACTGGGATGACCCTCTTAACAACCCATCTATGCATACTTGAAGTCCTCATTCTCGACATACAACTCCTTAAGACAGTTGAAGCCTACCACTTCATTGCTCATCGTAATTAGTAATGATGCACAATGACTAAGTGCATCAGCCACCTTGTTCTGTTGGGTTGACTTGTACTTCAGAACGAACATGAATTCCTGCAAAAATGTGACCCATCTAGCATGCAAATGGTTTATGTTAGCCCAACTATTAATAAACTTCAAGGCTTGATGATCAATGTGGAGAACAAGCTCTTTATGAATTACATAATGCCGTCAATGTTATAGCGCTTGAACCACTACGTATAACTCGAGCTCATATGTTGACCATTTCTTTCGAGCTTCGCTGAGCTTTTCATTGTAGATAGTGTAACACTCCAAATTTCAAGGACAAGCAAGGCTCGACTCCCGAGATTCTAGGCATCACCTATGCTTTACGGAAGCCAATTTCTCGATTACTTCTACATTAGGCATTTAAGCATGCATAAAATTATAGTAAACAATGTAACATACTCGGAACAAATGTGGTTAAAGCAGATAAGTAAATCAAAATTGTAATGGCCCAGATTTCGAGGGCCGAGTAGATACTTGACTCCCGACATCCTAGGTGCTACTTATACTTTGCAGAAGCAGGATTTTATAATTCGTTTCACCTGGCATTTAAGCAGTTCATAGAATTAAAATAGACTATGCGATGTACCCTGGAATAAACATAAATTTTAATGTAAGTAAATCAGTTAACAAGTAAAAAACGTCTATCCAGAGTACAAGACTACAACTGAGGAAAGTTTACAGTTCTAAGAATACTAATGTGTCGAATTTAAAATCTCATTGACATCCTGAAAGTGTCTTACATCAACCCATCTAGCAACTGGAATGTAACGACTCGGAAAATCCCGAACAAAGACCTGAGTACCACCTCAGGCAGAAATCACTTAGGATCAAAACCTTTAGAAATTAGACAAAGTTAACTAAGTGTTAAACTAGATTAGCTATGAAATCCGTTTGAATCACTTTAAATACGATCTGCAAGACCCAAAACTTGTCGAATTATTGACGCTAGGTTACCCTAAAATCTAGCATCAAACTCATTACCCGACTGCTCTCAGGAGCACATTGAAACTACGTATCAAATCTGGATCGCAGATCGAAAGTCCGAATGATACAAGGTAATAGAATTAGGACTGCCTTGCTGGGCTTGACAACCATCTCGGACGTCGAAACCAGATTGTAATACGGGGCTATTTGCTTCAGCCCAGAGCGAGGAGTATGAGAAAACCTAGTTTTCTTTAGAAATTGAATGAGATCTAAGTAATCTGAGACTTGATGTTTGCGGGCCAAATATAAGAAATCAGATCGTCAGAATCTGACCCAATTACACCCTCGGATCAGGAGAAATTTCATATACATAGCAGTGTACTTGAAATCCCTGATCGAGTTTCAGAGACCGTTGAACTAAAATTGGTCCGCCACACGTGATCTGAGAATCCGACTGGAACAAAAACTTAACTCCACCTAGATCCAAGTTTGGTGAGCTTAAGTTCGACCGCACGTAAAAAAGAGGCCGCCAGAAGTGCTCCGTTGAGCTGAAATAGACCCACTTTAGTTATAATCTAAGTATACCTTAACCTTGGGACTATTTCGGTGAGGTTTTGGGCTATATAAGAACCTTTAACCCTCTTTCATTCAGCCCATACGAATTTGAGAAAAACCCTAGGAGAGAGAAGAGAGAAAAGAGAGAAAGTGTGAGAGAAGTGGGAGAATCTCCCTGTTGTTTTCCCCTGCCGCTCTACAAGCTTAACTACTTTGATCTAATCGCTTCCCTGGCGTTTTCAACTTCGTTTCTATGTAAGAAACCCTAACCCTAATCTGATCTAGGGTTATGAACATTGTAAATGATGAAATAGCTAATTTATTTCATTCTATAGGTTGCCAAACTGCCGTATACTAAAGCTTAGCGAATCTATCGAGTTCATTACGATTCTACGGCGTAAGGTGCAGACTTTAGATGTATAGGTTATGGTTTTCAACGCTTTCAATGTCAGATAATGATAGATTCATGATCTGTATGTTATTGCACATGTACAAAGTGCTGTGCGTTTTGTTTTTTGGTTATACGTTACCTATGTTGAATATACTGTATGCTTCGTATTTGTAGAAAGTACCGTATACATATAAATTTTAAAAGTGTGTTTGTCATGATTAATTACTGTATGAACATGCTATATATGTGTATAATACTTACTTGGTGAAAGGGTACGCCCTAATACATGTTTTTGCTAATATACGCTATGTATGTTAAAAGAGTGTTTCCTAAGTGTTTGTGAAAATGCTTGTAAGAGTAAGTACTTAGAGGATTGTGCTTTAGGTAGGTGTTGAGATAGGATTCTCAGCTACTAAGGTGCAGACTTTAGATGTATAGGTTATGGTTTTCAACGCTTTCAATGTCAGATAATGATAGATTCATGATCTGTATGTTATTGCACATGTACAAAGTGCTGTGCATTTCATTTTTTGGTTATACGTTACCTATGTTGAATATACTGTATGCTTCGTATTTGTAGAAAGTACCGTATACATATAAATTTTAAAAGTGTGTTTGTCATGATTAATTATTGTATGAACATGCTATATATGTGTATAATACTTACTTGGTGAAAGGGTACGCCCTAATACATGTTTTTGCTAGTATACGCTATGTATGTTGAAAGAGTGTATCCTAAGTGTTTGTGAAAATGCTTGTAAGAGTAAGTACTTAGAGGATTGTGCTTTAGGTAGGTGCTGAGATAGGATTCTCAGCTACCTTAGAGATGTATATGATTTCCTCCATGTTGTTTGTTTAATTTAACCGCTTACTTACGAAATATATGTGTTTGTATTTCCTGTTTATATTGTGCTTTATAACATGCTTGAATTACTTTGTTTATTTTGCTTTACTCTACATGCTTCTGAATAAGGATTGATTGTGTTTGGGGCTATGATTATAGTCTAGGCAATCGGAAACGGAAATGAATGCGTGCTGAGATTCATTCGCCATGTGAGATGTGTTCGATGAACCCGAGTTGTACTTTGGTTGACGATAGTGGCTGGCTACACGAAGTGCTTATGCGCTTTATATTGTTCAACTTGTTGTGCACTCGAGCTAGCCGAGCTTGTCAAGTAATCCGATCTATCTAATGTATGTTCACCATGTTTGGATGCTACTGCTTGAACCTGAGGTACTAACCTTACCAGTGAAATCCCGTTAACCGTGGTACCTTGATCCGCCAAGACTGATGAGCCAGGCATGGTGGTATGGGACACCATGGTCGAGCTGTCGGCCTACGCTAGGGCCACGAGCCTCCCTGTAGTAACATTGAGCAATCAGACTCATGAGCCGATTATGGTGGTATGGGACACTATATTCAAGCTGTCGGCCTATACTGCTTTGATGGGTGATAGGAGAGTGGTGAATGATTCCGTGTAACAGGCCTGACAGCCCTTACCGTACTTGGTATAGTGACCTCGAGCATACTCTAAATCTACGGTGAGGCGACGAGCCTTCCCATAGTAACAGAGCATAAACTAGGCCTATATTGATAAGGTGATGGGGGAGCGGTGTAACGATTCCGTGTAACAGCCCTGACAGCCCTTGCAGCGACCATCGTATGAGATTGTCTAGGACTAATGACCTTAGAATGAATCATTATTTGGGAATGATATAAGGAAGGTACCTTAGTTTCCCAATACTGCTGTTTGAAATGGACTAATAACAACTCGGTAATCATGCTCATCATCGCATTGTATCTGCCTAGAAGATGTGGAGCACTGAGGGTGACAGCATGCCACGGACGTAAGATGGTGCCGCAAGAGTGAGTATGTTGGTGAGGGCACGCATCATAATCGCATCACATCCTTACATTAATTACAGTACTTAGGAATGTTGATTGTACTGCTTTATCATTACTACTTGATTGAATTGATAACATGTTAACCTATGCTTTATTGTTCCACTGAGTTAGCTACTCACTCCCACGTTACGGAACGATGTTCTGGACATCCACCAGACTTTTTCTTAGACGCAGGTACCGACGATTCATTGGATGCTGAGCCTGATTATTATGAAGATCAGGATGAGTTTTCCTTCATGCAGTTCTCCGGTGGCTTTGCTTAGGCAATCCGGATTTACGGGACTACTGGGCTATCACGACAGTTGGACTATTTTTGATATTTTGTTTTTGATTTAGTACATGTATATGATGACTCAGCGAAGTAATTATACTCTGGAGATAGATCGAGATCGTTTTATTTTTATACACATCTATATATGTTTTTTAGTCTTCTGCTTACGTTTTATACATTGATCTGGAGTATGGATTACTGTTTAGGTATAATCTCACTCATGTTTATTACACTAACACAGACAACATTCAATCATAAGCATTTGTGTTGCATAAGTGATGTTTTGGAACACGGATGTTGAGTTGCTACTGGACCCCTGATTTTCAGGACGTTACAAGTTGGTATCAGAGCATGATTTGGATTAAACCGAACCTGAGTTATGGTCTCACGACGTACGCTGATGCATTTCGACTTAGGAGGGTGCAAGAATAATGTAGAAACAGTCTTAGGCATCCTAGTTTCGTCCAACGGCGAAGTTCACTGAAAACGATCGCTGTGATCGAGTCTGTACTCAACCCTGGTCACACAGGTCGACCTTAAAACACTTTTAGACCTTCAAATGACGAGTCTAGATCACAATCCACCCAATCCCAGCCATTGAAAATCGGTAACATACCATTATGTATCAGAACATACTCAAAAGGACCCGAAACAACTCGAAACGGAGTCGAGGGCCACACGATGCAATCCGGGTGGACCCATGGTGGACCCGAGGTGTCATTGGCACCTTGGGAGGGGGTGGCCACCGCCCTACCGCGGTGGCACCGTTGCGGCGCCGCGCCTACTGTGGTGCACCGCGGTCTCCTTAGGCCGGGCTGGTCGAGCCGGTGTGGGTTGGCACCGGGCCGACCCCTAGGTATGTGTGGGGCCTGTGAAAATTCGTGGGGACCCCTATATGTGGTTTGTTTTGCCCGTGTTCTCACTTCCCACCCTTTCAAGCCCTATTTTCTCTCCCAACTCACTGTTTTCTCTCTCAAATCTCCCTCCCAATCGCCCAATCCATCATTTTCGGTTACAACCCATCCATGTCCATCGTCTACAGCACTCCCTACCTCCCTAGCCTCTTCATTTTCCCTCATTTGGGCTCTTACATGCCCCATTTGTAGTTGAAAATTATGCACACTCCCTACCCCACTCCATCTCTCCATTTTCTTTCTCAAATCCCTGTTCTTGGGGCCTTTACAACCTCTGTCGAGGCTCAAACTCGGGGAGGATCAGCAACTCTAGCCTTTTCTCTCTATCCATCACTTGTCGTCGCTTTCCATGGCCCTATTTGAGTTTGTTACGGCCATTTTCTCCATATCCACCATCTTTTCTCTCATGGGAAAGAGGAAGGGTGCCTTGGAAGAAGCCGGGCCTAGTCACCTAACCCGTCTAAGGAGAAGGACTGATGCTGGGGCTAGTACAAGTGCTGTCCGTGAGCATAGGTCGAAGCGGGACCTAGATCCCCAAGTTCTCATTGAAAGAGCTCTACCGATAAGCTTTGAACACGGTCGGTTTGGTGGCCACAGGGTTGTACTTGAAGCTCACGTGGATGAGAGGCTGTTTGGACTACACTCGATCATGACCGCTTGGTGGACGTTGAGTGGGGTCCTATGTTCAAAGGTAAGACTCCTGCATGTGAGAACACGGTTCGTGCTTTCTACGCTCACATCCGAGACCCATCGCTTGATCCTCTCCAGTTCATTATTTCTATTAGGGAGCAAAATTACACCATCAACGTGGACTTAGTGTCCCGGGTCATGGGAATTCCACGTGGTGAAGTACATGTTGATGAGAATTATTTCAAGAGTGTGTGAGAAAGAGATCGTCGTACGCAATACCTTTATGTCCGACTGGTTCCCTAGACCAGAGGCAACTGCCTCCCATCGACGAGATTAACAGACGATTTTCGCCTGCTACATTACATTTTCACGTATAATATGTATCCACGGTGGGGTAACCGCACTGAATGTACCCGGTTGATGGTAGACTTCCTGTATAGGGTTGGACATGGGGATAAGTTGTGCCTGCCCACGTTCGCCCTATTCCAGATAGTCCAGACTGCTTGGTCTGTCAGAAGTGACATCTCACTCCCGTTTAGCCGTCTGGTATGTAAGCTGGCTTGAGAAGTTGGCTATAGACTTAATACGGATGAAATTGTGCCGGTTCGGGTCATAAGCGATGCTACGCTTAACAACATGGGGATCGGCCCTCGATAACACCAAGGCCGACTCGACGAGTATGGGGATGAGTCTGATAGTGAGGAGGAGGAAAGCGTTGATCTAGAGGAGGAGAGTGAGGAAAGAAGTGGTGATGAGATAGAGGAGGAACAAGAAGAGGAAGAGGAGGCCCAAGATACTGAGGAAAGCTCCCCTCCTACGGTACCGGTGCAGGGCGCTGATCGGGCTGCTTGGGATACTCATATTGCTCAGCTGGAGGAGGATCATGCTGAGCTACGACAGGGTCAGGCCGTCCTGCGGCAGGATGTCATGGATCTTCGAGGCCTTGTGAAGCACAAGTTCAAGAAGGTGACTCGCATCTTGAAGACTATCCTGTGCTGTCTGCAGGATAAGGGCGCTCCTCCTCCATCGCTTGACTCGGATGCTTAGTCATCCATGTTGTTGTTTATAGTTTGTTTTGTTTACCGCTTTAGGCGGTTTATGTTTTCATGTTGATGGATGTAGTAGTTAGTAACATGTTTTTAGTAGTTGAAGCTTGGTTGTAATTAGCTCACATGCATCTTCTGTAATGATTTATGTAACTCTGTATTCCATGTATTATGACAATTTTGGTAATGAAATGCATACAACCTGTTTTGCTATGAAGTGTGTGGAATGCTTAAGTGATTATGTATTGTGTTGCTATGCTTCATCTTACATGTGTTGTACCCTATGCTGTATAGGGCATGCCACAGAAGTATACGAGGAGCACAGCACCCCTCTTGCTCACTGATTCGATGGACCAGACTCCTTCTCGCAGGGGTGGTCCTACGGACCTGGGTTCTAGCTCAGATCAGCCTTCTGCTGGTCCTACTGGTGGACTGCCACCTTTTACACCACCGGTTTGCTAGCAAAACTGGGCATCCTCTTTGACACATATGAGCCATAGGCTGCTCCACCTGCTAATAGGTTTGAGTAGATGATGATGCTGATGCAGCAGCAGCACCAGCAGCTCTTGACGGTCTTATCTCAGGGTGGGAGTGCGACTCCACCTCCGCCATCTACACGCCCTACCGAGACTGCCGAGCATCTTGTTCAGGCTGAGGATATACCTCCACCTTCGCCTGCTGCCTACACTGCGGGGGACATGGGTACTCGCGGTCTTCTCAAGCGATTCCAGTGCTTGAGGCCTCTTACTTTCATGGGTTCTCACAGACCCGAGGAGGCTGAATACTGGTTAGACCGCATCTCCAAGATACTGAAGATGCTGCATTGTACTGACGCTGAGCGGGTCGAGTTAGTCACCTTTATGTTCGAGAAGGAGGCTAGCTTATGGTGGGACAGTATACTGCGGACCATCGCAGTAGGATATGTAAGGACGTGGGCTGCCTTTGAATTCCACTTCCACGAGAAATATTATCCTCAGGCCTATCGACATGAGAGGGAGAACGAGTTCCTATGCCTCAGACAGGGAGGCATGACAGTTACTGAGTATGAGCATCGCTTTACTGAGTTGGGCCGCTTTGTTCCGACTGTCCTTGCTGATGAGCAGATGTGGATTAAGCATTTTTCTGAGGGCTTGCGACCTGACATCTGGTCGAAGATGTGCTGTATCCGTATATCATCTTATGCAGAGTTGATTCATATGTCTATTCAGGCAGAGCAGGATGTAGACTATTTGACACACTCTAGTGGCCCTATGGTGTCTAGGCCACGACCGGATATGCTGAGCAGGCCTTTTCTCGGTAAGAGGCCTCGTACTGATTCACCTCCCAGGATCGCCGCACCAGTGGTTTCGATGAGACACCCTGGTGTGACTTGTACTTACTGTGGGAGGCCAGGACATCCTGCTGGGAGCTGCTTTGCTCGGATGAGGGATAATGGGTTCTCTCTGCCGCAGAAGATTGATCGCCCTCACCCTCAGGCTTCATCGACTCCACCACTATGGATTGCCCCTGCACATCCATCTTTCAGACCTCCTGCACCTCGTTGTAGGCCGCCTCAACGGCCCTTGGTGCCTCAGCCCAACCGATCTCAGAAGGCGCGTGTTCATGCGCTTACAGCAGAGGAACCAGAGACAACACCTTTAGCGCCTATGGCCTTCGAGGTCACTGCACACGTCCAAGGTACTCCTGTCTTTTTATTAGTGGACACTGGGTCCACTACCTCTATGATCTCATGCACGGCAGTCAAGCGACTGGGTTTAATTACTGCTCCTACGAGAGGAGTGAGGGTCATCACTGCCACAGGGACTTTCTCTGATGTTACTAGTATGTGTGAGGGTTGCTCGATAGACTTGGGTGGCAGAACGATATTGGTCAACCTGATCGTCGTCCCCCTCTTCCATTACAACGTTATATTTGGTATGGACTGGCTTACTGAGATGTGAGCAGAGATCGATTGCGAGACTAGGATGGTTACAACTCACAGACTAGAGGGCATGGCCTTTACTTTTCCTATTCAGGTCAGTCACGTTACTCGGTTGAAATGTTACGCTTCTTCACTGGAGGATATTAATGGTCCGGTGCTTGTAGAGACGCCTGTAGTCCAGGATTTTGCGGATGTCTTTGAGACGATCCCTTGTTTGCCACGTCGGCACAAGATCGACTTCACCATTGATCTTATGCCCGGTGTGACACCCATCTCTCTGCCGACTTATCATATGCCATCGTATGAGATAGAGGAACTGCGAAAACAAATTGACGGGCTGGTAGAGAAGGGCTTTAAACGACCTAGTATGTCTCCCTGGGGAGCACTTGTACTGTTTGTGAAGAAGAAAGATGCCTCACTACTGTTGTGTATTGATTACCATAGGTTAAACCAAGTCACCGTGAAGAACAAGTATCCTTTGCCCAGGATAGATGATCTGTTTGATCAGTTGAAGGGGGCAAAGTATTTCTCGAAGATCGACTTGCAGTCAGGGTACCACCAGTTGCGCTTCAGAGATGAGGACATGCAGAAGACAACTTTCAGGACCTGTTTTGGGCATTAGGAGTTCCTGGTGATGTCGTTCGGTCTTACGAACGCACCGGCCATGTTCATGGACTTGATGAACAGGGTATTTCGGCCATGCTTATACTAATTTGTTATCGATTCATTAATGACATCCTGATATATTCCACGTGTCGGGAAGAGCACGAGGAGCACCTGAGAGCGGTGTTGGATACTTTGTAGATGAACCAGTT
Source organism: Magnolia changhungtana (assembly GCA_030180095.1). NCBI lineage: Eukaryota > Viridiplantae > Streptophyta > Magnoliopsida > Magnoliales > Magnoliaceae > Magnolia > Magnolia changhungtana. The sequence goes on along the minus strand of JASAUF010000101.1, from coordinate 2,814,329 downwards.
GTTCGCGCAGTATAAGAAGTGCGACTTCTGGTAGGAGGAAGTCAAGTTCCTGGGACATGTAGTGTCCAAGGATGGGATAGCTGTGGACCTTGCTAAGGTAGCCGCGGTTCAGGATTGGAAGCAGCCTGGCTTGGTTACCGGGGTGAGGAGTTTTCTTGGCCTGGCAGGGTACTATTGATGCTTCATTCGAGACTTCTCGAAGATTGCCAGGCCGTTGTCACAGTTAACGCGTAAGGATCTGAAGTTCGTCTGGAATGAGAAGGCAGAAGCAGCTTTTTAGGAGCTGAAGGACAGACTGATGTCCGCCCCTGTACTAGTATTGCTAGAGCAAGGGGTTAAGTACACTCACGTTGGTTTAGGTTGTGTCCTTATGTAGAAGGATAGGGTAATTGCATATGCCTCGAGACAATTAAGGAAACACGAGGAGAATTACCCTACGCACGACCTAGAATTAATAGCTGTCATCTTTGCATTAAAGCACTGGAGACATTACCTCTACAGAGAGGAGTTCGAGCTTTTTTGCGACCACAAGAGCCTTAAGTATATATTCACTCAGGGGACTTAAATATGAGGCAGCGCCGATGGATGGAAACCTTGAAGGACTTCAAGTTCGAGGTCTCCTACCATCCTGACAAGGCCAACCTTGTGGCAGATGCTTTGAGCCGCAAGAAGGCTATTGCATTTACAGCTTCGCTGATGATAGCAGAGTGGGATATGTTGGAGTTTGTGCAAGACTTCGAGCAGAAACTCACCATGGAGGAGCCATTTGAGTGTGTCGCGCACGTTCAGGTGCGACCACTTACTGATGACAGGATTATCGAGGCTCAGAAGGGCGATGAACGGTTGTCTGAGCTTCGACAGTAAGCTAGCGACGCCGGGGACTCCGAGTGGAGAGTTGGCACAGATGAGGGTCTACGATACCGTGGCCGCCTATGCGTTCTAGATATTCATGACTTGAGACAGGAGCTTCTTAAAATTGCCCACAAATCGAAGCTTGCGATGCATCTTGGTAGCACGAAGATGTACCAGGACATGAGGCGATCGTATTGGTGGGACAATATGACGGTTCATATCACCGAGTATGTTTCACGTTGTCTCACGTGTCAGTAAGTCAAGGCCGAGCATCGCCGACCTCCTGGACTCCTTCAGCCCATGTCTGTAGCTGAATGGAAGTGGGACTTCATCTCTATGGATTTCATATCGGGGCTACCGAAGACGAGGAAGGGACACGATTCCATCTGGGTGATCATGGACTGGTTAACCAAATCGGCTCATTTTCTCTGTATCAGAGTCACGAACTCTGCAGACGACTTGGCCAGGTTGTACATCAGAGAGATAGTCCGTCTGCATGGAGTTCCTTTAGAGATCGTGTTGGACCGCGACACGCGATTCATATCTATCTTCTGGACTCGTATCTAGGAAGTGATGGGTGTGAAGCTGAAGTTCAGTACTGCGTTTCACCCTCAGACCAACGGGCAGACAGAGCGGGTGAATCAAATTTTGGAAGACATGTTACGGGCCTGTGTCTTGAATTTCAAGGATAGTTGGGATGACTGTCTTCCTTGTGTAGAGTTCAGGTATAACAACAACTTTTAGGCGAGTATTGGTATGGCTCTATATGAGGCCTTGTATGGTCGTCCTTGCAGAGCGCCGCATTACTTGGCTGAGGTTGGCGAGCGTAGCTCGATTGGGCCGGAATTGGTACAGGTGACCTCGGAGAAGATCGCCATTATCAGGCGTCGACTCCTGACGGCACAGAGCAGACAGAAGAGTTATGCCGATATGAGGCGGTGACCACTTGAGTTTGAGGTTGGAGATCATGTATTCCTCAGAGTTTTCCCTATGAAGGGAGTTCTTCGGTTTGGGAAGAAGGGGAAGCTTACGCCGTGGTTTATCGAGCTGTTTCAGATACTTGACCGAGTGGGCGCAGTGGCATATCGTCTCGCTTTGCCTACACTACTTGCGGGCGTGCACAACGTATTTCATGTATCTATGCTGAAGAAATACGTTCCTGATCCTTCACACATCATACATTAGGAGTAGGTGTAGTTGAGCGATGATACCACATATGTACTGCATCCGACGCGTATCCTAGATAGGAAGGAGCAGGTGTTGCGCAGTAAAGTGATTCCACTAGTGAAGGTACTGTAGACGCATCATACAGAGGAGGAAGCTACCTGGGAGACAGAAGCCGAGATTCGAAAGAACTACCCTTAGCTTCTCGAGGAGTACGAAAAGGTACTAATTTCGAGGACAAAATTTTTCATTAAGGGGAGTAGATTGTAACGACTTGGAAAATCTTGTACAAAGACCCAAGTACCACCTCGAGCAGAAATCACTTAGGATCAAATCCTTTAGAAATTAGACAAAGTTAACTAAGTGTTAAACTAGATTAGCCATAAAATCCATTTGAATCGCTTTAAATATGATCTGCAAGACCCAAAACTTGTGGAATTATTGATGCTAGGTTACCCTAAAATCTAGGATCAAACTCATTACTCGACTGCTCTCGGGAGAAACTCCGCATCAGATCTGGACCGCACATCGAGAGTCTGAATGATACGAGGTAATAGAATTAGGACCGCCTTGCTGGGCTTGACAACCATCTCAGACGTCGAAACCGAATTGTATTCCGGGGCTATTTGCTTCAGCCAGGAGCGAGAAGTGTGAGAAAACCTAGTTTTCTTTAGAAATTGAATGAGATTTAAGTAATCTGAGACTTGATGTTTATGGGCCAAATATAAGCAATCAAACCGTCGGAATCTGACCCAAATACACCCTCGGATCAAGAGAAATTTCATATACATGACAATGTACTTGAAATCCCTGATTGAGTTTCAGAGACCGTTGAACTGAAATTGGTCCGCCACACGTGATCTGAGAATCCGATTGGAACGAAAACTTAACTCCACCTAGATCCAAGGTTGGTGAGCTTAAGTCCGACCGCACGTAGAAAAGGGGCCGCCAGAAGTGCTCCGTTGAGCTGAAATAGACCCACTTTGGTTATAACCTAAGTATACCTTGACCTTGGGTCTATTTTAGTAAGATTTTGGGCTATATAAGGACCTTTAACCCTCTCTCATTCAGCCCATACGAATTTGAGAAAAACCCTAAGAGAGAAGAGAGAAAAGAGAGAGAAAGTGTGAGAGAAGTGGGAGAATCTCCCTACTGTTTTTCCCTGCCGCTCTATAAGCTTAACTACTCCGATCTAATCGCTTCCCCAGTGTTTTCAACTTCTTTTCTAGGTAAGAAACCCTAACCCTAATCTGATCTAGGATTATGAACATTGCAAATGATGAAATAGCTAATCTATTTTATTCTATAGGTTGCCAAACTGCCGTATACTAAAGCTTAGCGAATCTATCGAGTTCATTATGATTCTACAGCGTAAGGTGCAGACTTTAGATGTATAGGTTATGGTTTTCAACGCTTTCAATGTCAGATAATGATAGATTCATGATCTGTATGTTATTGCACATGTACAAAGTGCTGTCCGTTTCATTTTTTGGTTATACGTTACCTATGTTGAATATATTGTATGCTTCGTATTTGTAGAAAGTACCGTATACATATAAATTTTAAAAGTGTGTTTGTCATGATTAATTACTGTATGAACATGCTATATATGTGTATAATACTTACTTGGTGAAAGGGTACGCCCTAATACATGTTTTTGCTAGTATACGCTATGTATGTTAAAAGAGTGTATCCTAAGTGTTTGTGAAAATGCTTGTAAGAGTAAGTAATTAGAGGATTGTGCTTTAGGTAGGTGTTGAGATAGGATTCTCAGCTACCTTAGAGATGTATATGATTTCCTCTATGTTGTTTGTTTAATTTAACCGCTTACTTACGAAATATATGTGTTTGTATTTCCTGTTTATATTGTGCTTTATAACATGCTTGAATTACTTTGTTTATTCTGCTTTACTCTACATGCTGCTGAATAAGGATTGATTGTGTTTGGGGCTATGATTATAGTCTAGGCAATCGGAAACGGAAATGAATGCGTGGCTGAGATTCATTCGCCATGCGAGATGTGTTCGACGAACCCGAGTTGTACTTCGGTTGACGATAGTGGCTGGCCACACGTAGTGCTTATGCGCTTCATATCGTTCAACTTGTTGTGCACTCGAGCTAGCCGAGCTCATCAAGTAATCCGATCTGTCTAATGTATAGTCACCATGTTTGGACGCTATTGCTTGAACCTGAAGTACTAACCTTACCAGTGGAATCTTGTTAACCGTGGTACCTCGATCCGCCAAGACTCATGAGCCGGGCATGGTGGTATAGGACACTGTGGTTGAGCTGTCGGCCTACGCTGGGGCCACGAGCCTCCCCGTAGTGACCATTGAGCAACCAGACTCATGAGCCGATATAGTGGTATGTGACACTATATTCGAGTTGTCGGCCTACACTGCTTTGATGGGTGATGGGGGAGTAGTGTAATGATTCTGTGTAACAGCCCTGATAGCCCTGACCGTACCTGGTGTAGTGACCTCAAGCATACTCTAAATCTGCGGTGAGGCGACGAGCCTTCCCGTAGTAATAGAGCACAAACTAGGCCTGTATTGATAAGGTGATGGGGGAGTGGTGTAACGATTCCATGTAACAGCCTTGACAGCCCTTGTAGCGACCTAGAAACACACCATCGTATGAGATTGTCTAGGACTGACGACCCTAGAATGGATCATTATTTGGTAATTATATAAGGAAGGTACCTTAGTTTCCCAATACTGCTGTTTCAAATGGACTAATAACAACTCGGTAATCATGCTCATCATCGCATTGCATGTGCCTGGAAGATGTGGAGCACTGAGGGTGACAGCATGCCGCGGACGTAAGATGGTGTCGCACGAGGGAGTATGTTGGCGAGGGCACGCATCATAATCACATCTCATCCTTGCATTAATTACAGTACTTAGGAATGTTGATTGTACTACTTTATCATTACTGCTTGACTGAATTGATAACATGTTAACCTATGCTTTATTGTTCTACTGAGTTAGCTACTCACTCCCACGTTACGGGACGATGTTCTGGACACCCACTAGACTCTATCTTAGACGCAGGTACCGACAATTCACTAGAGGCTGAGCCTGATTATTATGAAGATCAAGATGAGTTTTCCTTCATGCAGTTCTCCGGCGGCTTTACTTAGGCAATCCAGATTTATGGGACTACTGGGCTATCATGACAGTTAGACTATTTTTGATATTTTGTTTTTTATTTAGTAGATGTATATGATGACTCAGTGATGTAATTATACTCTGGAGACAGATTGAGATCGTTTTATTTTTATACACTTCTATATATGTTTTTCAGTCTTCCGCTTGCGTTTTATACATTGATCTGGAGTATGGATTACTGTTTAAGTATAATCTCACTCATGTTTATTGCCCTATCATAGACAACATTCAATCATAAGCATTTATGTTGATAAGTGATGTTTTGGAACTCAGGTGTTGAGTTGCTACTCGACCCCCGATTTTCAGGGCGTTACATGGAAGTACGAAGACTCCTTCGAGTCTATGTGAGCCTCCTCCAACGTATCGGATTCCTAGTACCTTCATCTATGAAAGTGACTGGTTGGGGTTTTAAAACACCATCCCAGACTAGGAGTGAGTGATCAACTCAGTGGGTTCCGTTAGCAATAAGTTACACATGTTATAATTCCAAAGACGTAATTTGTGAAAAGCAACCAAGTACACAATTCCTAACTACTCTTGTCAATGCATATGCATGATATTATGATATAATGCATGCCCTCGCCATTCAATACTCACTCGATTGACACCATCTAACGATCGCAATGCCAAACACTCCCTCAATGGGACCTCGATTGCCGAGTCGCCAACCTAACTAATGTGATGTAATGGTGAGTGTGTTAACTGTGTTGATTAGTTACATTCATTCATCCAATAGTTTCGGGAAACTGGGATACCCTAACAGAGTTAATGCCCTATCTCGATCGTGGGGCCTAGGCTATCGCGACGGCCTTGCGCCTGCAATCCTTGATCCTTTTGGGTTTGTCATTCCTAGATAACACATACGAAGGAGGATTGTAAGTTGAATCACTCATGATCGCTACGGGGAGGCTCGTCACCCCAACGTAGGCCGATACTCAAGCATAGTGTTCCATTCCACCATGCCCGGCTCACGAGGTGGGTTTGTACAATGGATTGCTCGCGGTCACTACGGGGAGGCTTGTCGCCCCGACGTAGGCCGACAGCTCGAGCATAGTGTTCCATTCTACCATGCCCGGCTCCTGAGACTTGTGGATCACATCATTGTTGTTACCAGTGGGTGCTACATGGGCGTAGGGTGTCTCAGGTTCAAACGGGCATGAGCATACATGGTTAACAGACATGGTCGATCAGCTAATGGGCCAATTTGTCCCCTTTAGATGAATTACGGAACACATGACATTGTGTGTAAGTGTCCCGCGCAGTCCAACTACTGCCGGCTATCCATATCCAGATTAACTAGGTCAGATTGGTCCTTGGACGACCCTACCAATGGGACCGCCCATATGGGTTTTGAAATTTACTGGCCAACCTGGCAAAAAGGGAAATGAATTTTCATATCATGTCAAAGGAGATCACGATCTACTTTTAGTTGTGAGAAATTTAGACATGCATAATATAAGATACAATCATTTGACTTTAGAAAAGATCATGGATTTCTTTGATTGCCAAGAGAATCTAAATGAACATATAGATAAGTCTTAAATTACTTAAAACATGGGAGAATCATATACAATTCATAATTGTAGAGAATTTGAACATGCATGTAGGAATTTAGCAATTAACCTTCCTAAATTATATGTATAGGAAACATGCAACACAGTTTTCCTAATTTACCTCAAAATTGGGGATAAGTCATGCTTAAATTTCTCGTAGGGAAAAGGAAATCAGGTAATGTAAATATTAAGATGATTGGGAGTTAAGCACTTCTTCCCTAAATGAATTCAATCAAGATAATACTTAGTTCTAACTATTATTCTCCTTGCAAATGACATGTAAAGCAAAACTTGCAATCACAATAACTAATTTCAGCTTAGGTTTGATAAACGGCCACCTAAGGATAATGGTCTGCACCTAGGAATAGTTTGATGGTTGTGGAGCTGCTCCTAAGGTTTTGGTTCTAAGGGTTGGCGTACTGGAGCCCTGCATCGATAGAATTTGTATGTTAGAGTGCATGCAAGTGGCTTAAGATGCTGAAATTTGGGAAAAGGGCTGGATGGTTACCTTTCTATCGCCAGTGGGCCACTCTCTATGGTGAGGCGCAGTTGTGTGGTCCGTTGTGGGCAGCGGTAAGGGAGATTTTCCCCAAATCAGCTCCCCCGAGGAGCTCCTTCCCCATTCTCCCCACTCCCTCTCTCCCTTGCAACAGGAAAATTCGTATGAGAGTGAGGGAGTGTGATTTTTAGGCTTAAAGAGTCCAGAAATTGTGTCCAAATGGCCTTGGGTGCCCTTTTTCTAACATGCATGCCCCTAGTGGGTTGAATTTTGATCCCTTGGGCCATTCCAGTGGCCCCTTGGCTCATCCGTGCCATGGGGTAAGTGCCTCATTGTCGGATGAGCGATTGGTCCGAATTTGGCTACAAACGGATGACTCAATTTACCGTGGGGGCCTTATTTGCGATTGACGATCGTTGATGATTGATTGGGGCCACAATTATAGGAATATGAGCAGGGAAATATCCTTAACTCATGCGTCGAGTTTGGTTGCGATCTAATGGTCAGAAAGCCATACCTTCACCATTTTAGTAGTGCGGCCAACTCACTTAAGTTTTATGTTTCAACTCCTGGAGAGTCGTGCCTTTCAAGCTCTACCTTTACGATCCAAGTTGTGTGGTTGGGGGCATCGTTTGGGCCCACCGTCTGTGATTGACGTTAAGCTTAGTGAGATGGAACTAGTGATCCACTAACGAGCGGTCTAGAGCTTGTTCGGATAATCGTGACATTTCTGGAATGAATTGAATAGGAAGATTTTTTGTGCGTAATGGTTAAGGTCTAGATTAGCTAAGTCCATAGTGTGGCCTATTCGTAATTAGCGAAAATGGCGATTTGGTCATAATTACTCTAAATCATAGGTTCTTAGGCTAAGCAGATAATTAGGTTGACCTGGTTCATTAGTTAAGATCCGGCCCATAGTTGGCTCGGTTTTGGGTAGATCTTTAATTTATTTACAATTGTCTTGGTTAGTCAGTGATAGGTCGGTTAGATTTGGGCACTAGATGAACAATTCACGAGGCTAGACTTGATATTTAAGTGATCATGCAGATTCATTGGCTTCATATGGTTGGTTAATCGAATTTGTAGGATTATTTACTGGTATTATCTACGTATAGGCTCATCTCGAGCATCAAGGGTCAATAAGTGATGTGGGCTAGTTAAAAATAAATAATAAGGATTTTTGGCAATCCAAAATAGCGAAAATTCAGGATGTTACAAAAACATATATAATATGATTATCTAGAGTATGAGTCTTCAATATACAATTAAAAAAATACAAAAATGTAGTAATGTGACGTCCAGCTAAGCCCATGCGCTCTACGCTCCCTATCAAGAAGTGCACGGCCTACATCGGCTTGTCCGAGAGCTGAAAGTAGGAGAACTCCTCATCCATGCATGTTTGGTCCAATGCATCAGCCTCGGTGGTCCCTGCATCATATCTGCTTTTGGTTGATATTTTAAAACACCGTCCCAGAGTGGGAGTGAGTGATTAACTCAGTAGTTCCATAAAGTATAAGTTACACGTATTATCAAGTCTAACATTACAAGAATGATAAAGTAATGTAAACAGTCACTTCTTAATTACTCTTATTAATGCGCATAATGGGGTTTATGAAATGATGCATGCACTTACCATATAACACTTTCTCAACATGTGACTTTAACCACCTGGTTTGCAAATGATAACACTCCCTCAACACACGACTTCAACTCTTGATTCGTCACATTCTATTCTAATGCAATATGGTGAATGGTTATGTTAGTCGAGTGGTTATTTATGCCTATTCATCTAGCAATTTGGGGAAGCTAGGATACCTCCCTTTTAATCATCGATCTCATCTAAATCACTAGGCATGGGACGGACTGCATATTCATTTAGCAATTTGGGGAAGCTAGGATACCTCCCTTTTAATCATCGATCTCATCTAAATTACTAGGCATGGAATGACCGTAGCAGTCCTACGCCTGTATTCTTGATCCGTCTGGGTTCGTCACTCCCAGTTGAGTGCATACGAAAGTCAAGTTGTAAAGAAAATGCTTGCAGTCACTATGGGGAGGCTCATCACCCCAGTGTCGGTCGACAACATGGACACGGTGTCCCATACCACCATGCCTGGCTTAGGAGTCTTGAGGATCGTGATACAAATGTTTAATAGTGGACCTTCACAATGTTAATGGGGGTGCTTCAGATTCAAGCAGTTGTGATCATACATGGTGAACATATAGAAGGTCAGTCAATTTTTTGGGCAATTTCGGTTAGTACGGGCGAATACTGGCGCAACTGGCATAGAGCGCGTAAGCACCCTGCGTGGTCTAACCATCGTCGGTAGTCAGTGTTCTACTCGAATCAATCAAACTTTCCCGTGGTGGCCAACCTAATTCGATCAACCCATATTTGGAAATTTGCTAACTAACCAAACTACTTTTGTAGTCCTATTTTTCATTCTAATCGACTCAACTAGCATTTAAGACTAAAAGTATTAACATTTGATAATTAAATTCAATAATGTACTCATTCAGGCATTTCATTGAACACATATTTATCACTATACTATATTTTGCAATTCATTGAACAAAAATTCAAATACACCTAAGTTAACATGTAAATTCTACATTAGCAATCATAAATCATTCACCGGAATAATAACATTGATAAATAGCAACCTAAGCACTTGTGGTCCGCACCTATTACTAGTATGTTCGACTTGGACTCGTTCCTAGGGTTATGTTTCCAATAATCTTAGTGTAAAGATAGGTTAGAACAAAATAAAACTTAATAGAGTATAAGTAAACTATCCTAAACAGCGAAAAGCAAACAATCCTAAATTCCATGAAAGCAATAAACTAATCCAAAACTAGGGAAGCAAGAGAAAAGCTACTCAGCCATGCCACAAGATTCCTCATTCAGCCAATATCTTAATAAATTTCTCAGTAGGTTTCTCAACAAGATCATCCAAAAACCCTTTTTGCAATAGGCTTGGATGCCCTAGAGCATGAATTTCCAGAGAAATTTATGGACCTCAGTATAAGGTTTCTTTTTAATCTCTTGAGGTGTTCAAAGTATATATGATTCACTTGTGATAGAAAAAGTTTCAATGTTAGCATAACATGGTGAATCAGAGACTACGCATAGATGAAATTCAGAAAAATTCTCAAAAAGTGGTGTAGTCTCGACACATTCCAAAGTTTCAGGCTCCGGTTCAATTTCCAGCTCCTCCTCCTTTAATGGTAAACATTTAGGATCTGGGGATGGAGGGGCTTTAGAATAAGGGTTTTCTCCTTCGATGATAACTATCGAGGTATTTTCTTGCGAGGTATCCACTATTTCTTTTATCATATGATCGTTTGAATCTACAAAGTGTGCCAAGCAATCGTCCAAAGAGTTTGGAAATTCAGCTGAGAGTGACTCATTTTCTACATTAAAGTTTATGATGATCTACCCAAGGATTCCATCATCTCTGGAAGTGGATGGAAGCATGATCTCTTGCTCTTCATCATGGTAAGAATAAATCGTCACCAGATGTATCTTGTCTTGCCTTACATAGGTACATTGAAAATCAACAGGTGAAGAATTGATGTAAAGACTCCGTTTATCGGTACTACTCAGTAAAGGCGTTGTATTGTCAAGGGTTAACAACTCAGATGGTGGCATCAACTGGATCGTTTCAAATTTCAGAGTCATATCTAGCAACTCATCCATCTCCCAAATCATATCATCATTCAATTCAAGGAAGTGGTCCAAACATATCTCACAAAAGTTAGAAGGGTTAGTTGAAAGTGGTTCATCCTCTACATTTAAATTGGCCATGTCAGATGGGTAGAGTATATTACTATGATCGACAACTTCATGAACCTCTTGATCATTGATATGGGCCAAACTTGAGAATGAATCCAAGGGGATTTGAGCTATACATTCATGGTTGTCATCCCAATACTCATCATCTTCCAATTCAGTGCAGTACACACGTGGACTGAGATTGCTTTCCTCATATTCTGTTCCTAAATTGGTTGAGGTTCGAATAAACTAACCTCTTCCTCATCATTGAAACCAAGTGTGTCATGTGAGTGAAGTGTGTCAGTATCATTATATTTGAAAGACACCCACGTCTCTTAATCATTCCTTTGGATCGTCATCGAGATCGACTCTTCGGGAAATTGAACCATATTCTCATTAACACAATTTAACTTTTCATTCTCAATTTTAGTATTCTCCATAATCACATCACGTGAACCCTACTGTTGTATATCTTTTATAAGTTCTAAAAATCTTTGGAGTGTGTTTTGTTGGATGAGCTCTAGAGTTTGTGTGGAATTTTGAAGTGAATTCTCTTGGATCGCTTCTTCTTGAATCTCAGAGGTATAGGACTCAAGAGAATTATCATTATGATGCATTGTTGATTCACTTTCCAATCTAGATGTTTCTACTATTCATAAGTAGGGAGTTGTGAATGAAGAATTGGATTGGGTTGAGGCTGGGGTGAACTAACCTCCATTAGCTTATCGAGGCATGATTCAAGCGTTTCTACCGTTCTTCTGATTCCAGCAAATCGTCTGTGTAACCCTAAAGTGACTCCTCTTGGATCGTTTCTGGTTGGGTTTCAATGGTAGAGGACCTAAGATAATTTTCACTATGATGTATTGCTGGTTCATCTTCCCAACATTGATATTTCTACTAATTATAGTCGTACGGGTCATAGGTGGGAGAATTTGATGGTTGTTGGTACATATTATCACACATAATATAATCTCTCATTGTTTTCTTCTTGTTTGATGGGTGATAATAGTTCTCTCTCCCATGATAACGACGACTCCAACATTCACGTACTGTTTTCTTAATCCGTGGAGTGTAATTATTCTCCCGCATATGATCACGTAAGGACTTCTTAACAGGTGGAGCTTCATATTCTAGTTGGTTCTCGATGATATTTTCAGAATTTTTTTGAGACATAGGTTGTTTCCTATCATAATCATCATACATCCCTTCCCAATGTCTCTTAGCTATCTCAGCATACTGACGTTCCCACTCTTGCATGGTGAAACCCTAACTCTGAATCTAATCCTAAAAAAAAAAAAAAAAAGAAAAATCCTACAACAATATGGAAAGTAAGTAGAGGAGAAGTTAAAAGGAAGTTACTATATTAAAGGAGATCTATGTTAGGATCTTGCAAAAGAAAAAGGAAAGTGAATTAGTTTCTAAAAAAAAAAAGCAACCGAGTTTTTTTTTTTTTTTTAAAGTTCCTAAAAACAGAAAATAGAAAGTTTCTAAAAAGAGAAAAAGTTAGTTTCCAAAAACAGAAAAGGAAAGTTTCTAAACCTAGAATTAGAAGGTAAGTTAGTTTCTAAAATAATTCAGAAAAACCTAATCCTAAAAATAGAAGATTGAAAAACCCTAATCTTAAAATAGTTCCAAAACTAGCTAATCTTAGAAAAATGCAGCCGTTAGTTCCCCGACAACGATGCCAAAAACTTGTTCACAACCCCAAGTGTAGGGTCACGATGTAGTAATAATCTCAGTAAGACTGAGGTCAAATCCACATGGACTAATCTCGTGTGTATTCTGAAAGTAACTAGAGCTAGAACTAGAAGAAGATATAAATCTAAATCTAAAATATTTGAGAAAGTGATTTTGAATAAGGTAATTAAAACTTATAAATTCAAAAGTGGTAACTAGGGTTTCCAAGGATCCACTTGTAGCAATTGGGAGACTACCTTGCTTGATTCAAGCATACAACTAGAATCAGAGTCCTATCCTATCCATTTGGTAAGAAGAGATTTGTCAAATCTCTGAACTTCTCATGGATCTAATCATCAATGGATGAGAATTGTGAGGATTTGGAAGTGATTTCATCAAGTAACCATGCCTAGGAGACGAGGCAAACAACAGGATTTACCAATCCCACAACCAATCGTAAGAGAATTGTGAAGGTTAGGAAGGCTTCCATCATCCTACCATGCCTAAGGGATAATGGTGAACAACATAATTTCCTAATTTCACAATCTCAATTAAGGAAAAGAAGATATTTCTAACTATCGTAGATCCATTGTAATTTGTCACAACAAACAATTAAAAACTAAAAATATTCCTTAATAATCAAACTAGAATCAAAGGGAGTTTAACAAAACATGAATCAAAACAAAGCAAACATCCCAATCATGCTACAAGCTTTACCTCTTAACCCTAACTAAGAGGTTTAGCCAACCATAAACATGATTGAACTAAGAACTCTTAAACAAAACATCAACAAAGGAAGAAGAAGAAAAACTCCCGGATGGCGGCTCCACCCTTTTGCTCCAGTCCTCAAACCCTATAAGATGCCTAGGAACATCATAGGGATCCCTATTTATAGTTTTGCAAATTCAACTTTTGCATCAGTTGGAAAAATCCCGAAACTGCTTCAAATTTACATAGTTGGTGTGCTGTTTGCGTAACCTTAGACGAGTCGAGGAAAACCTTCGACTGGTCGAGGGCACCTTCGATTAGTCGAGGAAAGTGTTCGACTAGTTGAGAATTGGGTGAAATTAAAAGTTTATGTTGTTGGAGTTCGAGTTGAGGAATCTTCGACCAGTCGAGCAGGAGCCATAGATTGGTCGAAGGAGGGCTTAGACTAGTCGATGCAGGCAGATTTTTAAGGTTCTTTTTCTTCACTTTAAGTATTCAATTCTCTTCATTCCTCACTTGATTTTCTTGAATCTTTGGCATGTGAATTCTTTATTTTTGGTCTTCTAAGATCCAACCTTTGCTTTGGTGATTCTTGAGCATTAAATCCATGCTTTTAACATCCTTTTCAATCTAAGCTCTTAAATTCCCCTTGCAATACAAACATGAGTAAAATATGACATTAAATAGTATCATGTTCATAAAAGCAAGATATAAATGGGGTCCAATATGCAATATTTGAACCTCAACAGGAGGATCATGTCATCGATCTCCTTGTTGCTGGATCCCGCCTCCTCAGGTGCGATCCTGGGGTTCACTGATGGCATTGCCTTGTGATCGATGCGATTACGAATTTTAGTGCCTACCGGGGGTGGATTACCGTCATGAACATGGAGTTGCCCTAGACTCTCCGTCATGCGATCAATAACAACCTACAACCCTTGCATGGCTTGTTGATTCTCTTGCTGCGCCGCTTTGAAAGTCACTACTGTTAAAGAAAAATTCTCTAGAGCACTGTCCATGGGAATGTTGTTCGTCATTAGAAGCCATAGATCCGAGGAGAAAGCTTCGCTTTGATACCACTTGACACTGAGAGGGACATGATGAGGTTGATCATCGTCTTCCTTAGGGAATAACTATTACGAATCCACGGAGCTCTCTAGACTCCTCAAAGAGCTTCCTCAAAAGCGGGAATAATTCCTAATAAATTTGAAATAATTTAATTGATCGTAAAAAAATAAAATAAAATTACAACCCTTTAAATAATGATCTCAAACTTAGAATAGAGTTTTAGATTTAGACTCTAACTAAAACACCCTAAAACATGACTTACTATAAATAGTTAACTTGCTGTTTATAGTTGGTCTCCATTCCTACTAGACTTCATGATTTTTGGCAAAAATAGATGTGTCCAATTTGGCCTAACCACATTATTCTCCTAACTTTTCTAAGCCCTTTTCATATTGGGCACGACTCCTATAACTCAAATGGTCAAATGTTATACTCCAACCAAAATTTATTATTTAAAAACGAAATTAAATTGGACTTCTGACCATCGAATCTAATTGAATTTCGTATATCCAACATGGGCAACCTAGCATAGCAGGTTAGTTGGCTTAAGTTGCTTCTCCTGCCTTAAATTAAAAACTCATCTTGATTTGCGAGATAGGACCGATTTAAGATCTTAACGTTCCGGATCATTTCTGCCTCCAATCGGGCCTTCTCGGATCCATCTTTGCCATGAAAGCGACCCGGTCCACATCTCATGTGCTGACTGTAATGTGGTATCTCATGTTATTCCATGTCCGGGCTTGCATGCAAGAAGTTCGATCCACTGGTTCCGGGCACCTGGGCTGATTGGTCTTTATGCCTATGCTTATGATACGCACGTCCATTGAGTCTTGCACGTGTATGCGATCGGTGTTGGGGCTCTTCTCCGGGGCATTGATCCTGGCACTACTCAATGTTACGTTGTTGCATGTGTGGATGGCAATGTGGTAGAGCATGCTGTTGATAAACATGAGGCCACTGCCTAACACGTCCTTCCAATTGTAGAAGGTGAGCGACTGAAGGTAACCATTTACGTGTTTGGGACTACGGTGTGACAAGTCAGCAGTTGTAGCAGAGCAGTCTAGCCTATTTTTGGGCTTGTGATTTAGCCCAGGCCTGTCGGGCCTTGCTTGTATGGGCTTGGCGAAGAAGCCCGACAGATCTCACACACGCATACACCGTTGCACCATCAGCATAGTCTGAGGTCTGCACTCTTGCAAGCCCACAAGCCCAACCCGCTGAAGATCAACAATTATGGAGTCCCCATTTCTTGAAGATTCGGAGAAGACCAAGATGCCATCCAACCGAATTATAATCCTTGTATCATCAAATGGGCCTTGGAAGATAACCAGTCCAAGTCAGTACCTCTTGCACAGTACAACTATGACCATCGGGCATATGCGCTTCAAGGAACAATTTGCTTGCATCAGTCTCCCGTCTCTCGTGGCGTGATATTCGACGACTTTAATTTTGCCGGTGTTTGGATAGTAAATTACTTTAGATAAGCTACTTATGCCATATATATCTTATCATGGTTCTTTGTTTTTCTTTTTTTAAAAAAACTTTGGTTTGACATCGTACTCTAATTCAATAAGAGCTTTTCGATAAGAAAAACTTCAATAAGCTTTTTTTTTTTTTTTTTTTTTTAAATAATTTAATTAATTAATTATTATTATTATCTAGCTCTTGTTTTAAATAAGTTCTTTTGGTAAAATCACATCTTTAGGTAAAAATAAATACTTTTATTTGAAATAAACACGTTTGGTAAAACTTTTAAATAAGAGTTTTTTTTGTTTTTTTTTTTTTTTTTTTTTTTTTTTTTTTGTTTGTTTGTTTTTGTTTTTGTTTTTTTGGTTTGTTTGTTTGTTTGTTTATTTGTTTGTTTTATTTATTTATTTATATATACTTTGGTTTCACATCTTACTCTAATTCAATAAGAGCTTTTTGATAAGAAATACTTCAATAAGCTTTTTAATTTTTTTTAAAAATTTAATTAATTAATTATTATATTATCTAGCTCTTGTTTTAAATAAGTTCTTTTGTTAAAATCACATCTTTAGGTAAAAATAAATACTTTTATTTGAAATAAACACGTTTGGTAAAACTTTTAAATAAGAGTTTTTTTTTTTTTTTTTAGTAGTTGATGTCATTTTTAAAGATTATAATAATTCTATTATGAGAGCAATTCAAATAGTTATTTTAGTGAATCTCAACATATATGAACCATGACCCAAATGACAAAAGAATGGATAACTACAATCTTCATATTTTAAGACATTCGTGCCATCCATTATCTCGTACATTAGATGTGGATTAACCATCATATGGAGCCCACCTTTGATGTGGAGCCAAACCTTGAAAGTAGGCTATCCATGATACAAGGCCCGTCTTGTATGTGGACCATTCATCGTTAGGGGCCTGCCTTGATGTAGGTTATCCATCATGTGGGGCCTACCATCAATGCTAATTTTCCTTTATGTGGGGCCCTTCAATTTCCGCTACCCATCACATGGAGTCATGTGTCCATAGTGTAGGCCTTACCTTCAAAGTGGATTGTCCATCATGTGAGGCCCACTTTTGATATCCACCATTCATGGTGTGGGTCATGCCTTCTATGTGGATCATCCATGTGGCCCACTTTGTTATGGGTCCATCCATCATGTAAGACCTTGGATGTGGACTGTCCATTAGGTGAGGCCTACTTGATGTGAACCATCCATTATGAGGGCTACACTTTGATGTGGGCCATCCATCATGTGAAGCCCACTTCGACCAATATGTGGGCCCACTTTGATATGAACAATTCACTGTGTGGGGCCCTACCTTTAATATGGGTCGTTCATCATGTGGGCCCACCTTTGATGTCAACCAACCATCATGTGGGCCAACCTTAAATGACCATCATCCATCATACGAGTCCCACCTTTGATGTGGACTGCCCATCAAATGGGACCTACTTGATGTGCATGTTCTGTCATGTCGGGCCATACTTTGATGTGGGCCATATATCATGTGGGGGCTACTTTTGATGTGAACCGTTCATTACATAGGCCCACCTTGATGTGGGGCCCCACGTTCAATATAAGTCATACATCATGAGGGGCCCACCTTTGATGTCCACCATCCATCATGTGGGTCCCACCTTTGTTGTGGACTATCTATCATGTGGGGCCCACCTTTGACGTCCACCATCCATTATATAGGTCCCACATTTTGTATGGACCTTCCATCATGTGAGGCCCAACCTTCAATATGGATCATTGATCATGTGGGCCCACCTTTAATGTCAACCTTCCATCATGTGGTCCCACATTTAATGTCCACCATCCATTATGTGGGTCCCACTTTTGATGTGGACCATCCATCAGGTAGGGTTTGCTTGATGTGGATCATCCATCATGTAGGGCCATACTTTGATGCAGGCTATCCATCATGTGGGGCTCACCTTTGATGTGACCGTGTATTATCTGGGCCCACCTTTGATGTGGACCATTCATCATGTGATGCCCACCTTCAATATGGGTCGTTCATCATGCAGGCTTACCTCAAAGAGATTGTGAAGAGAAGAGAAGAGGGTAAGATGGGAATTACTTAAGAAGTTTGAGGACAAACTTATCTCAAAATGTCTACCCACTTAAGTCAAATAAGATCCGTTTCAAAAACTAACCCCTCCCTCACTTATAAAATCAGAGCTTATCAGCCCTTTTAAAAAAATAAAAATAAATAATAATAATAATAATAATAATAATAATAAACTAATAAGCTCTTATTTGTAGACTTATCATGCAAAAAGTAGAAAAGCATATTTGGTTTCCAACATTATAAGTAATTATCCCCATAAGTTTGTTTGGTCCCCCTCACATATACCGTCCATCATGTGGGGTGAACCTTTGATGTAGATCATTCATTGTATGGGCCTCACCTTTGATGTGGGCCGTTCATCATGTGGGGCCCACCTTGATTGTGGGTCATTAATCCTTAGGAGTTGACCTTTAATGTGCACAGTTCATTAGATAAGACCCACCTTTGATGTTAGTCATCCATAATGTGGGGCCCATCATCAATTTTTTGTCCATATGCGGGACCATCTTCAATATCCATGGCCCATCATGTGGAGCCCATCTTTGATGTGGACCGTCCATCATGTCGGCCCACCTTTGATGTGGGTTGTCCATCATGCGGGATCCACCTTGGACATGGGCCAATCATCATTAGTTCGACCTTTGATGTGGATTATCCATCATGTGGGGCCCACCTTGATGTGGATCATTCATCATGTAGGTCTCACCATTATAAATTACTCATTATGTGGAGCCCACCTTTGATGTGGGTTGCCCATCACGTGGGTCCCACCTTCAATGTGGGTTGCCCATCATGCGGGGTTCACATTGGATGTGGGCCATTCATCATTAAAGGAGGACCGTTGATGTGAATCACTCATCATGTAGGGCCACCTCGATATGGGCCATCATCATGTAGGGTCCACTACATCTACCTATTTATTGGATGATTTTCTAATTTCATGAACTTAGAAGGGGTTCATAGGCATAGAGAGCATATTCCCTTAAATATTTTTCTAAATTGTTGTGTCACCAATGGAAATGAAATAAATAAGTTACTTGAAGTTGAAAAGCAATATAAAATAACTTATAAAAATAAGTTACTTAAAAAAACTACTTATTTAAGTTTAGTAACTAAACTAACTTATTTAAGAAAACTAATTTATTAACTTACATAAGTTAAAAAAGCTACTTATTTGGTAGTATCCAAATGAGGCCCCCCAATAGAAAAGAGAGATTAAAAAGCAAGGGAGGAAAATATTTTCTTTTTCCATGGCCCACCAAAGTTTTGTATTAGGGTAAGAGTTAGGCCCTAGGGGATTTCATGGAGTACCGCATCATGTAAATCGTTTAGAATTTGGAATCACATCACGTGTGATGAGTTCTCAAAAAGTTCTCACAAGAACCCTTAAGAACTGGTACATAGTTGACCATTGTGGTATATATATATATATATATATATATATATATATATATATATATATATATAGAGAGAGAGAGAGAGGAGAGAGAGAGAGAGAGAGAGAGAGAGAGAGAGAGAGTAATGGTCTCCTGCGAACTGTATTGCAAGAAGTTTATATGTAAGCCTCATGTAAGCCGTAGGATGAGGAGAACGGGTGGGATTCAACTTCATTGAGAGAGGGAGAGTCTTAAAAAAAAAAAGACTTTCTCCTACATTCATAGAGAGAAATTTGGAATTGCAAGAGAATTTCCCGCGAAAGCCTTTCGCATGAAGATCATGTGAAATCCTTTTTGTGTGGGGCTACTATGATGTTTGTGATAAATCCAACCCGTCCATCCATTTTTCAAAATCATTTTAGGATATGCAACCAAGAATGAGGAGGTTCATCATAATTTTCTTCCTTCTCATGGAGGTTAGATTCTTTGCCCCCTTCTATCCACCTTCACACACACACACACACAGATTTTGCTCTATAGTTGCCTTTTCTCAAAGATCGGTTATATAAAATCATGAGATGGGCCATTTTTTATTAGATAGTTGTTCTGTTTCTCTTATCCATCCATTTATTTTGTACACATACAACAACCTCGGCTCAAGCTTTAAGACGAGCTTGCCAAATGGATATAAGTTTTGAATATAACACATGCCTCATGATGGGACCCACAAAACTTGTTGACGTCATTACACCAGCTATATAGGTGGTGTGTGGTGCACCAGCCAATCCGCTTCTGTCTCAGAGAGGGACGCGGATGGACACGGATTTCCTACTAAAGCTTTCGCAGGAAGTTCCTGCACTGGGATGCTAGGTAGGGTCCACCGTGATGTTTTTGATAAATTCATCCTGTCCATCTGTTTTCCGAGCTCATTTTATGACATGCTACGGAAAATGATATGGATTCAAAAGTCAAGTGGGCCATACAAGAGGGAAAACTGGGGAAAGAGTTTTCTACCGTTGAAACTTTCCTAGGCTCCACCTTGATTTTTATATGCCATCCAAATGGTTTATAAGATCATTCCCATTGGGATGAAGTGAAAACAATAAAAAATTAGCATGATAAGAAACTTTTGTGGCCTTAAAAATATTACAACAATGGTGACTGAATCAAAACTTTTTCCTCTCGTGTGGCACACTTGAGTTTTGTATCCATCTGATTTTCTGTAGCATGTCCTAAAATGATCTTAGAAAATGGATGAATGGGGTGGATTTATGATAAAAATCAAGGTGGGCCCCACCTACATCCCAGCACAGGAACTTCCTGCTAAAGGTTTTCAGAGGAAATCCCTATCCGACGCGGACTAGCTAACGAGAGGTTCAGTTGAGTAGCTGAAGTGACGTCACCAAGTTTTGTGGGTTCCACCATGATGTATGTATTATATCCACACTGTCCATCCATTTTGAGAAATCATATTATGACATTATCCAAAGAATGAGGCAGATTAAAAGCTCCAGTGGACCCCACCACATAAAAAAGTGAGGAGAGTGATGCCCACGGTTAAAATCTTCTAAGGGCCACAAAAGTTTTCGATCAACCTGATATTAGTGTTTTCTCTTCTTTCATGTATGGGTTAACACAATGCTACATGACAAAGTTAAGGTTTGATCATCAAATGGGCCAGGAGTCCGCACGTTGCGAAGAATATGTCACACGTGTAATCTATTTAAGCTGCTCACCAGCTGACTCCTGCATCAGTATATGATATGATGAAGGAAGCTGTTGTATGTGTACAAAATAAATGGTTGGATACGAGAAATAGAACAACTATCTAATAAAAAATGGCCCATCTCATGATCTTATATAACTGATCTTAGAGAAAAGGCAACTAAAGAACGAAATCTGTGTGTGTGAAGGTGGACAGAAGGGGGCAAAGAACCTGACCTCCATGAGAAGGAAGAAAATTACGGTGAACCTCCTCATTCTTGGTCGCATATCCTAAAATGATTTTGAAAAATGGATGGATGGGTTGGATTTATCACAAACATCATAGTAGCCCACACAAAAAGGATTTCACATGATCTTCATGCGAAAGACTTTCGCGGAAAATTCTCTTGCAATTCCAAATTTCTCTCCGTGAGTGTAAGGGAAAGTATTTTTTTGAAGACTCTCCCTCTCTCAATGAAGTTGAATCCCACCCATTCTCCTCATCTTACAGCTTACATGAAGGCTTGCATATGAACTTCTTGCGGTACAGTTCGCAGGAGACCATTATTGTCATGCCCCAAACTCAGAGAACGGGCTCACAAAATTCCTGATCACCGAATCCAGTGCCGACAGCCTCCATAGTAGCCCATTCTCGGCTCCCAACACCCATATGCCAGGTTTCGATCCTGGGATCCTACAAGGAGGATTTTCAGTATAATTTTATATTTTATATTTATTTATTTATTTTTTATAATTGAGCATAACCACAAGCATAATCTAGTCACAAAACAACATCACCACATATCCACTACATCAAAAACTTTAAGTACAATACGTATGAAAGGGAAATACAGTATAATGAAAGTAACAGAAACTCCCGAAGCTCGGCTGCATGCTCTAAGCTCAACGCTGCTGCAACCTAATACCACCTGCACGCATTTATCGTGCATAAGCTTATAGAAAGCTTAGAGGGTGGTGAAAGTATAACACCCTGAAAATCCAGGGTCGAGTAGCAACTCAACTCCCGAGTTCCAAAACATCACTTATGCAACATATATGCTTATGATTAAATGTTGTCTGTGTTAGTGCATTAATCATGAGTGGGGTTATACCAAAAAGTAATTCATACTCCAGATCAAGTTGTAAAACTCAAGCGGAAGATTGAAAGACATAAATACACGTATATAAGTCAAAGATCATGATCGGTCTCTAGAGTATGAATATAACACTGAGTCACTGTATACATGTAATATTACAAAAGTCAAAAGTATCAAAAATGGTTCAATTGTAATAAAACCCTGTAGCCCCGCCGACCAGGAGAGCCTAAGCAAAGCCGTCGGAGAACTGCATATAAGAGTACTCCTGATCATCATAGAAGTTCGGCTCTGCTTCCTGAGCGTCGCCATCACCTGCAACTAAGACAGGGTCTGGTTGGTGTGTACAACACCATCCCATAATGTGGGAGTGAGTAATCAACTCAGTGGAGCAATAAAGCAAAGGTTAGCATGTTATCAATTTAATCAAGCAGTAAGATAAAGTAGTAAATCACACATCCCTAAGTACTCTTGTTAATGCAAGAATGGTATGAATGTATGATACATGCCCTCGCCTACACTCCCTCAGCGACTTCATCTCATGTTCGTGCATGAACAACACTGCCTCAGTGCTTGACCTGCTACGCCTGAATGCACGTGTAATGCAGTGCATGTATATGATTATGAAGTTCTTATTAGTCCTTTTCATCCAGTAGGGTTGGGAAAGTAAGGTACCGCCCTTATATCAATACCCAAACAATGATCCATTCTAGGGTCATCAATCTTAGTAAATCTCATACGAAGATGCGGTTCTAGGTCAATACCACCAATGCCCTACCAACTAGCAGTCTATTTTCGAAGGCACGTCATCGAGCCGACTGGGGACCATAGCCAGGCTGCGATGGGGTAGGCCTAGCTTATACTCTCATTGCTACGGAAGGCTCGTTGCCTCAACGTAGTCTCTGAGTATGCTCGAGGTCACTACAAAGGTCTCGTCACTTGATCAGTGTAGGCCGACAACTCGAATACAGTGTCCCATACCACCGTATTCAGCTCACGAGGCGGTGTTGCTCACTGATCACTACGAGGAGGCTCGTCACCCCAGCGTAGGCCGATAGCTCAACCACGTGTCCCATACCACCATGTTCAGCTCATGAGTCTTAGCGGATCGAGGTACCAAGGTTAACGGAGTTTCCACTGGTGAGTTTGGTACCTTAAGTTCAAGCAGTAGCGTCCAAACATGGTGAACATACATAGGGCCAATTGAACGCACATGGAGTTGATCGACATGAAGTGCGTGAGTACTCTGTGTGGCCTAACTACTGTCGATAACCGAAGTACGTCTCGGATTCGTCGAACACATCCTTTGTGGTGAAACAACATCATCCACCAATCTAGGCTCTGTTACAGATTGCCTGGACTATACAATAACCCCAATCACATTCAATTACAACAAAATATCCAAGAAGATAGTTAAAGCAGTAATGGATCAAGATTTCAAATCATATAATCATGTCCGCTTTAGGGCTGCCAGGGCTATTGCATGGAATCGTTACACCACTCCTTCATCACCCTTCATGGATTTGTTTTTGAATTTTATGGAATACAACTTAAACATGGATTTATACATATGCATTTCATAGATAAACAGACACTATCATATACGGTACATGGAGAAAGCATACACATAGTTAAAGGAGTTGAGTATCATATCTCAACACCCTTATACATTACAATTTATTAACTACTTACTCATTCAAACATTTCAGCAAATACTTTAGACTACTTACATCAACATACAGGACGTATGTTGATCACCTATGTATTAGGCCAAATCCTTTCACTAGGGAGTTGCCCCGTTTATAACACGCGTGCACCCACGACGGATAGTCATGGTAAGCATGAATCCAAGTTCTATATTCATTTTGTCATTTCCACAAACACTTGGACTATACACTGTATCACATAGAATGTCTATTTGCCGTGACGTGATTTAGGGGAAGTCCTTTTGCTAAGGAGTTGTCGCACATGTAACAAGCATACATAGACAACAATTAATCATGGCAAGCACAAATCCGAATTTCATACGTATACGGTATTTTCTACAAATACGAGGAATACAGTATATTCAACCTAGCTAACGTATAACCGAAAAATGAAACAGACATCACTTTATGCATGTGAAATAGCATCCACGTTAAGTATCTATCATTAACTAACATTAAAAGCTTTGAAAATCATAACCTATACGTCTATAGTTTGCACCTTACACTGGTAAACGCGTAACAGAGTCATTTTAGACACTTAGTCTTTGTCAACGGCGGATTGGCGACCTATAGCATGAAATAGGTTAGCTATTTCATCACTTACACCCGTTGAATCTCTAGAACTGATTAGGGTTAGGATTTCTTACCCGAAAATGGAATCAAAATCGTCAGAAAAGCGATATGGTAGTGATGGATAGGCACGTAGAATAGCAGGATAGAGCAACAGGAATCTCCTCCCACTTCTCTCACACTTTCTCTCTCTTTACTCTCTTCTTTCTCCTAGGGTTTTCTCAAATTCGTATGGAGTAAATGAGAGAGGATTTAAGGTCCTTATATAGGCCTAAATTTGATGGAAATGGCCCCAGGGCCAAGGTATACTTAGGTTATGTCCAAAGGGAGGCTGTTCCATCTCAACGGAGCACTTTTGGAACCCCCCCTTGAAC
This sequence comes from Magnolia changhungtana, assembly GCA_030180095.1. Classification (NCBI taxonomy): domain Eukaryota; kingdom Viridiplantae; phylum Streptophyta; class Magnoliopsida; order Magnoliales; family Magnoliaceae; genus Magnolia; species Magnolia changhungtana. Next base: position 2,789,478 of record JASAUF010000101.1, on the reverse strand, counting down.
CAAAGGTCAGACTTAAGCTCACTGACCTTAGATCTAGGTCGAGTTAAGTTTTCGTTCCCGTCGGGTTCCTAGATCACACGTGGCGGACCAGTTTCAATTCAACGATCACCGAAACTTGATTAGGGTTACAAGTACACAGACATGTATGGGAAATGTTCCCTAATCCGAGGGTGTATTTGGGTCAGATTCCGACGGTCTGATTGCTTATATCTGTCCCGCAAGCGACAAGTCTCAGATTATTTAAATTAGACTTAAGTTTCTAAAGAAAACTACGTTTTCTCACACACTTCACTCCGGGCTCAAGCGAATAGTCCCAGGACACAATCTAGACTTGATTTCTGAGATGGTTGTCAAGCCCAGCTAGGCGGTCTTAATTATATAATTTCGTAGTAATCGGACTTTCGACGTGCGGTCCAGATCTGATACGGAGTTTCAATGTGCTCTCGAGAGCAACTGAGTAATGAGATTGATCTTAAACTTTAGGGTTAGCTAGTGTCAATGATTCTAAAAGTTTTAGGTCTTGCAGATTGTATTTAAAGTGGATCAAGTGGATTTAGTAGCTAATCTAGTTTAGCACTTAGTTAATTTTGTCTAATTCCTAAAGGATTTGATCCTAAATGATTTCTACTTGAGGTGGTACTCGGGTCTTTGTACGGATTTTTCTGGGACGTTACAATCTACCCCCCTTAAAGAAAAATTTCATCCCCGAAATTGTCTAAGGGTAATAAGTAAAGGTTTAGTATATAATAGCTACACTAGTCTAGCTCATAATGGTCTACGCCCCTTAAAAAAGTTTCTACCTTTGAGGTTTGAAGATAAATGTCCAAGTCATTATTATCGTGCTAAGTGTCTGATGTTAAAGGTTACCTAAGGGTGGCATGTTCGACTAGTTATGATTGGGCTAATACAGAAAGTCAGTTGTGGTAAGCTCGAACCCGATACGTCGATTGCCCGCCTGACCAGGGTAGACAACACATTGTATCCCTTCCTAATCTTGATGGATCCTGGTCTTCTGCTCGGTCAAAGCAGTGAGTCCTTTGGTAATCATCCAGGATTGAGAATTGAGTTAAGCTGCGAATGCCTCGTACGGATATGGTTCTGAAATTCTGAAGTTTGATCATTCGAGGTATTTAAGGAGTATTATAATTAGCTAAGAGGTTCAAGCCTCATGTTTATAAGGTTATCCCTTAGGTCTTGTTCAACAAGAGTTCTTGTTTAACCTATGTCTAATTTGGTGGATAATAAGTTCTTTCTTGGTGCTCATAGTCAAAAGACTATACTAGAAGGATTTTCAATCTCCTAATATTATAGATGTATGTCACCATTTCAATCATACGACTAGGGGGTTATGAGAAGATTTGCACTTTGGTTTTATTAACTTCGGGAGGTCGGGAAGAGTCGAGAGTCCTAAAATATTGTAGAAGTTTGGAATGCTAGCAACATAAGGCTGTAGGAAGGGAAAAAAAAGGGACATCTCCTCGACGCGGTATGAACCTTGACTTTACAAGGGAAATAAGAAACTTATAATATTTTACTGTAGTTCGCCTCTAACATGAGCTTACGGAGTATTAAACTATGAAACTCAATCCTACCCGAGGGTTCTAATTTAATTGTATAAAAACAACTAAAAAAATATATATCTTTACGTATAATCAAATCTAATTGTAGGATAATTCTTAGTATGATTATAAATAATTCCTAAATAAACACCACATACTAAACTTTAATATGAAAAGGTATGACCAACCTATTGACAACTCGAAGTTGTAGAAATTTTCCATTTCGACCCTTCTATCATTTACAACATATTTGTCATCTCTCGGTACCATGTTATTTTTATAATTTTTATAGTAATCCATTGTTATTCTTTTATACAAATTGGTTTAATACTTACACCCTACTTTCTTTCCTTCGACGACTTCATTACTAACATTCTAAGGAAGATCCAGCTCCTATTTAGTGACCTAACCTTACATATAACCGGGATCAATTTCCTTCGACCATAGGCCGGTGGCCTATTAATCCACCAGCATCTGTCGTGCCTATGAGCTAGTAAACTATCAAGTTAATACACACTGATCTGCTTCCTAAGTCTATCAGGCAATCCTTATAAAGTTTGGTAGTATCGGAGAAGGTCCTTGTCGCGATAAGGACTCTCAACACATCTATAGGGGTAGTGTTCAATCCCAAATGCTTGACTGTGGAGCATGACACTATTACAATAGTGGACCCAATGTCTACCAATAGGAATACGGGCGTACCTTGACTGCGGGCAGAGACCTCAAAGGTCAAAGGCGCTGTAGTTGTTGACTCAGGTGCTTCAGCTGCAAGTGCATGCACATGGGCTTGTTGGGAATGGTTTGGTTGCGCCGTCATAGGTCGTTGAGGCAGCCTATTCTGAGATACAGGTGGTTGGTAAAATGGCTGCGCTGGTGATGCAGATTGTAGAGGTGGAGTCGCTATATCACGTGGTGGCCGACGATCGATCTTCTGAGGTGGCGTGACACCGTTGTCTTTCATCTTGGTGAAACAGAAGGGGTCAGTGTGTCTGCCTTTATCGCAATAAGTACACCAACGTTTCATTCGCCTTTGCTGGGTCGGTAGAGCCATGAGCTTGGGAAGCAAGTCTACATGTGGCCTCTTACCTAGGACTGGTCGGTCCTGTGATTCGGGCTGAGGCTTCGGGCCCATTGGTATACATGTTTGAGAAACTCTGTCTCCATCTTGCTCAGCTCTTAGAGAATGTTGACTAGCTCGACGTAATTGGAAATGCTAGCGCAACACGTCTGAGTGCGAATATCGGGCTACAACCCATCTGAAAAATGCTGTATTTTCATCGGTTCATTAGTTAGTCTCAAAGGAGCGTATCTGTCTAGCTCCGTGAACCTGATCTCGTACTCAACCACTGTCATGCCCCTGTCGGAGGTGAAGGAACTCTCCCTTCTTCTCATGGCGGTACGTGAGGGAGAATATTTCTCGTGGAAGTGTGTCTCAAATGCATCCCAAGTCTACACGTGTCCTGTGGGAACCGTTTGTAGGACGTTGTCCCACAATAAACTAGCCTCCTTTTCAAACATATATGTGGCTAGCTCAACTTGTTCTACCTCAGTGCAGTGCAACGGCTTTAACATCTTAGAGATGAGATCTATCTAGTACTCAGCCTCCTCGGGTCTGTGTGTACCCGTAAAGTAGGAGGTCGCAAGCGCTGGAATCGCTCGAGGAGGCCACTAGTACCCAAGTTCCCCGTAGGGTATACAGCAGGTGCAGGGGGAGGCACACCCTCATCCTGATCAGAAGGCCCTACAGTCTCAGCAGGGCGTACAGATGGTGAAGGTGGAGTCGCACTCCCACCCTGAGCTATGGCCCCTATAATAGTAGCTAAGAGCTAATGGTGTTGCTGGTGCATCATCATCATCAACTGCTCCAACCTATCCGCAGGTGGGGTTGACTGAGGCACATGCTGTGTCGAAGAAGCACGGTTTTGCTCACGAGCCGGTGGTGTGTAAGAAGGTGGCCCAACTGTAGGACCAGTAGAAGGCTGAGACGCAGGCATAGTCTCACGAACTGGGTTCGAACCAGGGTCCGTATGACCATCACTCCGGGGAGGTGCTTGGTCTATCGAATCAGTAAATGTGAGGCGTGCCGTGCTTCGCGTGACCATAGGTGGCCTACCCTATATTCAACATAGGGTGCAACCCAGGTCAAATTCAGCATACTCACAAACTTATTTACGCAGCATTCTTACATAGGTTAAAGCAACTTCATGCATTTCCTTTATAAAAATTGTCATAATACATGAGACACAGTGTTGCATGAATTATGACAGAAGATGCATGTGAGCTAATACAACCAAGATTACAAACATTTCAAACATGATACCAACTACTACACTATTAGGCCTATCAACATGAAAACACAAAGATCTTATCATAACAACAAAACTAGCCACGGGGTGACGGCATGGATGACTAGGCATCCGAGTCTGGCGACGGAAGAGGGGCACCCTTATCCTGCAAACAGCACAAGATGGTTTTCAAGGTGTGAGTCACCTTTTTGAACTTATGTTTCATAAGGCCTCGAAGATCCATCAGATCCTGTCATAGGACAGCCTGACCCTTCTCAAGCCGAGCTAAACGGGCATCCTTAGCCACTTGATCAGTATCCTATTCCGGTGTCATAGGAGGGGAGCTCTCCTCTGTATCCTGGGCCTCCTCTTCTTCTTCCTGTTTCTCCTCTATCTCTTCCCTGCTTTCCTCCTCGCTTTCGTACTCTTCACTAGCCGTCTCATCCTCACTCTCATCAAGTCGGGCTTGCCGCTGCCGTGGCTCGATTTTCATTTGATCGAGAGTAGTTTTATTGATAAAATGTTGCGGCACTGGGAGTTCTGCGCCAAAACTGTAGCCGAACTCGCGTGCAATCTTGCATATAAGCCGGCCGAAGGGGAGCGAATCAGTCCTTCTATTGGAGCGTGCGGTAAGAACTATTTGTCACAAAACATATGTAGGCACGCACAGGTTCACTCCCTGCCCTGCTTGGTATAGAAAATCTACTATCAGACGCGTGCACTCACTGTGATTGCCCCACCTGGGGTACACGTTAAACGTGCAGATATGGTGGAGTAGGCAGAAATCATCCGTCATGTTTGACACCAGGAGGCTATTATTTGGCTGCCATTGCACCAGTCGACCGCAAAGGGAACGTGTACGGTGATCCATTTCTCTTGCGCTGTTCAGATTCTTCTCACTTGCGTGAACTTGGCCAAGCGGTATTCCCATGAGTCAAGCTATCAAGCCAACATCAATTGTGGTCTCCCAACCTCTTCTTATAGTAATCTTGAACTGCAAGGGCTCTAACGTAGGCTCTTGAATGTGGGCATAGAAAGCTCGGACAGTACCCACATTCACACGATATTTACCCTCAAACACAAGGCCCTACCTGGTTTCACCCAGGTGCGCTAATAACAGATACTCTCTAAAGAGCCGCCCATCCACCTGGGCTTCAAAAAGGACCTTACGGTCCGTGTATCTTCTATGGGACAACTCCACCAATAGAGCTCTTGGGAGAGGAGCATGGAGATTGAGGTCCCCCTTAGTCTGCAGCTCACATTCAACGCCTGTGCTTGTAGTGGCGCCTCTTGGTCTCCTTGAACGAGTGGGGCGACTAGGCCTGGCTTCATCCACGGCATCCTTTCTCTTTCCCATGAGAGAGAGAAAGGCTGAAATCGAGAAAATGGCCGTAATAAGCTTGAATAGAGCCATGGAAAAGTGAAGAAAAGGGAGGAAAAGGATGGGATCTTTGGGTCTCCATGGATTTGAGCCTCCAAGGGGTGTGTAAAGGCTCAAATGAAAGGGGATAAAGAGGGAAAATGAAGAAATAGGATAGGTTGGTGGGTTTACCCAAATTTGAGACTCAAATAGGAGATTTAAGAACTCAAATGAGAGAGAATGAAGAGGGTAGGAGGGTGAGTATTGCTGAAAAAAGTGGAGGTATGTGTGGTTTGACAGAAAATAATGAAATGGGTGAATGGAGGGGAGGTTTGAGAGAGAAATCAGAAAGTTTTGGAGAAAATGAGAGCTTTGAGTGGTGGTTTGTGAAGGAGAGGTGGATTTGGAGAGGTTTTAATCGAAAACCCCTGCATCCGTGGGCCACACAACCCCCAGCAACCATCGGCCCTGGTCGGCCCTCCCGGCTGAGCTGTTTAGCGGCGATGCCTCGCCAAACTGGCGAGGTCCTCGCCGACCTCTGGAGGTTCTGGTGAGGGCTCACCATTTGGACGAGGTCCTCCCCCCTGGACTCTAAAAAGATGTGGGTCCCACCCTGGGTCCCCCTGGAAGTGCCCTGTTTGGCCCCCGACTTCGTTTTGAGTCGTTTCGGGTCATTCCAAGTAGTTTCTGATGTACATTCACAAGTACTAATTTTCAACAGCTGGAATGAGGTCAATTGTAGTCTAAACCCATCAAGTGACGGTCTAAGGGTGATTTGGGATCGACTTATGCGATCACGGATGGGTACGAATCCAAACAAAATGGTCGATTTCAGTGAACTTCGCCAGTTGGCAAAATCGGGAAAACCTAAGTTCGTTTATACATTTCTCTTGCACTCACCTATGTTAAAAGTGTTAGCGTACATTGTGTGACCATAATCCAGGTCCGGTTTAATCCAAATCATGCTCTGATACTAACTTGTAACGCCTTGAAAATTGGGGGTCGAGTAGCAACTCAACTCCTGAGTTCCAAAACATCACTTATGCAACATATATGCTTATGATTAAATGTTGTCTGTGTTAGTGTATTAATCATGAGTGGGGTTATCAAAACAATAATTCATACTCCAGATCAAGTTGTAAAATGCAAGAGGAAGACTGAAAGACATAAATACATGTATATAAGTCAAAGATCACGATCGGTCTCCAGAGTATGAATATAACACTGAGTCACTGTGTACATGTAATATTATAAAAGTTAAAAGTATAAAAAATGATTCAATTGTAATAAAACCCTGTAGCCCCGCCAACCAGGAGAGCCTAAGCAAAGCCGTCGGAGAACTTCATATAAGAGTACTCCTCCTGATCGTCATAGAAGTTCGGCTCTGCTTCCTGAGCGTCGCCATCACTAACAACTAAGACAGGGTCTGGTTGGTGTTTACAACACCGTCCCATAACGTGGGAGTGAGTGATCAACTCAGTGGAATAATAAAGCAAAGGTTAGCATGTTATCAATTCAATCAAGCAGTAATGATAAAGTAGTAAATCACACATCCCTAAGTACTCTTGTTAATGCAAGAATGGTATGAATGTATGATGCATGCCCTCGCCTACGCTCCCTCAGCGATTTCATCTCACGTTTACGCATGAACAGCACTGCCTCAGTGCTTGACCTGCTATGCCTGAACGCACGTGTAATGCAGTGCATGTATATGATTATGAAATTCTTATTAGTCCTTTTAATCCAGCAGGGTTGAAAAACTAAGGTACCGCCCTTATATCAATACCCAAACAATGATCTATTCTAGGGTCGTCAATCCTAGTAAATCTCATACGAAGTTGTGGTTCTAGGTCACTACCACCAATGCCCTACCAACTAGCAGTCTATTTTCGAAAGCATGTCATCGAGCCGACTGGGGACCATAGCCAGGCTGCGATGGGGTAGGCCTAGCTTATACTCTCATTGCTACGGAAGGCTCGTCGCCTCAACGTAGTCTCTGAGTATGCTCGAGGTCACTACAAAGGGCTCGTCACCTGATTAGTGTAGGCCGACAACTCGAATACAGTGTCCCATACCACCGTATTCAGCTCACGAGGCAGTGTTGCTCACTGGTCACTACGGGGAGGCTCGTTGCCCTAGCGTAGGCCGACAGCTCGACCACGGTGTCCCATACCACCATGTTCGGCTCATGAGTCTTAGCGGATCGAGGTACCAAGGTTAACGGGGTTTCCACTGGTGAGTTTGGTACCTTAGGTTAAAGCAGTAGCGTCCAAACATGGTGAACATACATAGGGCCAATCGGGTTACTTGACGAGCTTGACTAGCACGAACGCACATGGAGTTGATCGACATGAAGTGCGTGAGCACTCCGTGTGGCCTAACCATTGTCGATAACCGAAATACGTCTCGGATTTGTCGAACACATCCTTTGTGGCGAAACAACATCATCCACCAATCTAGGCTCTGTTACCGATTACCTGGACTATACAATAACCCCAATCACATTCAATTACAACAAAATATCTAAGAAGATAGTTAAAGCAGTAATGGATCAAGATTTCAAATCATACAATCATGTCCACTTTAGGGCTGCCAAGGTTGTTGCACGAAGTCGTTACACCACTCCCCCATCACCCTTCACGATTTTGTTTTTACATTTTATGGAATACAACTTAAACATGGATTTATACATATGCATTTCATAGATAAATAGACACTATCATATACGGTACATGGAGGAAAGCATACACATAGTTCAAGGAGTTGAGTATCATATCTTAACACCCTTATACATTACAATTTACAAACTACTTACTCATTCAGACATTTCAGCAAACACTTTAGACTACTTACATCAACATACAGGACATATGTTGATCACCTATGTATTAGGCCAAATCCTTTCACTAGGGAGTTGCCCCGTTTATAACACGCGTGCACCCACGACGGATAGTCATGGCAAGCATGAATCGAAGTTCCATATTCATTTAGTCATTTCCACAAATACTTGGGCTATACACTGTATCACATAAAACGTATATTTGCCGTGACGTGATTTAGAGCAAGTCCTTTTGCTAAGGAGTTGTCGCACATGTAACAAGCATACATAGACAGTAATTAATCATGGCAAGTACAAATCCGAATTTCATACGTATACGGTATTTTCTACAAATACGAGGAATACAGTATATTCAACATAACTAATGTATAACTGAAAAACGAAACGGACATCACTTTATGCATGTGAAATAGCATCCACATCAAGAATCTATCATTAACCGACATTAAAAGCTTTGAAAACCATAACCTATATGTCTATAGTCCACACCTTATGCCGGTAAACACGTAACAGAGTCATTTTAGACACTTAGGCTTTGTCAACGGCGGATTAGCGACCTATGGCATGAAATATGTTAGCTATTTCATCACTTACACTCGTTGAATCTCTAGAACTAATTAGGGTTAGGATTTCTTATCTGAAAATGGGATCAGAATTGTCGGAAAAGCGATACAGTAGTGATGGATAGGCTCGTAGAATAGCAGGATAGAGCAACAGGAATCTCCTCCTACTTCTTGCACACTTTCTCTCTCTTTACTCTCTTCTCTCTCCTAGGGTTTTCTCAAATTCGTATGGAGTGAATGAGAGAGGATTTAAGGTCCTTATGTAGGCCTAAATTTGGTGGAACTGGCCCCAAGGCCAAGGTATACTTACGTTATGTCCAAAGGGAGGCTGTTCCGTCTCAACGGGGTACTTCTGGAGCCCCCCTTGAGCCAAAGGTCGGACTTAAGCTCACTGACCTTGGATCTAAGTCGAGTTAAATTTTCGTTCCCATCGGGTTCCCAGATCACACGTGGCAGACTAGTTTCAATTCAACGGTCACCGAAACTAGATCAAGGTTACAAGTACTCGGACATGTATGGAAAATGTTCCCTGATCCGAGGGTGTGTTTGGGTTAGATTCCGATGGTCTGATTGCTTATATTTGGTACGCAAACGACAAGTCTTAGATTATTTAAATTAGACTTAAGTTTCTAAAGAAAACCACGTTTTCTCACACATTTCACTCCGGGCTCAAGCGAATAGCCCCGAGACATAATCTGGACTTGATTTCTGAGTTGGTTGTCAAGCCCAGCTAGGCGGTCTTAATTATAAAATTTTGTAGTAATCGGAATTTCGACGTGCGGTCCAGATCCGATACAGAGTTTCAATGTGCTCCCGAGAGCAACTGAGTAATGAGATTGATCGTAGACTTTACGGCAACCTAGCATCAATGATTCTATAAGTTTTAGGTCTTACAGATCGTATTTAAAGTGGATCAAGTGGATTTCGTAGCTAATCTAGTTTAACACTTAGTTAATTTTGTCTAATTCCTAAAGGATTTAATCCTGAATGATTTCTTCTTGAGGTGGTACTCGGGTCTTTGTACAGATTTTTCTGGAACATTACAGAAAGTGTGTATAAGGCGAGTGCCAAGTATACAATATCAAAGTAATGCGGAAGTATGCGGGTAAGTCCATGAATGCTATCAGCTATACCAAAACTATGTAATGCAAGACATGAATCTATTGGCCATATCAAGGCCATGCGATGCGAGGCTTATGTAGCCAAATGTCATATGTGGGATGGAAAGCAAGCGTGTCAGTACTCATCAGGTACACATATCAGTATAGTCCCTCTTTGGATATCATCAGGGTCTAATACACCTCACACTACAGCCTTCTCCCTAGCTGCACAGTCAAGCAAGTGGAAGAGACCACACTATCCGCCTGACCAGTAGTCTGCCAATACCTACCCGGCTCGTCGATAGCGGACTCATTTACGAGCTGGTCAAACTCAGTCTAGCTTATAGCCCCCTCACTCGGGCGAATAAGGCCACACCCCATTCCAACCGACCACGACACAGTGAGAGATGTGGCCTACTGGTATTCGGCACTCGGGCGCTCATATATCCACTTAGTCTAGACGTTGGAGCATCCCCTGGTACCAAAAAGGTTCTACGATTTTCATCCAAGGACATTCTAAGTGCCCATAATGCTAAAGCTAATATTTTTGGTATCCGATACAACCATCCATGATGTGCCTGTGGAGGCCACGACCCCGATGTCGTTAGGGCATGAAGTGAATCACGACACACAATGTGAAATGCATGAGGCACACCGTCAGTAATGCAGCAATCTCGCGTGTATCACACACTCATGTGGGGCACTCCATCTCATAGGGAGTCCCATAAATGTCTCAGCCCAATGGCTTATGCTATGATCAAACATTCCTCATATCAAGCATACATATGATGCGTATGCACATGAATCATGGAAGTGTACTAAGCATGTTATAAAGTAATGAACTATCCTTACACCAAAGATGGGCCTAGAAGGCCTACACATAACCAGTATGGGCCTATCAATGAGCCCTAGGGAGATTTATAATGTGGACATTAAAACAACATTATTCTTACAATGTGGACGTCAAACCAACATTGCTCCCAAGGCATGACCCGCCATAAAATATCATTATACAAACCATAGGGAATCACACATTGCAATGGACCTATATACATCTCATTGGGCCTCGACCCATAGGCCTTAGATACATCAAATGGGCCACCTCATATGGGCCTTATATAAATCAAGTGGGCCACATCAATGGGCCATAACCCTTGGGCCTTGAATACATCATAATGAGCCTTATAACATGGGCCTTACATTCATATCAAGGTGGGCCTCAACATCGGCCTCATACACATCAAGTTGGGCCTCAACAACGTGCCACAAATAAATTAAAAAAGTATATATAATATATACAAATGCATCATATCAAAAGATCAACTGGATCGCACCCCAAATAACAGTGGCAAGAATGATTTCCACCATTAATTTCTCAAGGCCCACCATAATGTTTATTTCCCATCCAATCTGATCATAAGGTCACACTGACCTGAAAGGGTTTTCATGGTGGACGGTCAAACCCAGTATTTTCTATAGTGTGGTCCACCAAAAGAAGGGGTTGGATGACACGGGAAATACGTACATCAAAGTGGGGTCTATCCAAGTGGGCCACACAACTACATCATCAGAAAAGAGAGAGAGAGAGAGAGAGAGAGAGAGAGAGAGAGAGAGAGAGAGAGAGAGAGAAGGGACGCGTGATGATGGAGGGACCCCAATAGTATGGGCCCTCCCTTGCATGATTTATAACATCAAGTGGGTCCCATTTCATATGGGCCCACCGATCAAAATCAACGGTGGAGATCCTTTCTCCACTGAAATTGAAGGTCTAGATGACCCCTTTTCAAGTTAGAAAATAAACATCATGATGGGGTCCATGGAGAATGGCCCCATCATGTAATGATCATGAAGATCAAGGTGGGCCATCGGCCACATCTTAGGGTCCAAAGTGAGATCCATACCATTGATCGGTAGGCCTCACTTGGCCCATCATAAGAATATGAAAATCTAGCCTATAGAAGCACCCACCGTTCGATCTTCTTGTTCCGTTGGAAAGTGAATCTCTTTATGTCTCACTTTGATGGTGGAAGATGAGGTTTGAATGGTTAGGATGATGGATTTGGGATGGAAAAGTGGGCCATACACAAACTCACTTTTCTCTCTTAGGAAAGCTTGGACGTGGGTTTTTTTTTGTTGCTTGAAATTGTGTTGGGAAATGAGAGAGAGAGGGGGTTGTAAGAGAAGTGAGGGATGGGTGAAAGGGAGAGTGATGTGTGATGTGTACTTGACATGTATGGTTGTGTAAGAGAGAGGGCGAGAAAGAGTTGACTTGGTGGTTGCTTGGGGATGGGGTGAAAGGTGATGTGTACTTGACATGAAGTGATTGATTGATGGATTGATTAATTGATTGATGGGACATGTTGTAAAGATTCTCTTGGGATTGCAAACGCGTGGCATTTTCTTTGAAATAAACGCCAGCCCACATCTCACGGCCAGGGTATCGGATTGGTGTGTAAGACGCGGCGACGGTGCGGTCGTAATGATATAATTCTCGAATTAAGCTGACTCGATTCTACAAGATACAACTTAGGGTCGATTGCAAACGTTGATTATACGTTGCAGGTTTTCGGACTTCAATGGGAAGGATCGTGGGAGTTAACGGAATAGTACGGATTAGGATACGGGTTTTACAATTGCTCTCTCTCTCTATATATATATAGAGAGAGAGAGAGGAATGCTGCACACGGGTTCTCACCTGTTCTCATGAGAACTTTGTTTTAGAACTCGTCACTTGTGATATGAACCTAAAATCTAAATGGTCTACGGGATCGCCTTATAAAACTCCCATGGCCCAAGTTTTACTAATATTCAAAACTTTGGTGGGCCATAACAAATGAAAGAGGTAGATTAAGAGAGTAAACTATTTCCTATTGTCATGGTTCACCAAAGTTTTGGATCAGGGTGAAAGTTGGGCCTTGGGAATTTCATTGGATGCTGCATCACATGGACGGTTCAAATTTTGCACTCAAATCATAAGAGATGAGATTTGAAAAAGTTCTCATGAGAAATGGTGTGCATGAGTATCTCTCTCTCTCTCTCTCTCTCTCTATATATATATATATATATAGTGAAATGCTCACTTGGAAATCGATTATCATGAGAGAACTCATCTCATGTGATATGAACACAAAATCTGAATGGTCTATGTGACGTAATACCCCATGAAACTCCCAGGGCCTAACTTTTACCCTGATCCAAAACTTTGGTGGGCCATGGAAAAGAGGAGATAATTTCCTCCATTGATTTGTTTATCTCTTGGCTATGGCACACAAGAGTTTTGGATCAGGTTGAAAGTTGGGCCCTTGGGGTTTCATGGGGTGTTGCATCACATGGATTGTTCAGATTTTATGCTCATGACATGTGTGCGAACCTAAGAAGGTGCACAAGTGAGCATGACTCATAGAGTGAAATGTTGACTTAGGAGCCAGTTCTTATGGGAACTCATGAAATCTCATTTTTGATATGAGCATAAAATCTGAATGGTCCATGTGATATAACACAACATGAAACCCCGGGGCCCAACTTTTACTCTCATCCAAAACTTTGGTGGGCCATGGCAAAAGGAAACAATTTCCTCCATTGATTCGCTTCCCGTTACTATGACCCATAAGAGTTTTGGATCAAGTTGAAAGGTGGGCCTGAGGGTTTCACAGGATGTCACATTACATTGACCGTTCAGATTTTGTGCTCATGACACGTGTGAGAAGGTGCGTTTAGAACCAATTCTCATGAGAACTTTTTAAGAACTCATCTCATTTGATATGACTACAAAATCTAAACCGTCCACGTGATGTAGCAACCATGAAACCCCCAAGGTCCAACTTTTAACCTAATCCAAAAATTTGGTGCATCATGGTAAAAGAAAATAGTTTCGTCCCTTGATTTTCTTTTCTCTTTGCTATGGCCCACAAGACTTTTGGATCAGGTTAAAATTTGAGCACTGGGGGTTCATGGGGTGCCGTATCACATTGACCGTTTATATTTTATGCTCATGACACATGTGCAAAGGCGTGTAGGTGTACATGCTCGGCCTCAATGAAACCGGTATCATCGGTTTCATTCTTTCAAGATGCAGTTAGTGCATCTGTCGTTGGAAGCATAATGTCTCCATCCGATGGCCAGCATTCTAACAGTGCTCGACCTTACAGAATGCTAAGGTAAGGTCGAGTGTATAGTATCTTTTCCCTATATGGAAAAAAGTTTTATACGGTCGAGCTCATGGGAACTCCCCATAAGGTCAAGCTGTGTAGGCCCCACCATGATGTATGTCAAACATCTACCCCATTAGTGAGATGCACCATTCCATAGTGGGCCTAGGGCTTAAAAATCAAGTCAATCCGTGACTTGTGTGGGCCACACCACATAAAAAAGTTGAGAGGGGTTACCCTCCATTAAAACATTCGTAATTTTTTTTGGGCCCACCAAGATGTGGTTCACAAATTCAGCCCATCCATTATGTGTGTCCCACTTGGATGAGGGGTCAGACCAAGTTTTAGACGGATCCAAATTTCAGGTGGGCCCCACCAAGTGCTTTTATATGTTTAGGCACGTCTTCACATGATTTTAGATGGTATGGCCCACCAGAGTTCCGTATACGGTTGATTTTTGGGATATCCCATAATTTAAAGGGGACCCATCAAATGCACGGTATTAATGTTTGACATACATCACGGTGGGGCCCACACAGCTTGACCTCATGGGAACTTCCCATGATATTGACCTCGTAGTACCATTTTCCAATGGCTAAGGGCATCCACCACCACGTTCGCCTTGCCCAGGTGGTATTGAAGATTAAAATCATAGTCTTTCAGGAGCTCCATCCAATGTCTCTGCCGCATGTTCAACTCGGACTGAGAGAAGAGATACTTCAGGCTCTTATGGTTGGAGAAGAGCTCGAACCTGACCCCATAGAGATAGTGCCTCCACACTTTCAGTGCGAAAACGACTGCTGCCAGCTCAAAATCATGCGTGGGGTAGTTCGGCTCATGGACCTTGAGCTAGCGAGACACATAAGCCACTAGCTTCTCGTGCTGCATCATGACAGCACCCAAACCCACATACGAAGCATTGGTAAATACAACATGTCCTTCACTCCTAAAGGGAAGAGTGAGGACCGGAGTGGACGTGAGGCAGTCCTTCAGCTCCATAAATGCTCGTTCACAGGCGTCACTCCATACAAACTTTATGCCCTTCCAAGTCAACTTGGTCAGCGGTGCTACAATACGAGAGAATCCCTCAATAAAACGTCGATAATATCCCATAAAATCAAGAAAACTGCGGATCTCAGACGCGTTCATGGGGTGGCCCCACTGACGCACTGCATATATTTTTGAGGGGTCCACTGCGACACCTCCTTCATCACCACATGACCGAGGAACTTCACCTCCTCCTGCCAAAACTCATACTTCTCCAGCTTCGCATATAGCTGGTGGGCGTGGAGGGTTTGCAACACAAACCCCAGATGCTGCTCATGGTTCTCCCGGGTACTCGAATAGATCACAATGTCATCGATGAAGACTACAACAAACTGATCAAGATAAGGACGAAAGGCCTTGTTTATCAACTGCATGAAAATGGTGGGCGCATTGGTTAGTTCAAAGGACATGACCTGAAACTCAAAGTGACTATAGCGCGTCCTGAAAGCTGTCTTCGGGATGTCCTCCTCTCGGACCCCAATCTGATGATAACCGAACCACAGGTCAATCTTCGAAAAGAACTGTGCACCTTGCAGCTAATCAAATAAATCGTCGATCCTTGAGAGTGGATACTTATTCTTGATCATGACTCAGTTGAGCTCGCAGTAATCCACA
Organism: Magnolia changhungtana; assembly: GCA_030180095.1. NCBI lineage: Eukaryota > Viridiplantae > Streptophyta > Magnoliopsida > Magnoliales > Magnoliaceae > Magnolia > Magnolia changhungtana. Next base: position 2,773,962 of record JASAUF010000101.1, on the reverse strand, counting down.
CAGAGCCTCAACGAGCCATCCTTCTTTCTGACGAATAGTACTCACGCTCCCCATGACAAACTGCTTGGACGGATAATACCCAGCTCATGCAACTCATCTAACTATTGCTGTAGCTCTTGCAACTCCATCTGTGTCATACGATATAGGGCCTTTGAGATAGGCGTAGTACCAGGCACAAGATTAATCTGGAACTCGATATGCCGGTTGGCGGCAACCCCAGAATCTCCTGAAATACGTTAGGAAAATCACAGACAATCGACACTTGATCAATGTTCACTGCTACGGGCTCATCTACTTCACATGACATCAAACAAGATAGCGGCTCTCCTCTGGGCTCGACAACGAACTGGAACTGCGGCAAGTTGGGTATATAAAAGGTGACTATCCTTGCGGAGTAGTCCAACACAGCGTGGTACTCGGTGAGCCAATCCATACCCTGGATGACATCAAACTCTGACATCAGTAGCATAAATAAGTCAGCTGTCAAGAAAATCTCCCCTACCAACATAGGGTAAGACGAATAGAATCGGCCTAACACTGCAGTCTTTCCCAAGGGAGTCGACACTGACAATCCCTCACGGGCAGACTCTAATGGTAATCCGGTCGAACGACAGAAGTCCTTAGACATAAATGAAGTGAAGCACCGAAATTAAACAAAACTCGAGCAATGTAAGTAGGGATGGGAAGAATACCCTTAACGACCCCTCCTGATGACTGCGGGTCCTGCTGAGCCACGTAGAATCTATCCTGACCTGGCTGGGGTGGTGCTTGTCCCCTTTGAGGGTGCTTTTTCTTCTGCTGCCGCCGAGGCGATCGAAATCTAACGCCCTCTGCTACTACGGTCTCGGAGGTGAAACCGTCTGCTTTCTCTTCTTTGTGGGGCCTCGGTGGTCGGGGCTACTTTTGCTGCTGCTATGGTGGAGGCTGCTGTGGTGCTCTTGACTGTTGTTGTTTCTGCTGAGGGTGGGGGCACTCCTAGATGCGGTGTCCCATCTCACCGTACCCAAAATAGACATCGATGAACTGCCTCAGGGGTGGTGCTGGAAGTGTTGCTAGCACTAGGAAGGCTGGGGGACCTGTGCTCCTCTGCCGTAGTTGACGCTGCTGGGAGCACCGGAGGAGGCCTGCATCTTCTGGTCTCTTCTCTGATCACGGTCACTCGGCGTGCTAGCCCACTCAGTCTCATAAACCTGGGCCCTCTGAACAACCTCCTCGAAGGTCTGAAGCATATGACCAATAACACGACCTCTAAGTCTATAACGCAAGCCATTCTCAAAACTGTGGGCCTTCCACCCTCATCATCAACTAAGTACGTCACTAATCTGAAAAGCACGACAAAGCAAGCCACGTACTGAGCCACAGTCATATCTCCCTACACTAAAGTCTCGAACTCCAGCGCATGCTACTGACGAACGTGGTTGGGGAAATACTACCGGTCAAATTGGCCTACGATGTCCTCTCACATCCAAACGAAATTAGGCCCTGCAACACAGGCGATGGAGGCCCACCAATGCTCGGCCTTACCCTTAAGTATATACACTACCAAAGGGACCCGCTGCTGAATCGTACATCTCATGGTCTCAAACATCTTCTCCACCTGGGAGCGCCATCTCTCGACAACAGATGGATCGGGCTCTCCCTGAAATTATGGGGGAACGAGCCAAAGGAAATTTCGCAATAGGGCGCTAGCGCGTTCTTGCTTTGCCTACTTTGGGGTCTTAGCGGGACACCTGCCCAGCCCATGGAGGGCGGCTGTCACAGCCTGAAGCATTTACTACAACTGGTCGACACTGACTAATATGGTAGGGGCTGCGTTGGTCTCGGACGGAGGCGCAGGATCTGCAGGAGTCTCGGGCATGGGAGCAGGAGTCTCAGGTGGGGGAACGAAAACTAAGGGTTGTGGAGCAGGAACCGCTAGGGTCGCTCGAGTGCCTCAGGTGTCTCACCTAGGTGGTATGGTCTAGAGAAAAGAACAAAGGTGCCTATCAGCCTTAAGAACCCTCAAAGGATCAGACATTAGGGAACTAAACCAGAAGGTTACACACTCGGGATCTAATTGTCCTAAGCTTATAGTAGATATTGATGTTGTTCTTGGTTATTCCCAAGTTATGCTCTGATACGAACTTTTGTCACTTCCCAGACTCAGAAACCGGGTTCACAAAATTTTTGATCATCGAATTCGATGCCGATAGCCTCCGTAGTGCCCCATTCTCGGCTCTTGGCACCCATATACCAGGTTCTGATCCTGAGATCCTACAATGAGGATTTCTGACGTACATTTAACTCGTAAGAAGCATAACCATAAGCATAACCCACAAACAATAACCAACAACATCACCACATATCCACTATAATAAAAAACTTTGAGTGCAATGCATAAGGGAAATACAATAGCAATATCAGAAGCTCCAGAAGATAGCTGCACGCTCCAATCTAAATGCTGCTACGGAGTCCTAACATCACCTTCACCGAACGATCTGCATAAGCTTATAGAAAGCTTATATGGCGGTGTAAGTGTGTGCGCAAGCTATATGCCAATAATGCAATATCAGAGTAATGCGAAAATATGCTGATAAGTCCATGAATATTATCAGCAGTACCAAGGCTATGCGATGCAAGGCATGAATGCTATCAGCCATACTAAGGCTATGCAATGCAAGACATGAATGCTATAGGCCATACCAAGGCTATGCAATGGAAGGCCTACATGGCCAATGTTATATGTGAGATGCAACTCAATCATACCAATCCTCATATGAATGCACATAATAATAAAGCTCATCTCTAGAATATCACAAGAGTCTATTACACTCCAAACCAGATTGTCGCCCCCATCGCGCATAACAAGGTGAGTGGAAGAGACCTCACTATCTACCTCTCCAGAAGTCTGCCAATATCTACCCAGCACGTCGATAGCGGACCCATTCCTTGAGCTGGTCAAACTCAGCCTAGCTTTGCCCCCTCCTCTTAGGCAGGTAAGGCTGCACCTCCTTCCAACCGACCACAACACTGTGGGAAGCGCGACCTCCTGGTATTCATCACTTGGCACTCATGCATCCACTCAGTCTAGACGTTGGAGCAACCTCCTGGTATCATAAGGGTTTAGGGAATCTCACCCAGGGACATCTATCGTGCCCCATGTAGAACCAAAATATTTTTCGTGTCCAATTCTGCAATCCACGATATGCCTGTGGAGGCTACGGTCTTGATGTCGCTAGGGCATACAGTAATCATGTCACAAAAATGCGAGATGCATGAGTCACACTATCTAGTCATGTAGCAATCCTGCGCGTACTGCTCGCTCATGTGGGGCAACTTTGTCTATGAGGGAGTCCCATAAACAATCCGCCCAATGACATATGTTATGATCAATCACTCCTCATATCAAGCATACATATGATGTGTATGGGCATGTATAATAAAGTTATACTAATCATGTTATATGATGATGATGTACTCTTCTCATAACAAGGATGGGCCTAGACGGCCTACTCATATCAAGTATGGGCTCAAGAATAAGGAGTGGGCTTCCTCACCCGTTCCATCACGTAGCAATTTGGGTTTCCTAAGGGCCCAATAGCACAGGTGGGCTCTATGACTTGGACAGGTCTACAAGGCATGGCGGAAGCATAATCAATAGTGGGGGTCCAAAGTTTGGGTTAGCCCACTAAGACTAGATTGGTAATACTATCGGGGCCCAAATCGATGAGAATGGGCCTAACAATGGGCCCTAGGGAGGGTTACAAGATTTACATTTAACCACCATTGCTCTTACAATGTGGACATTTAACCATCATTGCTCCCAAGGCATGACCCATTAAGAACCTACCCTATAATGGGGGTCCATGGTCCTCATGCTAGCTAGGAGATTGATGCGCATCATAAACATTATCACATACATCATGGTGGACTCACATAACTCAATTGGGCCTCACATGCATCACATTGGGCCTCACACATTGGGCCTCATACATCGGCCTCACATACATCACGTGGGGCCACATCCCATGGACCTCACATATACCTCACATTGGGCCACATCCCATGGACCTCACATATACATCACATTAGGCCACATCCCATGGGCCTCATATATACATCACATTGGGCATCATCGCCTGGGCCTCAAATGCATCACAATGGGCCCTGCGCAGGCAGCAGGTGGGCCCTGCACGTATAACAGGTGGATCCTACATGTACGGCATGTGGCTCTTCCTCCAGCAAAGCGGATGGATGGTGTGGATATAAAACACATACATCGCGGTGGTCCCCACCATCCAGACCACTGGATGGTGTGAATATAAGACACATGCATCACATGTGGGTCCCACGTCAAGCAATGGACAGTGTAGATAATAAATAAATCATGGTGGGGTCCACATCCCAGCTGGACGGTGGAGACCCCACACATGCAAGGTGGGTCCCACCATCCCAGGGACGGACTATATGGATAAATCATATATATCAGGTGGATTCACATGTGTGGCCCACTAATTTCTTGAAGCAAGTAGATATTTGTGTTTTCTCCACCATCCAGACCTGTTGGATGATGAGGATGTACGTGCAGCATGTGGGTCCCACATATACGTGACTCATCTGCACTAAATCAAGCTGATATTTATATTTTCCCATCATCCAGACTTGCTGGACGGTGGGCAGCAACATACATCAGGGTGGGGTCCACGTGTGTGGCCCCACCTGCTTTGAATCGAGGCTGATATTTGTGTTTTCCCTTCAAACAGGGCCTGCCCAAATGGGCAACAAGGTGGACAACAAAGTGGGCCCCTGTTGGATAGCGGGTGCGTCTCACTTGGTGGACAGCATGGATAAAAATACATACATCATAGGTGGGCCATATAATCAGGGTAGAGAGAGTGAGAGGGAGAGAGAGACGTGTAATGGAGGGCTCCGCCGCTATGAGCCCTCCCTCCATGCATTACAAAACATACATCAAGTGGGTCCCATTACATCTGGGCCCACCAATCAAAATCAACAGTGGAAATCCCTTTTCCACCAAAAATGCAAGGTCTAGATGACCTTCTCATAATTGGAAAAAAAAAATAAAAAATATCATGATGGGGTCCATGGAGAATGGTCCCATCATGGGATGAACATATAAATCATGGTGGGCCATTGGCCACACTTAGGGTCCAAAGTGAGATCCATACCATCAATCGGTAGGCCCCACTTGGCCCATGATCAAAATCACTATTCTAGTCCTATAAACATCCACCGATTCCACTTCTTCTAGGCTCCTTGGAATGTTAAGCTCCTTGGCTTCAACTTTGCTGGAGGATGATGAAGATTAAAGGGTGGAGATGAGATTTTAGCGGTAAGAAGTGGGCCACACTTGGCTCTCCTTGGGGAAATGCTTGGACGTCCACTCCTTTGGTAGTTTGGAATAGTAGAGAGAATGAGGGACAGAGAGAATGTGATGGGATGTGTGTAAGAAAGGGATGGGTGGAGAGAGAGAGAGAGTTGACTTTGAGGATGACTTGTGTAAGAGAGCAATGGGTTATGTACTTGACTAGTACTTTATTGATTGATGTGATGGATTGGGTAGATATTCTCTCGGGATTAGCAATGCGTGACATTTTTATCGAAATAAATGTGAGCCTACAACTCCTGGCCTCGGTATCGTATCGGTGCACAAGTCACGATGTTGGAACTATGGTGAGGGTGCAGTCAGAATGGTCCAAGTCTCGAGTTGAGTCAACTCAAATCTACAGGATACGACTCAGGGTCACGCGCAAACGCCGATTACAGGTCGCGGTTTGCCGGAATTCGACGGGGAGAATCGCGGAAGTCTAAGGAACGGTACGAACTAGGATACGGGCCTTATAGGCACTTTCTGGTTTGAAATAAGTCTTAGATCATGGTATGAAAAATTGATTAAATTTTTACTTAGTCATAACTTCAATATGGTTAGCATTGATAAAACTTTATTCGTAAAAAAATATAACGATCATATACTAATAGTACAGATCTATATTGACGATATAATTTATGGATCTACATGCACTAACTTATCTATTGAGTTTGCAGTTCTGATGAAATCCAAGTTTGAAATGAGTATGGTTGGTGAACTAAACTATTTTGTTAGATTACAAGTTAAGCAACACAAAGATGGTATATTCATCTCACAAACCAAATACGCCTTAAACTTGTAAAAAGGTTTGGATTTGAGAATTGAAAGAAGTTTGATACTCCAATGAGTATAACTCTTGAACTCTCAAAAGATGAATCAGGTAAAAGTCTAGACTCCAGTTTATATCGAAGTATGATTGGTAGTCTCTTATACTTAACTGCTAGTAGACCTAATATTGCATTTAGTGTTGGAATATGTGCCTGATATCAATCCAATCCTAAAGAATCCATCTAATTGCTATTAAGCAAATAATCAAATATGTCGCAAGTTCAACTAATTTAGGACTTTGGTATCCATATAATACATCCATACAAATTGCTAAATATACTAATGCAGACTGGGTTGGAAATATTGACAATAAAAAATCTACCAGCGATGGATGTTTGTACGTAGGGAACTGCTTAGTTTCGTGGCTCAGTAAGAAACAAAACTATGTATCACTCTCAACTGCTGAAGTTGAATATATTGCAGCTGGTAACGCTTGCACTCAACTCATTTGGATGAAAAGAATGTTAGCTGATTATGGCATTACACAAGATATAATGACATTGTATTACGATAATTCAAGCGCAATTAACATTTCAAAAAATCCAATCCAACAATCTCATACAAAACATATTGATATTAGATACCATTATATTCGAGAACTTGTTGAAGATAAGAGTGTTGCGGTAGAATATATTCAAATTGAAAAACAACTTACTGACATTCTAACCAAACCGCTCGATAGGAATAGATTTTCAAATTTAAAGAATGATATTAGTTTGTGTGTTATTAATTAAGCATTTATGCATTTGTTCGTTTCTTGTTTATAATTAATTAAATACATATAATACTAATAATATAATGACAAATTATATATATATAAAAATCATTTTTTTTGTTCTTGGACAGGTCGTGGAAGTAGTTGACCAGTCAAACCCTCGACGAGTCGAGTACGCTGCTCGACTGGTCGAGGACTGCGAGATTTCACCTTTAAAAAGTGAAAAATCACTTTCTTTTTTCCTTTCATTTTCATCTTCTTCTTTGACTCTTCGGTGGCCCTCTAGATGAACCCATCTCGAAATCTAGCTTGTAAGTGGTTATTTTTCTATAATGACAAATTTAGTTACGTCGTCATCCTAGTCATGGTTCTATTCCCTTTAGATATCTTATGACTTATATTGCCTTACATTGTAATGTTCCTATTCCTACGTCTGAGGCACCCAAGTCAGTATTACCATTCGATAACACTACTATTCACAAGATGAATCTGAGATATCTTCTGGGTCAGCGAGATGAGGAAGAAGAGGAAGCACCTGCACCACTAGAAGACGTGTCTATGGACGACATCTTTGATGAGCTCGACGATACAGATGATCCAGATGATTCAGATTATCAACCTTCTCAGGTTGATGATCGGTTTAAATCATTGGAGGAGAAGGTTGAGGCTCTACGGATCTCACAGGACACTGTGATTCAAATTCAGAAATCCTCTATGAAGTACATGAGGAAGTACTTCCACCGTATTGTAAGGAGTTTGCATCAGATGGATCCTCCCATGCCTGTTCCTTCCTCGTCAGGATCTGACTGAGTTCATTTGATTTCTCTTTTATTTCTATGGGGCTGTATAACTTTATACTTGGTTTCCTTGATACTTTTACTTTGTTTGCATGATCATTTCCATCCTTTGATACTTTAATATGGACACTATCTTAACTTAATGCTTTATTTATTCTACATGTTTTACATGCTTGTTAACATCCTTCTTTCTTTGTCAACTTGTGACAAAATGGGGGAGAGATTTGAAGGAATATAACACTAGAATGCATGCTGAGAATATGGTAGAGATTATATATACATCCTGAGAAAAAAAATGTTTGAATATAAATGCTATGAATGCTTGGAATATTGTAGGTTTTAAAACAGGAAACAGGCAAAGCACAACTTCATGGGGAGTATTTTTATTTTTATTTTTTGCTCTCTTCAACTACATAATGAGTTAAAGGATACAGGGCTACATTCTGATTCATGTATCACTAAGTGTTTCATCACGAAATTGACAAAGGAGGAGATTGTAAGTGCTATTATGTTTAAAGCACATGTTACATCTGGTTTGTCAAATTTTGTCTTATCAAAACAACTTAACATGGTGTTCTTTAAGTTAAAGTCAAGGTTATGTTCAAGTTGAAGTCTACCTTATGTTCAAGTTGAAGTCAAGCTAAAGTTCAAGTCACATGGATCAAAAAGGAAAGTTCACTTCAAGTGTAAGTTCAAGTTCTACTAAAAATGCTAGTAGAAGATCAAGCTTCATCGACAAGTTCAACTCCTACTGATGAATCAACTAGTAGAAGATCAAGCTCCTTTGTAAACTTCAAGTTTCTAATCCTATGAAGTTTACTCTATACAGGTATTTTAAACCCTAGAAAGACCTTAGGTTTAGGGGCTTTCAAAACACATTTAAATTAGGTTTTTATACTCATAATTGACTGAGTTTCGACTTGTCTAAGTTTTACCATGACCAGTCTAAGAAATTTCTTGACTAGTCCAAGAAACAACCAAAGTGTAATAGAAATTCTGTTGCGTCTTCGACCAGTCGAGTGGAGTCCTCAACCAGTCAAAGGACCCCCTTCAACCAGTCGAAGGTTCCTCGACTCGAAGTCCAGTAATTAAAATTAAGTCGGATTCTTCTTGCTCGACCAGTCGAATAGACTGTTCGACCAGTCGAAGGTGACCCTCAACCTGTCGAACAGGCTCTTCGACCAGTCGAAGATCGGTTAGATCTTATCCTGCTCAAATTTAAAAATTTGTTGGAACTGAATCCGGTGCTTTGACCAGTCGAAGACTGCCTTAGACCAGTCGAAGGAGCAAACCTTTTGACTATAAATAGAGGTTCTTTTTCAATCTGAAAATACAACTTAAGCCCATCAAAGCCCTTATTCAAGAGAGAGAGAGAAGCCTCATTTATTGTTAAGCTATCGAGCAGTATTTATAAATTTATTTTATAGCTTTTTCATTAATTCCTTTATCTCAAAACTCTGTCATTCTGATTTTAAAAAGAGTGTTTACTCTTATTGAGATTTGAAAGAATTAATGCAAGTAGCCTTTGAGTTTAAATCTAATTAAAATCAAATAGAACCCTGGACCTTTTCTATTGGATTGAACATCGAACATTCGTCATTCAAGAAAAGAGATCTACGGCTACAACATCTTCTTTGGTGAAGATAAGTATCAATTTACTTTCTGTATTTGATTTTTTATGAGATAGCCAGAAAATCTCATTAGAGGTTTTGTCTGAGATAGCCTAAAAATCTCAGAGAGGGGTTTCTTTATTTGTGATAGCTCGATAAAATTACAACTGTATCAAATTTTAAGGTGACCCTGTGAAAACCTTATTCATAGTGAAAGCCGAGATTACGAGGTTAGTAATCTTGGGAGTAGAATAGGTGTGGCTGTTTGAGAACAGTTGTTGTACACACCGAACCACTATAATTTTTGGTGTTTTTGGTGAATGTTTTTTTTTTTTTTTTGTGGTGAATGTTTGTAATTTCATTTATGCAAAAGTGGTGAATGTTTGTAATGGATGGGTTTACTTTCTCTTGCTTGGTTTGAGATCTTAATTCTTACAAACGTTTGTGAAATAAGGTTGTCCTATCTAAACTTTGTTTTGATTGTAGGTTGTCCTATGAACTAGTTTGAATCAAAATTTTAATACTAGTGTGATTGAGATTTTAGATTTGTTTATTATTTTTGCGCTTTAAATTTTTATTTGGCATAGTCCTATTCACACCCCCCTCCTAGGACTGTTAAGCTCACCTTTTCAATATCCCATAACCTAAAGGGGACCCATCAAATTCATAGTTTTGATGCTCGACACATATCACGGTGGGGTCCACATAGCTCGAACTCATGGGAAGTTCCCACGAGATCAACCTTATAGTACCATATATATATATATGTATATGGTACTATAAGGTTATACATATATATATATATATACATATATACATATATATATATATATATATATATACACACACACACACACACACACACACACACATATATATATGTGTGTGTGTATGTATATGTATATATATATATATATGTATATATATGTATATATATACATGTGTGTGTGTGTGTGTGTGTGTATATATATATATATATATATATATATATATATATATATATATATATACAATGCTCACTTGCACACCTTCTTATGTCAGCACCCATGCGCACCATATATATATATGGGAAAAGGTACAATGCGCTCGAGCTGACGATAAGCTCCCGTGAGGTCGAGCTGTGTGGGCCCCACCATGATGCGTGTTGACCATTAACACTATGCATTTGATGGGTCCCCTTTAAATTATGGAATATCCCAAAAATCAATCGTATACAGAACTCAGGTGGGCCATACCATCTAAACTTATGTGAAGACACCGTTAAAACATATAAAAGCACTTGGTGGGGCCCACCTGAGTTTTGCATGCGCCTAAAACTTGGTCTGAACCCTCATTCAAGTGGGACACACATAATGGATGGGCTAGATTTGTAAACCACATCTCGGTGGGCCCTCAAAAATGGTTATGAGTGTTTTAATGGTGTACAGCCCCTCTCCACTTCTGTATGTGGTGTGGCCCACATAAGTCACAAATTGACTTGATTTTTGAGACCTAGGCCCACGATGGAATGGTGCATCTGACTGATGGGGTAGGTGTTCGAAACGCATCATGGTGGGGCCCATACAGCTCGACCTCATGCGACGAACTCTAGAGGTCGAGCGCATAATACCTTTTCCCTATATATATATATATATATATATGGGAAATGGTACTAAAGGTCGACCTGATGGGAACTTCCATGAGGTCGATTTGTGTGGGCCCTATTGTGATGTGTGTTGAACTACTATCCCAGAAGTCAGATTCACCATTCCACGTTGGGCCACATGCTTAAAAATCAAGTCAATCCATCACTTAGGTGGGCCACACCACATACAACAGTTGAGAGGGGTTACCCTCCCATTAAAACATTTATAATCATTTATTGGGCCTACCGAGATGTGGTTCACAAATCTAGCCTGAAAAGGAGAGCTTAAGTAGTCCTGGAGGGGGGGTGAAAAGGATTATACCAAATAATCAAATAAAGTGCTGAATAATAAATAAATCAGAGATCTCAATTTTACTAGTATTGAAACGTTGATTCAAACTTATTCGTAGGACAACCTTATTTCATGAATTGATAAGAATCAAAATTCCAAACTGAGCAAGAGTAAATAAAATAAATATTACAAACATTCACCACTTGTACTGAAATGAAATTACAACCATTCACCATAAAAGTAATAAAAGCATTTACTACAACACCAAGAATTATAGTGGTTCGGTGTGTCAACAATTGTTCTCAAACAACCGCACCTACTTCACTCCTAAAATTACTAACCACGTAATCTTAGCTTTCACTATGAATAAGGTTTTCACAGGGTCGCCTTAAAACCTGATACAGTTGTGATTTTACCAGGCTATCACAAACAAACAAACCTCTTACTGAGATTTTCTGCCTTATCTTAGAAAAACCAATACTGAGATTTTCTAGCTATCTCAGAAAAACCAAATACAAAATGTAAATGTATACTTATCTTCATAGTAGAAGAAGTTATAGTCGAAGAACCTCTTTTCTTAAATGTTCAATGTTCAGTCCGATAGAAAAGGTCTAGTGTTCTATCGATTTTAATTAAATTTAAAACAATAGCTACTTGTATCAATTCCTTTAAATCTAAAAAAGAATAGTATTCTATCTTTTTAGAATCAGAATGATAGAATTAGAGATTAAGGAATTAAACAAAAGAAGCTATAAAATGATTTATAAATACTGTTCAATAGCTTGACAAAAGAAGGTAAAGCTTCTCTCTCTCTCTCTCTCTCTCTCTCTCTCTCTCTCTTACAGAAGGATTTTGATTGACTTGAATGCATTTTCAGATTGAGAAAGAACCTCAATTTATAGGCAAAGAAGTTGTTGCTTTGACTAGTCTAAGATAGTCTTCGACTGGCCCAAGCACCGGATTATATTCCAATGGATTTTCAGATTTGAGCAGGATAAGATTTAACAGACCTTCAACTGGTCAAAAGCTCTTCTTGACTAGTCGAAGGTGGTCTTTGACTGGTCGAACATGTTCTTCAACTGGTCGAAGGAGCCAAAATCCGAACCGAATTAGTTGCTAGACTTCGAGCTGAGGAATGCTCAACTGGTTGAAGAGTGACCTTTGACTGGTCGAGGAGTGACCTTTGACTGGTCGAGGAGACCAGTCGACTTGTCGAAGGTGTAACAAAAATTTCTGTTTCACTCGGTTGTACTAAGTCTGGTTGAGAAAATCTTAGGCTGGTCGAGCCAAAACTTAGGTTGGTCGAAACTTAATCAAATACAAGCATAAAAACCCAATTTTAAATATATTTTGAAAGCATCTAAACCTAAGCTCTTTCTAGGGTTTATAATACTTGTATGGACTGAACTTCATCATCTTGAAGTAGATTAGAGACTTGAACTTCTCTAAGGAGCTTGATCTTCTACTAGAACATTAGTAGAACTTGACTTCATGTTGTCTACTTCATGTTGTCTTTTGAGCTTGATCTTCAACTTTATCTTGAGTTTGTTTTGAACCTTGATCTTGAATGATACTAGAAAATCACTTGATAAGATGTTTTGATTAAACAAAATTTGACAAACAAAGTGTGAAGTGTGCTTTAAACATTATAGCACTTACGATCTCCCCCTTTGTCAATTTCGTGATAAAACACTTAGAATTACAATTATAAGAATAAAGCTTTGTACTCTCGTACTCAAGTTGTAGAAGATTGATGAAGATTTTAAAATATTTACTACTCCCCCTCAATTTGTACTTCTCCTATATTATGACATAAAACATTCCATTCCAAAGCATTCTCCAAGCATTTATGTATCATTCATATATCATATATTAAAAAAAATGTCATGCCATTCTTCAAGTAATAACTAACCCTCTCCCCATTTTTGTCACAAGTTAAACAAGGGAAGGAATAGTTTATCTATCAAGTAAATGAGATATTCAACAAATTAATAACAACAAAACTAAATAGAAGAAGAAATAAACATGTGAATATAGTAAGGAGATAATTAGCACATGAAATTGTCAAGATAAGGGAAATAACATCCAAAGAGTTTAGGAGTGTGTGAAGAAATCATCTAAGCAAACAACCAAAGTTTAAGTTTTAAAACCCCACAGATATAAGAACAAAATGAAATTATCTCAATCAGATCCAGAGGATGAAGGGGCAGGTAAAGAAGGATCAAGTTAATGCAAACTCCTGGTGATTCGATGGAAGTACTTTTTCATGTACTTCATTGAAGATTTTTGAGTTTGAACCAGGTTATCCTGAGAGACCTGTAAAGTATTAACCTTCTCCTTCATAGATTTAAGACAATCATCAACCTGAGAAGGTTGATAGTCTGAATCTTCTGGATCATCCGACTCATTGAGCTTAGCAAAAATGTCGTCCATCGAAGTGTTTTCGGGTGCAGGTGCTTCCTCATCTTCTTCTTCTTGTTGGCCAGGAAGAAATTGCAGATTCATCTTATTCGAGTTGGTATTGTTAAATGGTAATTTCAACTACGGTGCCTCAGACGCAGGAATGGTGACATTACAATGTAAAGTAATGCATGTCATGAGATAAGCAAATGAAATCGAACCATCACCAGGATGATGACGAAACTAAATAATAATGTAGCATATGAGAGAAGGAAGACAGACTTGAATACCAAATGCAACCAAATGGAGGACATGAGTCATGAAGGGATTAAGTTCGGACTTATTCCTCTATCTAGGATTGTAACGCCCTGAAAATCGGGGGTCGAGCATAAACTTAACTCTCGAGTTCCAACGCATTACTTATGCAACAAAATGAATGATGATTGAATGTTGTCTATATTAGTATAGTGAACATGAGTGAGATTAAGCCAAAACAGCATATCATACTCCAGAGACAGTTAAATTTGCAAGCAGAAGACTGTGATAGATAGATAAAATATATAAACTGTGGTGAGTCTCCAGAGTGTGATAAGCTTACCAGGTTAATTCATTACAAGTACAATTTCAAATTATACCAAGTTGTGTAATGTCATCTAGTCAATATCCCAGAAAGCCCCGTCGATCAGGACATGACTCATAGGAACCCGCCTGAAACAGCATAAAGGAGGAATCCTCCTCATCCTCCTAAAGTTCGGCTCCGCTTCGCAGCATCGCCATCATCTGAAACTCAAACAAGTCTGGTTGGTGTGTACAACACCGTCCCGTAACGTGGGAGTGAGTGATCAACTCAGTGGAACAATAAAGCATAGGTTAACATGTTATCAAAATAGTCAAGCAGTAATGATAAAGCAGTATAATCAACAATTCTAAATACTCTTATTAATGTAAGTATGAATGCAGTCATGATGTATGCCCTTGCCAAACCACCCTCATGCGACACCATCTTATGTTCGCGATATGCGTTCATCCCTCAGTGCTCCACATCTACTAGGCACATGTAATGCATGATGAGCATGATTACCGAGTTGTTATTAGTCCATTTTAAACAACAGTATTGGGAAAATAAGGTACCTCCCTTGTATTATTCCCAAACATGATCCATTATAGGGTCTTCAATCCTAGATAATCTCATACGATAATATATTTCTAGGTCGCTGTAAAGGCTGCCAGGGTTGTTACGCACAATGGTTACACCACTCCCCCATCACCTCTTTAACGGTTCATCACTAAGCTGATACAGGCCTAGTTCATACTTTATACACTGCGGTAAAACTCGTTGCCTCACCGTAAATTTAGAATATGCTCGAGGTTACTAAAAAGGGCTACCAGGGCTGTTACATGCATTTGTTGCACCACTCCCCCATCACCTTATCAATGTAGGCCGACAACACGAATATAGTGTCCCA
This sequence comes from Magnolia changhungtana, assembly GCA_030180095.1. Lineage (NCBI taxonomy): Eukaryota > Viridiplantae > Streptophyta > Magnoliopsida > Magnoliales > Magnoliaceae > Magnolia > Magnolia changhungtana. The sequence continues at coordinate 2,758,862 of JASAUF010000101.1, read as the reverse complement.
TACCACCATAATTGGCTCACGAGTCTGGTTGCTCACTGGTCAATATGGGGAGGCACATGGCTCCAGCGTAGGCCGACAGCTCGACCACGGTGTCCCATACCACCATGCCCGGCTCATGAGTCTTAGCAGATCGAGGTACCATGGTTAACGGGATTTCACTGGTAAGTTTGGTATCCTAGGTTCAAGCAGTAGCATCCAAACATGGTGAACATACATAAGACAGATCGGGTTACTTGACGAGCTCGACTAGCACGAGCGCCTGTTGAGTTGTACAACATGAAGTGCATAAGCACTTCGTGTGGCCTAACCACTGTTGACAAGCAACGCACGACTCGGGTTCGTTAAACACGTCCTACGTGGCGAATGAATCTCAGCCACGAATTCGATCCCATTACCGACTGCCTGGACTATACAATAGCCCCAATCACATCCAATTGCAGATAGGTAAAGCAGTAATGGATCAAGATTCAAATTATACAATCAAAGTCTGATAACATCCGCTTAGGGCTGCTAGGGCTATTGCACGCACTCGTTACACCACTCCCCCATCACCCTTCACGGCACTTATGGAATACAACATAAATATGAATTTAAACATATGCATTACACAGATAAAATCATACAATCAGTTGAGCATGTTATGAAGTACAACATAAGCATGAGTTTGTAATATTCAATTCCTTATCACACAGATATCTAAAGAAATCATACACATAGTTAAAGAAGTTGAGAATCATATCTCAACACTCTTATACATTACAATTTACTAACTACTACTCATTCAGACATTTCAACAAACCCTTTAAACTACATACTTCAACATACTTGACATATGTTGATCACATAGGCATTAGGCCAAATCCTTTCACTAGGGAGTTGCCCCAAGTATAACATGCGTGCACCCACGACGGATAATCATGGTAAGCATGAATCCAAGTTCCATATTCATTTGAACAATTTCACAAACACTTGGGCTACACATTTCAACATATATAGCGTATAGTGGCCGTGGCGTGATTTAGGGTAAATCCTTTCGTCAAAGGGGTATCGCCTATACAACGATCATATATCCATGATAATTAGTCATGGTGAGCATGAATGAGAATTCTATACTCATTCAGTCATTTTCACAAACACTTAGAATACACTATTTTCACATAGTGTATATTAGCAAAACATATATTAGGGCAAGTCCTTTAGCCAAACAAGTATTTTACGCATATATAATATGTTTATATAGCAAATAATCATGGTAAACACATTTCCAAAATTTATACGTATATGGTACTTTCTACAAATACCTAGAGTATGTAAAATTCCATATTCTTTATCTTTAATCGAAACGAAAAACAGACATCACTTTGTACATGTGTAATTGCATGCAGATCATGAATCTATCATTATCTGACATTGAAAGCGTTGAAAACCATAACTTATACGTCTAAAGTCCATACCTTTTTATCGTAGAATCGTAACGAAGCCGATAGGTTTGCTAAGTTTCCATATTCGGCAGTTTGGCCACCTATAGAACGAAATAGGTTAGCTATTTCATAAGCTACAACTATCCAAACCCCAAAACAAATTAGGGTTAGGGTTTCATACCTAGAAATGACGCCGGAATCGCCGGGAAAGCAATAAGATAGGGGTGGTTGAGCTCGTGTAGCAGCAGGGAAGCATGGCAAGGAGATGCTCCCACATCTCTCACACCTTCTCTCTTTTCTCTCTTCTCTCTCAAATTTGTATGGCTGTAAGAGAGAGGGTTCTAAGGTCCTTATATAGCCTAAAAACTCAATAAAATAGACTTATGGTCAAGGTATACTTGGGTTATAACCAAAGTGACCTAGTTTCAGCTCAACGGAGGACTTCTGGCGGCCCCCCTTGAGCCAAAGGTCGAACTTAAGCTCACAGACTATGGATCTAGGTTTAGTTAAGTTTTCGTTCCGGTCGGATTCCCAGATCACGCGTGGTGGACCAGTTTCAGTTCAACGGTCAGTGGATCTCGATCGGGGATTTCGAGTGCATGATATGTTTGGGGAAATATCCCTGATCCGAGGGTGTAATTTGGTCTAATTCTGACGGTCAGGTTGCTTAATACTGACCCGCAAGTGACAAGTCTCAGATTTCACTATTTTGAATTTAATTTAGAATTATTTTCACATTTCTCACACTCCCCGCTCCGAGCTCAAGCGAATAGCGTTGGGACACATCTGGATTTGATTTTCGAGATGATTGTCAAGCCCAGCAAGGCGATCCTAATTCCTTAACTCACTCCCACGTTACGGGACGGTGTTGTACACACCAACCAGATTTATTGAATTTTAGATGATGGCGATGCTTATGAAGCAGAGCCGGACTACTTCTATGGTGATGAGGAGGAGTTCTCCTATCATGTAACTCTCGACGGGTCTCAAAGACCTGGTGCACGCATTGACGGGGCTATGGTACTTGGGATAGAAGATATTACACTTACACATTGGTATATTTTAGAACTGTACTTGTAATTATTTAACCTAGTAATGTTATCACACTCTGGAGACTCATCACAGTTTAAATATTTTATCTATCTATCATCGTCTTCCGCTTGCAATTTAACTGTCTCCGGAGTATGATATGCTGTTTTGGCTTAATCTCACTCATGTTCAATGCACGAATACAGTCAACATTCAATCATCAGTCATTTTGTTGCATAAGTGATGTTCTGGAACTCGGGAGTTGAGTTTATGCTCGACCCCCGATTTTCAGGGCGTTACAAGTTGGTATCAGAGCATGATTTGGATTAAATCGGACCTGGGTTATGGTCACACGATGCACACTGACGCACTCTGACTTAGGAGGGAGTGACGGAACATAGAAACAGTCATAGGTATTCCGATTTCGCCAATCGGCGAAATTCACTAAAGTCGAACCCCGAAATCGAGTCCGTATTCAACCATGGTCGCACGGGTCGACCTTAAAATATTCCTAGGCCGTCTATAGATAATTCTAGATTACAATCCACCTCACCCCAACCATTGACAATCGGTAGAATATAGGATAGGCGTGATGAGGATAACTATTCCGAATCCTCGGAGCTTCTCTGGACTCCTCACGGAGACTTCTCGAATCCATGAGGAAGAAAGCAGAAGATAGAAATAAATTCTAATACATTCGAAATTGATTAATGAATGTCAAAAGAAAAAAATGAGTTCATAACCCTTTAAATAGGGATACCAAGTAATGGGAAGGAAATCAGAAACAAACTACAACTAAAACTCCTAGGTTGTGATGTCTACTAGTGTGCAAGGTTTTCGGCTAAAAAAAATAAAATAAAATAAATAGTAAGTGTCCTATTTGACTTCACCAAATCGTCCTCCTAATTATTCTAAGCTCTTTACGCGATGAGCGCAACTCCTAAAGCCCAACAGATGAAGAGTAATCAAACAAAAATTACTATTTTAGTAAAACAAAATTGAAACGGGGAAATGACCGTCAATCGGAGGGTTTTCTCACAATTTCGGGCTGCCCAACCCAGCATAGCTGGGTTGGTTGGCTTCATTAGCTCGTTCTACCCCAAATTCATATATTTTACGTCAGATAACTCATTCCAGATTGCAAGATATGTCTGATTGTCCCGAAAATACCCAAAATGGGGCAAATTGGAGTCGGAGGTCTCCCCACTTAAATCTGATGGGACCCAGGGTCGAACCAGGGTGTTTCTGACACCCTGGGAGCATGCTGAACAGGGCCCCACCACTGCGGCGCGGTTCCGGCCAAGGCGGACCGCGGTGGAGCCGTGGTTCCGGCGGCGGACCGCGGTCCGGTGGCCCATCTGGTGTGGGGCCGGGGCTGGGGTTGGTTGGCCCGACCTCCCCTACCACGTGGCACACGCGGTTTGGCCTAAGATTCAGGATTTTGGGGGCTGGAGCTCCCCTCTCTCTCACATCACCCCTTCCAAACGCCCAAACCTTCATTTCTGATTTTTCTCTCTCAAACCTCCACTCCAATCGCCCATTTCGTTGTTTCATGTCCAACCGTACATCCTCCTCCAACGATTACAACATAACCTACCCCCTACCCTCTCCATTCTCTTTCATTTGAGCACTTACATGCCTCAATTGGAGCTCAAATTCGGGTAAGCTCTCAACCCATCCCATCTACTCATTTTCCTCCTTCAATCCCTGCCCGTTGGGGCCTTTACAATCTTTGTTGAGGCTCAAACTCATGGAGGAACAAACCTCCAACCCTTACTTTCTCTCCCCTTCACTTTTCATTCACTTTCCATGGCCCTATTCGAATTGGTTACGGCCATTTTCTCGATCTCATGGGATTTGGGTGCATCCCATGTTTTCCAATACCATATTTGGAGTGTAGGCGGTTAAAACGTAAATCCCGAATTTTCTTTCAAATTACACTTAGAAATTCCTCATTGTGGGATATGGAAATCCCATCTCACACTTTCCAACACAATCCTCATTTTCCAAAGCCTATAAAGTAATTTTAATCCCCGCCCACCCTCCTGCCAAATATGCCATTCCCAATCCTGAAGTGGGATTAGCAATACAGTCCCATTTTAATACAACTTAAGACCATTGGCCAAGTAGTGATGCAGTGATAAAGTCCCTTGATACACATTAACCCACCACACTTTGATAGCTTAAGCTTTTAGAGTAAATGGTTGTTTGACAAATAGACTCTTAGAGTTTTGGACCAAGAGCGTTGCTCCTGGATTTCGACAGACCTGACCATATAGGAAACCCAACAAATTTATAATGTGACCCTTAGGATCTTCTTAGATAGTATGCACATATGTGAAATGCTCGTGCGTAGTTAAATTCGAGTTCCAGCAACCCAATTCCAATCAGACAACTTTGACCCTAGGTGATAAAATAATTTCTTTATTTAGAAAGGGTATAAAATCATCTGGTATATAAGCATAAACTTTAGATTACAACTAGTGGATTATCGCTGCTCATAAGTTGAGCCTAGGCTGCTGATTAGACTAAGAAATGTAAACGACTAACAATGTTAAGATAATTGAGTGATAGACGTAGTTAGTTGGCTTGAATAGGTTGGAGCGAGACCCCGTTCCGTTGTTGAATCCCCTTAATACTTTAGGCTTCCTTAGTAACTCTTAGGGAGCTTGTATGACATAGAAACTATTCACGCTCATAGAAAACTTATATATCCATTGGATTTAATGTTAGATCAAATCAATACACCCTCAGAATTGGCTTCTCAAGGACTTAGTACAATTGGGAACACGGGGCAGAGAAACTACACATTAGCGAGGTATTCGCGGTTTGGATCGAATTCTCAATCCTGGTTGTGACCAATGAACCCTATGCTCTGATCAAGCAAAAGGTCGGGATCAGCTAGGATTAAGGACTGATACGACGATTTTCTGTCTTCGCGAGGCAGAGGGTTTATGTATCCGGCTCAGACCCACTACACAATTTTCTTTCCGTGTTGGCCCAACCATTTACAACTAAAAGTTTATAATTTTGTCCTTGAAAAGTGTTAGGAGTATATAGCTGGTAGAGACTATGTCTTTTAGGCCTACGGAATTGCCCAAATGGGCAACAGACAGTTAGAAAATAGGTCCCAAATCGCATGCCATGTCGGCATACGTATTGTGCTTATGAACGTAAAAAGATAGCCTGCCTATTAAGCTAGACATGATTAAATAGGAGAAGTCTGGACCGCGACAAAATTCCTTGGTAGGATTAGGCATCTTGCCTCAAACTCACACCTGCCCCTGACATCAACCACATTACCCGTCATTTTTTAACTCCTCGATACCCATAGGTATCAATGCTATAGTACACGTCGTCAATGAAAGGCAGACCAATGTATTTCCCGTTTCATGTCAAAGATAGGTTATAAATTATACCTTGTTCCGACATACGGATTAGGACATAGCTCTTGAGCCTTGAGGGCGAAAATAAATTTTAAGGGGGGTAGAACATGATGAACCCGCTCTAGTTAGGTCACCTAATACACCTCTTTGACCTGGGTGGCGCAGCGGAAATGTGGTGGACCCTACCCCACTAGCCCAGGATCGAAACGATGCTCGATAAATACGAACATTATAGAAGCCCTAGTAAGTTCTACTATGAGAAACCGTTTTAAGATGATTTAGTAAGATTTGATTCACCCTTTCCTTGGACATAGATAATATCGAGGACTCTCTTAGACTAAGACCTAAAGGGCAACCTTAGAATAAACAATTTGAGCCTTTCAATGATGGACATTCCCTACTCTTAGAGAGTGATCGGACTACGGAGTTACTGACATCTACAACTGCGAAGTTTTCGCGGCTTGACCCAATTCCCAATCCTGGGTGACTACCGATGGACTCTCTGCTGATGAGCGGACGACCAGGATCCACCAGGATTCGAAAGGGATACGATGAGCTTCCTACCCTGGCCCGGTAGATGATCGATGTATCGGGATCAAGCCCACTATTACCGTCTCTCCGTGTTGGTCAAACAATGAAAACAACTATCTTACTCTAAATTGTGGGAATTGTCGTCGAGACTCCAAATAGGTAAAGAAATAAATGGTAGCAAACCATCAGGGTATGAGAAATGGATAAAGAATTAAGTTTTAAGGGGGGTAGACTAAAATGAACCAGCTGGTATATATCCTACCACGCGTAGGAACTCGAAATCAATAAGTCTTAGGCAAATGAAATAATAGAAATCTTTCCTTATTACCCCTTAGGCAATTTCGGGGACGAAATTTTGTTTTAAGGGGGGTAGATTGTAACGCCCCGGATTTTTGCCAACCTGAGATTAGACGTCCTTAGGCAATGGGTCAATCCTAACACAGGTTTAACTTCTTAAACGCTCAATTAAAGCCTCAAATCGCTCCTTAAACCATTTTCTTCACAAATCCCACCCTTCACTACCTTATGCTTTCAATTTTTCAAAGCACCTTCGCCCTAGACACTATCTTAAACTAGCTAAGTAGCATAACTTGGATCACTTTATATACAAACTACAATGGACTAAGTTCCACCTCAGACGAAAATCACTTAGGATTAAATCCTTTAGAAATTTGACAAAGTGAACTAGGTGCTAAACTAGATTAGCCATGAAATCCATTTGAATCACTTTAAATACGATCTGCAAGACCCAAAACTTGCAGAATCATTGACGCTAGGTTATCCTAAATTCTAGGATCAATCTCATTACCCGGCTACTCTCGGGAGCACATCGAAACTCCCTATCTAATCTGGACCGCACATCGGGAGTCCGAATAATACGAAGTTAAGGACTTAGGACCGCCTCGCTGGGCTTGACAACCATCTCGGAAATCAAATCCAGACAATGTCCCATGGCCATTCGATCGCGTCCGAAGCGAGAGAGTGTGAAAAACACTATTCCCTTTACAAAATAAATATCTGGAATAGTGATCTGACATCATTTGTTTGCGGATCAGTATTAAGCAACCAGACCGTCAGAATCTGACCAAATTACACCCTCGGATCAGGAAAAATTTCATACACATTTACATGTACTCGGAATCTCCGATCGAGATCCGCTGACCGTTGAATTGAAACTGGTCCGCCACGCGTGATCTGGAATCCCGACCGAAATGAAAACTTAATAGAACGTAGATCCAGCGTTAGTGAGCTTAAGTCCAACCTTTGGCTCAAGGAGGCCTGCCAGAAGTCCTCCGTTGAGCTGAAACAGGTCCGCTTTGGACATAACCTATGTATACTTTGTTCTCGAGTCTATTTCGGTGAGTTTTGAGACTATATAAGGACCTTAAACCCTCTCTCATGGCAGCCATACGAATTTGGATTTGAGAGAGAGAAAAGAGAGAGAAAGTGTGGGAGATCTGGGAGAAACTCCCTGCTGCTGTTCCCTGCTGCTATCGGTGCTTAACCACCTCATTCTTGCCGCTTTCCCGGCGATTCCGGCGTCATTTCTAGGTAATAAACCCTAACCCTAACCTGTTTGGGGGATTAGACAGTTGTAGGTTAGGAAATAGCTAACCTATTTCATTCTCTAGGTTGCCAAACTCCCGTATACGGAAGCTTAGCGAACCTATCGACTCCGTTACGATTCTACGACAAAAGGTGAGGACTTTAGGTGTATAGGTTGCGGTTTTCAACGCTTTCAATGTCAGATAATGGTAGATTCATGATCTGCATGCAATTGCACATGTACAAAGTGCTTTCCGTTTTCAGTTTCGATTAGAATTGTAGAATTTGGAATTTCACATACTCTAGGTATTCGTATAAAATACCGTATACATATTTTTTATGGAAATGTGTTTGACATGTTTATTTGTATTATGGATTAAATACTTATTTGGTGAAAGGATTCGCCTAAATACATGTTTACTAATAAACACTATGTATGTAGAAATACGGTATTGTAAGAAGTACCGTATACATGTATATTTTAGCGATGTGTTTGTCATGATTAATCGTCGTATAAATATATTATGTGCATATAAAATAATTGCTTGGCGAAGGGAATCGCCGTAATACATGTTTGCTTGTATACAGTATGTATGTTGAAAATGCGTATTCTAGAAAATACTGTATACGTATAAATTTTGGAGATGCATTTATCATGATTATTTGCTGTAGTAATATATTATACATGGATAAAATACTCACTTGGCTAAAGGATAGCCCTAATACATGTTTTGCTAACATACACCATGTATGTTGTATTAGTGTATTCTAAGTGTTTGTGAAAATGACTGAATGAGTATAGAATCCTCATTCGTGCTCGCCATGACTAATTGTCATGGATTCATGATTGTTGTATTGGCGATACCCTTTTGACGAAAGGATTTGCCCTAAATCACGCCACGGCCAATAGACACCATATATGCTAAAATGTGTGGCCCAAGTGTTTGTGGAAATGACTGAATGAATATGGAACTTGGATTCACCTTGCCATGACTATCCGTCGTGGGTGTACGCGTGTTATGATTGGGGCAACTCCCTAGTGAAAGGATTTGGCCTAATGCCTATGTGATCGACATATGTCATGTATGTTGATGCATGTTTGTTTAAGTGTTTCTTGAAATGTCTGAATGAGTAGTAGTTAACAAATTGTAATGTTTAAGGGTGTTGAGATATGATTCTCAACCTCTTTTAACTATGTGTATGATCTCCTTGGATTGTTGTGTGATTAGGAATTGAACATATATAAACTCATGCTTGTGTTGTGATTCATAACATGCTCAACTGCTTTATGATTATAACTATGTAATGCATATGTTTAAATTTATATTTACGTTGTATGATCCGTCATGGGTGATGGGGGAGCAGAGCAACGAATGCGTGCAACAGCCCTGGCAGCCCTAAACGGATACTACCAGACCTTGATTGTATGAGTTAAATCTTGATTTACTACTGCTTTATCTATCTGCACTTGATTGTGTTTGGGGCTATGATTATAGTCCAGACCATCGGTACCAGAATTGAATTCGTGGCTACGATTCATTTGCCACGTGAGATGTGTTCGACGAACTCGAGTCGTACTTCGGTTGGCGATAGTCGTTGGCCACGCGAAGTGCTTATGCACTTCATGTCGTTCAACTTGTTGTGTGCTCGAGCTAGCCGAGCTCGTCAAGTAACCCGATCTGTCTTATGTATGTTCACCATGTTTGGTCGCTACTGCTTGAACCTATGGTACCAAACTTACCAGTGAAATCCCTTTTAACCATGGTACCTCGATCCGCTAAGACTCATGAGCCGGGCATGGTGGTATGGGACACCGTGGTCGAGCTGTCGGCCTACGCTGGGGCCACGTGCCTCCCCGTAGTGACCAGTGAGCAACTAGACTCGTGAGCCGATTATGGTGGTATGTGACACTATATTCGAGCTGTCGATACTTACGGCGAGAGCCGAGTACGGTGAGACCTGTACTCGTGCTGACGGGCGACGAGTCCTCTGTAGTATCTTCGAGTATACTCCAAGGTCTGTGATTGGCGACGAGTCTTTCACAGCAATTGGAGTATGAGTTGAGCCGAGTACGGTGAGACCTGTATTCGAGCTGACGGCTAGTGATTGAGCCGAGTACGGTGAGACCTGTACTCGAGCTGACGGTCAACAATTGAGCCGCATACGGTGAGATCTGTATCCGTCTTTGACGGTGACGAGCCCTTTGTGATGCCTTCGCTACGCCTCTCAAACCATAATATCGTATGAGGTTAACTAAGACTGACGACCCTAGAATGGATCATGTTTGAGAATGATACAAGGGAGGTACCTTAGTTTCTCAATACTGCTGTTTGAAATGGACTAATAATAACTCGGTAATCATGATCATCATCGCACCGCATGTGCTTAGTAGATGTGGCGCACTGAGGGAGTTAAGCATTCGCGAACGTAAGATGATGTCACATGAGGGTGGTTTGGTAAGGGCATACAGCATCATGTCATTTCATTCTCACACTTAATAAGAGTAGTTAGAATTGTTTGATTTGTACTGCTTTATCATTACTGCTTGATTGAATTGATAACATGTTAACCTATGCTTTACTGTTCCACTGAGTTGATCACTCACTCCCACGTTACGGGACGGTGTTGTACACACCAACCAGATTTGTTGAATTTCAGATGATGGCGATGCTTATGAAGCAGAGTCGGACTACTTCTATGGTGATGAGGAGGAGTTCTCCTATCATGTAACTCTCTGACGGGTCTCTCGAAGACATAGTACTTGCATTGACGGGGCTATGGTACTTGGGATAGAAGATATTACACTTACACATTGGTATATTTTAGAACTGTACTTGTAATTATTTAACCTAGTAATGTTATCACACTCTGGAGACTCATCACAGTTTAAATATTTTATCTATCTATCATCATCTTCCGCTTGCAATTTAACTGTCTCCGGAGTATGATATGCTGTTTTGGCTTAATCTCACTCATGTTCAATGCACGAATACAGTCAACATTCAATCATCAGTCATTTTGTTGCATAAGTGATGTTCTGAAACTCGGGAGTTGAGTTTATGCTCGACCTCCGATTTTCAGGGCGTTACACTTAAGCTCACCAACCTTGGATCTAGGTGGAGTTAAGTTTTTGTTCCAGTCGAATTCTCAGATCATGCGTGGCAGACCAATTTCAATTCAACGGTCACTGAAACTCGATCAGGGATTTCAAGTACACTGCCATGTATATGAAATTTCTCCTGATCCGAGGGTGTATTTGGGTCAGATTCTGACGGTCTGATTGCTCATATCAGGCCCGCAAGTGGCAAGTCTCAGATTACTTAAATTTAGATATTTATTTCTAAAATATCCACATTTCTCACACATTTCACTCTGGACTCAAGCGAATAGTCCCAGGACATTATCTGGATTTGATTTCCAAGATGGTTGTCAAGCCCAGCAAGGCAGTCCTAATTTTATAACTTTGTATTATTCGGACTTTCGATGTGCAGTCTAGATCTGATACAGTGTTTCGTGATGCTCCCGAGAGCAGCTGGTTAATGAGATTGATCCTAGGTTTTAGGGTAACCTAGCGTCAATGATTCTACAAGTTTTGGGTCTTGCAGATCGTATTTAAAGTGATTAGTGCGGATTTCGTAGCTAATCCAGTTTAGCACTTAGTTGACTTTGTCTAATTCCTAAATGATTTGAGGTTTGAGAGGTTCATAAGGGGTTGGGATCTACCCCTTGCTTAAGGACATCTGATTCTAGGTTGGCAAAAATCTGAGATGTTACATTGACTAGAAAAGATCTACCCATAACTTATATAAAATTGAAAAATAAACACTTACAACTAAGTTTGGAAGTGGGGTTTGTTGAATGTAGCACCGGCTAGTCGAGGAAGAAGATGGAAATGAAATGAAAAAAATAATTTTTCACTTTTTAGGGTGAAATCGCGTGGTCCTTGACTGGTCGAGCACGTACTCGACTCATCGAAGGTTCAACTGGTTAAGTATGTACTCAACTTGTCGAGAATCACACAAAATTTTGAATTTTTGACATTTTATTATCATTTTTTTTAATTTTAGCATTTTATGTATTTAATTAATATAAACATAAAACAAATAAATACATAAACGATATGATTAATTAATAATACACAAACCAATATCATGCTTTAAATTGGAAAATCTATTCTTGTTGAGCGATCTGGTCAGTATGTCTGCAAGTTGCTTCTTAGTTTGAATGTATTCTAGTATAATACTCGTCTTCAACAAATTCTCAAATATAATGGTATCGAATATTGATATGTTTAGTATAAGAATGTTGGATTGGAATTTTTGAAATATTAATTGCACTCGAATTATCGCAGTATAATGTCATTGTATCTTGTGCAATACCATAATCACCTAACATTCTTTTCATCCAAATAAGCTGAGTGCAAGCATTACCAGCTATTATATATTCATCCTCAGCTGTTGAGAGAGGAATTTTATTTCATATTAAGTCATGAAACTAAACAGTTCCCTATATAGAAACATCCACCATTGGTAGATTTTCTGTCGTCAACGTTTCTTGCCTAGTCTGCATCAGGATGTATTATACGGATACCAAAGTCCTAAGTTAGCAGAACTTGTGACATATCTAATTATCCGTTTTAACAATAATTAGATGTGATTCCTTAGGATTAGATTGATATCTAGCACATATTCCAACATTAAAAGCAATATCAAGTCTACCAGCAGTTAAGTATAAGAGACTACTAATCATACTTTGATATAGACGAGAGTCTACACTTTTATTTGATTCATCCTTTGAGATAAATATACTATCTTCAAGTTGCTTAACTTGTAATCCAAGAAAGTAATTTAGTTCACCAACCATACTCATTTCAAACTTAGATTTCATCAGATCTGCAAACTCAATTGATAGGTTAGTGCATGTAGATCCATAAATGATATCGTCAACATAGATTTGAACTATCAGTATATGATCATTATATTTCTTGACGAATAAAGTTTTATCAACACTTCCTATTATAAAGTTGTGACCAAGTAAAAATTTAGTCAATTTTTCATACCATGCCCATGGGAGTTTGTTTCAAACCATAAAGTGCCTTTTTAAGACGGTACACATGATTTGAAAGTTTAGGGTCCTCAAAACCCTTAGATTGTTCGACATATACTTCCTCATGTAAGTCACCGTTTAGAAACACACTTTTGACATCAAATTGATAAATTTTGAATTTCTTATGACATGCAATTGAAATGAATAATCTTATGGATTCAAGGCACACAACTGGTGCAAAGGTTTCATCATAGCCTTGTACAACCAGTCGAGCCTTATTTATGATAGTATTACCTAATTCATCAATTTTATTCTTAAAAATCCATTTGATTCCAATTACATGTTTATCAGTAGGTCTAGAAACCAAGTACCATACATCATTTTTGACAATTTGATTCAATTCTTCTTGCATGGCAATTATCTAACTTTCATCGGCAAGTGCTTCATTTACATTGGCTAGTTCAATTTGGGAAGTGAAGTAGACATAATTACATATATTTTTTAATTGTCTTCTTGTCTGAACAACAATATTAGGGTTACCAAGTATTTGATCAGTCGGATGGTCTTTGACAGATCTTAATTTAGTATCAACTGATTTGGATGAAGAGTCAAGTATATCAATTATATTGACTTCATCATCATCTTGACTTGGAGTGGGTGTGATTTGTTGATCATCAATTACTACATTCATTGATTCATGAATCACCCTAGTTCCTTTATTAAGAACCCGGTAAGCACGACTATTTAGTGCATAGCCTAGAAATATTCCTTCATCACTCTTAGCTTTAAATTTTCTCGGTTACATAAAATAAAACATTTACTTCCAAAAGTCTAAAAATATTTGACAGTAGGCTTTTTATTAAAACATAGTTCATAAGCTGTTTTATTTTTTACTTTTTTTAATGTAAACACAATTTATAGTATAACAAGCAGTATTAACAGCCCCAGCCCATAAATTTTTTGGTAGTTTCATTCTATTTAGCATTACACTAGTCATATCCTGTAAAACTCTATTTTTTCTTTCAACAATTCCATTTTGTTGAGGTATTTTAGGAGTAGAGAACTCATGCGATATACTATGATCATTGCAGTACTTCTCAAAATTGCTATTCTCAAATTCAGTGCTATGATCACTTCCAATTTTAACCACATACATCTCTTTTTAGTCTGAATACTCTTTAAAATTTTTCTAACTTCATCGAGAGTATCTGATTTCTGTCTTAAAAAGGTTACCCATGTATATTTGGTGTAATCATCAACAATGACTAGAAAATACTTTTTTCCTCCTCTACTCTTCGTTCTAGTTGGTCCTACTAGATCCATGTGGAGTAGTTCTAAAGGTCTGTCCGTGGCTAAGGAGTTCACTTTCTTGTGACTACTCCTGATTTGTTTGCTAATTTAACATGCGTCATAGATTTTTTCTATCTTTTTGAGCTTGGGTAAGCCACGTAAGTGATCTTTTTTGCTTTACTTATATAGCTCTCTATAGTTAACATGCCCAAGACATTTATGTTATAGCTCAGTTTCGTCAGTTTGGACCATGTAACATGAATGATTAGATGAGCAAAAGTTATCGATTATATAACAAATTTCAGAGGTCCTACGACCATTTAATATTATATTACCTTTCTCATTCATTATCTCACATCTATGATTAAAAAATTTCGCACTATGTTTATTATCACTAATTTGAGATATGCTTAATAGGTTATGTTTTAAACCTTTAACATAAAACACATTTTCAAAGAGAGGTAAGTTAGGAAGTCGTACAGTACCTTGGTCTATTATTTTGCAGTTGCTTCCATCACCGAAGGTAACTGAGCCGCTATTTATTTCTTTGATGTTCATGAATATTCCCTTGTCGCCTGTCATATATCTCGAACATCCACTATCCAGGTACCATCTAGAGTGGCTAATGGCTTTGAAAGATGTGTGAACAACAAGACACTTAATCTTTGAAACCCATATCATTACGGTTCTAGGTTTAAGAATGTCTCTTGATTTTCGTTGAATTTGGGAGTTAGGATTTGTCCCTTTTCTATAAACTCCATTTTCATCTAAGTTGGATTTTAGAAGTTTTTTAAGTAAGTCCGCAATTTTTTTAGCGTAGGGAGATTTATTATTCCTTTGATGTTTATAGCTGATGGCATTATTTTTTTTTAGGAACTTGAAAGGCTTTTGAGTTTTTGAAATCATTACGATTAAAATCTCCTAAAGTCTTACCTTTAGAGTTCGAGGATTCTCCTTACCTTTAATATAACCCAGTTCAGACTTGTCACCACATTTTCTAGATGAGGTTAACAATTTTTCAAGCTTTTGGTCACCATAGGTATATTTCTATGTGTCCTTAAAACTCAAAAGGGAAGAAACTTCAACTTATAGTTTCTCATTTTTCTATTTTGAATTTTTTCAGTTCAGAAGATTTAAAAATTAAATCTAATTTTGTTTTTTCAACACAATCTGAAAAATGAGATTTTTCTAAAGCTTTAATTTCAAGTTCTTCTTTTAGTTTAGCATATTTCTCTTTTTGAATTTCATTTAACAACAATTTTACAACTTTCTTTATATAGGGCATTGTAGGCATCTTAAAGACCGTCTTCATTTTCATTTTCAAAGTAAGTCCTGAGATTTTCATAGTTAGATATATTACAGTTATCTGAGGAAGTGACTTTGGCTATTGTTATAAGAGCTTTCACATCATTTGCATTTGCATTTTCTTGTTCTGATTCTTCAGACTCGGAAGTGCTTTTAGAGTTAGATGATTCATCCCAAGTAGATATCATGCCCTTTCATTTTGACCTATGCATTTTAGGATATTTATTTGCCAAATGCTCATATTTATGACAATTGAAACATTGACTATCATTAGATTTAAATTTCCAAGAATTAGATTTTCCTTTTCTTTTATCAGTTGATTTTTGAAAATCTGATCTTTTCTTATTTTTGAAAATTCTACAAAATTTCTTAGTTGCCATATCATCTTCATTTTCTTTGAGACCCGACCCGAATTCGCTTGTGTGCATGTGTGCAAGTATGCATTTCATCCATCTTGGTCCCACGGTTCTACCAGCCGAATCCCGGTGACCTGTGACCCTTAGATAGT
Organism: Magnolia changhungtana; assembly: GCA_030180095.1. Lineage (NCBI taxonomy): Eukaryota > Viridiplantae > Streptophyta > Magnoliopsida > Magnoliales > Magnoliaceae > Magnolia > Magnolia changhungtana. The sequence continues at coordinate 2,742,801 of JASAUF010000101.1, read as the reverse complement.
GTTTGTGGTCATCCGTGAGTCCAGTCATGAAGACCTGACTCGGATCGAGTTGAGACCTATGCCATTGCGACTACATCATCACCGCGGTTCCAACGTCGCGTCTTGTGCATCCATCCGGCTTGTAGATCGTAAGTTGGGTGCATTTCATTTTTTAAGCCCTTGATCATGATTATGTGGCCCACCTAGGGGTGGTGTGATAGATTTCTAGGTAGGTCCCATCTCTTGGAACTATTTTCAACACACACACACACACACACACACACACTACCTAGGCCCTATCCCTATACAACTCATCTCTAAAAAATCACCAACTAACCTAAAAAGCCTACTAACCCTACAACATTGTTTCTAACTTCCTATTGCAATGATTACTCTTCTCTATCCAAGGCAAGAGAGAGATGATTGCTTGCCTTAGAAATCTTTTTCTCTTTTTTCCTCTCATTTATCTCTCTCTCTCTCTCTCTCTCTCTCTCTCTCTCTCTCTCTTCTTCTCCAGCAACTTTCCTCCATTTTTTCAACTCACTTTCACTCATATATTCCCACATCTAACCATTGGAATAAGATCTCAACCTTAGATCCATGTACCTTGGAGCTTGAAGACTATCTTGGAGGTGTTTGCTTGAAGATCTTGTAGGTGGGTGTGCATGTACTTAGAATCTTATGATATATATTCATTTCCCTTATTTCTCTTCTTCACATCATGTTTGAAGTATGTGGGGCTCACTAAATGATGGTGGAGGTCCCATGTCTTCTTGGATATGGCCATTGGCCCATCCTTTTGTGCATGCATAACTCATGGGAGGGGTCATTCTCCATGGACCCTGCCATAGTTTCTTTTCCTAGGAAGAAGGATCCTTAGGTCATCTAGACCCTTGATTCTTGGTGGAGATATTATCTCCACCATTGGATTTTGATTAGAAGATGCATGCATGGGTAGATCTTGTAATCCCATCAATATAGTGATATGTGTGATTTAAAATGAAGGGAATGGCCTCAATGTGGTGGAACTCCTTCCCTTGTGGCCGATTCTTACTCTTCTTTTGTTGATCTATTGTTCTCAGATGTGTGTGGCCCACCTTGTGGCATGGAAGTATCCAGACCATCCAAAGAGAGTGGACGCCTATGTCTGTCCACTCTATGAACATAGGTGCCCCATTTGCTCCTTTTTGGACACATGCAATAGATTTTATGGTATGGATTAGGTCTAGATATTTGTGGAGCCCACTGAGGTAGACCACAACTCAAATTCCATGGGGTGATTTCCGCTTATTTTGGTTCCTATGCTCATTTTATTTCATGTGCATGTTGCTGCCCAGAAATTTTTTAGACAAATTTTTGTTGGACTTTGGGGACCTTTTGTACCCATTAAAAATATTTTTCTGAAAGGTATGGATCTCATCTCGACGTCCCCCAAATTTTAGCTTCATCTGACCTTCATTGGGTCCCAAAGGTGTGGTCTAAGTGAGGTGGACAGTCTGGATTTTTTGCACTGTTCCAGCAACATTCTACCCTGGACAGGTTGGAATTCCAAAATTTATTAAAATATTTTTGGGTGTCTAGAAATTCTAAAAATTTACAAGGAGGTGACCCACCCATGTTAGGACCTACCTACAAAATTTTGGGGCCAATAGACGCCTGTACACACCATGATGGTGGCTGGAACGGCCCACTATAATATGGTGTCCAGATCAGTCCGATTTTCACGACAGATTGATTTTCTTAAATGAATTAAAATATTTTTATATGTCCAAAAATTATGAAATTTTGTGGAGGTGTGGTCCACTCATGTTAGGATGCACCTATGAAATTTTAGGGTTAATGGACCACTGTGCATACCATGGGGAGGGCTGGACTAGCTCACCACGTTGGGATGTCTAGGTCTGTCTGATTTTCTGGACAGACTATTTTGTTTAAATTAATTAAAATACTTAAGAATATCTAAAAATTATGAAATTTTGTGAGGGTGTGGATCACCTATGTGAGTATCACTCTGTAAAATTTTAGACCCAACGGACATTTGATCTGGCCCTGGTGCTGCCGGGAGTGGCCAGCTAAGCAGGGACACCCAGGCTGGGGCATCCAGCCTGCTTCGTGGGCCCACCTTGATGTGTTTTATATCCCACCACCCATCCACATGGGGTCCTTAGGGGATTTATCATCCTCCATTTTTTTGGGTATTCAATTTGGGGCCCATTGGGTGGATTTTTGGGCCAGATACCCCGGGCCCATAGGGCTGCCTACGCATGGGACATCCTTGCCTTAGGCTACTGCTGGGCCTGCATTCCAATAGCCTGGCCCATTTGATATATGTGTTGCATATCTTCTCTCATCTGCTGGGGCCCACAGTGATGTGTGTGGGCCATCATGGATTAAATATACTAAGAAATACTTCTCATGTTGGACTCTAACCAACCCAGAAATTTGGGTGGGCTGGAATTTGGCATTGAGCCCAATAATTGTTGCCTATAGATGTTCTTTTGGGGCAATATGGCCCACTAGATCTGAGGAGGACTTAAGACAGTTATCTTACCATCTTAATTTTAATTTTTGGGTTTAATTAGTGCATAATTAAAGGCCCATTTCAATTGGATTCTTCTTGGGCTAGCCTCCTAGTTAAGTATGTGCCTTATAGCCTTGGTTGGGCCGAAACTTTTGATAGGCCCATTGATGGGTCCTATATTAACCATGCCATTGTGATGGGTCTTATGGGCCAAATACTCAAGTAGTTGGGCCTTGTTTGCCCACTATAGTAAATCCATACTTGGGCCGAGATGTGAGGCCCAACTTACTTGTGTTAAAAATAAGGATTTCCATATGATTGGGATAATGGGCTGCCCATTAGGCCCACCACAATGAGTGAACCCATGACTGTTATCATTGGGCACTAACCTTGCCTAAAGGGCCCACCAGGTTGCCTATGTATTAGGCTCAGTGTATGGCCCACTAGGCCATGGATTATTTCAACCTTGGGCCTTATTTCATGCTCGCGTAGTGGCAAGTTACCTCTTGGAAACCAGTTGAGGTTGAATGTCCTCATGGGTGATCCTAAGGTAGGCCCATAGGTATCTCTATGGATGGTTAAAGGCCTACCATAGACCCTGGGGCATTTATTTGAGGTTAAATATGGATGTATGTAAAGCCTACCTCAACGTGTGTTGGTCCAGGAAATTCAAGCCTTGGATTGCCCAATCATAGAAGCACTCCCTGCCTTAGGTTATTGCTGGACTCACAATCCAGTAACAGGCCCACTTGATCTTTTCATGATATATACACACTCTCCATCTGGTGGGGTCCCCCAGTGAGTATAGTTGGCCTTCATGAGATTATTCTCACATAGTTAACTAATTTCTGGACCTTAGCCGATCCAGGAAGTCAAACGGGCCAAAAGTTTATTAAAGGGTCTTAAATGTAAAATTGTATGGTTAAAACTTTATTTGGCTGTGGGGCCCACCACATTGAGAACTTGTGTACGTGTTACATGCTTTATTTTCTTATAATCTTTGGGCTTAATCAGTGCATTCTTTTGGGTCACTTTTAGTGATCACATGAGGACCCTATCTTAGATTAGATTTTTAGGACATCCCTTAGACCTAGAGTGGGCTGAGATGTCTTAGCTTGGCCCAACCATACATTGGGCTGACTTCCACTATATCTGATGGACTTGTGGGCTGAGGTAAGGATAGTATTAGGCTCTTAGTTGCCCACTTAAATTGCTAGTTATTGGGCTGATGTAGTGGGGCCCATTTCATCCAAGCTTAAACTTATTTTTTTGGGCCGTATATTGTGCACGTGAACTGGCCACCAAGTCCAACTTAATGTATGGATTCTATGGCCATTGGAAATTGAGCCTTAGGCCTTAATTTCCCTCTTGGAGCCCATGTTGTTAAAGGTGGTATTATATCCTTTTCTCATGGCCTATTATGAGAGATATATGTATGTGGTTACCTGTGTTCTTATCTTGAATGTAGGGCCTTGGGCCTTGTATCCATATAGTTCGTGGTTGAGATGCCTCTTATTGATTGGTGGTTAAATGTCCCCATTATGGACCCCTCCAGGCCCGTTTGTATCTAAATGTGATTAGATGCTCGTCTTAAACTCTTGCTAGACTCACTTCTGTGTTACTTAGACACGTAGTTGTATGCTTAGTCTCGTGAGCTACCCCAGGTAAATGGGCCCCCACTAGAGGTGGGATTCCTTATGGTCTAAATACCTAGTCTTGGTCCCTTCTTGGATAGGAGTGTACTACTTTGTATATCGCTGCATAATGCGTCTAGACCATCTTCATGGCCCATGTGCATCATTGTATGCTTGGATGACACTATTTGTGTGTGGTTATGATTGTGCCATTGGGCATTGCATGTTGCCTTCCCGAGGGACATAGTATTCCTTCTTGAGCATGTTGGATGCTTGGAATTGATGCATAGGTGATGGTGTGATTCATGCATCTGGCATTGCATAACATATGATCATTATCACCCTCACTTCATTAAGGTTTTAGCCTCCATAGATACATCGTGGATGGCCATGTTTGGACACCGAAAATGTTACTTGAGCATACCGGGTGCATGGATGCCCATGGGTGAAATTCTCAAAACTTTCATGGTACCAACGATCTGCTCCAGTGCCGTGACCGGGTGGAATATATGAGCATACGAGGGCCTTATACTATTAGGCCGTGACTCCCACTGTTGTGTAGTCAGTTGGATAAGAGTGTGGCCTTACTCGCCTAATGTAAGGAAGCATTGCTAGGCTGAGTCTGACCAGCTCGTGAATGGGTCCGCTACCTTTAGGCCTTACTAGTGATTGGCTATCTGCAGGCAGGGTAGTGAGGTATCTTGCACTCGTTTGACTGTGATTTTCTTATGATGGAAATGTAAGAGCGGCAGTCATTCAGCAGTGTAATGGACCCTAGTGATTTTCTTATGAGGCCTTACTAGTGATTAGCTATTTGTAGAGCGGTAGTCATCCAGCAGTGTAATGGACCCTAGTGATTTTCCTATGATGGAAATGTACTTGATATGTAAATTGGATATGAGCACTGACATTACTTTACATTCCATTTACATCTATTGTATAAGCCTCTTATTGCGTCACCTTAGCATGGCGCCTAGTCCTCATTGCATTACAGTACTCACTACACTATATAGCCTTGGTATGGCTTCCTACATTATCGTACTGCCTTGGTATAGTTTCTTGCATCATGATAGCCTTGGTAAGGCTAGTGGTATTGGTATTGATCATGACTCTCTTCTGCATTTTCTATCTTCTTCTGAGCACCATTGTCACACACTTTCACCACCCTCTAAACTTTCTATAAGCATATACACGATTGATGCGTGCAGGAGATCCTAGGCAGGCGTCACAGTGGTAGAGTTTGGATTAGAGCTGAGCTTGAGGACCCAGTGTTACAGACTTCATTTCTTTCTTCTATTATCTTATGTATATCCTTTTGGACCTTATGTAAGCTTGTAAAAGTTCAAATTCTTAGTGGATTTTGTGATGTGTGCCTTTGTTATTCTCAGATTTATTTATTGTGATCTTGGATATGCTCATATTGGTAATGATCATACTGTTATAAAAATCCTCCTTGTAGGATCCCAGGATCGTAACCTGCCTTAGGAGCCGAGAATGGGGTACTACGGAGGCTGTTGCAGCCATAACTGGCCATCGGGTTCCTTGTAAGTCTGGTTACCGAGTTTGGGGAGTGACATTCTTCAAAATTAGAATTAGAACTATTTTCTTTTGAAATAGATTTAAAGGATTTAATAACAATAGACTTAGCTTTAGGAGACTTAAAATTCAACTCATATGTTTGAAGAGAACCAACTAACTCCTCAACCTTCATAAGATCAGTATCTCTTAATTCCTGAATGGCAGTAACTTTAGAATTGAATCTCTCAGGAAGAGATCGTAGTATTTTTGCATAAACCTTACTTTCTGGGATTCCATGTTCTAGACCACACATGAAATTTACTATGTCATTTAGTTACGTATAGAAGTCCATGAAAATTTCATTTTCTTCCATACGAATTTCCTCAAATCTGGTAGTGAGGATTTGTACTTTTGATTTATTGACTATAGAAGTTCTTTCATATGTCATTTCAAGGATATCTCATGCTTGCTTGGTTGTATAGCATGAAACAATTCTTTTGAATTCATCAGGTGATAGAGTACAAGTTATGACATTTAAGGCCTTAGCATTAGCACTGCTTTCACTTTTCTAAGCTGCAGTGTATAAATAGAATACAGTTTCTTTCATAGATTTAGTTCCATTACTACTTAATACTTGAGTCATGGGAAGTTTCCATTTGATCACATTGGCTTGCCATACACTTTCATCTATGGATTTTAGAAAAATTCTCATTCTGGCCTTCCAATATGAATAGTTGGAGCCATCAAAAGGTGGTGGCCTGGTAATAGATAAACTATCGAAATTTGACATAATTAAAGCTATAGATCTTTAACTCAGGAAATTAATCCAAAAATAAGCAACTTAACTCTAATATAACTTGAAAATGTGAGCTTAACAGTCCTAGAGGGGGGCAATGGATGAATAGGACTATGCCAAATAAAAAAATTAAAGCGAAGAAATAATAAATAAATCTAAAATCTCAATTGCACTAGTATTGAAAAATTAATTCAAATTAGTTCGTAGGACAACCTACACGTAAAACAAAGCTTAAGTAGGACAACCTTATTTCACGAACATTTGTAAAAATCAAGATCTCAAACCAATCTAGTGAAAGTAAACCTATCTATTACAAACATTCACCGATTTTGTAAAAATGAAATTACAAACATTCTCCACAAATGCAAAAAAGAAACATTCACCAAAAACACCAAGAATTATAGTGATTCGGTGTATACAACAACTGTTCTAAAAAAGCCATACCTACTCCACTCCCAAGATTACTAACCTCATAATCTCGGCTTTCACTATGAATAAGGTTTTCACAGGGTCACCTTAAACCGTGATATAGTTGTGCTTTTATCGGGCTATCACAAACAAAGAAACCCCTCTCTGAGATTTTCAGGCAATCTCAGACAAAACCTCTAATGAGATTTTCTAACTATCTCATAAAAAAAACAAATACAGAAAGTAAATTGATACTTATCTTCACAGAAGAAGGTGTTGTAGCCGTAGATCTCTTTTCTTAAATGACGAATGCTCGATGTTCATTAAAATAGAAAAGGTCAAGGGTTCTATTTGATTTTAATTAGATTTAAACCCAAAGGCTACTTGCATTAATTCTCTCAAATCTCAATTAGAGTAAACACTCTTTTTAAAATCAGAATGACAGAGTTTCGAGATAAAGGAATTAATGAAAAAATTATAAAATAAATTTATAAATACCACTTGATAGCTTGACAATAAATGAGGCTTTTCTCTCTCTCTCTCTCTATTAAATAAGGGCTTTGATAGGCTTAAGTTGTATTTTTGGATTGAGAAAGAACTTCTATTTATAATCAGAAAGTTTGTTCCTTCGACTGATCTAAGGCAGTGTTTGATTGGTCGAAGCACCGGATTCAGTTCCAACAAATTTTCAAATTCGAGTAGGATAAGATCTAACATATCTTCAATCGGTTGAAAAGCCTGTTCGACTGGTCAAAGGTGACCGACGCAACAAAATTTCTGTTACACTTTGGCTGTTTATTGGACTAGTCGAGAAATTTCTTAGACTGGTCGAGGCAACACTTAGATAAGTTGAAACTCAGTCAATTATAAGTATAAAAATCCAATTTAAATATGTTTTGAAAGCTCCTAAACCAAAGGTCTTTCTAAGGTTTAAAATACCTGTATGGACTGAACTTCATAGGATTAGAAACTTGAAGTTTTCAAAGGAGCTTGATCTTCTACTAGTTGATTCATCAGTAGGAGTTGAACTTGTCGATGAAGCTTGATCTTCTACTAGCATTTTTAGTAGAACTTGAACTTACACTTGAAGGTAAACTTTCCATCTTGATCCATGTGACTTGAACTTTAGCTTGACTTCAACTTGAACATAAGCTAGACTTCGACTTGAACATAAGCTTGACTTTAACTTGAAGAATACTATGCTAAGTTGTTTTGACAAGATAAAATTTAACAAACCAGGTATAACATGTGCTTTAAACATAATAACACTTACAGATATCCCAACAATCAGTCATATACAGAACTCAGGTGGGCCATACCATGCAAAGACATGCCTAAAACTTAGAAAAGTACTTGGTGGGGCCCACTTGAGTTTTGGATGCAGCTAAAACTTGGTCTAACTCCTCATCCAAGTGGGAGACACACAATGGATGGTTTGAATTTGTGAACCACATCTCAGTGGGCCCAATAAATGATTATGAATATTTTAATGGGAGGGTAACCCCTCTCAATTGTTGTATGTGGTGTGGCCCACCTAAGTCATGGATTGACTTGATTTTAAGCCTGTGGCCCACCATGGAATGGTGCATCCGACTGATGGTTTAGATGTTGAACACATCACAGTGGGGCCCACACAGCTCGACCTTATGGGAAGTTCCTTCATGTGTCATTTCGAGAATATCTCATGCTTGCTTAGTTGTATCACATGAAATAATTCTTTTGAATTCATCAGGCGATAGAGTGCAAGTTATGACATTTAAGGCTTTAGCATTAACACTGCTTTCACTTTTCTAAGCTGCAGTCCATAAATAGAATGCTGTTTCTCTCATATATTTAGTTCCATCACTGCCTAATACTTCAGTCATAGGAGGTTTCCATTTGGTCCTAGTGGCTTGCCACATAGTTTCATCTAAGGATTTTAGAAAAATCCTAATTATGGCCTTCCAGTATGAATAGTTAGAGCCATCAAAAGGAGGTGGCTTGGTGTTCTATTTCTCTAAGTGTAGAGGTTTACAAGTAGTATCCTGTGAGCACAGGGTCGATCCCATAGGGAGATGAATTAAGAGAATGGAAAATCAAAGACAAAACTAAGTAATGGAAACATACCTATAAAAATTCAAACTAAACGAATGCAATGATTTTGAAAGTATGACTTTGAAACGGAATTCAATTAAATTAAAAACACCCAAGCTTCAAAGTTCCACACATAGATTAATAATTCATTAATCATGATGACTTTGATAACACAATTAGGATCCGAGCACTATGATTGACCTAATCGAAATATAAAACAGTTTAATTTTTTGAGTAAATGACATAAGAGATTAGAGAATCATGGATTGACACCATTTAAATATACCCTCAAGCATCATTGATTGTAAGCATTCAATATCCATGAGAAATGAATCAAATAATAAAACAGGTTAAGAATATCTCTCATCTAAGAAATCTTATTGATACAAGTTAAGCCTAAGCATCCACCATATGGATCTCACATGATGGATCAAAAACCTAAACCTAGATAATTGATAACATGCGTACACCATTCATCTCATCATTTTTTAAAAAAAAATCAATCATCACAACTTAAAGGACCATTAAACCCATGTGCTTCCCTTCTAGCTTGGGCTAGAAGGAACTAGAAAAACATAATTAAATTGGAAATAGAAAGTAAGGAGAAAGCATTCAACATCATTAAAACTTGAATTGAAACAAATTAAAATACTCAAAAAATTTTGAAGTAAATATGAATTTTACATCATTCTTTTCCCAAAAGTATATAAAAAAAAAAAACTAATAAGGATCTAAAAAAACTTGTACAAATTTTTTTTTCTAAAACCATGAAACTTGAGAGCTCTCCCTTTAATGGTCATGCCCTATTATCTTTATTGGCTGTTGGAGGATCTTCTAAAGAATAGGATTGATTTCTGTTTACGTAACAATTTGCCTTCACATGCTTTGGTTGTACAAGAGCAAATGTAGGTCACACCTTGATGTATATAATATCCATGCCATCCATCCGATACCCCAAATCATTTTAGCCGTTGGACCCAAAAATGAGGAGATTACAAAACCCAGTGGGCCAACCACAATGGAAGATGTCCACCTTTAAAACTTCCCCTGCAGAACCGCCTTATATGTGGTTGTGTATTTCACGCACTAACCACCTTGCTAGTTACGTCATCAACCATCTTACCTTTGGAAAGTCGCACAACATGTGCGTGGGCCCCACATGATATAATTCCAAAGATTTGATCCTTTTATTAGATTCCTAGCATCGACTTTACCCAAATGGACCATTGTCCTATCTAAACAATGTCCACTGATCCCAGACTTTGATCAAAATTCAAAATTGTATGTAATTTTCTTGATCTTGCAGCTCGTCAGAAACTCTAAATTTCTTCAAACTTCATATTATACCTCTTATCAACATTCCCTTCAATATGGGTGGTTCTGATCAACCAAACTGGGCCCCACATGCTTAATATGAAATGGGTAAAATTGACTTAAAATCCAATCCATTTTTTTTCTTCACGTAGATTTGACTAGTCAAATTTCGTATGTACAACCCCCCACAGCTTTGGTTCTTCATACCTTTCACCAATCTGGACCCTCCATTATCTTCAATACATTATTTTAGTAATATAAAGTTCGTCTCATCACCTGGTTTTGCACATAGCACGCCGTATAACTCCCTGATCTCTGATACTTGCAATCTGACCATTCAGCTCATTTCCTTATGTCTCGGCTTTCTAATCGTATGATCTGAACCATCAACTCTTCACAACCCCAAGTGTAGGGTCGCGATGTAGTAATAATCTCGGTGAGACCAAGGTCGAATCCACAGGGACTAATCTCGTGAGTAATTCTGAAAGCAACTAGAACTAGAACTAGAAGATGTAAACTTAAATTTGGAAATTTGATAGAGTGATTTTGAATAAGGTAATTAAAACTAGTGAATTTAAAGGTGGGAGCTAGGGTTTCCAAGGATCCACTTGTAGCAATTGGGAAACTACTTTGCATGATTCAAGGACACAACTGGAATCAGAGTCCTATCTTATTTAATTGACAAGAAGAGATTTGTCAGATCTCTGAACTTCTCATGGATCTAATCATCAATGGATGAGAGTGGTGAAGATTTGGAAGTGATTTCGTCACCTCACCATGCCCAAGAGACAAGGCAAACAATAGGATTTACCAATCCCACAACCAATCATAAGAGAATTATGAAAGTTAAGAAGGATTCCGTCACCCCACCATGCCCAAGGGACGATGGTGAACAACAAGATTTCCTAATTTCACAATCTCAATTCAGGAAAAGAAGATATTTAAAGCTATCACAGATCTATTGTAATTTGTCACAACAAACCATTAAACATTAAAAATATTTCTTATAATCAAACAAAATTCAAGAAGGTTCAATAAAACATGAATCAAAACAAAGAAAACATCCCAATCACACTACAAGCTTTACCTCTTAGCCCTAGCTAAGAGGTTTAGCCAACCATAGACATGATTGAACTAAGAACTCTTAAATAAAACAAAAAGATCAACTAAGGAAGAAGAAGAAAATCTCCCAGACGGTGGCTCCACCCTTTTGCTCCACTCCTTAAACCCTAGAAGATGCCTAGAAACATCATAGGGACTCCTATTTATAGTTTTGTAACTCCAACTTTCGTACCGAGTTGGAAAAATCTAGAATCCGCCTTAAATTTCTATAATTTATGTGTTGTCTGCGTAACCTTAGACTAGTCGAGGACAACCCTCGATTGGTCGAGGGTCACCTTCAATTGGTCGAGGGTTTCCTTCGACGGGTCGAGAATGACCTGATTTTAGAGGATTTTGTCACTGGAGTTCGGGTCGAGAAATCCTTGACTGGTCGAGCACGGCCAGGACTAGTCGAGCAGGAGCTAGGACTAGTCGAGGATCATAGAAATTCACTTTAAAACTTTGATTCCCATCATTCTTGACTTAGTTTTCTTAGATATTTGACATGTGAATTCTTCATTCTTAGTCTTCTAAGATCCAATCTTTAACTTGGTGATTCTTAAGCGTTAAATCTATACTTTTAGCATCCTTTTCAATCCAAGCTCTTAAATTCATTTTGCAACATAAACATGATTAAAATATAACATCAAGCATTATCATGTTCATAAAACCAAGTAATAAATGGGGTCCGATATGTAATATTTGACCCTTAACACAATTCCTAACCAGCATTTTGCTAGTCCCGAGTAAAGTATTTGAAAAATAAATCTCAATGCTTAATATCAGAAATCTTTTTTAGGAAATAATATTTTGTGCACTCAAGGATGAATGAGTAGAAATAAGATACAAAAGTGAGATTTTGAAATCCTATGTTATGCCCTAAACTCGGAAACCAAGCTCATAGAATTCCCGATCGCCGAATTCGGCGCTGACAGCCTCCGTAGTACCCCATTCTCGATTCCCAACACCCATATGCCAGATTCGATCCTAGGATCCTACAAGGAGGATTTTTAGTGTAAAATTTTTTGTAGAGGAGCATAACCACAAGTGTACCCAAACCACAAGAATAACATCATCATCACATATCCACTAATATAAGCATTAGATTACAGTGCTGAAAGGGAAATACATAAATAACAAAATCTTCAATCGATCTTCTACATGCTCCTGCCTCAACACTGCTACGACCTAACGTCACCTGCACGTAACGGTCGTGTATCATCTTACTAAGAAGTTAGAGGGTGGTGCATGTGTGCGCAATACAGGTACCGAGCATACAAATATCAGAGTAAGTGGAAATACTGGTAAGTCCATGAATACTGTCAACCATAACAAGGCTATGTGATGCAAGACAAAGTATGCTAAATATCTTATGCTGAGGATGCATGCAATGTGCAAATCCTGACAAGTCCACGAATACCATCAGCCTTCTCTAGGCCATGTAATGCAGAAATATAGTAAACTAAATGCCATATATAGAGGATGCAATGAAATATGCAATGCAAAAGAAATGACAAGCTGGAGTGTGTAGTCGGGATAATAGTGTTGGGGCATAAAAATATATATATTTCTCTCTCTAGAAGTCTCAATGTGCATCCATCGCCTTAGTGTGGAAATCCATTGTGATCCTTGATAAAGTGCAGAGGTCCTTGCTGAGAAGCCCTTGGTTATGCACTCCTAGTTATGCGCCCCTTGACTTGACTCCTACTGTGCACCCTTACCTGGATTCCTATTGTGCACCCCTACCTGGATTCTTGTTGTGGGCCTCTGCCTGGACTCCTATTGTGCGCTCCAAGTTATGCGTCCCTTGCCTCCTGTTGTGCGCCCCTACTTAGATTCCTATTGTGCGCCCCTACTTGGATTCCTTTTGTGTGCCCTCACCTAGACTCCTATTGTGCCTTCCCCTACTGAAGACCTACTGTGCACTGGAGGCTATTGGGCACTCGAAGTTGTTACGCGCTGGAAGCTGTTGTGAGCTGGAAGTTGTTGTGCACTAGAAGCTGTTGCTCGCTGGAGGCTATTGTGTGCTCGAAGCTATTGTGCGTTGGAAGCTATTGTGCGCAAATAGCCCTCTCACACATGTGAGAAGTCTATAAATACTGCACCCCTCTCCTCATTTGGAGGACTCTTCATTTGTTAGGGAGAAGAAGTTGAAAGAGACACTCGTCCGCCCCTCAATAGTGTTGCGTGCTGGATGTTGTTGCGTGCTGGAAGCTATTGCGCGTTGGAAGGCGTTGTGCCGTGGAAGTTGTACCATGCTGGTAGGCGTTGCGCGCTGGAAATTGTTGTGCGCATGAAGCTATTGTGCGCACCCTATTGTGCACAAATAGCCTTCACATGTGCAAGACGCCTATAAATACCCTTCTCCCATCTTCATTTGGACAGACAGAAGTTGGAGAGTCTCAAGGAACTCCTAGAAGAGAGAGAAAAGTGGAGCATGATGGAAGATCTGCATAATGAAATTACGGCACAATAGAATTATGGAATAACAGAATTATGGCACAACCCAAGTTTATGAAGTTTCCATCCATTCTTAGATTGTGCACTAGTATTCTTGCCCAAAATGACCCTTCCTTGATTAAGTGCGCCAGTTGCCGGATTCATAAAATGAGAGTAAAGGAAATGTGAAGCACAGAGAAAGAGTTCCAGGGGAAAGAAGAGTATGTTCGTATGACTCAAAGGATAAGTGGAAGAACGATCAATGCCTATCGCACTACCAAATCAATAGCTTTAAGTCTGCATGATCATCTGCCTTTACGATGAACAACAAAAGAGTCGAAATGTTGCTAAAATTGCTATTAAACTATCTTTCTCTTTCATTCATTGTGTCTTTTCATGATAATTTATCTTAGAATCAAGGGAAATCAAGTGATGTAAATGAACTCAGAATAAATAGAATACTTTGTGATCATTGTTCACTCATTCTTTCTTTATTATCATTGAATGAAATCCCCCAAATTGAATGCAATTGTTTCTTGTTTGAAACAAAATGGTAACTCTGTCGGGGATAATTTTCAATGATAACTTAGAAAATATTCAGAGAACATTACATGCTTAGAATGCCCTAATTTTGGGCTTAATTAATGCCTATTTTTCAGGCCCACTGTAGTTGGATGTTAATAGGTCCATGTATGTATCAAGTTATTGAACTCTTTAGGCCTATAAGGGCTAGAACTCTCTTGATAGGCCCATCGGACCTTTGGCCACTTTTCTATATTATTGTGTTGGGTTTATGGGCTGGATTACACAAGTGGTCAGGCCCTTAGTTGCCCACCAAATCAACTTTGTACATAGGCCAGGTTGTAGGCCCAACTCACTTAGTTTAAACATGAAAATTACCCATGGGGTTTAAGTGATGGGCTGCCCACTAGGCCCACCACAATATGTCGATTAATGACCCTTCTGATTGGGCCAAAACCTTGCTTATGGGCCCATGATATTACATATGGGTTAGGCTATGTGTGTTTCCCACTAGGCCTATGCATTGCTATAGGCCTTGGGCCTTGATCCGCGATTGATTAGAGATGGGTTACCTCTTGGGGACCAGTTGTGGTTAGATGTCCGCATTGGTGGTCCTAAGGTAGGCCCATGGGTTTCTATGGGTGGTTAAAGGCCCACCATAGACCCTTGTTAGGACTGTTCATCTATTTAGGCCAATGTTATTGTTCTCCTTAGCCTTGTGGGCTACCCTAGGTAAATAGGCCCCCGCTAGAGGTTGCATTCCTTATAAGGAATTGGTTAAGTACCTAGACCATGTTGGTTAGGTAGAGAGTACACCTTCTCATTCACCTCATTAGCACATTTATTCATCTTCATGGCCCACTCTCATATGCATCATATGCATGCTTGGTTGAGGTATGATTGGCTATGGTTGCGCCCTTGTGTAAGACATGTTGGTATCTCCCCGAGGGATGGAGTTTACCCTCTTGAGCATGGTGGATGCCTGGGATTGATGCATGGTTGATTGTGTGACTCATGCATCTGGCATTGCATAGCATATGGACATTCGCCCTTGCTTCATCAGGGCCGTAGGTTCCATAGGTAAATTATGGATGGCCGCGTTTGGACACCGGAATGTTACTTGAGTATTGGGGTGCATAGGATATCCCTAGGTGAAAGCCCTCAAACTTCCACGGTATCGAGGGAACGCCCCAGCGCTGAGACCGAGTGAAAAATATGAGCGCACGAGGGCTTTATCCGTTAGGCCGCGACTCCCACTGCAACATGGTCGGTTGGGATGGGGTGTGGCCTTACCCACCTAAGAGAGAGGGCAATAGCTAGGCTGAGTCCGACCAGCTCATGAATGGGTCCGCTACCGTCGAGCCTCACTAGTGATTGGCTGTCCACAGGCGTGTAGTGAGGTCTCCTACGCTCATTTGACTGTGTGGGTCTGTAAAGCGGCAGTCATCTTGCAGTGTACTTGACCCTAGTGGATTTCTTATGATAGAACTGTACTTGATATGTGGATTGGATTGAGGACTGACATTACTTCGCATTGCATTTACATCAACTGTATACGACTTATATTACATCGCCTCGGTATGGCGCCCAGTACTCATGTATTGTATTACTAGCCTTAGTACGACTTATTGCATTCATAGCTTAACCTCGGTACAGCTAGTGGCATTAGTATCATTCATGTTTCCTTCTACATTCTCCCCTATCTTCTTCTGAGCACTATTGTCACACACCTTACACCGCCCTCTAAGCTTTCTATAAGCTTATGCACGATTGATGCATGTAGGAGATCTTAGGTCAGCGTAGTAGCGGAGGAGTTGTAGATTTGGATTAGCACGAGCTGATGACCTGTTGTAGACCTTCCCTCTTTCTATATTATGTATTTCCTTTTGAACCTTGTACTTGTAAAGTTTAAGTTCATAGTGGATTTTGCAGTGTGTTCCTTGGTTTATTTCTAAGATTTACTTGTTATGATCTTAGCTTGCTCGATTTGGTTTGGAATTGTGATATGGAAATCCTCCTTGAAGGATCCCAGAATCGGAATCCTGCCTCAGGAACCAAGAATGGGGTACCACGGAGGCCGTTGAGGCTAGAATCAACTATCGGGGTCCTTGTGAACCCGATCACCGAGTCTGGGATGTGATAGGAGTTGGTACCAGAGTATAGCAAGTAATTTTAGAAAACTTGGGATAACATTCCAATCTGCTGGGAGCTTAGGACAAGTAGTGTCTCGAGAGTCTTCCTTTCGTTTAAGCCTACAATTTTCTAATCCTATGCATCATTGTCCTTGTTCTTCTGTAGACGATGCCGCCTAAGTGGGGTGCTCAGTGCCGTGGTGCCCGTGGCTGTAGTGACCCTGGCTGTGGTTTTCACCCTGCTCTAGCGACCCGTTCAACCCGAGTGCATCCAGCTCCCGCTATTGAGGACCTAGCTCCTGAGGTCTTGATCTTGCCCCCTGTGGCATCTGTTCCCCCACACGAGCTTGCTGTGCTAGGTTTTTAGGCTCTAGCTCCTTCTGCCGCACCTGTGCCTCCACCCAAGGCGAGTGCCGCCCCTGCTCATCCTACGGTTATGGTTGGGGTTGAGCATTTTTAGCAGATGATGCAAGACATCACTGCTATCCTTTAGTCCCGTCAGCCTGCCGTGGAGGTTCCTATGCAATCTGACCTGCTGCGTACGAGCGCAATCTTTCATGAGTTCCGACAGTATGATCCCCTGAGGTTTAGGGGTGAGCCTAACCCTTCTACCGTTGAGTTGTTGTACACCGAGATTGAGAGGATATTCGACACTATGCAGTGTCCGGCTGATCAAAGAGTTTCCCTAGCTACCTTCCTTCTACAGGGCGAGGCCCAGTATTAGTGGTCATCGTGTTGAGGATAGTCGGGCCTCAGTTTGTTTGGACTTAGGAGGAATTCGTGGTCCGTTTCGACCAGAAGTTCTTCCCTGAGCATGTTCAGGAGTAGAGGGCTATGGAGTTTGAGACACTAGTCCGGGGAGATATGTTGGTGTCTCAGTATCAGACCAGTTTCTTGGCTCTTTCTAGATTTACTCCTTATCTCGCCGATGACGAGAAGAGGAAGGCCCACCGTTTCCAGAACGGTTTACGTCTCGCTCTTCGCAGTCGAGTAGTCGGCCATTGCTTAGAGACATTTGATTAGGTCATCCATCGAGCATTGGTTTATGAGGAGGACTGGGCTATGACCCAGAGGACCCGAGATCAGAGTTCCGGTAGAGACCGAAGAGGAGGGCACCAGCCGACAGTTCTCGACAGCACGTTAGCAGAGGCGGAGAGGCAGATCTGAGTTTAGGCAGACCGCGGCGTAGACAACAGCTTCATCTTCAGTGCAGCCAGCTGCTCCTTCCTCTGGGCTGTTTTTCGATGTTTGCTATGGATGTGGGCAGACAGGGTATTAGAGGCGTGATTACCTCTTCCCTTGCAGCAGCAAAGGCCACCATAGTTGCCTCCTCCCCATCCTCCTTAGCAGCAACAGTAGCATTAACAGCGAGCGTAACATCAGGCCCTCACTCTTAGGCCTGCTCCTCAGTAACAGAGGCGGCCAGGCAGGCTCCACAACGGCCACAGTAGCAGTAGAGATAGCAGCAGCAGCCGAGGGAAGATGCATCCCCAGTCCTTGGGCCAAGTATATATCACTACATAGCAGGTGCAAATTCAGGACCTGCAGTCTTTAGGATTGCTTCCTTTGCCAGTGTAGGACAGATTTTATGCAGCCCAGCAGGATCCGCAGTCTTCGACCGGTGGTGTCGTCGAGGATATTCTTCTTGTTTCTGCATGCATTGCCCATATTTTGTTAGATTCTGGTGCATCCCATTCCTTCGTGGCTGAGCATTTTTGCCGATCGACCGGTATCTCGTCGGAGTCCACGTCTGAGGCCTTGGCCATTTCAACTCCCTTGGGGAAGTCTGTTGTTTTGAGCCATCGTTGTTCTTCTTGTCAGGTGTTGGTTGGCGAGATGTTCCTGCCCGCGGATCTGTTCGTGATGCCAATGGCAGAGTTCGATGTTATCTTAGGTATGGACTGGCTTGCGAAGTATTATGTTGTCTTGGACTATGCTGCCAGGACAGTCACGTTTCATATTCCCGACTTGCCAGTGTTCCAGTTCGTTGTCAAGCCCAGAGGAGAGTCGTTGTCTAGTTTATTGGCTTGTGTCATTAAGGATTCCGTGGCAGGGTGTATTGAGCAGCTGTTAGTTATTTTCGAGTACCCAGATGTATTCCAGGAGATCACGCGTTTGCCGCCACATCGGCAGGTTGAGTTTCAGATTGATTTGGTGCCCGGTACTGCGCCTATCTCGAAGGCCCCCTACCGAATGACACTAATGGAGTTGAGGGAACTGCAGGAGCAGTTGGATGAGGTTCGAGAGTTGGGTTTATTCATCCCAGTAGTTTGCCCTGGGGAGCCCCGGTATTGTTCGTAAAGAAGAAGGATGGCTCGTTAAGGCTCTGTATGGATTACTGCGAGCTCAACAGAGTCACTATCAAGAACTGATACCCGCTTCCCCGTATTAATGATTTGGTCGACCAGTTGTAGGGCGCGCAGTTCTTTTCCAAGATAGACTTGTGCTCTAGTTACCATTATATTCGAGTCCGAGAGGAGGACATTCCGAAAACGGCATTCTGGACGCGCTATGGTCACTTTGAGTTCTTGGTCATGTCATTTGGACTGACTAATCTACCCGCCGAATTTATGCAGCTGATGAACGAGGTCTTCCAGCCTTTCCTCGATCAGTTCGTGGTGGTGTTTATTGATGATATTCTTATGTATTCGAGGACCTTGGAGGACCATGTAGAGCACTTGTAGATTGTGCTTGAGACCCTCGTAGCCCACCAGTTGTATGCAAAGCTGAAGAAGTGCGAGTTCTGGCCGGAGAAAGAAGTTCCTTGGTCAAGTGGTGATGAGGGAGGGTGTCGCTATAGACCCCTAGAAGGTTGATGCAGTGCGTTAGTGGGGTCAGCCAACGAACATGTCCGAGATCTGTAGCTTCCTTGGTCTGATAAGATATTGACGATGATTCAACAAGGGTTTCTCTCGTATTGCAACATCGCTGACCCAGTTGACGCGGAAGGGCACCGAGTTTGTTTGGAGTGACGCCTGCAAGGAGGCATTTATGGAGTTGAAGGACTGCCTGACGTCCGCTCCTATTCTCACTCTTCCTGATGGGAGTGGGGGTTTTGCTATAGTTACCGATGCCTCCAGAGTTGGCTTTGGTACTGTCCTGATGTAGCACGGGAAACCTGTGGCGTATGCCTCACGCCAGCTCAAGGTCCACAAGCTGAACAACCCCACCCATGATTTGGAGCTAGCAGCAGTTGTCTTCGTACTGAAGGTGTGGAGGCATTATCTTTATGAGGTTAAGTTTGAGCTCTTCTCGGACCATAAGAGCTTGAAGTATTTGTTTTCGTAGTTTGAGTTGAACATGCGACAGAGGCGATGGATGGAATTGTTGAAGGATTATGACTTTGACATTCAGTACCACCCGGGTAAGACGAACGTGGTGGCAGACGCGCTCAGCCGTCAGCCACGTGGCCTGGTAGCATAGATGATGGTTCGAGAGTGGCAGATGCTCGAGGATGTTTTGAAGTTTGACTTCGAGTTCGGTCTGCATTCTTCCATTCTTCAACTTTCGAGCTTGTCGATTCAACCCTCTTTGGTTGCTAGGGTGATCGAGGCTCAGCAGACGGATGTGTCACTTCATGTAACACCCCGTACTTTCCAGTACTCAAGTGTGACCATTTTATTTAATTTAATGTAAATACAAGAAAATAATACAACCTATATATATATATATATATACTATGAAATACTATTTAAATATTTTATAAATATTTAAAGTTTCACATTAAGATGATGTGTAACTATAATCCATATTAAATGCATATACTTACGACATCGATAATATAAAATTACAAGTTATGGAAATTTTAATACGTAAAAATAAAATATACTGGAAAAGCTTATAATGAATAATAGATTTCAAACAGTTTAATGACTTATATAAAATTTAAAACCTAACACACACACACACACACACACATTCAGTCAATTTGGGTAATCCGATACGTATAATAATAATAATGATGATAATAAACAAATAAAAATAAGTAGATAAATAGCAATGTGTAGGTAATAATGTATAAATATTAATAAGATAAAATCATGAGTCAGGTAGTCCTACTTGAGCATCCCACAACATGACAAAATATATAAATAATAATAATAATAATAATAATAATAATAATAATAATAATAATAATAATAATAATAATAATAATAATAAAAGTAACAATAATAATAATAATAATAATAATAATAATAATAGGTGTTAAAATTATTCTAAAAGTAGCATTTAGTGTCTTAAATTTATAGAACCTGTGTCCCAGTCATCTAAATAAATCCTTGGACCTTATGAACCATTGACGTTCAGTTTCGAACCGATCCGACCATTAGATTAGTGGGAATCCACCAATGTAACCTAAATCAAGTCGTACGGCCCACCAAAGCTTTAGATCTGCGTGATCTTTGGTCAAAGGCCAAGTTTGGGCCCACAAACTGAAATGGGCGGAGTGGATTTCATCCAAACACGACCGAGGGCCCCACCCTGATGGTGCATGTGCACAATTGTCAAGCATTGGCTGTGCACCGAGCGCCCTAGACCAGTCAGCACGGGCTGACCCATGTTTCGCCAAAAAAGGGAAGTTTTCCCTCTCTCCCTTTGTTTGAAAATAGCGGACGGATGACGTCCCTAAGATCTTGATTAGTGGCCCACCAAATGAAGTCGGATCTCTAATCCGAACCGTCCATTGTGTCAGGGAGCTCCACTTGACCAAAACCCAACAGTCATAAAAGGTTTTCTTGCGCACATGGACCCTCTATCTTCACTACAACCACCCCTACAAACACATCAGTTCCAGAAACGGAAACTGTCTCATGCTGTTGCCACGAGGGCGATCCGTGTGAGGAGAAAACCTCTCATCTTAACCGTCTGTTTGAGCCTTTCTCAGCCGTCCATTCTAGCTGTGGTTTAGGGCTTCAAAAACCACGATCGGTCTCCATTCCACCCACTGTTTTGGAGGCGGTTTCAGCCTGAGGAGATCCAGACCACTGGCAGTTGCTCCGACGGTTCAGGAAGGATTAGGGCAAGCATATAAGGGGTGCGGATCGATGAACAGTAACTCACCTTCCATTTTTGTAGCCTCGACCAAAAACCGGCCGTTTCCCTCCAACCTTCTAACCCACCAAGAAAATGTTGTTAGAGCTCCACTCTGACTGTCCCCCAAGCTCCATTACACCCCTAGAAACCCTCCCACATTGTCAGAATAAAGGAAGAAGAAGAGGGGGAGAATCTGCCATTATCCTCCCCGTTGATGAGGAGCTACAACACATCGAGTTGAGGTGGATGTGGATGTGTTGGACGAGCTCGTCTAAGTCCTATGGGGTTGCTGGCCTTCAAAAAGAGCCAAGGGAATAAAAAAGAAGGAGAAAAAAGAGTGAGAGAGAAGAGAGAGCGGGGGTGGCTGTTGCACCAGCCCGACTTGGTGGTGGTGCGCGAGTCAAGTAAGGACGTTAATGCCGTTAGGTCTGTAACAGACGAAGAATGAGGAAAAGTATGAGAGTAGAAAAGAAAAGAGAAGAGAAGAAAGAAATAGGAAGAAAAAAATGAGAGAGAGGGAGAGGAATGTCATTCAAGTTTTACATTACACCAGTCTTTGCCTCGTCACACGTCAAGACACGAGTCGGTGACTTAGTACTAGCAGGGCCCTGTGTTAGAAGCAGGAAGAAGGAAAAGAGATAGAGAAAAGAGAAGAGAGAAGCAAGAAGAGGGAAGAAGGAGGAGGGAGGAGATTTGTGAGAGAGGCAAGTGGAGCTGTCCCGGTCGAGTCAGGCCAAGTTGGCGAGTTTTGCTGGGTGTTCCCAGCGGCTGGGAAGAAGGAAGAAAAGAGAAAAGAAAGAAGAAGGAGAAGAGTGGAGAAGAAAGGAGAGGAGAAGGAGGAATGAGAGAGTTCGGGTCAACTCAGGTTGAAACGGAGTCAACTCGCTGAGTTAGGGCTGACTAAGTCCTATGCCATTCAGGGACCTTGCTAGGTCAGCGGATCAACTACATTGGGGCTCCCAATCCCAAGCATAATGCTAGGCAACGTCATCAGGTAACCTTTCCAACCGAGTCCAAACCGACTGAGTCGACTCGATGAGTCAATGCTTTCTTTCTAAACTAGACATGTCTCATTGTATTAATATACTTGTTACCACTCTTATTTATTAGAATTGTTAATATTAAATATGACTAGACATTAGTGGAACATTTATGCTACGACTAATTATTATACATTAGTTTCAATTATTAAATAATAGTATTTTATTTTCCATTCTTAAATATTTGTTATTGGTAGGGGATTGTGCCAATTGGGGTCATCATAATGATTATTAACTAATATTAACTATAACTCTAATGTTAATAAATATTCTATAATGATTAAGTTAGCACTAAAATTAACTATACAAAATCTAGCCTAGACCTAGACTTTAAGATAGAATTTTAAACCTAAATAACTCAAACCCTAGGCTTATACTTAAGACAAAAAAGGTAGGTTAAAGTATGAATCTAACCGTAGAATTCCATAATTCATTGTAGATCATGGTATCCATTATCATGATTGGGATTGATAGTTATGATTTAAAATCATTAGGAAATATTATCATTTCCCTTATGGGATTAGTCAAATACTTATTAATGTAATTATTAGTGTTAGTCCTTATTGTATTATTATTAGAAAATGCCATATTATTATTACTTGTATTATCTAAGAGATTATTAGTCATTATAAAGATATTAGATAACGTTGGTATATTTGAACATGAACTTGTGAACCATCAATATTGATATATAAATTATAACACTAACACTAATAGTTATCTTATAATTATTATGATTAAATTGTAACTGATACACCAACTAAAGTTTAAATCCTAAAGTCTAAATTTAAAACTAAACTCTAAGGTAAAGATCCTGATTTCACATCAAAACCCTAAGAATAAGCAATCTAAACCCTAGGTTATAATCTCAACCATAAGGAGTATGTATAACTTGATCTAACTATAGAATTTCATAATTCATGATAGGACCTGATCCTAAGGGCGCAAGCACTTAGCGATAATAGGAGGCAATTCAAAGTATAAGATGATGATTCTTCCCCTTGAGCTTTCCATCTTCGCATTAGCTTAAGTTATAGTTTTATTAAAAATCATAATTGATATCTCTCTCTTATAATCATATGCGTTAGCTGGTGGAAATTGAATTGCTATATTTCTTGGTTAATGTTCATCCTGTATATTTGTTTATGCTTGTATTGCTTATGGACTTTAAACTGGTACATTAGTGGGAAACCCCCACCTATATGTGTACACCCATACTTGAGATGTAACCCGACTGGTCGTAATAGTAATGGACCTTCAGCTTAGTGGTTTTAAATGGTGGTTTTAAATAACCAGTGATGTAGACCTACCATCCAAGGTTGTTGTGTCCAACGGTTTTCAAATATGGTCTTTTATTGCATGATTCAGATACTCGCCCTATGTGGCTTATTTTGACTTTACTTTGTGTCTTGCTTTGATATCGCCTTACGTGTCTTTGTCCTGGTATTTTCCATATATGGGCTCGATGTTTTATACTGTACAATCATGCGATGGTAAGCCCCATATGTTGTAATATGATTGACCACAAGTCGACAGTTTTCCATTAAACATCCCAAGGTGGTAGTCTCATGAGCCGGGGATGGTGGTATGGGACACTATGCCTGAGCTATCGGCCTACGCTGGGCCATGTGCTCCCCGTAGTGACCTTTGAGCTTACTAATTTGGCTGGTTGTAAATGGACTAATAATGACTCGGCTAATTATGCATACATGGCACGTATTGTTCCGACTGTATGATATTTCCCAAGTTCGATGATTACATGGGTGGCAGCCCACTGTCCACACGGATGAGCATCCCTGGGGCGATGATTGCATTCATGCATCCATGCATCTAATATGACTGCATTTACTTTGTTTTGGTTGTCTGGATGTTTTATAACTATGCTTACCTAATGTGGCGGTATGTAATCTTGAGGGAAATTCACACTGAGTTGGCCACTCATCCATCAATTATACAACCGTACTGGTAGTACAGGTGGCTTTAGTGATGTGCATGTTCAGATTTGATGAGGAGCAGGGCACGATCGCCAGGGAGGCATGGCCGTATTTGCCTGGAGGAGCTGCGCGATCTTGCGGCTTATATTTATGTGCTTTCTACTATTCTTTATGTATTAAATCTTGTAAATCTTGTACTTGTTAAATTCAGAGGCATTGGTTTGTATAAGTCATTATGGGCAACCTCTTGTATACTCTAAATGAAATTTGGAATTTCCATTTTTTTTGCTTACTTGTCCATTCTATGCTCATCTGCTTACTCTGATGAAAGATAAAAGAAAAATATTATATCTGACCATCCCTTAACACTCGGGTCTTTGGGAAACGGGTCGTATACTCGGGTCCTGAAAAGTCAGGTTATTACACTTCAGGAGTACCGAGCAGAGGCAGCATCCATGGACTAGTCAGACTGGCAGATTGGTTTCAATGGTGGATTGTGCTTCAGAGGCTGATTGTGTGTCCCGGACGTGCCAGAGTTGCATCATGATCTGATGACCGAGGCATACTGATCGAGACTTATCATCCACCCATGCTCCATGAAAATGTATAGAGATATGAGGAGGTAGTACTTTTGGTCGGGGATAAAATGCCAGATTACTAGCTTTGTGGCCGAGTGTGACACATGCCAGCATGTCAAGGCCGATCACCAGAGACCCCCTGGTCCCTTGCAGCCGTTGAGCGTTCTAATGTGAAAGTAGGAGCACGTGTCGACGGATTTCATCGCAGGTTTGCTGAGGACTCAGCGTGGTCACGATACCATCTGGGTTGTCGTTAATCGTCTTACGAAGTCGGCTCATTTCATTCTGATGTGTACTTCTTGGATTATGGACCAGCTTGCGAAGGTATTCATCGAGGAGACAGTGAGACTGCACGACATTCCGGTTTATATCGTATCTGACCAAGACCCCAGATTTACTGTCATGTCCCAAACCCGGAAATCGGATTAACAAGGAATCTTGATCACCGAATCCGGTGCCGACAGCCTTCGTAGTACCCCATTCTCGTCTCCCAACACTCATATGCCAAGTTCCGATCCTGGGATCCTACAAGGAGGCTTTTTTTCCAACGTACATTTATCTCATAAGGAGCATAACCACAAGTTTATCCAAATAAAAAAAGCAACATCATCATCACATATCCACTAATATAAAGTTTAAATATAATGCTAAAAGGGGAAGACATATGTCAAAATAAGATTAAAGCTTCGGAAGACAGCTACATGGTCTAAGCTCCACGCTGTTGCAACCTAACATCACCTGCACGCATCTATTGTGCATAAGCTTATAGAAAGTTTAGAAGGTGGTGTAAGTGTGTGCGTAAGATAAGTGTCAAGCACACAAATACAACGTTATAATCATACTGGTAAGCTCATGAATCATACGATATCAGAAAAAATAGAAATACTAACAAGTCTAAAAATCATACAATATCAGAGTACGCAATATAGATCAGCTATACAAACGAGGAGTCATAAAGAGCCAAATATCAGATGTTGAGGATGCAATGTAATATACAATTCCTGATGAGTTCATGAATACCATTAGCCATATCTAGACCATATAAATGCAAAAACACAGTAATCCAAAATGTCATATGCCAGGGATGTAATGAAGTATGCGATGCGAATGGAATGACTATGCTAGAGTATGAAGTCGGGATGATAGTACGTAGTATCGCAGGCTACGAGGTCCACTATAAGGACTTCTATCCAAACCAGTCTCATACCTAAATTTGGATAGTCAAACTCAATGTGGTAAACTCTTGATCTCAGGTTAGTCGCGCGTCCCAACCGAAATCCTAGCCATTCCGAAGGTACACGTAACAAATAGATGCGCACCACCAACTCGAGTGGATAGTGAATTAATAAATGAATGCGTATGCAACTCCTTCTCAACAAGTCCACATATCAGTATGGTTCATCTTTGGGATCATCACCGGGGTCTATTATACTCTATGCCAGCTTGCCACTTGTAACAACCCAAATTTTTGCCAACCTGGAATTAGACGTTCTTAGGTAATGGGTTGATCCTAACATCTTATTAACTTGTCAGAACTCAATCCCAAAGTCTAAACCTGCTTTTGAACCCATTTCCTTCACAAATTCCACCCCTCACCACCTTGTTCTTTCAATTTTTCTAAGTGCTTTCACCCTATACACTATCTTAAACTAGCTAAGTATTATAACTTAGATCACTTTATATACAAACTACAAAGGCCCAGGTACCACCTCAGACAGAAATTACTCAGGACTAAATCCTTTAGAAATTAGGCGAGAATTAGCCAGTGTTAAACTAGAGTACCGGTGAAATTAGAACCAATCACTTTAAATACGATCTGCAAGACCCAAAACTTGTACAATCATTGACGCTACATTACCCAAAAATCTAGGATCAATCTCACTACCCGGCTGCTCTTGGGAGTATCTCGAAACTCCATATCAGATCTGGACCGCACGTCGGAAGTCCAATTAACATGAAGTTAAGGAATTAGGACTACCTTGCTGGGCTTGACAACCATCTCGGAAACCAAATCCAGATAATGTCCCAGCGCTATTCGTTTGACCTCGGAGCGGGGAGTATGAGAAATGTGAAAATAATTCTAAATTAAATTTAAAATAAATAAATATGAGACGTTTCACTTGCGGGTCAGTATTAAACAACCAGACCGTCAGAATCAGGCCAAATTACACCCTCGGATCAGGGATATTTCTCCAAACATATCTATGTACTCGAAATCTCCGATCGAGATCCATTGACCGTTGAATTGAAACTGGTCCGCCACGGGCAATCTGTAAATCTGATCGGACAAAAAACGTAACTCACCCTAGATCCAATGTCAGTGAGCTTAAGTCCGACCTTTGGCTCAAGGGGGGCCTCCAAAAGTGCTCCGTTGAGACGGAACAGACCGTATTTAGACATAACCTAAGTATACCTTGACCTTAGGTCTAATTTGGTGAGTTTTGAGGCTATATAAGGACCTTAAGCCCTCACTCTCTCATTCCATATGAATTTGAGAAAACCTAAGAGAGAAAAGAGAGAGAAAGTGTGAGAGGAGTGGGAGCATCTCCCTGCCATGCTTCCCTGCTGCTATACGTGTTTAACCACTTCCTCCTAATAGCTTTCCCGACGATTCCGGCGTCATTTCTAGGTAAGAAAACCTCACCCTAACCTGTTTTAGAGTTCTAGGTAGTGTGTCTTGTGGAATAGCTAACCTATTCCCTGTTGTAGGTTACCAAATCGCCATAGACAAAGGCGTTGGGTTCAAACTGGTTTCGGTTCAAGCTTACCGACAAAAGGTGCAGACTTTAGACATATAGGTAATGGTTTTCAACGCTTTCAATGTCAGATAATGATAGATTCATGATATGTATGCTATTGCACGTGTACAAAGAGCTGTCTGTTTTCCGTTTCGATTAAATATGAATAATATGGAATTTTGTGTATTCTAGGTATTTGTAGAAAATACCGTATCCGTATAAATTTTGCTGATATGATTGCCATGGGTATTTTCTGTGTATATATGCTAGTTATGGATGTACGACCTATTTGGTGAAAGGATTCGCCCTAGTATACATTTTGGCCAACATAGCTTATGTAGGCTAATGTGTGTAGTCTAAGTGTTTGTTGAAATGACTAAATAAATTGGATTTATGATTTATGCCTGTCATATGTATTGAATGTAAGAGTATGATTGTTGTGTATGAGACAACTCCTTGATATGAGGATTTGTCCTATTCTATGTTGAAATCAACATACGTCATGTATGTTGGAGTGGTGTAGTTTAAGTGTTTGATAAAATGCCTGTGCGAGAAATTGTGTGACGAACTAAATTTAATAGTGGTGTTGAGATAGGATTCTTAGCTACGTTGAAGATGTATATGATTTCCTCCATGTTGTTTGTTTAATTTAACCGCTTACTTATGAAATATATGTGATTATATTTTCTGTTTATATTATGCTTTATAACATGCTTGAATTACTTTGTTTATTCTGCTTTACTCTACATGCTTCTGAATAAGGATTGATTGTTTTTGGGACTATGATTCTAGGCCAGGCAATCGGAAACAGAATTGAATTCGTGGCCGAGATTCATTCGCCACGAGAGATGTGTTCAATGAACCCGAGTCGTACTTCGGTTGGCGATAGTGGCTGGCCACACGAAGTCCTTATGCGCTTCATATCATTCAACTTGTTGTGCGCTCGAGCTAGCCGAGCTCGTCAAGTAACCCGATCTGTCTAATGTATGTTCACCATGTTTGGACGCCTCTGCTTGAACCTAGGGTACCAAACTTACCAGTGAAATCCCATTAACCATGGTACCTCGATCCGCTAAGACTCATGAGTCGGGCATGATAGTATGGGACACCGTGGTTAAGCTATCGGCCTACGCTGGGGCCACGTGCCTCCCCGTAGTGTCCATTGAGCAACCAGACTCTTGAGCCGATTATGGTGGTATGGGACACTATATTCGTACTGTCAGCCTACACTGATTGGTGACGAGCCCTTTGTAGTGACCTCGAGCATACTCTGAATTTGCGGTGAGGCGACGAGTTTTGCTGCGGTGAATAGAGTATGAACTAGGCCTGTGTCAATTTAATGATGACCCGTTAAAAAGGTGATGGGGGAGTGGTGTAACGATTGCATGTAACGCCAACGACAAACGGCTTTTGACAAAGACTCCCTAGAACCACACTATCGTATGAGATTATCTAGGTTTGACGACCCTAGAATGGATAATGTTTGGGAATGATACAAGGGAGGTACCTTAGTTTCCCAATCCTGCTGTTTGAAATGGACTAATAACAACTGGGTAATCATGCTCATCATTGCACTGCATGTTCCTGGAAGATGTGGAGCACTGAGGAATGAAAGCATGCTGCGGACGTGAGATGGTGTCGCATGAGGGAATATGTTGGCGATGGCATGCATCATGACTGCATTCCATACTTGCATTAACAAGAGTATTTAGAATTGTTTGATTATACTGCTTTATCATTATTACTTGACTGAATTGATAACATGTTAACCTATGCTTTATTGTTCCACTGAGTTAATCACTCACTCCCACATTATGGGATGATGTGGTACACACCAACCAGACTCTGTAACTGCAGGTGTCAGTGATGCTTATGAGCGGAGCCGAACCTTTACAATGACAATAATGCTTGCTCGTATTTGTTGTATTCTGGCGGCTTCATGTGAGCCGTGTTCTGATTGATGGGGTTACAGGGATGTTGACTAGAGGACCTTATACATTTTGTATATTTTAAATTGTACTTGTAATTATTTAACCTGGTAACGTTATCACACTCTAGAGACTCACCACAGTTTATATATTTTATTTATCTATCACAGTCTTCCGCTTGCTATCTCACTTGTCTCTAGAGTATTATATGCTGTTTTTGGCTTAATCTCACTCATGTTCACTACACTAATACAGACAACGTTCAATCATCTTTCATTTTGTTGCATAAGTGATGCGTTGGAACTCGGGAGTTGAGTTTATGTTCAACCCCCGATTTTTAGGGTGTTACAAGATGGTATCAGAGTATGATTTAAATTAAATTGGACCTGGGTTATGGTCACATGACGCACTCTGACGTACTCTGACTTAGGAGGGAGTGACGGAACGTAGAACCGACTTAGGATTTTTCAAATTCGCCGAACGGCGAAACCGACCGAAATTGACCGCTGAGATTGGGCCCGTACACACCCATGATTACGCGAAATGATCCCGAATCACTTCTACGCCGTTAGTCGATGGGTTTGAGTCGTTCCATAGAAATGAATGTCCTTAGGTTGTGGGTCAACCAAAATACCTTACACTTCATCTCAAAGCCTAGAACCCCTTTTAACCAATTCCTTCAAAATCTCTCCTTGCACCACTTCATTCTTTATTTTTTTATAAATCCTTTCATACTAGATATAAATTCTAACGTATAAATGATGAAGAATAATACTTAAACAAAAAGTTACTATAAATAGTAAATATATGTATAAATTGGACTTTTGACCATTCAAACTTTGGAATCTAACCAAATAAATGGGTTAGTTGGATAGATTAGCTCCTCCTACCCCATAATCATATGCCACATGTCACATAAACTCATCTCGGTTTGTAAATTGTCCCTGAAAATGCCTCAAATGGAGTCGAGGGTCACACTATGAAATCCGGGGGGACTCACGGTGGACCAAGGGTGCCATTGGCACCTTAGGAGGGGGGTGGCCACCACCCTACTGCAGCGGCACTGCCCACAGTCCAGAGGACCGTAGCGGAGACGCGGTCACCACGGTCGACCACGGTCAGGTTGGGTCGGGCTGGTCTGGCCGGTGCTGGTCAGGGTTGGCCCGACCCCTAGTTAAGTGTGGGGCCCGTTAAATGTCACGGGGACCCCTCTTCTAGGTCTGTTTTGCCCCCTCTCTCTCAAAACACCCTCCAAGCTCTCCCTGTTCCTCAAATTTCAGTTTTTCTCTCCCAAACCTCTCTTCCAATCACCCAATCTGTCATTTTCGGCTACAACCTATACCCCTCCATCAGTTATAACAATCCCTACCTCCCTACCCTCTCTGTTGTCTCACATTTGAGCTCTTACACTCCCATTTGTGGCTCAAGATCGTACACACCTCTCAACCCAACCCATCTCTCCATTTTTCTTCTCAAATCACTATCCTTTGGGCCTCCACAATATCTGTTGAGGCTCCAATCCGTGGGAAACCAAACCTCCAGCCTTTTCTCTCTCTCTCTCTCTATCACTTTTTCTTCACTTTTCCATGGCTCTGTCCGAGCTTAGTATGGCCACTTTCTCGGATGTCTAGCTATCCATACTGTTGTCTTGTAGTTTGCATGGGTTACCGTATTTGGATGTTTTCATTTTTATGTTGAAGGGTGTAGTAGTTGGTAGAATGTTTTAGATGTTTGAGAACGTTTAGGGCCCGTTCGGCCAAATTGCATTAGGTGAGTTTAAGGTGGATAGAATTGTAAAGGTAACAATAAATGTATGTGTAAGGTATGGTCCTTAGATTGGGTGTATCCCATGGTTTCCGATACTATGTTTGGAATGTATGCAGTTAAACGTAAATCCCGAATTTTCCTTTCAAATTACACTTATAAATTCATTATCCTGGGATTTAGAAATCCCATCTCACACTTTTTCAACACCAGGCTCATTTTCCAAAGCCTATAAAATTAATTTTTATCCCACCCACCCTCCTACCAAACATGCCATTCCCAATCCCGAAGTGAGATTAGCAATGCAGTCCCATTTAAGATAATAGGCCCTAGAGTTTTGGACCTGGAGCGGTGCTCCTAGATTTCGACAGGCCCGACCATGTAGGAAATCCAACAAATTTATAATGTAAACCTTAGGACCCTCTTAGTTGGAATGAGCATATGTGAAATGCTCGAGCGTCAAGTATAGACAACTCAGTTCCAATTAGACAACTTTGACCCTAAGTGATAAAACCCTTCCTTATTAGAAATGATGTGAAATCATCTAGCGTATGAGCATAGACTTTGGACTACACCTATGGATTTTCACTACTAATAAATTAAGACTAGACTACCGGTTACAATAGAGAATGCCAGAGACCGATAGATGTAGCTAGGTCAAATCAACAAACCTCTTTGATCTGGGTGGCGCAGCGAAAACGTGGTGGACCTTTGGCCCACTGGCCCAGGATCGAATGGAGTTGATCCAGACTATACGTAAAGACAGGTCACTAAATAGGATGAGCTACCCTATCTCGGACATAGAATGAGACGAGGATTTTCTTAGACCAAGACCTAAAGGGCAACCCGAGAAATATGACATTTGAACCTTTCTGTAATGGGCATTCCCTAAGTTTTTAGAGTGATCGGTCTACAGAGTTACTGATATATACAACTGCGAAGCATTCGCGGCTTGACCCAATTCTCAATCCTGGGCGACTACCAATGGACTCACTGCTTAGCCGAGTAGAAGATCAGGATCCACCAGGATTCGGAAGGGATATGATGAGCTTTCTACCCTGGCCTGGTAGATGATCGATGTATCGGGATCAAGCCCACTATAACCGTCTCTCCGTGTTGGTCAAACATTGAAAACAACATCTTACTCTAAATTGTTGGGAATCGTCGTCAAGACTTTAAATAGGTAAAGAAATAAATTGTAGAAAACCATCAGGATATGGGAAATGGATAAAGAAATAAGTTTTAAGGGGGGTAGACTAAAATGAACCAGGCTAGTATATACCCTACAAATAAAACTTAGGCAAAGAAATAATTAAATCTTTCCTTATTACCCTTAGGCAATTTCCGGGACAAAATTTTATTTTAAGGGGGGTAGATTGTAACATCCTAGATTTTTGCCAACCTAAAATTAGACGTTCTCAGGCAATGGGTCGATCCTAACACCTTATTAACTTGTCAGAACTCAATCTCAAAGTCTAAAACTGCTTTTGAACCCATTTCCTTCACAAATCCCACCCTTCACGACCTTGTTCTTTCAATTTTTCTAAGTACTTTCACCCTAGATACTAACTTAAACTAGTTAAGTATTATAACTTGGATCACCTTATATACAAACTAAAAAGGCCCAGGTACCACCTCAGACAGAAATTACTCAGGATTAAATCCTTTAGAAATTAGGCGAGAATTAGCCAGTGTTAAACTAGAGTACCTGTGAAATTAGCACCAATCACTTTAAATACGATCTGCAAGACCCAAAACTTGTAGAATCATTGACGCTACATTACCCTAAAATCTAAGATCAATCTCATTACTCGGCAGCTCTCGAGAGCATCTCGAAACTTCGTATCAGATCTGGACCGCACGTCAGAAGTCCGATTAACACGAAGTTAAGGAATTAGGACCGCCTTGCTGGGCTTGACAACCATCTCAGAAATCAAATCCAGATAGTGTCCCAGCGCTATTCGCTTGAGATCGGAGCGAGGAGTGTGAAAAATGTGAAAATAATTCTAAATTAAATTCAAAATAAATAAATCTGAGACGTTTTGCTTGCGGGTCAGTATTAAGCAACCAGACCGTCAGAATCAGGCCAAATTACACCCTTGGATCAGGGATATTTCCCCAAACATATTTATGTACTCGAAATCTCCGATCGAGATCCACTGACCGTTGAATTGAAACTGGTCCGCCATAGGGGATCTGTAAATCCGATCGGACGGAAAACGTAACTCGACCTAGATCCAATGTCAGTGAGCTTAAGTCCGACCTTTGGCTCAAGGGGGGCCTCCAGAAGTGCTCCGTTGAGATGGAACAGACCGTATTTAGACATAACCTAAGTATACCTTGACCTTAGGTCTAATTTGGTGAGTTTTGGGGCTATATAAGGACCTTAAGCCCTCACTCTCTCATTCCATAAGAATTTGAGAAAACCTAAGAGAGAAAAGAGAGAAAGTGTAAGAGAAGTGGGAGCATCTCCCTGCCATGCTTCCCTGCTGCTATACGTGTTTAACCACTTCCTCCTATTCGCTTTCCCGGCGATTCCGGCGTCATTTCTAGGTAAGAAAACTCACCCTAACCTGTTTTAGAGTTCTAGGTAGTGTGTCTTGTGGAATAGCTAACCTATTCCCTGTTGTAGGTTGCCAAATCGCCGCAGACAAAGGCGTTGGGTTCAAACTGGTTTCGGTTCAAGCTTACCGACAAAAGGTGCGGACTTTAGACGTATAGGTTATGGTTTTCAATGCTTTCAATGTGGGATAATGATAGATTCATTATCTGTATGCTGTTGTACATGTACAAAGTACTGTCTGTTTTCCGTTTCGATTAAATACGAAGAATATGAAATTTTGTGTATTCTAGGTATTTGTAGAAAATACCGTATCCGTATAAATTTTGCTGATATAATTGCCATGGGTATTTGCCATGTATATATGCTAGTTATGGATGTACGACCTGTTTGGCGAAAGGATTCGGCCTAGTACACATTTTGGCCAATATAGTTTATGTAGGCTAATGTGTGTAGTCTAAGTGTTTGTTAAAATGACTAAATAAATATGGATTTATGATTTATGCTTGTCATATGTATTGAATGTAAGAGCTTGATTGTTGTGTATGAGACAACTCCTTTATATGAGGTTTGTCCTATTCTATGTTGAAATCAACATACGTCATGTATGTTGGAGTGGTGTAGTTTAAGTGTTTGATAAAATGCCTATACGAGAAATTGTGTGACGAACTAAATTTAATAGTGGTGTTGAGATAGGATTCTCAGCTACCTTGAAGATGTATATGATTTCCTCCATGTTGTTTGTTTAATTTAACCGCTTACTTATAAAATATATGTGATTGTATTTCCGGTTTATATTGTTCTTTATAACATGCTTTATAACATGCTTGAATTACTTTGTTTATTCTGCTTTACTCTACATGCTTCTGAATAAGGATTGATTGTGTTTGGGGCTATGATTATAGTCCAGGCAATCAGAAATGGAATTGAATTCATGGCTGAGATTCATTTGCTATGAGAGATGTGTTCGACAAACCCGAGTCGTACTTCGATTGGCGATAGTGGCTGGCCACACGAAGTGCTTATGCGCTTCATATCATTCAACTTATTGTGTGCTCGAGCTAGCCAAGCTCGTCAAGTAACCCGATCTATCTAATGTATGTTTACCATGTTTGGACGCCTCTGCTTGAACCTAGGGTACCAAACTTACCAGTGAAATCCCGTTAACCATGGTACCTCGATCCGCTAAGACTCATGAGCCGGGCATGGTAGTATGGGACACCGTAGTCGAGCTATCGGCCTACGCTGGGGCCACGTGCCTCCCCGTAGTGTCCATTGAGCAACTAGACTCATGATCCGATTATAGTGGTATGGGATACTATATTCGTGCTGTCGGCCTACATTGATTGGTGACGAGCCCTTTGTAGTGACCTCGAGCATACTCTGAATTTGCGGTGAGGTGACGAGTTTTTCCGCGGTGAATAGAGTATGAACTAGGCCTGTGTCAATTTAGTGATGAACCGTTAAAAAGGTGATGGGGGAGTGGTGTAACGATTGCGTGTAACAGCCCTAGCAGCCTTTGCAGCGCCCTAGAACCACACTATCGTATGAGATTATCTAGGTTTGATGACCCTAGAATGGATCGTGTTTCGGAATGTACAAGGGAGGTACCTTAGTTTCCCAATCCTGCTGTTTGAAATGGACTAATAACAACTTGATAATCATGCTCATCATCGCACTGCATGTGCTTGGAAGATGTGGAGCACTGAGGAATGAAAGCATGCCGCGAACGTAAGATGGTGTCGCATGAGGGAGTATGTTGGCAAGGGTGCATCATGACTGCATTCCATACTTGCATTAACAAGAGTATTTAGAATTGTTTGATTGTACTGCTTTTTCATTACTACTTGATTGAATTGATAACATGCTAACCTATGCTTTATTGTTCCACTGAGTTGATCACTCACTCCCACGTTACGGGACAGTGTGGTACACACCAACCAGACTCTGTAGGTGCAGGTGTCGGCGATGCTTATGAGGAGGAGCCGGACCTTTGCAATGACAATGATGCTTGCTCGTATTTGCTGTATTCTGGCAGCTTCATGTGAGCCGTGTCTTGATCGATGGGGTTACAGGGATGTTGACTAGAGGACCTTACACATTTGGTATATTTTAGAATTGTACTTGTAATTATTTAACCTGGTAACGTTATCACACTCTGGAGACTCACCACAGTTTATATATTTTATTTATCTATCACAATCTTTCGCTTGCTATCTCACTTGTCTCTAGAGTATGATATGTTGTTTTGGCTTAATCTCACTCATGTTCACTACACTAATACTGACAACATTCAATTATCATTCATTTTGTTGCATAAGTGATGCGTTGGAACTCAGGAGTTGAGTTTATGCTTGACCCCCGATTTTCAGGGCATTACACCACTCCTATCCGAGCGCACAACTGGATAAGTGGAAGAGACCTCACTTTCCACCTGGCAATATCGGGCCCGACTCATCAATAGTGGACCCATTCCTCAAGCTGGTCAAACTCAACTTAGATATTACCCCCTCACTCAGGTGGGTAAGGTCACACCCCCTCCCATCCGACCACGACATAGTGGGAGATGAGGCCTACTGGTATATAGCCCTCATGCACTCATATATATATCCACTCGGTCTCGACATTGGGGCGTCTCCTGGCCACGAAGGTTTAGGCATTTTCACACAGGGACATCTTTAGCGCCTGTATGCTAGAACCAAACATTTCTGGTGTCCCATCTGGCCATCTACGATATGCCTGTGGAGGCTTGACCCTGATGTCGCTAGGGCGTATAGTATGAAATAGTGGTGAAAACCGCTTTTGTTGAAGTAGGAATATACCAACATGTCCTAGAGGGGGGTGAATAGGGCTTTTTAAAGTTTTTATGGTTTATTTAAAATCCTATTACACTAATCCTAACAACAAGCACATATTAGGATTACTCAAAAGTAACTCTACTGGCTTTGATGCCTGGTAGAGGATCCCATCACAAACTAGTTAAAAAGTGAACAATATGCAAACTAGTTTATGATGGATATGACTGTGTATGTGTGTGAGTTGTGATATTAGATATTCAGATATGAAAATATTAAAGTAAATCACACAAATAGAAGAATAGCAATCTCAAACATAATTATTTTTATAGTGGCTCGACTACTTATCTACTCCACTCCGGGTAACTGCACTCAACTCTTGAGTGTACCGGATTTCACTAAGGAGGTTTCACAGCGGTTTACCTCAAACCTAAGGTTTTAAATCAGGTCCATCTTCAACCTTTACAACCTACAATGAGGCTAACTATTTATGCTCCCACGAGCAAGGGTCAACACAACGCACCCACTTTTAGGCACACTGGCCAAGGATCTTCCATAAGACCCTAACTGAGGTTTCACACAGATCATCTTGAACCTAAGGTTTTAGACAGGTTCACCTTCAATCGGAAGTTTATGCTCTCCACAGAGCAAGGGTCAATATTACGTACTCACCACGTACACTCCCGCCGGAGGCCTCCTACGAGGGCTTGCAAGGGTGAGAAACACCTAAGGCCCTATCCTAAAAGGGAATGATCACAAGTGTCCTCTATACTCTAATAACTTACAAATAAATGGATGAGTCCCATTCAACACGTTGACGAAGATCTCCTCCTTGTTGATAAAGAATCTTCGACTTCCTTGATCCGCAACACAGATGATGTACAATAAGAGGCTTTGGGTTGGGTCAAGGTTAAGACGAAATCCTACTCTACAAAATGTTTTCCTATAATGAAGATAGAGTGATTCCGATTATGCATTCAAGGCATCCCAACTTAATGATTTTTCCATAAGGTAGTAGCTGGAGGATCCTTGAATGCGGAAGTTCATTCCCCAATCTACTCTATTGAATATCAATGATGAGGGTGGATTGGAGGATGAACTTCCCTGAGAGAAAGGGCTTAGGGTATATGATTTAAGGTAAAACACTCAAAAGCACTCTCTTCTTTCTCTACCAGCAACAATAGACAAGTCCTCTTTATATAGGCAAAAGGTTCCAACCGATATAAAACGATTACATTTATGATAGAGTTCGATATCATCGAGCAGGCTCGATATCGTCGAGCGTATAGTCTCGATAGCATCGATGGTCCGCTCGATGACACAAACTCAAATGTCATACACTTTTGAAACCTCTTGCTAGTTGGTCGATGAAATCGAAACAGGTATCAATGTCATCGAATTTCGAACTCCGATTCTATTGATACTAGTGTCAATTCATCAACATTTGAAAATGAGAGAGACTTGACTTGATTCTTTCAGGTTTACAAGAATGATTAAGGACCTTCGAGATCATCGAAATTTGAATGTCGATGATATCGATAACTGTGTCGAGGCATCGATAAATCCAACAGATTTCTCATTAAGCTTGCTGGACAGTCTTTGTCCTTATTCGATGCCATCGAAATAATACCGATATCATCGATATTTGAATATCGATTCTATCAAGTGACTCCCGATCATAGATAAACAATCCTGAAATATTTTGCTAGAAGAACTTGGCGTCTATGACCGATATCATCGAGAGCCTTCTGATATCATCAAGATTTGAATTTCAATGGTATCGAGGAGGCTTCGATATATCGATGCACATATGATATTTTAAAGGAAAAATAGGGGCATCGGAGATCTACCTATCGATATTATCGAGTCACCTTCGATGGACTCGAGATTTGAATATCGATGATATCGATAGTATATCGATGTATCGATAATTCTGTCCAGATGAGTATGTGGTTGCTGGACGTATTTTGTCCTCATATCGATGATATCGTTTAGATATCGAGGATATCGACAGCACAGGTTGATCATATCAAGATGTGTATCGATAAAATCGACAAAGCAAGAAAACTTAGAGAATTTTTCTATTTTGAAAAAAGTTTTCTTAACTTAAAAACCCTATGATGTTCTAGTTTATTTTAAGGGTTTTATATACCTGGTGTTTTAGGATAAGGGATGTGAGGCGTAGTTTTACCTGTGGTGAGCTTGGACACATCCCGGTTGAGGTAGACATTTGAGTTGATCTCCCTATGAGGCTCTGCAGTTTAACTGACTCAACACTCATGCTAATTGACAAATCAGGACACTTTCACAGTAATCACAATACACAATGCAAGATGCATGAGTCATACAATCCAGTCATGCATCAATCATGCACATACCATGTGCTCATGTGAGATAACCTTTGCCTATCAGGGAGTCTCATAACATGCCCAATGTCATATGCAATGGTTAACCACATCTCATAACAAACATGCAGATGATGCGTATGGGCATGTATCATGATGCTATGCTGTCACATACTCATAATCGGTATCAATAACCGGCATCGACAATCGACCTCGACAATGTGGACATTTAACCAACATTGCTCCCAAGGAATGGCTCACATAGAGCCTAACATATAGTGGACCCATGGCCTCACACAAGGGCTAAATATACAACACCATGAGCCTCACTCAAGAGCTTAATACACATCACGATGAGCCTTTCACACGGGCCTTAGATACATCATAATGGGCTCCATCGCCTGGCCCTCAAATGCATCACAATGTGCCTCATCACATAGATCTTATATTCATCACATTAAGCCTTAAACATGGGTTGAATGCACATCACAATGGGCCTCAAATATGGGCCACATATACATCACATTGGGCCAAATACACATCACAATGGGCCTCAACTATGGGTCGCATATACATCATATAGGTCTCGACAATCGGCCTCGATAATCGAAATCGGCCTTAACAATCGGAATTGACACTCGGAATTAGCCTCGACAATCAGAATTGACCTATACAATCGGCCTCGACAATCGGAATCAGCCTCGATACTCGGCCTCGACAATCGAAATCGGCCTATACAATCGTCCTCGACAATCGGAATCGGCCTCGATACTTGGCCTCGACAATCGGAATCGACTTATACATTTGGCCTCGACAATCGGAATCAGCCTATACAATCGGCTTCGACAATCGGAATCGGCCTCGACAAATCAAAATCGTCCTCGATACTCGGCCTTGACAATTGGAATCGGCCTATACAATCGGCCTTGACAATCAGAATCGGCCTCGATACTTGGCCTCGACAATCGGAATCGACCTATACAATCGGCCTCGACAATCGGAATCGGCCTCGATACTCGGCCTTGACAATTGAAATCAGTCTATACAATCAGCCTCGATAATCGGCCAAACAAGGCCTAAGGGAAGGTCACAATGAGGACATTTAACTATCATTGCCCATCAATATGGACGTTTAACCAACATAGCTTCCAAGGAGTGGCCCATATAGATCCAAACATATCATGGGCCCATGGCCTTGCACAAGGGCCTAATATGCATCATCATGGGCCTCACTCATAGGGCATATACACATCACATCAGGTCTCATGAAATGGGCCACAAATACATTACAATGAGCCACATACCTGGGCCTATATATATCACAATGGACCACAACCCATGGGCCTCAATACATCACAATGGGCCACAACCCATGGGTCGAAAATACGTCACAATGGGCCACATCATATGGGCCAAAAATACACCTTAATGGGCTACGACCCATGGTCCTCAAATACATCATAATGGGCTCTGACCCATGGGCCTCAATATACATCATAATGGGCCGTAACCCATAGGCCTCAATACACATCAAGTGGGCCACACCAATGGTCCTCATATATAATGAGTGGGCGGCATTAATGGGTCGCACCAATGAGCCTCATAAACATTAAATCGAACCTACTGTTCTAGGTGAGCAACCTATACCATACATCTATTTTTAGAGATCATTTTAGAACATTACCCAAAGATACATTGGAAGATCTTCTGGACCGTACCACAAATAACAGTGAGATAATGATTTCCA
Organism: Magnolia changhungtana; assembly: GCA_030180095.1. Taxonomy (NCBI): domain Eukaryota; kingdom Viridiplantae; phylum Streptophyta; class Magnoliopsida; order Magnoliales; family Magnoliaceae; genus Magnolia; species Magnolia changhungtana. Next base: position 2,701,901 of record JASAUF010000101.1, on the reverse strand, counting down.
CCCTTAAAATTACCAGGGCCCACCATAACGTGTATTTTCTATCCGATCTGTCCATATGGTCACAAAGACCTGAATCAAGAGGAAAAATAAATTTCATGCTGATTCAGAACTTCTGTGATCCCCAAGATGGTTTTAATGGTAAAGATTCGATCCTCCACTAATTTTTGTAGTGTGGTCCACCTAATAGGCAGATCCGTCTTATTTTTAGTCTCGAGCCATAAGACGAGCTCACCATATGGACGGGTGGTTTAGACGTACACATACATCATGGAAAGACCCACCATTTGGGCGGTGTGGATAAAAACCCATACATCTCGGTGCGTCCCACACCACCAGTAGGATGTCCATACAATGGATGGTGGGAATATAACACATATATCACGAGGGGCCCCATAGATGGACGATGTGGATGTACAACACATTATCTAAGTGGGCCACGTGGAGGGTATAGATATAACAAATACATTACTGTGGTTCCTACCTGCCATCTGAAAATGGCTGAACGGTGTGAGATAAAACAGACACATCATGGTGGTATCCTACCGTCCATATGATGGACGGCTGGGATAAAACACTTACATCACACGTGGGACACCACGTGCATCATAGTGGAGTACACAACATCGTCCAGCACTGACCAGCTGGGCGGTGTAGGTAAAGCACATACATCACATTGGGGTGGATTTCCACCGTTCAGAGACTCTAGACGGTGCGAATAAAATTCATACAACTGGTGGGTCCCACCGTCCTATCCATTTGGATGGTGTGGATGGACTTACATCACGATTGTGGCCCACAGAGCTTACTGCATCATTACAGTAGCAATATAGCTGGTGTATGGTACCCAGCCAAGCTGCTTTCCCTGCAGCAGCAGGCCCCATAAATCAAACGGATGGACGGTGGGGATAAATACATACATCAAAGGTGGGCCCCACCCCACATGTGCAACACATGTGGGTGGGCCCCACACGACTGATGAAGCTGAATGGACAGTATGGATATAGAATACATACAAAACAGGTGGCCCCATCCGTTGCCAAAACAGACAGACGATGTTGATGTAACAAATACATCAAGGGCCCCCACGTCCTTGGCAGATGGACGGCGGGGAGAAACAGATACATCAAGGTGGCCCACCTATCTTGCTGACATCAGTCGGCACCTAAATGGCTAGTGCCCCCATCCAATAGGCTGGACGCTGGAGATAAACATATACATCTAGTGGTGTCCACCGTCCAGACAATGGATGGTGGAGGTATCACATATATCATGGTGGTCCCTACACACGTGGCAGGTGGATGCCGGGCCTCACCGTCTAGCTCATTTGGACGGTAGGGATAAAACACACACCTCATGCCTCGACCCACGGTCCTGATGACGTCAACATAGCAGTGGGTCCCACCGTTGCTGACGTCAAGCACTGCAGCACACTGCTGCTGGTGCAGGGACGTCCATCAGAGGGGTGGCTGGGATATATCACACCCCACCTGATCTGGACGGTGTGCAGGTCACACGTGGCAGTGGGCTCCACCGTTCAAAAAAAATGTTGGGCGATGTGGGTCTCACATACATCATGCTAGCCCACACAACTTGTGGGTCCATGCAAATGGACAGTGTGGATCAAATATATATGCCAAGGTGGGTACACGTGTGGGCCACACACCTCATCCTTGCCATAAAAGAAAGAGAGAGAAAAAAAGAGAGGGAGAAATGTGTTGAAGGGGAGGGACCCCGCCACTATGGGCCCTCCCTATAGAATGCATACATCAAGTGGGTCCCAAATCATGTGGACTCTACTTCAAATTCAAACACTATAAACACCCATCATTAGATCTTAGACTTCTCCTTCCAGCAACACATTCTAGAGCTCCAATGGATGAGATTCAACAGTCGTGATTGGTTTTGGATGGTGGGATTGGGTGGTAGGAAGGTGGGCCACACCTAGCTTTCTCATGGAGCTTGGACGTTTGCTCCTCTCATGGGGTCGCTTGAGTGTGAAGTGAGAGAGAGATGAGAGAGAGGGGTTGTAAGAGAGAGAGGGATGGGTGAGTGATGGGGTGGATGGGTGATGACTGATGGATGTGTACTTGGTTGTAAGAAAGAGTTGACTTTGGGGAGGGTGGTTGTACTTGGGAATGGGATAGGTACTTGACATGATTGATGTGATTGATGGGACATGTTCTCTCGGGTTTAGCAAATGTGCGGTGTTTTCTTGAAATGAATGCGGGCCCACATCTCCTGGCCTGGGTATCACCTTAGTGCGCAAGACGCGGCATAGGAACCGCAGTGACGGCGAGGCTAGGGTACAAGTCTCGGGTTTAGCCGACTCTGGAAAACGGGATACGACTCAGGATCGTACGCAAACGCCGGTTACAGATTACGGGTTACCGGAATTCGACCGGGAGGACCGCGGAGGCATATGGAATGGTACAAGTTAGGATATGGGTCTCACATTTATGTCTCAGTTTTGAAGGAGTTTCCAGTAAGCGCCGGGGTCCACTTTGCATCTCAGTACTACTTATCATCCTGTAACGCCCCGAATTTTGAGGGTCTAGCAAAGGCTCAACTCTAGAGATCCATCGCATCACTTATGCAATCATAGAAAATGATGATTAAATGTTGTCCGTATTAGTGCATTAAACATGAATGAGATTATACTAAATCAACATATTATACTCTAGAGATGATTAAATTTAACAAGTAGAAGACTGTGATGAATATATAAGGTGTATAAGTGGATATGAACCCTAGAGTATGATCATGTTACCAGGCTGAATAATTATATGTATAGTTTCAAAATTTACAAAATGAATAAGTGCAATGTTCAACTAGTCTGTATCCCTGCGATGCAACTCCAAGTCTACATAGACCCCCTAGAGAGTTGCATGTAGGAGAACTCCTTATCGTCGTCGTAGAAGACAGGCTCCAACTCGTAAACCTCGCCGTCATCTGAAACTAAAACAGGGCCTGGTTGGTGTTTTAAAACACCGTCCCAGAGTGGGAGTGAATGATAAAATCAATGGAGCTATAAAGTAAAGGTTAACATGTTATCAATTCAGTCAAGCAGTAATGATAAAGCAATACAACAAGCATTCCTAAGTACTCTGGTTAATGCAAGGATGATATGTATTAATGATGCATGCCCTCGCCTGCACTCCCTCAGCGACATCATCTCATGGTCACGCATGCTAAACTCCCACTGTGCTCAACTCCCATACCAAAGGCACATGTAATGCGGTGCATGGTCGTGTTAGCCAAGTTATTAATTAGACCTATTTATACAGCATATTCGGGAAGTTAAGGTACCTCCCTTTATATCATTTACCCAAACAATGATCAATCTAGGGTAGTCAATCCTAGTTAATCATATATGATAGGCAAGTTATAGGGCAACATCACCCCTGATTTGAAAACAGTGGACAAGTTCAGGTCACTACGAAGAGCCTTGTCACCTCAGCGTAGGCCTTAATTTATACTCGAGGTCACTACGGGAAGGCTCGTCACCTTAGCATATGCCGACAGCTCGAATACAGTGTCCCATACCACCGTATTCAGCTCACGAGTTTGGGTTGCTCACTAGTCACTATGGGGAGGGTCATCAGGCCAGCGTAGGCTGACAGCTCGACCACGGTGTCTCATACCACCATGCTTGGCTCATGAGTCTTAGCGGATCGTGGTACCAAGGTTGAAACGGGCTTTACAATGGAAAGTGGTACCTTAGATTCAAGCAGTAGCATCCATACATGGTAAACACATAATAGGCTAATCGGGTTATTTGACAAGTTCGATTGGTACGAGCACACGCTGAATTAGTTAACATGGAGTGTGTAAGCACTCCACGTGGCCTAACCATTGTCGACAATCTTCGTACAACTCGAATTCGTCGAATGTATCCAATGCGGCAAATCTAGTTCGGCCACTCAACCGGGATCTATTACAGATTGCCTAGACTATGTAGTAGTCTCAATCATATTCAATGCAATAGACAGTCACATGTGATAATGATAACAACATTTAACAAATAATTCAAATACAATAATCATTTGAGCATTTATCAAACCCATAAAGCAAGTTACTATACGTAGGATATTTTACACATAAATCACGTATGTGAAATTAAGGTTATATGAAAGAAATTATACACATAGATGAGGTAGTCGAGAATCCTATCTCAACACCCTTAGTAATCACAATTCAATGAACAATTACTCATTCAGACATTTTATCAAACACTTAGCCTACACATTAATACATACATGCCCTAACTTAGTTATATTATATATTATAGCAAATCCTTTCGTACAAACATGTATTTTGGATTAATAGTCATGGCAAGTACAAATTATGATAGTAATTTCATTCAAACATTTCAACAAACACATGAAATGCATTACATATTCACATAGTTCATACACATGTATAATCTATTAAATACATTGTAACTAAGATCATATGGCAGCAGTCAAGTCAATTATAAATCATTGCTGACATTGAAAGCCTTAAAAACCATAACCTAAACGTTTATAGTCCGTACCTTCCATCGGTATACTCGATTATGAACTCGGTTTGTACACTACACCTTTGTCTACGGCACAACGGCTACATATAGCATGAAATAGGTTAACTATTTCACCATTTTACTTATTTGGATACCTAAAACATATTAATGTTAAATGGAGTCAAAATCGTTGGTATAGTGACACAGAAGAGGGGATTCAACATGTGGAGTGACAGGAATGAATCCCAGCAACAAACCACAACTCTCTCTCTCACTTCTCCTCACTTTCTCCTTCTCTTTTCTCTCTTCTTTCTCCTAGGGTTTAAGAAATTCGTATGAAATGAGAGAGGGGTGGGTTTAGGGTCTTATATAGGTCCATAAGTGAAGTCAATGGCCCCAGGGCCATGTATACTTAGAATATAGCTAAAAGACGTTTGTTTTAGGCCAACGGAGCTCATCTGGAGGTCCATTGCCAGTGTACAGTCTAGGGAAAGTTCCCTGACAATGGATCTATGTCAAGTTAAGATTTTAATCCAATCAGATTAGTGGATCGACCGTGGAGGACCAGTTTCAATTCAACGGTCATTGTCACTCAATCAGGGCCACAAGTACACTGACCTATCTAGGGAAATTTTCCTGATCCAAGAGTGTAGTTGGGTCAGAATTTGATGATCAGAAACCTTAAATTTGGCCTGCAAGTGAATAGCCCAATTCACTTAAATCTGAGTTCATTTTCTAAAGATATTCGTATTTTTCACACACTTTACTCAGGACTTTAGTTGTATGTTTTTGGATACTATTCAGGCTTGATTCCCGCGATGGTTGTCAAGCCCAGTGAGGTGGTTATAACCATATAGTTTCGCGTAATCGGACTTTTGGCGCACAGTCCAGGTCCGATACGGAGTTTCAATATGTTCCCGGGAACAACTGGGTTTAGAGAGATTGCTCCAAGTTTTTAGGTAATGTAGAGTTAGCGATTCTACTGGTTCTAGGTCTTGCAGTTCGTATAGAAAGCGGTTCAAGCTAATCTTCCAATTAATTCAGTTTAGTATTTAATTAGTTTTTGTCTAATTTTTAAAGGATTCGGTCCTTAGTGATTTCTGCCTGAGGTGGTACTCAGGTCTTTATACAGATTTTTTCGAGACGTTACACATTTGCAGACGGATGTTCAAACTGAAAGGGTCAACTAGATCCTTGAGGATATGCTTAGAGCCTGTGTGATTGACTTTGTGGGTAGTTGGGATGAGCATTTGCACCTTGCCGAGTTTGCGTACAACAACAGTTATCAGGCGACTATCGGCATGACTCCTTTTAAGGCACTATATGGTAGATCATGCAGATCTCCTAGCTATTGGACTGAGGTTGGAGACTATCCTCTCATAAGTCTCGAGATTGTGCAGTAGACATTAAAGATTGTGGATATTATTAGGCAGAGGATGCGCATAGCTTAGAGTCGGTAGAAGAGTTTTGCTGATCGTCGGCGTCGACCCCTCGAATTTACATTTGGGGACATGGTATATCTCAAGGTCTCGCCTATAAAGGGCATGAATCGATTTGGTGGGAAGGGTAAGCTTTGCCCCATGATTTATTGGACCTTTCAAGATTACAAAGCACGTGGGCGCTATGGCCTTCAGGCTTGCCTTACCTTCAAAGTTGTCCATGATCCACGATGTGTTTCATGTTTCTATATTATAGAAGTGTGGGTCGGACATCATACCTGCGATGGATTGGCAACCCCTTGAGGTCTGGGAAGATGCTTCTTACATTGACCAGCCGATTTGTATTCCTGATCGGAAGGAGCAAATTCTCAAAACCAAAGTCATTCCCCTAGTGAAGGTACAATGGGGTCATCATTCGGAGGCTGAGGCATCTTGGGAGCACGAAGCTGAGATTAGAGAGCGGTATCCCCATTTACTTGATGCTTGATTGACTATATGATTGTATGCATTGCCTTCTTTATTGATTATTGCTATATATGATGATGGTGTTTTTACATTTTCATTTAGTCGTAGATTTGGTAAATTTTGAGGATGAAATTTCTTTATTAGTGGAGAGAGCTGTAAGACCCTAACCCAAGTGTGCACGCCTTTTCTTTAGGTCAGGCTGTCCTACCGGTCGAATTTCGGTGACCCGCGACCTTCGAATAGTGTTTACGGTTGTCCTTGAGTTTGGTCACGTAAACCAGACCCGGATCGACCCGAATTTAGTGCCATAGCGACCGCATCATCGCCGCGGTTCCAACGTCGTGTCTAGTGCGACAATCCAAGTTGTAGATCATGAGATGTGGGTCTTGCCTAATTTAGGCTGTTAATCGTGATTATAGGGCCTGCCTAGGATTTGGTGCAAATCCCTAGGCATAGGTTTCATTACCCTAGCTATCATAGGTAGGTAGATTAGACTAGGTCCCTAGCCCTACCTAGCTAGCAAGTGATCATGAGTTCTCTATCCAAGAGTGCTCCTTTTTCTATCTCTCATGTAAAAGCTACTTTTCCCTCTTCCCTAAATCTGAAATTTCTGAATTTCTCTCTTCTCTAGAGAGAGGGAGAATCCTATCCCTCTTTCCTAGCAAAACAATCATTACAATACATAAAACCCTCTCTTGCTAGCAATTTCATTCATTTCTCTCCCTTCCTCTCTTCTCCTCATCTCTCCTTCTCCCTCTCTACCCTTAGAACGTTCCACCCTTCTCCTCATCCCTAGCCCCTTATACCCTTAAAATCCCCCTCATCTAACCTTCCATCTTCAATCTTAGACATTGATCCTTGAAGCTTGAAGCATAAAAGTCCATTAGTAGGAGTTTGGTGAAGAACTATTGAGGTGGGTGTTTTTAGTTTAGGATTTCTTTTCTTCTTTCTTAGATCTTTTCATTCCTACCTTGAGAAGCTCGTGGGGCCTACCAAATGATGGTGGAGGTCCCTAAGTATCCATGGATGAGGCCTATGGCCAACCTTCTTGCATGCATGTTCCGTAGATGGGGCCATTCTCCATGGACCCCATCATGGCCTTTTTCTTTTTGATCCATGTTCTTGAGAGGTCATCTAGACCCTAGACCTCGGTGGGGATGGCATCCCCACCTTAAATTTGAAAATCATGCATGTCATGATGTAACTTGTAAATGAATATAGTGGAAGATGTAATGTTTGTGATGAAGGAAGGGCCTCAATGGTGGCGGAGACCCTCTCTTGTGGTCAGATATTGATTTCTTTCTTTCCTTTTCTTCTTTTCCCCATCCTCATTATCTGATTTCTGAGGTGTGTGACCCACTGGGAGGCCTTGCAACATCCAGACCGTCCAAACATCCATTGCAGTCCACACTGGGGATGTTGGTGCCCCTTTTGCCCCACATGTGATGAAAGCAACGGATTTTTGGGGTGGGGATATGATCTGGATATTTGTGGGACCCACTAAGGTGGACCATGGCACCAAATTTATGGGGTAATCTCCTCTTTATTTGACTCATATGCTTAGTATATTCCATGTATATGTTGCTGTCCAGAAAATTTCTGGACAGTTTCTGGTTGTTTTTGGACCAGATATTGGGACTGACTGGGGGACTTTCCTACAATTTAAATATATTTTTCTTAAAGGTGGAGACCCCACCTATATGTCCTCCAAATTTCAGCCCCATTTGACCTTGATTGAGGTCCCAAAGGTGTGGCCCAAGTGGGGTGGACAGTCCAAATTTTCTGGACTGTCCAGCAACATGTCAGTTTGGAAATCTTAAAATATAAAATAATTTTTCATTAGTGGGCCACTTTTGTGGACCCTACCTTGTAGTATACATATGTGGGGATGTTAAAATCAATTTTTCCCAATTTTCGGAGATCTTGGGCCCACCCCATTGGGTGCTCAAAATAGGGTCAGCCATAATTCTACACTAACCAGATTTTTGGACAGTCTGTTTTCTCTTAATTCACAAAAATACTTTCCTAACTCAGAAAAATCTGAAATTTTAACTGAAGGTGGTCCACCCCTGTTAGGACCCACGTACACAAATTCAGGCCCAACGGACCACTAAAGAATTTTTGGTAAGGGCTGGACCATCCCACTAGGCTGGATGCCCAAGGCTAGGGCTTCCAGCATGGGCTTGCCGTCCACCCCATTTTATGGCCCACCATGATGTGTGTTTTATCCCTCTGGCCTTCCTTTGTGTGGTCTACTTAAGTATGGTTCATCCAAGTGTGGAGTACCAAGGGTGGGGCCTACCTTTTTACTAGCACATGGGCTAGGAGTCCAGCCCATCGGGATGCCCAGGCCCATGTGCGACGCCCCATGTGGACTACTTGCTGGACCTTGGCCTAGCAGTGTGGCCCACCTTTTTCCCAATTAATGTGATGTAATCCTATGTGGTGGGACCCTCTGACTTGATGGCTGGACTACTTGGACTGATGTCCTAATCAAATGGATCATTTTCTGGGCTCCAACAGGCCCATAAACCTATTGGGTTAAAAATCCAGCAATGTGTTATAATTATGCTTGGCTTTCGGGCTGAAATTTTGAGAAGTGGGGCCCACCACATTGTGAGTACTTATAAGGATTAAAATCATGCTTAGAATCCCATAATTTTGGGCTTAATTAATGCCTATCTTTCAAGCCCACCGTAGTTGGATGTTAATAGGTCCATATATGTATTAAGTTGTTGAACTCTTTAGGCCCATAAAGGCTGGAACTCTCTTGATAGGCCCATTGGACCTTTGGGCCACTTTTCCATATTATTGTGTTGGGTTTATGGGCCAGATTACACAAGTGGTCGGGCCCTTGGTTGCCCACCAAATCAACTTTGTACTTGGGTCGGGTTGTAAGCCCAATTCATTTGGTCTAGACATGAAAATTGCCCATGGGGTTTGAGTGATGGGCAACCCACTAGGCCCACCACAATATGTGGATTAATGACCCTTATGATTGGGCCCAAACCTTGCTTATGGGCCCATGATATTACATATGGGTTAAGATGTGTGTGTTGCCCACTAGGCTTATGCATTGGTATAAGCCTTGGGCCTTGATCCGCGATTGATTAGAGATGGGTTACCTCTTGGGGACTAGTTGTGGTTAGATGTCTACATTGGTGGTCCTAAGGTAGGCCCATGGGTTTCTATGGGTGGTTAAAGGCCCACTATAGACCCTTGCTAGGACTGTTCATCTATTTAGGCCAATATTATTGTTCTCCTTAGCCTTGTGGGCTACCCCAGGTAAATAGGCCCCCACTAGAGGTTGCATTCCTTATAAGAAATTGGTTAAGTACCTAGACCTTGTTGGTTAGGTAAAGAGTACACCTTCTCATTCACCTCATTGGCACATTTATTCATCTTCATGGCCCACTCCCATACGCATCATATGCATACTTGGTTGAGGTATGATTGGCCATTGGTTGTGCCATTGCGTAAGACATGTTGGTATCTCCCCGAGGGATGGAGTTTACCCTCTTGAGCATGGTAGATGCTTGGGATTGATGCATAGTTAATTGTGTGACTCATGCATCTAGTATTGTATAGCATATGGACATTCGCCCTTGCTTCATCAGGACCGTAGCCTCCATAAGTATATCATGGATGGCCACGTTTGAACACCGAAAATGTTACTTGAGCATTGGGGTGCATAAGATATTCCTGGGTGAAAGCCCCTAAACTTTCACGATACCGAGGGAATGGCCCAGCGCCGAGAACGAGTAGAAAACATGAGTGCACAAGGGCCTTATACCATTAAGCCGCGACTCCCACTGCAACGTGGTCGGTTGGGATGGGGTGTGGCCATACCTGCTTGAGAGAGAGGGCAATAGCTAGGCTGAGTCCGACCAGCTTGTGAATGGGTCTACTACCACGAGCCTCGCTGGTGATTGGCTGTCCATAAGCGGGTAGTGAGGTCTCCTATGCTCATTTGATTGTGCGGGTATGTAAAGCAACAATCGTCCTGCAGTGTACTTGACCCCAGTGGATTCCTTATGATAGAATTGTACTTGATATGTGGATTGGATATGAGGACTAGCATTACTACGCATTGCATTTGCATCGGCTGTATAAGCCTTATATTGCATCACCTCGGTATGGCGCCTAGTACTCATGTTTTACATTACATAGCCTTGGTACGACTTATTGCATTCATAGCTTAGCCTCGGGACAGCTAGTGGCATTGGTATAATTCGTGTTTTCTTCAACATTCTCCATTATCTTCTTCTAAGCACCATTGTCACACACCTTACACCGCCCTCTAAGCTTTCTATATGCTTATGCATGATTGATGCGTGCAGGAGATCCTAGGTTAGCACAATAGCGAAGGAGCTGTGGATTTGGATTGGCGCGAGCTGAGGATCTATTGCAGACCTTTCCTTCTCTCTTTCTATATTATGTAATTCCTTTTAAGCCTTGTACCTGTAAAGTTTAAATTCATAGAGGATTTTGTAGTGTGTTTCTTGGTTTATTTATGAGATTTACTTGTTATGATCTTGGGTATGCTGAATTTGGTTTGGAATTTTGATGTGAAAATCCTCCTTGTAGGATCCCAGGATCGGAATCCTACCTCCGGAGCCAAGAATGGGATACTACGGAGGCTGTTGCAGCCGGAACTGGCTATCAGGGTCTTTGGGAAACCGATCACTGAGTTTAGGGCATGACAAAAAGCATCAAAGAGACCGCCATACTCGCCACCTGTGTGGCAAGTCAGTTGAGTGGAGGAGGGGAAGCAGCGTGAAGTCATTAGACTTGACCCCTGACTACCACCTACTCCGCCACATATGCACGTACAATGTATACCCGAGGGCCAGTAAATGTACGGAGTGCTCCCGGTTCATGGTAAACTTCCTCTACCAAGTGGGACAAGGAGAGAAGGTTTACCCGCCCACACTTGTGCTGACTCAGATCATGAAAGCTACGTTGGCTCCCCGTGAGAAACTGGCGCTTCCATTTAACCGTTTATCTGCAAAGTAGCACACAACTTTGGGTACAAGCAGCCCGATGAACTCCCCCTCCCGATCAAAATGATCGATGAAGATACTCTGAACCACATGAATATGGGCCCCAAGCAGCGTAGGGCTAGCATTGAAGAATTGGGAGACGAAGAAGAAGAGGAAAGTGAAGACGAAGAAGAAGACAAAGAGGAAGAAGAGGATGAAGGACAAGGAGAAGAAGAGGCCCAGGGAACCGACAGGGAGCCACCTGTCACTCGAAGTGAATGTAGGGGCCTGGATGCGCTCGACGCCCGCATGGCCAAAATAAAAGAGAACCAGAGGAACCTGGAGAGGAGGCTTAAGAAGTTGTCCCGCAATGTGAAAGCAATACTATGCTGCGTACAAAAAGAGGGAGCACCCCCTCCTTTGCCAGACTCGGAAGATTAATGGCATAGTGTAGGAGTTAGTTTTCCCTAGGCTGTTAGTAGTAGATAGCACTACTCTGCTTGTCTAGGTCATGGTTTCCTTATGTTTTTCCACCCATCAGCAATTCTCGCATTTTCTGTCTCTATGCATGTAATGTGTTAACCTATGTATCCTTGACAAATTTTACCTTAATGAAATGCTTGGAGTTGTTTAAATTTGCATGATGTTTGAAATGTTAATGGTAGTCATTAGTACTTGTATGATATCGCCATTGAAATTCATATGTGTGCGGATGATTGTATCCATAGATTCAATTATACTAAACCTTATGGGAACACCTTTCAAGAAATGTGGCCTTAGGGTGACAGCCATCTGGTCCACCAATCTCTTGGCGGAATGGATGAAATAGACCAAACTGCTCCAAATGAGCAACAGGACTGCCAGAGGGTAGCTGATTAGCCTAATGTGGGGAATGCCGTCCCGGACCACATTCCTGAAGCGCCACCAACTCAGGGCGCAACTTCTGCATACTGGGCAACCCCAACCACGGGCACCATGCAGCAAATGCTGCTCGTTATGTAGCAGCACCAACAAACCTTGAATACTTTGGTGGGAACCATGACCCACCACATGAACATACACCCATCAGAGCAACTTGGGATGACTACCACTCCATGTAGCCTATATGAGAGGTTTCAAAGACTCAGACTGCCCACCTTCGCTAGCAGACATCGTCCCGAAGAGGCCGAGTTTTGGCTAAACTGGGTCACTAAGGCAATTCAGCCCCTCCACTGCATCGAGGTTGAGTAAGTGGACTTGATCTTCTACCTTGTACCTGTAAAGTTTAAATTCATAGTGGATTTTGCAGTGTGTTCCTTAGTTTATTCCTGAGATTTACTTGATATAATCTTGGGTATGCTCAATTTGGTTTGGAATTGTGATATGGAAATCCTCCTTGTAGGATCCCAGGATCAGAATCCTACCTCAGGAGCTGAGAATGGGGTACTACGGAGGCTGCTGCGGCCAGAGCTGGCTATCGAGGTCCTTGTGAACCATATCACTGAGACTGGGGCGTGACAAAAAGCATCAAAGAGACCATAATACTCACCGCCTGTGTGGCAAGCCTATTGAGTGGAGGAGAGGAACTAGCATGAAGTTGTCAAATTGACCCCTGACTATCGCCTACTCTGCCACATATGCATGTACAATGTATACCCGAGGGCCAGTAATCATACGGAGTGCTCTCGGTTCATGGTAAACTTCGTCTACCAAGTGGGACAAGGAGAGAAGGTTTGCTTGCCCACACTTGTGTTAACTCAGATCGTGAAAGCTGCGTTGGCTCCCCGTGAGAAACTGGCGCTTCCATTTAGCTGTTTAATCTGCAAAGTAGCACACAACTATGGGTACAAGCAGCCCGATGAACTACCCCTCCCGATCAAAATGATAGATGAAGAAACTCTGAACAACATGAATATGGGCCCCAAGCAGCGTAGGGCTAACATCGAAGAATTCAGAGACAAAGAAGAAGAGGAAAGTGAAGACGAAGAAGAAGATGAAGAGGAAGAAGAGGATGAAGGAGAAGGAGAAAAAGAGGCCCAGGGAACCGACAGGGAGCCACCTGTCACTCGAAGTGAACGTAGGGTCCTGGATGCACTCGACGCCCGCATGACCAAAATAAAAGAGAACCAGAGGAACCTGGAGAGGAGGCTTAAGAAGTTGTCCCGCACTGTGAAAGCAATACTATGCTGCGTACAAAAAGAGGGAGCACCCCCTCCTTCACCAGACTCGGAAGATTAATGGCATAGTGTAGGAGTTATTTTCCCTAGGCTGTTAGTAGTAGATAGCACTACTCTACTTGTCTAGTCATGGTTTCCTTATGTTTTTCCACCCATCAGCAACTCTTACATTTTCTATCTCTGTGCATGTAATGCGTCAACCTATGTATCCTTGACAAATTTTACCTTAATGAAATGCTTGGAGTTGCTTAAATTTGCATGATGTTTGAAATGTTAATGGTAGTCATTAGTACTTGTATGATACCGCCATTGAAATGAGTATATGTGTGGATGATTGTATTCATAGATTTAATTATACTAAACCTTACAGGAACACCTTTCAAGAAATGAGGCCTTAGGGTGACGACCATCTGGTCCGCCAATCTCTTGGCGGAATGGATGAAACAGACCGCACTGCTCCAAATGAGCAACAGGACTGCCAGGGGGCGGCTGATTAGCCTAATGTGGGGAATGTCGTCCCGGACCACATTCCTGAAGCGCCACCAACTCAGGGCACAACTTCTGCATACCAAGCAGCCCCAACCACGGGCACCACGTAGCCAATGCTGCTCGTTATGTAGCAACACCAACAAACCTTGAATACTCTAGTGGGAACCATGACCCACCACATGAACATACACCCACCAGAGCAACCTGGGATGACTAACACTACGTGTAGCCTATTTGAGAGGTTTCAGAGATTCAGGCCGCCACCTTCGCCGGCACACATCGTCCCGAAGAGGCTGAGTTTTGGCTAAACTGGGTCACTAAGGCGATTCAGCCCCTCCACTGCACCAAGGTTGAGCAAGTGGAGTTGATCTCCTACGTTGTACCTGTAATGTTTAAATTTATAGTGGATTTTGCAGTGTGTTCTTTGGTTTATTCCTGAGATTTACTTGATATAATCTTGGGTATGCTCAATTTGGTTTGGAATTGTGATATGGAAATCCTCCTTGTAGGATCCCAGGATTGGAATCCTACCTCAAGAGCCAAGAATAGGGTACTACGGAGGCTGTTGTGGCCGAAACCGGCTATCGAGGTCCTTGTGAACCCGATCACCGAGTCTACGGCGTGACAAAAACCATCAAAGAGACCGCAATACTCGCCACTTGTGTGGCAAGCCCGTTGAGTGGAGGAGTGGAAGTAGCATAAAGTTGTCAAACTGACCCCTGACTACCGCCTACTCTGCCACATATGCACGTACAATGTATACCCGAGGGCCAATAACCGTACGGAGTGCTCCCGGTTCATGGTAGACTTCCTCTACCAAGTGGGACAAGGAGAGAAGGTTTGCCTGGCCACACTTGTGCTGACTCAGATCGTGAAAGCTGCATTGGCTCCCCGTAAGAAACTAGCACTTCCATTTAGCCATTTAATTTGCAAAGTAGCACACAACTATGGGTACAAGCAGCCCGATGAACTCCCCGTCCTGGTCAAAATGATCGATGAAGAAACTCTGAACCACATAAATATGGGCCCCAAGTAGTGTAGGGCCAGCATTGAAGAATTTAAAGACGAAGAAGAAGAGGAAAGTGAAGACAAAGAAGAAGATGAAGAAGAATAAGAATAAGAGGATGAAGGAGAAGGAGAAGAAGAGGCCCAGGGAGCTGACAGGAAGCCACCTGTCACTCGAAGTGAACGTAGGGGCCTGGACGCGCTCGACGCCCGCATGGCCAAAATAGAAGAGAACCGAGGAATCTGGAGAGGAGGCTTAAGAAGTTGTCCCGCACTGTGAAAGCAATACTATGCTGCGTACAAAAAGAGGGAGTATCCCCTCCTTCGTTAGACTCAGAAGATTAATGGCACGGTGTAGGAGTTAGTTTTCCCAGGTTGTTAGTAGTAGATAGAACTACTCTGCTTGTCTAAGTCATGGTTTCCTTTATGTTTTTCCACCCATCAACAATTCTCGCATTTTTTGTCTTTGTGCATGTAATGCGTCGACCTATGTATCCTTGACAAATTTTACCTTAATGAAATGCTTAGAGTTGCTTAAATTTGCATGATGTTTGAAATGTTAATGGTAGTCATTAGTACTTGTATGATATCGCCATTGAAATACGTATGTGTGCGGATGATTGTATCCATAGATTTAATTATACTAAACCTTACAGGAACACCTTTCAAGAAATGAGGCCTAAGGGTGACGACCATCTGGTCCGCCAATCTCTTGGCGGAATGGATGAAACAGACCACACTGCTCCAAATGAGCAATAAGACTGCCAGGGGGCGGCTGATTGGCCTAATGTGGGAAATGTCGTCCCGGACCACATTCCTGAAGCGCCACCAACTCAGGGCGCAACTTCTGCATACCGGGTAGCCCCAACCACGGGCACCATGTAGCAAATGCTGCTCGTTATGCAACAACACCAACAAACCTTGAATACTTTTGTGGGAACCATGACCCACCACATGAACATACACCCACCAGAGCAACTTAGGATGACTAACACTCCGTGTAGCCTATTTGAGAGGTTTCAGAGACTCAGGCCGCCCACCTTCGCCGGCACACATCGTCTCGAAGAGGCCGAGTTTTGGCTAAATTGGGTCACTAAGGCGATTCAGCCCCTCCACTGCACCGAGGCTGAGCAAGTGGAGTTGATCTCATGCCTGTTCGAGAAGGAGGCCGATCTATGGTGGGAAAGAATGTTGAGAACTGTCCTGCCAACTTGGACTGGATGTTGGAGGAATTCGAGGCTCGTTTCTTCCAAAAGTACTTCCCACAAACCTTAGAAACAAGGAGAACGATTTCTAGTGCCTCAAATAATGAGGGATGACGGTAACCGAGTACGAAAACTGGTTTACCGAATTGTCATGCTATGCCCCTTGAATTGTTGCCGATTGGGAGACCTGAATGAGACTCTTTGCCGAAGGCCTAAGGGCCAGCATTCGTACCAAAATGTGTAGTGCGAACTTCTGTACATATGCCAAATTGGTGGAAATGTCCCTGCGGTGTGAGCAGGATGGAGAGCGGGTCTCGCGAGCTCGCCTTCAACTAGACTCTTGAGGTAGGGCGAGGGGACAGTCTTCTTCATCCGCATGGAAGAAACTGCACCCAAGCTTGCCTCCGCAACATGTAGCTCCTCCACTCGCTTATGCCCGACCTGATCTCACTTGAGAGTACTACAAGAAGGTGGGCCATTCGGAGGGTTTTAGTTTTTCTTGAATGCGGGACCATAGCTACGCACCCCCTAACGCATCAACTGGCCACCCCAGCAAGCCTTGTCGGTTCCCCCTCAGTAAGCCACGGGTTCGACCCAACAGTTCCGTCGACACTTCAGAATAGGCCACCACAATGGTCAATGGACCAACCAAACCAACCACAGTAAGCCCGAGTTCATGCACTGGCAGCAGAAGGCATGAATGCAGCCATTGTTCACTCCCCAAGTATAGGGTTGTGATGTAGTAATAAACTCGGTAAGACCGAGGTCGAATCCCAAGGGACTGAAACCTGTACGCTATCTGAAACTAAGTAGAAATAGAACTAGAATGAGATGAAGTCTAAACCAACTATGATTTGAGGAATAATGGTGAAATAATAATCTAAAACTTAGGAAAAATCAGAGAAGGAAAACTAGGGATTCAGAGGATCCACTTGTAGAGATCAGGGAGATCTTATGCCTGTATTACAAATCAGGAAAATTAACTGAACTGTCATTGATATAGATTTCAAGAGATGAAAAGTGTATGAATTAGAATGGATTCCATCACCAAACTATGCCCAGGAGACAAAGCAAACAATAGAATTAATCTAATTACCAACCAATCAATATGCCATGAAGGTTAGGAAGGGTACCGACACCCCACCATGCCCAGGAGACGATGGTGAACAACAGAGCTTCCTGACGTCATAAACATAAAGAGGAAAAGAACATGTTCAAAGCCATTGCAGACCCATTGTAATTTCAGTCACAACAGACCATTAAAGACTGAAAACATTCCCTTAATTAAACCCAAATCAATATCAGATCAGTCTATACAAAAGGGACAAGCAAAGAGGCCTCCCATCACGCTACAAGCTTCACCTCTTAGCCCTAGCTAAGAGGTTTAGCCACGCATAAACATGGTGGACTCAAAATAAAATAAAATAACTAAAAGGAAAAAAAAACTAAACAAACTTCCCTTTTCTCTCTGTCTCTTTCTCTCCTCACGTCTTTTGCTCTCTCCCTTCTGTTGCCTCCAATCTCCAAATTTCTTTCTCTGTATGTATCTAGGTTCCTTATATAGAGCAGGCGTGGGTGGTGGCTAGGGTTGGACTACCCGACTCTACATACGCAATCTGTTTGCACAGAGCTGGACTCTCTGTTTCGCGCGGAGAAAACTGTTTGGAGACTTGCGTTCGACAAATCGTCTCGGGCGGCCGATCATCTATCCTAACTGTCTGACCTCATGGCTGGAATCATCCCTATCTTGACATTCCTCTGGACAGTTCAGATCGGCTAGCCGATCATGATCAAGAAAGTCGTATGGCCCATGACAGTCAGCCATCCGTTACGCACGTTCGTGCGTATGGAGTTACTCTGAGATGCTCGGATGGCCCCTAATCATCTCTAGAGAAGAGATCCAATCCTTCCAATGAACTCACGTCAAAAAACCATTCGACTATGGCCATTTTCGTCTTGGATTTGGTGTGGCCCACAATGTTTTCTTCTATGCCGTCCGTCTTATATTTGCACTGTGATAAACCGATCATACTACCTTCTTCAATTTCTGCCAGCTAGGCTAGGCTGATAGGGATCTTGGGCTTCTGGTGGACAGTCCGGATTGTTGATATGGACAAGTAGTGGGCCCCACTGAGAGGACCCGCAACCTCTGCTGCGAACAGAGCTCGCAGACGCTACGCAGTGATTTTGGTGGGTCCCCGTTCGATGACTTTTTGATAAATCCACTCCATTCATTAAGATCTTCACGAAAAACCGGTCAGAAGTAATATTTTTCTTCTATCTCAGTGTGGCCCACCGAGAAATTCAACTCAGCCGTCCGTTCTTCGTTTAATCGGCCGAAACCCGATCTCTGCTGTTTCTCCAATTCAGACAGCTAGGCACGGGTTACTGCTGCCCCAGGAAATGAATGAATGGTCTGGATTGTCCGTTTGGATGATGGGTGGGGCCCACTACACAAAAACGGACGGACAACGTCCGTCCGCTGTCTCAGTCTGCGAGAAGGCTCGGGTCAGCGCCCGAGTTGACCGGGCGGCCGATCCAGTGCACTGCCTGTGGACAGACCCCATGTACATGCGCTGTACATGCGGGGTCCATCGTGATGTTCGTGAAAAATCTGTACCGTCCATCCTTTTCCCCATCTGATTTAAGACGTTGAAAATGAAATTGAGGTATATCTGGATATCAGGGGGGCCTCAGATGAGTGATTTGTGGGTTGATCTGTCCGTTGGGCAGCTTCCACAAGGATCCAACGACCAAAATTTAACGTGTACGGTTAATTTATGGTCCTGAAGCCATGTATGGAGTCTCGTGTCGATTGGATGGCGGAAACCCTGTGATCTTGTATTCTGCACCAGTTTCGGGCCTCTTTCATGTGAACGGCTTGATTTTCTCGGTTCCCTGGTATATAATTTCTTCAATATTGGTCCTCTGGAGTCTGTCCCTTGCTTGTGGTGTCATCAGAGCATTAAATACACACATTTAGCACATTTTTGTAGTCCCCACTTACAAATGTACCTTGCATTACAAACACGATTAAATTAGGATTTTAAACGATATTATGTTTGTAAATCCAAGCAGTAACTAGGGTCTGATATGCAATATTTGACCCTCAACACAACCCCCAACCAGCATTTTGCTAGTCCCGAGCAAAATATGCGAAAATTAAGTTGAGAATTATGAAACAATTCTTGTGAAGCCGAGTGATATTTTGAAAAACAATCCAGATATGAGAAATCTTAGGATTCATGAATGTTGATTATCAATTTCTCCTGGCCTCCCATGCACGGTGAATTTCATAATCAAGTTCAAATATTAATCCATAAACTAGAATATTTCAAACATTAAGTTCCATGGGTGTATAGTGAAATCTCAGCTTACCATCATTAAAAGATCAAATTGTCGATTTCATGATATCATTGGTAATCAATCAGAAAATTCATAACTACCATCACCTAAACCAGAACTTTGCCTCACAGATCATTCTTTCATTTTTCTAGTTTTTTTTTTTTTTTTTTTTTTTTTTTTTTTTTTTATTTATAATAACGTCCAGAAGGGGAGTCCAATCCTCACCTATAGGGAGCAAACCTATGGTGAAGATCGTATACCTAAACCTTTTTCTGATATCATCCATGAGGAATTAAATCCACACCTATAGGGAGCAAACCTATGGTGAAGATTATTCGACTTACTCTGATGGCCAAATCTTTTAGGTTGGTTTCTTTCATGCTCAGTGATTACCAAGTTAATCATTCAATATCAAACTGAAACCTCAATGTGTAAGTGAGATGTGGTATGTGAAATCATGACTCAATCAATGTTTACAACTTCTAATCATAGATTAATAATTCAAACTTAACTGTGAAATCTAACAAATACTGAATCCAAGAGTTATAAATTTCCAACATCACGTATCTTGAAATTCTAAATCTAGGATATCTGTCAAAATCACTTTGAATTCACAAGAAAGTCCAGAAAAAATTGAAAAATTTTCACAATTTTTTGCTCAAGACGAAGAAAACACTGATTAGGTTACCTAATCTCCCACCCCCAACCTAAAATCTACACTGTCCTCAATATAAAAGATATGAGCATGGAATGCACATGGGACAATGAAAGTAAAAGAGAAGTGATGGGAAGATAGTACCTGGATAACGAATCAGGAGACTTTTCCAAAAATATCAGCGAGAGAGTAAGTCAGTGCAAGAGAGAAAACAAAACAAGAATAATAAAAATAAAATCCTACCTATACCACTTTCGCAGGTACTCTCGATTGCATTTAGCATATGCAACAAGCCTTTAAACCCCTAGGTTGCCCTAGTGGACGAGTTGTAGTCTCGTGAGAGTTTGCAGTAATGTTACCCACAAACATTGAACTATCTAACTAAGAAAATGAAATAAAATGGAAAAACTGGGTTGCCTCCCAGGAGCGCTAAGTTTAACGTCTTCAGCCAGACCAAAGCAACTAGTCTAGTCCTATGAAAGCAATAAACCTACCTATACCTCCATCAGACTAGGAGATCAGTCCTGGTAGACAGGATCAGTCAGAGGCATGGACATGTCCTCTGAATCAAATTTCTCGACAAATGGCTTTAAGCGATGTCCATTTACTTTAAACTCCTTGCCATTGTCGGGATCTCTTATTTCAACGGCCCCATGAGGATAAGCAGTAACAATAATGTAAGGGCCGGTCCAACGAGATCGAAGCTTCCCCGGAAAGAGATGTAATCGAGAATTTTTCAAAAAGACTTTCTGGCCTGGCGTGAATGATTTCCGTAGAATATGTTGGTCATGAAATGCCTTCATCCTGTCCTTATAAATTCTTGAATTCTCGTATGCGTCGTTCCGGATTTCTTCAAGTTCATTCAATTGAAGTTTGCGTAGCGAGCCGGCATTGTTCAGATTGAAATTTAAATTTTTGATTGCCCAGTAGGCTCTATGTTCCAACTCCACAGGTAAGTGGCAAGCCTTCCCATAGACGAGTCTAAAGGGAGACATTCCAATAGGGGTTTTAAAAGCAGTACGGTATGCCCATAAGGCATCGGTTAATCGAATTGACCAATCCTTATGGTCAGGGTTAACTGTTTTCTCCAAAATGTGTTTGATCTCCCTATTAGAAATCTCAGCTTGCCCACTTGTCTGTGGGTGGTATGGGGTGCTCACCTTATGAGAGATACCGTATTTCTTCATTAAACTCTCGAATGGCCTATTACAAAAGTGTGAGCCCCCATCACTAATGATGGCTCGAGGCGTTCCAAATCGGGAGAGGATGTTTTCTTTTAGGAATTTAATGACCGTGCGATGGTCATTATTCCGACATGGAATCGCTTCGACCCATTTAGTGACATAGTCTACAGCAAGCAAAATATATAAATTCCCAAAAGATTGGGGGAATGGTCCCATGAAATCGATGCCCCAAAGAATCAAATGCCTCTATGATAAGAATGGGATTCAAGGGCATCATATTTCGACGGGACAATGCTCCCAATTTCTGACAACGCTCACAAGCTTTGCAAAACTCATGAGTATCCCTGAACATAGTGGGCCAATAGAAGCCACATTGCAGAATCTTGGCCGTGGTCTTTTTTACAGAAAAGTGACCACCACAGGCCTGTGAGTGACAAAAGGAGATGACACTCTGATGCTCATCGTCTGGCACACATCTCCTCAAGATTTGGTCTGGGCAATATTTAAACAAGTATGTATCATCCCAGAAGAAGTTGCGCACCTCGGTGAAAAATTTCTTCTTATCTTGCGCAGTCCAATGTGTCGGTATGGAACCTGTAGCAAGATAATTAGCAATATCAGCGAACCAAGGTGAATGGGAGACTCTGAACAGTTGTTCATCAGGGAACATGTCATTGATATGTGTCGTCTCAAGGGAATCAGAGGTATTAAGACGAGAAAGGTGATCGGCCACTACGTTCTCTACTCCCTTTTTATCTTTAATTTCCAAATCAAATTCTTGGAGTAGAAGGATCCATCGTATCAAGCGGGGCTTAGAATCATTCTTAGAAAGAAGATACTTCAGTGCCGCATGATCTGTATAGATAATGATCTTGGATCCAATCAGGTAGGACCTAAATTTGTCCAAGGCGAACACTACGGCTAAGAGTTCTTTTTCCGTAGTCGAGTAGTTCACTTGGGCAGGATTTAAAGTCCTACTCGCGTAATGGATGACACATGGCCTCTTATCTTTTCTCTGGCCTAGAACCGCTCCAAGAGCATAATCAGAGGCGTCGCACATAAGCTCAAAAGGAAGGCTCCAGTCGGGTGGCTGCATGATGGGTGCAGTGGTTAACATGGCTTTTAGCTTGGTGAAAGCTTCCTGGCATTGCTCAGTCCACTCGTATGGAACATCCTTTTGAAGAAGATTACATAAAGGATGAGAGAGGAGACTAAAGTCCTTTATGAATCGCCTGTAAAATCCTGCGTGTCCTAAGAAGGATCGCACGTCCCTGATGTTCTTAGGTGGAGGTAGGTTAGAGATAAGATCAATTTTTGCCTTATCTACCTCAATTCCCTTGGACGAGATGATATGTCCAAGGACAATTCCCTTATGAACCATGAAATGGCACTTCTCCCAATTAAGTACCAGATTCTTTTCTTCACATCTTTTCAACACACATTTAAGACTTTCCAAGCACTTGCTGAAAGATGAACCATAGACAGAGAAATCGTCCATGAAGACTTCAAGATATTGCCTCACCATATCAGAAAAGATACTCAGCATACATCGCTGAAAGGTGGCAGGGGCATTACATAGTCCAAATGGCATCCTTCGGTAAGCAAAGGTGCCGTAGGGATATGTAAATGTGGTCTTTTCCTGGTCCTCAGGGGCGATTTCAATCTGATTGTAGCCCGAATACCCGTCAAGGAAACAGTAATAGGAATGACCAGCTAGCCTTTCTAAGATTTGATCGATGAAGGGCAGAGGAAAGTGATCCTTCCTTGTGATGGTATTCAACTTTCTGTAGTCAATGCACATTCTCCAACCAGTAGTGACTCTGGTTGGCACGAGTTCATTATTAGCATTGGCTACGATGGTGATTCCGGACTTCTTAGGAACCACCTGAGTTGGACTCACCCATTGACTATCAGATATACGGTATATGATACCCACATCCAATAGTTTAAGAACCTCGGCCTTAACCACTTCCTTCATGTTTGGATTTAGTCTACGTTGTGGTTACCGAGCAGTCTTTGCATTTTCCTCAAGATATATGTGGTGAGTACAAATCGAGGATCGATTCCTTTGAGGTCCGCTATCGTCCATCCTAGAGCTCCTTTATGCTCAATGAGAGTAGATATGAGCATACTCTCTGTTCTTTCTCCAGGTGGGCAGAGATCACCACCGGGTATGTCTCATCTTGACCTAAATAGGCATATTTCAAATCGAGGGCAAAGGTTTTAGGTCAAGCTTCGGTGCCTTGAGGTTAGACTTCAGTAGAGGCACTACATCGGTTGTGGCAATTCTTCAAATTGTGGCCTCCACCTGGTTAACTTCAAGTACCGGCAATATCAAGCAATGCACACGTCTCCCTAATCATATCATCATCAAACTCATGAGAGTGGGCCAAGCACGTCTCTAGAGGATCAGAGGATAAGGTAAGGGGTGTCCTATCTTCCACGAAAGTATCGATCATGTTAATGTCGTGGACATCGTCATCATCCTCTGCGTTGCTGCCGTTATTGAAAAAGATGTTTGACTCCAATGTCAAATTTCCAAAAGACATAGTCATGACACCATTCCTGCAATTGATGATTGCATTTGACGTGGCAAGGAATGTGAAAAGGCCAAGCTATATGTCCTAGAGGGGGGGGGGGGGGGGTGAATAGGACAATGTCAAATTTAAAATAAAATCAGCGGAACTAAAGTAAATCAATACCCTTACAATTATGAATCAATTCACAAAGCTAAATATAAATCACCTTGATAAATAATTATTGAGAGATTGATACAAATTCAGTTCTAAGGACAACCTTACACCATAATAAACAAGGGCTTATGGTAGGACAACCTTATTTCTAGAACCTCTTTTAAATCAAGAACTCAATGTTAATATAAGTAAATGAAATAGCAAGGAATTGAAAATAAATGCGTAGTAAAGATCTAAATTATTACAACAATCCCCACACTTGCTTGAAAATGTAAATAGTTACAACATTCACATCCACTTGTACATTCCACACAATCGAATGATAAAAGATATGAAAATTAAGCAAGCATTCAATCCACAAGACAAAGAGTTATAGTGGTTCACTGTGTGTACACCAACCTGCTTTTTACAACCACACAGAATGCTACTCCACTCTAATATCCTCACACGGGGGATATTAGCGTTCACTATCAAATAGGTTTTCGGGTTCACCAAAAACCTTTACAATTGTGTCTTTTCACTTGGGCTTACACAATTCAAAAACCCTTTTTCTCGAGTTTTCGGTTTTCCTCGACAACCAATACAATGAGATTTTTCTCGCTCAACCTCAAACAAAACCAAGACAATGAGATTTTTCTCGCTCAACCTCAAACAAAACCAAAATAAATGAATTTTACTGAATTGTAAAATACCGGATTTCTCCTTTAGCGGCCCTAGAGAACCAATCGGAGTAGATGATTGAATATCAAAGTTCAATTTCCAATACTCACATTCATAAGGTTCTAAATTCTAATAGATTTTAGATTTTAACTTGTTGGGCGTAGCTATATTTGATTTTGATTCCAAGAAGAAGGAATAAGATAATTCCTCTTTTCAAATAAGATTGGAATAGAGAAACAAAATTAAATTAAATAAGCTAGCAAAAGGAATATTAAATAAGCACAATTTAGCTTAAAATAAACACAGACTTATCTCAGAGTGATTACTTGAAAATTCTTGAAATGGAATGGAGTTGAGGATGTGAAAACTCTGAATTTCGTGTTCAATTTATAGAAGAAAAAATCGTTCCTACGACTGGTCTTAGAAACTTAGGACTGGTCGTAGCTCTAACAGATTTTTGAAAAATTGAGCGCGATCTTTGAAAGCCATTCCACGACGGTCGTGAGTACCCTACGACCGTCGTGGGTCACCTACGACTGAGTCGTGGATACCTACGACTGGTTGTAGGACCATGAATTGTATTGCTGGATATTGAGTCGTAGCTCCACGACTGATCGTGGACGAGTCGAAGCCAACCTACGACCGGTCGAAGGACTTCCAGGACTGGTCGTGGGCGTACCAAAAATTCTGAAAAATCTTCAACTACATAGGACTGATCGTGGAATTTCTTGGACTAGTCGAATCAAAGCTAGGACTGGTCGAACAAGAGCTAGGACGGTCTTGGAACAAAACCAAACTTATGTTAAATAAACATTTGATTTATGTATCCAAAATGACCTACTTAAAGGGTCAACCTAAGGTCATTCAAACCTGAATCAAGTCGTATGGACATTGAACTTCAACCATTCAACGAATGTAGATTGTTTGAACCAATATCAGGCTTGAAATCTTGAACAATATCAGGCTTGAAATCTTGAACTTTGACATCTTGAGCTTCAACTTGTAGCTTTTTGAACTTTAACATCTTGAGCTTCAACTTGTAGCATCTTGAAGTATTTAAGCAGTGTCTTGAATAAAAATCATCATACAAGCACAAGACACAGATAGATGTTTTGACACATCAAAATTTGACAACCAAAGGAGTATGAGACCATAACCCTTACAATCTCCCCCTTTGTCAAATTTGTGACAAAACACCCAAGTAATAATATTTCCAAGAGAAACACAACATGTGAGAAGCATGCACAGATATATAGACATGATAAGCAATAACTAGCATCATTCATTTTCCCATAACTCTTGAGAAGTTTAACTCCCCCTGAGTAATAGGACTCCCCCTGAGTAATAGGAAGCACATCAAAATTAATGACATTCACCAAACTTCTCCCCCTTTTTGACACAAAATGACAAAGGAAGAAGAGCCGTAAAGGAAATAGGAGTTGATGCAAGAGAAAATTGTACATAACCAACAGTAAGGTTTTGAAATGCATGCAAATATCAGTAAATATTACAGACCAAAAAAAAAAATCAGTCAGAACCAGAAGAGGGTGCAGGATTAGATGGATCAATTTTGTGTAAACCCTTAGCAATCTGCCTCATATATTTACGCAAATAAGAAAATTGTGTGTCTTGAGTAACACGAATTTGAGCCACCTGCTCTTGAAGAGAATTCAATCTTTCATCAAAATTAGAAGGCTGAAAATCAGGATCATCAGCCGAGTCTGACTCAAGTTCTTCAAATAAGTCATCCATATTCACGTCTTCAGGAAGATCACAAGCTTCAAAGATTACTAGCTTCAAAGACCACCGCTACAAAGATCCACTTGGCCTCTAGCCAAATCTAAAGTCATCTTATTAAGATTGGAATTATTAAAAGGAGATGATGGATGGGTTTTCTCTAGTAGGCATAGCTATGAGCATATGATTTGCCAACATAGTCAATAAATAACCAAAGGGTATATCACTATGTCCAGGATGGTGACGCGACAGAATAATGGAATGACAGATTAAAGAAGGAAGACATATTTTAGCACCGAGACAACAGAATGCAAAACACGAACCATAAAAGCGTGAGTTCGGTTTTATTACCGAACGTGGATAAAGATTTGAAATGAATATCTTATGAAGTACTCTGTGTCTGGGTAACAAATACCTTGAGGGAAGTGTATGACCTTTATGAGTCCAATGAACATCCATATTACATAAATCTCTAGTAAGCATTCTTCGTTCAGATTCTGAGAGACTATCATGTAAAATATTAATTGGAATGCTTTCATCATTGATAGGTATTTCCATAATGTCTGCAATCAAATGACGATCTACTACAAACAAACCTTCTTGAGTATCAACTTTAAAAGTTAAATTATCAAGAGAAAAATCACAGATACACGCAAACATGGATTGGGCAATGGACTGGTATGCAGCTCCACCCCAATGTAAGATGTTATCCCATCCCACAGATTCCAACAAAGAAGGAATACCAAAAGAAGCAATGTGATTGACATTAACATGACGCTCAACAATTACATTATGCATACGCAAATCTCGAGCATCAGAAGGATCATTTTCAGGAGAGCGAAGATGACGTTGAACAATAGAAGCTGATCTAGAAGAAGATGGACCTCGAGTAGTTTTCTTTTTACCTCTAGCATCCATTTTCAAAGAAGGAATTCAAGGAAACAACAAGTTGGAAGAAATGAGGTTTAAATAAAACAGATTTTTCAAGATAAAACCCCAAAACCTGCAATGAATGATCAAATAGATTCCACAAACATGAGTTTTGAAACACTAATAGCAAGAATCTACAAAAAAAATGTAAAAGAACCACTAACCTTGAAGAACAATGAAGATGGGTTGGGGCAGTCGTAGCTAGAACCGTTGGAGAGAAATGAAGAAATGAAGAAGAAGACAAAAATCCCCAATTTTAAGTGAAATCCCGAGATTTACGACAGGTCGTGTACGTGTTCGACCGGTCGTGTATTCTCACGACAGGTCGAGTACGACAAAATTTACAATTTTTTTTTTTTTAAATAATTTTAAATTTAAGCAAATATAACATCAAACTTATGTACATTATGATACACAAAATTATGCAAACTCAATTTAAATTGCACATACCGAGATCAAACTTTAATTTATTAAACCTGCTTTTGTCGAGCGGTTTAGTGAAAATGTCCGCAAGTTGAATCTCGGTTGGAATGTAATCCAAATATATTAATTTTTCTTCCACTAATTCACGAATGTAATGAAATCTAATGTCAATATGCTTAGTACGTGAATGCTGAACTGGATTTTTAGAGATATTTATTGCCTTTGGAATTATCACAAAATAAAATCATAGAATCTTGAGTAATTCCATAATCGCTTAACATTCGTTTCATCCAAACAAGTTGAGTACATGCATTTCAAAGAAGAATGTATTCAAATTTCAAATTGATAGCGATATAGAACTTTGCTTCTTGCTAAACCAAGAAACAAGACAATTTCCAATGTAGAAACAACCACCACTGGTTGATTTTCTATCATCTATGTTTCCAAATTTCAAGATCTCAAGGTGCAGGCTAATTGAACATTAGTCTCATGTGGATACCAGAGACCCAATTTAGTAGAACTTGCGACATAACGCATAATCCATTTAACAGCAGTTAAGTGAGATTCTTTAGGATTTGATTGATAACGAGCACAAATACCAACACTCAAAGCAATATCTCGGTCTACTAGCACTTAGATAAAGTAAACTACCAATCAAACTACGATACAATTTAGGATCCACATCATTACCTGTAGAGTCTTTTGAGAGTCTTACAGTTGTACTCATAGGAGTATCAAAATTTTTACCTTTCTCAAATCCAAATTTCTTAATTAAACTCTGAGCATATTTAGTTTGAGAAATAAAAATTCCATCAGTTGTTGTTTTACTTGCAATCCTAGGAAATAGTTTAATTCTCCAACCATGCTCATTTCAATTTAGACTTCATCAAATCTGCAAACTCAACAGTCATGTTAGTACAAGTTGATCCATAAATAATATCGTCAACATATATTTGAACCATTAGAATATCATCGTTATATTTCTTAACAAAGAGCGTCTTATCAACACACCCCATCTGAAAATTATGACTCAGTAAAAACTTAGTCAGTTTTTCGTACCATGCTCGGGAGCTTGTTTCGGACCATAGAGAGCTTTCTTAAGACGATACACATGATCAAGAAATTTAGGATCTTCAAACCCCGTAGGTTGTTCAACATATACCTCTTCATGTAAATCACCATTCAGAAAGGCACTCTTTACATCCATTTGATAAATTTTAATTTTCCTAAAACATGCAATGGAGATAAAAAGTCTGATTGATTCAAGACGAGCTACAGGGGCAAATGTTTCATTATAGTCAATACCTTCAATTTGTGTATATCCCTGTACAACTAGTCTTGCTTTATTTCGAATAATATTTCCCAGTTCATCAGATTTGTTTTTGAAAATCCATTTTGTTCCAATAATATGTTTATCTTTAGGTCTAGGAACAAGTTGCCAGACATCATTTCTGACAAACTGATTAAGTTCTTCTTGCATCGCAAGAATCCAATTTTCATCGAGAAAGTGCTTCTTTTACATTACCTAGCTTCAATCTGGGATGTAAAGCATACGTAGTTACATATGTCCTCTAATTGTCTACGAGTGCGACACCAAAGGTGAGAGGGTTTTCAAGTATTTGAGAAGTTGGATGATCTTTAACAATCCTTAATTCAGGATTAGTTTCACTTGATGAAATTTCTTGTTTTTCAAGTATAAGAACTTCATCATTATCTAAACTAGGGACAGGTGTCTTCAAAAGATCGTCAATCACAACATTTATTGACTCTTGAATCACACCGGTCCTGTTGTTCAGAACACGATAAGCACGACTGTTTAAAGAATAACCTAAAAAGATCCCTTCATCACTTTTAGTGTCGAATTTTCCCAAATTTTCACGGTCACGCAAAATATAGCACTTCTTTGCCAAAAATTCAAAATATTTGATGAAGGCTTTTTCTCAAACCACATTTCATAAGCCGTTTTATTATTAGTTTTACAAATATAAACACGGTTAATAATGTAGCAGGCTGTATTCACTGCTTCAGCCCAGAGATTCCTAGGGAGCTTCATGCTATTTAACATAACATTTCCCATTTCTTGAAGCACTCTATTTTTCCTCTCGACAATTCCATTTTGTTGAGGAGTTTTAGGTGCAGAGAATTCATGCGATATTCCCTGATCGCTACAAAATTTCTCAAAACCGCTATTTTCAAATTCGGATCCATGATCACTACGGATCTTGCTGACTTGAGAACATTTTTCAGTTTGAATCCGTTTTATAATCTTTTTCACTTCATCAAGGGTTTCTGATTTATCTCTCAAGAATGAAACCCAAGTGTATCTTGTATAATCATCTACAATAACTAAGATGTACTTTTTGCCACCTCGACTTTCCGTTCTTGTTGGTCCTATAAGATCCATATGGAGAAGCTCGAGTGGTCTTGTGGTGTTATTGGAGTTCACCTTTTGTGAGAGCTCCTAGTTTGTTTACCATACTTGGCATTCACCACAAATCTTGTCTACTTTTTGCATTTTAGGTAGACCTTTAATTAGTTCACTTTTGCTCAATCTGTATAAATTTCGGTAGTGTACATGTCCAAGGCATTTATGCCATAAATCTGTCTCATTGGTATGGACCATGTAGCACGTTTGATTAGATGAGCTACCATTGCTTACTATATAGCGAGCTTTTGAAGTTCTATGACCAGCTAATATTACAGAACCCTTTTCATTTGTAATTTCACAACCTTGATTAGAAAATTTAACATTATGGTTGTTATCGCATATTTGAGATATGCTCAACAGTTGTGTTTTAAACCCTCAACATATAACACATTTTTAAATAAGGGAAGTTTATAGAGTTGGACCGTACCTTTGCCAATTATCTTGCAGCTTGCTACCATCACCAAATGTGACTGACCCATCACCATATCTTTAAGATCGGTGAATAGAGCTTTGTCACCTTGTCATATGTCCGGAGCATCCACTGCCTAGGTACCATTTTGAATGGCTTGTAGCTTTGCAAAGCAGAGCAACCAAACAAGTAACCTTGGGAACCCATTTCAAGATCTTGTTTTGGGTTTAGGAGAATAATTGGTCTTCTTTTGTTTATAGTTATAAGAGTGACCTCTTGAGTTAGATTTTAATAGCTCCTTAAGTAAATCAATAATTTTTTCAAATAGCGGGTTTCGAATCGATTTTTAAAATTTATATAGTTGCTTTTGTGTTTTTGAAAGGTTTTTGTATTTTTAGAAAAAACTTGATTAGTACCTTTTCCTTTTGAGTTAGAAGTCTCTCCTTTCACAAAAATGGAAGGAGCATTCTTCTGTTTAGGAGATGTGTTTTTATCAAAGCCCAACCCTGGATCGATCACCACATTTTCTTGATCCTGATAATAATTTCTCTAATTTTGGATCACCTAGGGCATATCTCCATGTGTCCTTCAAACTCAAAAGAGAAGATACTTCATTTTTAAGTTTCTCATTTTCGATTTCAAATTTTCAATTAGGGAGGTTTTGAATTCTAGATCACACTTTGATTTTTCAAAACAATATGAAATTTGAGATTTTTCTAAAACAAGGGTTTCAAAACATTCTTTAAGTTTAAAAACTTTTCTTTTGAAGTTTAAGTTTGACAAAGAATTTTACAACTTTCCTTATATAAGGCATTATAAGCATCTTGAAGATCTTCATCATTTTCATGATCACTATCCAAATTTTCTTCACTTGTAGAATCATCGTGATCTGAAAAGGTAAACTTGGCTAGAGTCATAAGGGCCTTAAGTTCATCGCCTCGACTCGGTTCTGAATTTTCTGATTCAAAGAGGCTTTAATCGACGATTCATCCCAAGTAGCCAACATACCCTTCCTTTTGGATCTGTCCTTTTTAGGACATTTGTTTGCTAAATGCCCATATTCTTGACAATTGTAACATTGACTATCTTTCAATGATTTCCAAGTTTTAGACTTAGGTTTGGAACGATTCTTTTCATTTGCCTTTTGAAAGTCGACTCTTTTCTTACTTTTGAAAATCTTATAAAACTTTTTCGCCAAAGGGCCATATCATCTTCGGACTTTTCTCGAATCAATTTTCTTGAGTAATACTTTTAGATGACTTCAAAGCAATAGACTTACCTTTAGGAGCTTTAAAACTTAATTCATAGGTTTGCAAAGAACCAACTAATTCTTCTACCTTCATATTGTCCGTATCACGAAGTTCCTGGATTGCGGTTACCTTTGAATTGAACCGTTCAGGAAGAGAGCGTAGTATTTTTGCACACACTTTACTTTCTGAGATCTTCTCGCCAAGACCCCACATAGAGTTTACAATGTCATTCAATCTAGTGTAAAAGTCCATAAACATTTCATTTTCCTCCATATGAATTTCTTCAAATTTAGTTGTGAGGAGTTGGACTTTAGATTTCTTGACAATTGAAGTACCTTCGTGTGTCATTTCTAAAATATCCCAGGCTTGCTTTGCGATCACAGATATGATTCTTTTGAACTCATCCTGATGAGTGCTAAGTGATTGCATTTAGTGCTTTAGCATTAGCACTACTCTCACTTTTCTCAAGTGTGGTCCATTGGAAATACGGTGTAATTTTCATAGATTTTGAACCATCAACACCAAGTAATTTCCATGATAGGAGGTTTCCATTCAGTCACTGTGGCTAGCCAAACACTTTCATCCATTGATCTGAGGAAGATTCTCATTCTGGCTTTCCAATAGGCATAGTTGGAGCCATCAAAAGGTGGAGGCCTAGTAACTGAAAGGCTATCAAAATTTGACATCTTTTTATATAGCTTAGATCGTTAGCTCAGGAAATAAATCCAAATAAAAAGCAACAAAAATGAGCTATTAGGCTCTGATACCACTTGAAAAGGCCAAGCTATATGTCTTAGAGGGGGGGGGGTGAATAGGACAATGTCAAATTTAAAATAAAATCAATGGAACTAAAGTAAATCAATACCCTTACAATTATGAATCAATTCACAAAGCTAAATATAAATCACCTTGATAAATAATTATTGAGAGATTGATACAAATTCATTTCTAAGGACAACCTTACACCATAATAAACAAGGGCTTATGGTAGGACAACCTTATTTCTAGAACCTCTTTTGAATCAAGAACTCAATGTTAATATAAGTAAATGAAATAGCAAGGAATTGAAAATAAATGCGTAAAAGATCTAAATTATTACAACAATCCCCACACTTGCTTGAAAATGTAAATAGTTACAACATTCACATCCACTTGTACATTCCACACAATCGAATGATAAAAGATATGAAAATTAAGCAAGCATTCAATCCACAAGACAAAGAGTTATAGTGGTTCGCTTTGTGTGTACACCAACTGTTTTACAACAACCACACGAATGCTACTCCACTCCTAATATCCTCACACAGGGGGATATTAGCGTTCACTATCAAATAGGTTTTCTCGTGTTCACCAAAAACCTTTACAATTGTGTCTTTTCACTTGGGCTTACACAATTCAAAACCCCTTTTTCTGAGTTTTCTCGGTTTTCCTCACACAACCAATACAATGAGATTTTTCTGGCTCAACCTCAAACAAAACCAGTACAATGAGATTTTTCTGGCTCAACCTCAAACAAAACCAAAAATAAATGAATTTTACAGAATTGTAAAATACCTGGATTTCTCCTTTAGCAGCCTAGAGAACCAATCGAGTAGATGATTGAATATCAAAGTTCAATTTCCAATACTCACATTCATAAGGTTCTAAATTCTAATAGATTTTAGATTTTAACTTGTTGGGCGTAGCTATATTTGATTTTGATTCCAAGAAGAAGGAATAAGATAATTCCTCTTTTCAAATAAGATTGGAATAGAGAAACAAAATCAAATTAAATAAGCTAGCAAAAAGGAATATTAAATAAGCACAATTTAGCTTAAAATAAACACAGACTTATCTCGAGTGATTACTTGAAAATTCTTGAAATGGAATGGAGTTGAGGATGTGAAAACTCTAATTTCGTGTTCAATTTATAGAAGAAAAAATCGTTCCTACGACCGGGTCTTAGAAACTTAGGATCTGGTCGTAGCTCTAACAATTTTTGAAAAATTGAGCGCGATCTTTGAAAGTCGTTCCACGACCGGGTCGTGTGAGTACCCTACGACTGGTCGTGGGTCACCTACGACTCAGTCGTGGATACCTACGACTCAGGTCGTAGGACCATGAATTGTATTGCTGGATATTGAGTCGTAGCTCCACGACTGATCGTGGACGAGTCGAAGCCAACCTACGACCGGTCGAAGGACTTCCAGGACTGGTCGTGGGCGTACAAAAAATTCTGAAAAATCTTCAACTACATAGGACTGATCGTGGAATTTCTTGGACTAGTCGAACCAAAGCTAGGACTGGTCGAACAAGAGCTAGGACTGGTCTTGGAACAAAACCAAACTTATGTTAAATAAACATTTGATTTATGTATCTAAAATGACCTACTTAAAGGGTCAACCTAAGGTCATTCAAACCTGAATCAAGTCGTATGGACATTGAACTTCAACCATTCAACGAATGTAGATTGTTTGAACCAATATCAGGCTTGAAATCTTGAACAATATCAGGCTTGAAATCTTGAACTTTGACATCTTGAGCTTCAACTTGTAGCTTTTTGAACTTTAACATCTTGAGCTTCAACTTGTAGCATCTTGAAGTATTTAAGCAGTGTCTTGAATAAAAATCATCATACAAGCACAAGACACAGATAGATGTTTTGACACATCAAAATTTGACAACCAAAGGAGTATGAGACCATAACCCTTACAGAATGGGCGACCAAGAATGACGGGAATCTGAGTGCTCATGTTGTTGATGGGTTCAGTGTCCAGGATGATAAAATCTACAGGGTAGTAAAATCTATCGACTTGGACTAACACATCCTCAATAATCCTTCTTGGTACACGAATAGTTTGATTGGCAAGTTGTAGTGTAGTTAGGGTAGGTTTTAACTCACCCAATCCTAACTGTTTGTATACCGAGTAGGGGATCAGATTGACGCTCGCTCCCAAGTCAAGAAGTGCGTGATCAATTCGATGGTTCCCGATTACACATGATATGGTTGGGCTACCGGGATCCTTGAATTTCTCGCACGTCTTGCTTTAGGATGGCACTCACTTTCTCAGTCACCAAGAAGATCTTCTTTTGAATGCTTTGCCGTTTTTGGTCGTGCATAAGTCTTTCGAAATTTTGCATATAGAGGAACCTGTTTTACGACATCAAGTAGAGGAATGTTGACTTTCACTTGTTTCAACACCTCCGAATATCCCGAGAGTTAGAAAGACGTTTTGGTGCAACCAACCGTTGGGGAACGAGCAACCGACTTCTCAAGAAGTTCCTGGTTCTAAATTTTGTGGGACATCATTAGATCCATCATTATTGTCCTCTTCTGGTTCTTGAGGCTTTTTGGGCCTAACCGGAAGGGTTTTATCAATGATCTTCCCACTCCTAAGAGTGGTGATGGATTTAGCGTGTCCCATTTGATTTGAAGAGCTGGGATCATTTATCTCGTATTGCGGTTTAGGATTGGGGAGCGGTTGTGCAAGAAGCATCCCCTTTTCTATAACCGTCATACGTGAATCTATTTTCTGCATAAAGTCTGTAAGTCCACGCACTGCCTGAGTCAGCTCTTGTATGGGATTTTGAACCGGTTCTTCTTGAGGTTTCCCCTGATTTGGATTTTGATTGAAGAAACTTTGAGGGGTAGCAGTTTGTCCATTCCTCCAACTAAAATTTGGATGATTTCTCCAACCGATTGTATGTATTGGAGGTAGATCCATTGAAAGGTCTTTGATAGTTATTTACGGCATTGGCTTGCTCATTCAACACTCCTCGAAAGGCAGATATGGTAGGACAATTTTCAGTTGTGTGAATGTTGCAATCACAGATGCCGCAAACAATTTCATTAACCTTATCCTTCTTTCCTTCCATGGCCTCGACTCTTCGAGTGAGATTAGTCACTTTAAAATTTACATCGTCCTCTTCTTTCAGGAGATATACTCCACCTTTCTCCTTAGATTGAGTTGGCCTAGGCGTGGCGTTTGATTTTGGGTAATGGTCCCATGATTGTGCATTCTCGGCCAGTCTATCGAGCTAATCCCATACCTCATCGACTTCTTTATTCATAAATTCTCCATTACACATTGTCTCGACCAGTTGGCGCATGGAAGATGTCAGTCCATCATAGAAAAAATTTGTAATGCGCCACATTTCAAAACCATGTTGTGGGCATGAACTGACAAGATCCTTGAACCTTTCCCAACATTGGTAGAATGTTTCATCTTCCTTTTGGGCGAAGTTCATGATTGCTTTTCTGAGGGTAATCGTTTTATGATGTGGGAAAAATTTCTTTATGAATTCCCTCTGCAAATCATTCCATGTGCCAATGGATCTAGGACGCAGTGAATGTAACCACGTCTTAGCCTTCTCTTTCAAGGAAAAAGGAAAGAGTTTCACTGATTGTATCCTCGAATACATTGGGAAAGTATAAGGTGGCTATAATCTCATCGAACTCTTTCAAATGTAAGTATGAACTTTCTGATTCAAGCCCATGGAATTTAGGAAGGAGTTGGATAACTCCTGGCTTGATGTCCATATGTCCTGTGTTTTCAGGAAAAATCATGCATGAGGGCGTGCTCACCCCCGCCGGTTGTAAATAATCTCGTAAGGTACGAGGCAGGGGTGCTTGAAGCACCTCATTCTCATCATGTACTTCCTCATCCATCTGTTGAGATAGTGCTTGAGGTTGATTTTCAGCCATAACCTCAATTAACTCAGGGGAATTCGAACGGTGTCTAATCCTGCGATGGACAGTCAACCCCTCAACTAACCCTCCTTCAGTCAAGAGACGTCGAGTGTCGTCACGGGCCCACTTGGGCATGAAACACTCACAGCCCTCAATCAAATCCTAAGTCTAATCCTAAAAAAAGAAAATATGAATCTAAAAAGAAAAGAGAAAGTTGGAAGGAGATTACCAACTTGAAGTCCCTAAGCTAAAGACCTGCAAAACAAAACAAAATAAGTTAGTTTCTAAATAGAAGAAATTTCTAAAGCAAACCAAATCTAAAGAGTTAGAAAATCTAGAAAATCAGAAAGAGTTTACCAAATTAGAGGTTTTATCTTAACAACCTACAGAATAGAAAATAAGTTAGTTCTATGAATCAAATAGAAAACAAAATTAAAAATTAAAATTAGTAAAATCCTAATCTTAAACTAACTCTAAATCCAATTAATTTCAGAAAATTGTAGCCGTCAGTCCCCAAGAACGGCGCTAAAACTTGTTCACTCCCCAAGTATAGGGTTGTGATGTAGTAATAAACTCGGTAAGACCGAGGTCGAATCCCAAGGGACTGAAACCTGTACGCTATCTGAAACTAAGTAGAAATAGAACTAGAATGAGATGAAGTCTAAACTAATTATGATTTGAGGAATAATAGTGAAATAATAATCTAAAACTTAGGAAAAATCAGAGAAGGAAAACTAGGGATTCAGAGGATCCACTTGTAGAGATCAGGGAGATCTTATGCCTGTATTACAAATCAGGAAAATTAACTGAACTGTCATTGATATAGATTTCAAGAGATGAAAAGTGTATGAATTAGAATGGATTCCATCACCAAACTATGCCCAGGAGACAAAGCAAACAACATAATTAATCTAATTACCAACCAATCAACATGCCATGAAGGTTAGGAAGGGTACCGACATCCCACCATGCCCAGGAGACGATGGTGAACAACAGAGCTTCCTGACGTCATAAACATAAAGAGGAAAAGAACATGTTCAAAGCTATTGCAGACCCATTGTAATTTCAGTCACAACAGACCATTAAAGACTGAAAACATTCCCTTAATTAAACCCAAATCAATATCAAATCAGTCTATACAAAAGGGACAAGCAAAGAGGCCTCCCATCACGCTACAAGCTTCATCTCTTAGCCCTAGCTAAGAGGTTTAGCCACGCATAAACATGGTGGACTCAAAATAAAATAAAATAACTAAAAGAAAAAAAAACTAAATAAACTTCCCTTTTCTCTCTGTCTCTTTCTCTCCTCACGTCTTTTGCTCTCTCCCTTCTGTTGCCTCCAATCTCTAGATTTCTTTCTCTGTATGTATCTAGGTTCCTTATATAGAGCAGGCGTGGGTGGTGGCTAGGGTTGGACTACCCGACTCTACATACGCAATCTGTTTGCACAGAGCTGGACTCTCTGTTTCGCGCGGAGAAAACTGTTTGGAGACTTGCGTTCGACAAATCGTCTCAGGCGGCCGATCATCTATCCTACCTGTCTGACCTCATGGCTGGAATCATCCCTATCTTGACATTCCTCTGGACGGTTCAGATCGGCTAGCCGATCATGATCAAGAAAGTCGTATGGCCCATGGCAGTCAGCCATCCGTTACGCACGTTCGTGCGTATGGAGTTACTCTGAGATGCTCGGATGGCCCCTAATCATCTCTAGAGAAGAGATCCAATCCTTCCAATGAACTCACGTCAAAAAACCATTCGACTATGGCCATTTTCGTCTTGGATTTGGTGTGGCCCACAATGTTTTCTTCTATGCCGTCCGTCTTATATTTGCACTGTGATAAACCGATCATACTACCTTCTTCAATTTCTGCCAGCTAGGCTAGGCTGATAGGGATCTTGGGCTTCTAGTGGACGGTCCGGATTGTTGATATGGACAAGTAGTGGGCCCCACTGAGAGGACCCGCAACCTCTGCTGCGAACAGAGCTCGCAGATGCTACGCAGTGATTTTGGTGGGTCCCCGTTCGATGACTTTTTGATAAATCCACTCCATTCATTAAGATCTTCACGAAAAACCGGTCAGAAGTAATATTTTTCTTCTATCTCAGTGTGGCCCACCGAGAAATTCAACTCAGCCGTCCGTTCTTCGTTTAATCGGCCGAAACCCGATCTCTGCTGTTTCTCCAATTCAGACAGCTAGGCACGGGTTGTTACTGCCCCAGGAAATGAATGAACGGTCTGGATTGTCCGTTTGGATGATGGGTGGGACCCACTACACAAAAACGGACGGACAGCGTCCGTCCGCTGTCTCAGTCTGCGAGAAGGCTCGGGTCAGCGCCCGAGTTGACCGGGCGGCCGATCCAGTGCACTGCCTATGCACAGACCCCATGTACATGCGCTGTACATGCGGGGTCCATCGTGATGTTCGTGAAAAATCTGTACCGTCCATCCTTTTCCCCATCCGATTTAAGACGCTGAAAATGAAATTGAGGTATATCTGGATATCAGGCGGGCCCCGATGAGTGATTTGTGGGCGATCTCGTCCATTGGCGCAGCTTCCACAAGGATCCAACGGCCAAAATTTAACGTGTACGGTTAATTTATGGTCCTGAAGCCATGTATGGAGTCTCGTGTCGATTGGATGGCGGAAACCCTGTGATCTTGCATTCTGCACCAGTTTCGGGCCTCTTTCATGTGAACGGCTTGATTTTCTCGGCTCCCTGGTATATAATTTCTTCAATATTGGTCCTCTGGAGTCTGTCTCTTACTTGTGGTGTCATCAGAACATTAAATACACACATTTAGCACATTTTTGTAGTCCCCACTTACAAATGTACCTTGCATTACAAACACGATTAAATTGGGATTTTAAACGATATTATGTTTGTAAATCCAAGCAGTAACTAGGGTCTGATATGCAATATTTGACCCTCAACAGCCATACCCACGTCCTTAACATTTGAAGTGATAGCCCACATTTGAGGTACCCCTATTTTTCTTCTAGTGGACACTGGGTCCACTACGTCATTAATTTCATGCACGACTGTCAAGCATCTAGGGCTACCCACTACTCCCATGTCGGGAGTGAGAATTATTGTTACATCCTGGATTTTTGCCAACCTGGAATTAGACGTCCTTAGGCAATGGGTCGCTCCTGACACCTTATTAACTTGTCAGAACTCATTCCCATAGTCTAAAATTGCTTCTTAACCCATTTCCTTCACAAATCTCACTTTCACTACCTTATCCTTCATAAGGTAACTAAGTGCTAAACTAGATTAGCTACGAAATCCGCTTGATCCACTTTAAATACGATTTGTAAGACCCAAAACTTGTAGAATCATTGACGCTAGGTTACCCTAAAATCTAGGATCAATCTCATTACCCAGTTGCTCTCGGGAGCATCATGAAACTCCGTATTAGATCTGGACTGCACATCGAAAGTCTGAATAATACGAGGTTATAGAATTAGGATCGCCTTGCTGGGCTTGACAACCATCTCAGAAATCAAATCTAGATAGTGTCCTGGGGTTATTCGCTTGAGCCTGGAGTGAAGAGTGTGAGAAATGTGAAATTAATTAAAAATAAAATACAAATTTATGAAATCTGGCATGTGTCACTTGCAGACAATTTATAAGCAACTAGACCGTCGGAATCTGACCAGATTACACCCTTGGATCAGGGAAAAATTCCAACAAAGGTCAGTGTACTTGAAATCCCCGATCGACATTCGATGACCGTTGAACTGAAACTGGTCCGCCACGTGCGATCTGGAAATTTGACCGAAACAAAAACTTAACTCGACCTAGATCCATAGTCTGTGAGCTTAAGTCCGACCTTTGACTCAAGGGGGGCCGTCAGAAGTGCTCCGTTGAGACGGAACAGCCTCACTTTGGCTATAACCTAAGTATACCTTGACCTAGAGTCTATTTTGAAGAGTTTTGGGCTTATATAAGGACCTTAAACCCTCACCCTCTCATCCCATACGAATTTAAGAAAAACTCAGGAGAGAGAAGAGAGAAAAGAGAGAGAAAGTGTGGGAGATGTGGGAGGATCTCCCTGCCACTCTACCTTGCCGCTATACAAGCCCAACCACCTCGATCTAATCACTTTTCCGGCGATTCCGACTTCATTTCTAGGTAAGAAACCCTAACCCTAATCTGTTTTGGGGTTTTGATAGTTGTAAGTTATGAAATAACTAACCAAAAGCCTGTTATAGGTTGCCACATCGCTGTATACCGAAGTTTAGCAAACCTATCGAATTCGTTACGATTCTATGATAAAAGGTGCGGACTTTAGGTGTATATGTTATGGTTTTCAATGCTTTCAATGTCAGATAATGATAGATTCATGATTTGCATGCAATTGCACATGTACAAAGTGCTGTCTGTTTCGTTTTTCAGTTATACGTTAACTATGTTGAATATACTGTATTCCTCGTATTTGTAGAAAATACCATATACATACAAATTTTGAAAGTATGTTAACTATGATTAATTACTATATGAACATGCTATATATATATATATATATGTATAATACTCACTCGGTGAAAAGATTCGCCCTAATACATGTTTTTGCTAGTATACGTTATGTATGTTAAAAGGGTGTATTCTAAATATTTGTGAAAATGACC
Source organism: Magnolia changhungtana (assembly GCA_030180095.1). Classification (NCBI taxonomy): domain Eukaryota; kingdom Viridiplantae; phylum Streptophyta; class Magnoliopsida; order Magnoliales; family Magnoliaceae; genus Magnolia; species Magnolia changhungtana. Next base: position 2,660,643 of record JASAUF010000101.1, on the reverse strand, counting down.
GAATGAGTATGGAATTCGCATTCGTGCTCGCCATGACTAATTTTCATGGATATATGATTGTTATATAGGCGATACCCCTTTGACGAAAGGATTTGCCCTAAATCACGCCACGACCAATATACTCTATATATGTTAAAATGTGTAACCCAAGTGTTTGTGGAAATGACTAAATGAATATGGAACTTGGATTCCTGTTTGCCATGACTATTCGTCGTGGGTGCACACATGTTATGAAAGGATTTGGCCTAATACTATGTGATCAACATACGTCATGTATGTTGATGTATGTAGTCCAAAGTGTTTGTTGAAATGTCTGAATGAGTAGTAGTTAGTAAATTGTAATGTATAAGGGTGTTGAGATAGGATTCTCAACTACCTTAGTGATGTGTATGATTTCCTTTATATAAGTTGTTTAGTTTAATCAATTATTGGTTTATGAAACGTATGTGTTTGGATTGCCTGTTTGCATTGTGTTTTATAACATACTTGTTAATGTTTCAATTACTTGTTTATGTAATTCCGCTCTGATTACTTCACATGTTTAAGTTGTATTCCATAAAATCTATGAAGGGTGATGGGGGAGTGGTGTAACGATTCCATGCAATAGCCCTGAAAACCCTGAGCGGACAATATTGGATATTTGATTGTATGATTTGAAATCTTGATCCATTACTGCTTTAACTGTTCTGTAATTGAATGTGATTGGGGCTATTGTATAGTCCAAGCAATTGGTAATGGGATTGAATTCGTGGCTGAGATTCATTCACCACGAGAGATGTGTTCGACGAACCCGAGTCATACTTCGGTTGGCGATAGTGGCTGGCCACACGAAGTGCTTATGCGCTTCATATCATTTAACTTGTTGCGCGCTCGAGCTAGCCGAGCTCATCAAGTAACCCAATCTGTCTAATGTATATTCACCATGTTTGGACGCCACTACTTGAACCTAAGGTACCAAACTTACCAGTGAAATCCAGTTAACCATGGTACCTCGATCCGCTAAGACTCATGAGCTGGGTATGGTGGTATGAGACACCATGGTCGAGCTGTCTGCCTATGCATGGGCCACGTGCCTCCCCGTAGTGTCCATTGAGCAACTAGACTCGTGAGCCGATTATGGTGGTATGGGACACTATATTCGAGTTGTCGGCCTACACTGATTGGTGACGAGCCCTTTGTAGTGACCTCGAGCATACTCTGGATTTGCGTTGCGGTGAGGAGATGAGTTTTACCGCGGTGAATAGAGTATGAACTAGGCCTGTGTCAATTTAGTGATGAACCGTTAAAAAGGTGATGGGAGAGTGGTGTAACAATTGCGTGTAACAGCCCTAGCAGCCTTTGCAGCACCTTAGAACCACACTATCGTATGAGATTATCGAGGTTTGACGACCCTAGAATGGATCATGTTTGGGAATGATACAAGGGAGGTACCTTAGTTTCCCAATCCTGTTGTTTGAAATGGACTAATAACAACTCAGTAATCATGCTCATCATTGCACTGCATGTGCCTGGAAGATGTGGAGCACTAAGGAATGAGAGCATACCTCGAACGTAAGATGGTGTCGCATGAGGGATTATGCCGGTGAGGGCATGCATCATAACAGCATTTCATACTTGCATTAACAAGAGTACTTGGGATTGTTGATTGTACTGCTTTATCATTACTGCTTGACTATTTTAATAACATGTTAACCTATGCTTTACTGTTCCACTGAGCTGATCACTCACTCCCACGTTATGGGACGGTGCTTGCAACACCAACTAGACTGTCTTAGCTGTAGGTGATGGCGATGCTTATGAAGCAGAGCCGGACTACTATTATGATGTTGAGAAGGAATTCTCCTACTCGTAACTCTCTGACGGGTCTATGAAGACCTGGAATTGCATTGACGGGGCTATGGTATTTGGGATTAAAGACATTACACTTCCTCAATTTGGTATATTTTAGAATTGTACTTGTAAATAGTTAACCTGGTAACATTATCACACTCTGGAGACTCACCACAGTTTATACATTTTACATATCTATCACAGTCTTCCGCTTGTAAATTTAACTGTTTCTGGAGTATGATATGCTGTTTTGGTGTAATCTCATTCATGTTTCAATGCTCTCATCATAATCATCATAATCTATATTGCATAAGTGATGCGTTAGAACTCGGGAGCTGAGCTTTGCTTGACCCCCGAATTTCAGGGCATTATAATTATTGCGGCAGCTGGGACTTTCTTAGAAGCTTCATCAGTGTGCTGAGGTTGCCCCATCAACCTGGGGGGTAAGTCGGCACATGTGGATCTCATAGTTACAAAGGTCTTCAACTATGATTTCATCCTGGGCATGAATTGGCTCTTCGCAATGAGAGTCGAGATCGACTGTGAAGACCATACGATGACGATCCACGAAGATGATAACTCATCCTTTACATTTCCAGTCTAGGTCAGCTATCCGCAACGAGTCTTGTGTTATGCTTCATTAGAAAAAGGCTACGACGAACTCTAGCTAACGTGCACTCCCGTTGTTTAAGACTATGTCGATGTGTTCAAACACATACCAGGACTCCCTCCCTAAAGGGAGATTGACTTCACTATAGATTTGGTGTCGAGTACCACTCCCATCTCCCTTCCGACCTATCGCATGCCCCCATGCGAAATGGAAGAACTTAGAATCCAAATTAATGACCTGCTAGAATTGGGCTTCATCTGACCTAGTGTTTCACCTTGGGGAGCCCCAGTCTTGTTTGTGAAAAAGAAAGACGGCACCTTGTGGCTGTGGATTGACTATAGAAGGCTGAACCAAGTCACCGTGAGGAACAAATACCCGTTGCCAAGAATTGATGATATGTTCGATCAACTGAGAGGTGCCCAGTACTTCTCAAAGATCGACTTGCAATCTGGGTACCATCACCTACGAGTTAGAAAGGAGGATGTACCGAAAACGACTTTCAGGGCCAGCTTTGGACATTATAGTTCCTAGTCATTCCCTTTGGACTCATAAACGTGGCAGCTGTATTCATGTACCTTATGAATAAAGTCTTCAGACCCTTCTTATATAGATTCGTGATTATGTTCATTGATGACATAATTGTATACTCGAAGAGTTGTAGGGAACATGAAGAACACCTACGATCGGTCCTTGAGACGCTCAAGCAAAATCAATTGTTTACCCAATTTCGGAAGTGCAACTTCTGGAAAGAAGAAGTTAAATTCTTAGGAATGTGGTGTCCAAGGAAGACATCTCCGTGGACCTAGCCAAAGTGGCAGCAGTGCATGACTGGAAGCAACCAGGCTCAGTTACTGAGGTCAGAAGTTTCCTTGGATTGGTGGGATATTAATGCCAATTTATCAAGGATTTCTCAAAAGTAGCCTGCCTTTGTCCCAAACCCGAAAGGACATCAAGTTCTCCTAGAATAAAGGGCGGAAGCGGCTTTCTGAGAACTCAAGGATAGATTGACTTCAGCTCCGGTGCTCATTTTACCTGAGCAAGGAGTCAAGTACACCATCTATACGAATGCCTCCTGAGTGGGATTGGGTTGTGTACTTATGCAAAGGGACAAGGTCATCGCATACGCCTCCCGACAATTGAGGAAGCATGAAGAGAATTACCTCACTCACGACCTCGAGTTGGCGACAGTTATTTTCTCCTTGAAGCTATGGAGGCATTATCTCTACAGGTAAGAATTTGAGCTCTTATGCTATCACAAGAGACTCAAATACATTTGTAAGTACTATGATGTATTAAGCACCCTTTGCTGTCAAATTTCGGTAAGACAAAACAATTTAGAGTGTGACTTGTTTATATGATGAAAAGTTCACCTTCAAGTGAAGCATGATGAAAAGTTCACCTTCAAGATCATCATCATATGAAGATAGTACAAGACATGAAGATCAAGCTACTAAGATCAGTCTTCTAAAGTGAGTCTACTTCAAGTTCAAGCTTCTAATGCGAATCTACTTCAAGTAGAAGATCTGAAGTTACTGAAGATTTGAGTTCAATGTCCAATGTTTTAGGTATAAGTGACCCTAAAAAGACTCTAGGTTTAGGTCTTTTCTTATGCATATTATCTTCGGGTATTTATATTTTAAATAGGCTAAAATTCGACTAGTCCTAGCCTATGTTCGACTAGTCTATGCTCTGGTTTGACCAGTCCAGGAATCGCTTCGACCAATCCAAGTTTCAAACTTAAATTTTGAGTTTTTCTGGTAGATCCTTGACCAGTTGAGCACCCTGCTCGACCACTCGTGGAGATCTGCTTGACCAGTCATGGGGAGCTCGACTCAAACTCCAGCAACATATTTTTAGCTCTCACGACCAATCGAGCAAGCCACTCGACTAGTTGAAGGTTAGTTTAATCCAATCACGCCAGAAAATTTGAAATTTTGTTGAATCTAAGACCAGTCGAAGGAAACGTTTTTCAGCCTATAAATAGAGGTATTTTCTCATTCCAAATCATTCAATTAAGCCACAGAAAGCTTCCACTTTGAGAGAAAAGCCCCATCATTATCAAGCTATAGTCCGGTAATTTTAGATCATTTAAATAGCTTATTTATTTTTATAATTCATTGATCTCTATCGTGAATTTGATTTTCTTTTAAAGGGAGTTTTTATTTTAACCTTTGATATCCAAGGAATTCAAACAAGTAACCCAAGGTTTGAGATAATTTAAAATCTATTTAGAACCTAAAACTCATGATTATATTTGTTGGACATTGAACATCTACATCAAGCGAAGTGGTTCTACGGGCTACATCAAGCAACATCTTCAAGAAGAAAAGTACTTTTTATTTACTTTTTGGTTTTTTTGAAATTAGCTAGAAAAATCTTTGTATTGGTTTTGACTGAGATTAGCCAGAAATCTTAGCGCGGGGTTTGATTGTGTAAGCTCAATTGAAACACAACTGTATAGGTTTTAAGGTGAACCTAAGAAAGCCTTGTTTCATAGTGAATGCCAATATCACATGGGTTGTGATTATTGGGAGTGGAGTAGGTGTGGTTATTTGAGAACATTTGGTGTACACATCGAACCACTATATCTCTTGCTGTTTGAGGTGGATGATGATGTATGTGATGGATGTGTGCTAAATGTTTGTAATCTCTTCTTTCATGCTTAAGTGGTGAATGCTTGTAATAGATATCTTCCATTATTTTCCTCTTGTTTTAGTTTGCGATCTTGATCCATACAATGTTCAAGAAATCAGCTTGTCCTACCATAAACATTTGTTTTTGGTATAACATTGTCCTTTGAATAAATGTTTAAATCAATTTCTCAATACTATTACAATTGAGATCTGCGATTGATTCAATTATTTATTATTTCTGCTCAGTAATTTTTTTCATTTTGGCATAGTCTATTCACCCCCCCCCCCCACCCCCTCTAGGACTGAGAGCTCACCCTTTTCAAGAGATATCAGAGACAAGTTGCTCATTTACTTGGATTAATTTCCTGAGCTTTTCGATTTAGAGCTTTCATTATGTCAAATTTCGATGGCGTGTCTTGTTGAGGCTAAAAAATGAGAGGAAAGGATTGAAGCAAAAAAAGATTGAAAAGTAGAAAGAAAATAAAAAAAGAAGAAGAACAAAGTATCTTTAAGGTGGTTTGCGCGGGTCCGGGCAAACAATATCGATTGCGTGGGACCGTGCAACCAAAGTACCAGTTGTGCGGGTTCGCTCAATTGTCCTCCAAGGCTTGTTATCTGTAAGAGATTCGAAGTAGTGAAAGGTGGGCCCCATGGCACCAAAATCGAGGTTTCACACATGTGAAGGCCTATAAATATCCCATTTTCCCCTCATTTGAGGGGATCGAAGATTTTAGAAGAGAAACAGAGCAGCGGAAGAAGATTGAAGGTAGGAGTAAGGAAGAGCCGACAGCTTACGGTGGACCCACGCAAACCATGTTGGTTGCATGGATCCGTGTAACCAGATTGCCCTGCAGTCTATGTTGTTAACATGCTAACATGCTACTGAAAATGACCAAGTCTCCAAGATTTCTTCTGTGCAAGCTTCAAGAAAAGAAATCAGTCGAAGAGATCTATGTCATATTCCACTTGAAGAGATGATCAAATCACGAGTCGAAACATTCTAAATAATCTATCTTAGAATCAAGGGATGTTTGAACTTGGACATTTGAACTTTGTCAATTTCTACATTCTAAATAATCTATCTTAGAATCAAGGGATGTTTGAGGATGTAAATGAACTCAGTATTAATAAAATACGATGATTGTTCTTAATACTCTTTCTCTATTATGTTTGAATAAGATAATCTCCCAAATAAAATACATTTGTTTCTTATTCGAAACAAAATGGTGACTCTGCTCGGGATTAATTATCTTTATTCGATATTAACATTGAAAGTATTGCAGAATTTTCATTGTAGTTTGGCGTCGAAATGGTGACTCTCAACAGGAACATCCTCCCCTTCATCTCTAAGACAAATTATTTGATAATTCAAATACTGACTATAATTATAACTTATATTCGAAGGAATCCAACTACAAATTTCAACCAATGACAACTTCTGCAAGGAAAGTGAGCTTCCGTTTCACTGCAACCGGATTCATGATAGAATATGTGCCGAATCAACACCCAGAGCACATAGCTCCACTTCCTATAAGCAAAAACAATCTGACCCGAGCAATAGTTGGAGTCGTATCTGCTTCACCTCAAGTACCAGAAGATGGTGAGAATTGGACCGTCGTAACATCTTAGAGAAGCAGGGCTAGGGATGTAAGAAGCTTTAGAGCAAGACTACCTTCGTCACGAACCAGGGGACCAATAACACAGAACGCTGCCAAAAAGAATCCTGAGTTAGCCCCTCCTGCCATATATCCTGGGCATATGGTTCCGCAATCAGCGTCACATGACTTCCTAGATCTAATTGCCCCAAGAGCTCGATGGACGAAAGAACAAAAAGGAAAAGCATTACACATGGGATCACTTGCTTCTGTATCCTCACAATCAATCAGCCGTAGTAGAAGTGTGGGAAAATCAAACAGGACTCCCCTCCTTGTAAGCCCCGTTACATCAACACATTATCACCTCACTCCCAATACGGCCTCATTAGGGAATGAAGAAGCCACAATATATATGACCGAAACAGATCAAAGGACTATGCCAACTACGGAGGACCGTATGAACGAAATGGTGCAAGCACAAAGAGCATTGATGGAAGAATGCAAGAATCTTAGGGAGGCTCTGACAACTCTTGCACACAACGTAACCCAGATATCGGCTCCTCTAATGATGAGCACAATGAACGAATAAGAACATCGACCCAAAAGTTTTCAGCCACAGGGGGCAGATCGCTCGGATTTGCTCCAACAGTAAGGGTTATAACTCAAGAGGAAGTGCGGCAAGTTATTAGGGAAGCTGTCAGGGTGAAAAGGGAACAAAAAATTATTGGTCGGTTTAGATATTGAACACCGTATCCTCGAGAAGTAGAAGACATCCCATTCCCAATCAACATCAAGCATCCATACTTTCAGAAGTTTAATGGAGAAGGTTCACCAGAGGAACATATGATGCACTTTATTACTAGCATGGAAAATTTCTCTACGGTGTCGCAGTACTACCTATGATTGTTTAGATCATCTCTGACAAGCAAAGCATTTCGATGGTATTCCAATCTGGCTCCGGGGTTGATACACACTTGGAAGCAAATGCAAGACGTCTTTATGTCGAATTTCTTTTCTTCAGAACGCGATGTCAGTATTACAGAGTTAGCTTCGGTATGACAAAGAGAGGGAAGGCTAGTAGAGAAATTCATAGATAGGTGAAAGACACTGGGAGCTTCTTGCGGACAGTTACAGGAAGAGAAGGAACAGGTGAAAATGTGCTTAAATTCCATTGATACAGAAATTGCATTCGGACTAACAAGTGCTAACATAAAAACTTTCCGATGACTAGGAAGATGCCAGTGTTTCAAAATAGAATAGACCGAAGAGGATCGAGCAAGCCATTAGTAAATATTGTTTCTTGTGAAAGAAGAAAAAGTACTTTTTATAACAAGCGAGAAACTAGAAAAAGAGAAGATTCAGATCGGTATAAAGATCAAGTGAACGATAAGCGACCTCGATCGAATGATTATCATAAAGAGTATGATTTTGAAAAGGAAGACGTCATACTAATAATGGAACAACTGCTAGCGACTGGAACCATTTAATTACCTCAGCCCAGATGCCCAGAAGAAGTCGAGATGACTAAAGATAAGAGATATTGTTGTTATCATCGTTATGTTGGGCATCCAACAGAAAATTGCTTTACGATAAAAGACAAGCTGCAGAGAATGATAAAACAAGGCGAAATAGTAATGGGAAAGGACAAAAAACAAGATAAGAAGGTGACTGTAAATACCACATTTGCAGGAAATCTATTAAAAATTAAGAGAGATAAAAGGAAAGTTGTTACAATAAAGAAAGCTGTTACAATAAGGAAATGGCCGGCAATGGTGAATCCACTTAGGAATCCTCATTGTGATTCAGAAGAAATCCAATTGATATGATTAAAGAAGAAATCTGATTGATATGATTAAAGAAGAAAGAAAGATGAAGAATTAACAAAAGGAGCAAGGAGGTTCAGCCAAGAAGATCAAATTGCCATGGACAAAACATCCGAAGGAAATGAAGAAAGTAAATGAAGGTGATTTTTGTTGTTATCATCGTTTCCTCAGACATCGAACTGAGAATTGTTTCATCCTGAAGAAAAAGTTACAGAAGATGATTGATGAAGATAAAGTCGCTATAAGGAGGGTGTATGAAATTAAAGAAGAGATAATAGTACATAGGCCTGATCAATTCAAGACTGGGGGCAATGCTAAGCTTGAACAAATAATGCGAAGAGACGTAGCGACAATATATTTGTTAAAGGGTACAACATCGTGATTTTTTATTACAAAGATTCTCAGAGCAATGCTTCCTAATCAAAATGGGGCAAAAGAAGTTGTGAAAGACAAAAGTCATGTACTCTCCCTCATATGAATGAATAAAAGGCACAGGTTTTCAAGAAAAGCCTCTCAAACGTATCAGAAGCATTGACGATTGCCATTGTTGATAATTGCTAGCAATTGTTACTGACATCAATGACACTGCCAATTATCATCGAATTTGTGAAACATCGATGATTATCACCAAAATTAATAACTACTGTTGTCATTATCAGTCACTCATTTAATCAAAATTGCTATCATCGCCAACCTGATACACTATTTTAAACATAATATGGTTGTTCTCAAAACATTGTTAGCAATGGCAAAATATCAATTATTGATTCACCAATTTTGGCGGTGGAACAAACTATATAGCCAACCACATCTAAAGTTAATGACATTAATAGTAGTTTACTTCTTGAGGCAATGTAGCTAAGCCCTATATGGCCAACTATGCATAAAGCCTATCTCCATCGCCATTCGGGTAGCGACGAGAAGCCAGTGGCCCTAAAAAGCCCGTGAAGGCCATTGTACGCATACCCATGCGGGCAGCGGATGAAGCCAGTGACTGAAAGTCCTAAAGGGCCAAAATGTCCTCGATGGCTAATCATGCGTAACACCCATGCCGTCTGTATAGCTTTCTGGCAGCATCTTGGGGAATGGATGAAATTGCCCTCCCGCGAATGGGCTCGACCTTACAGGCAAAGAAAACGTGGGCTGCAGTGTGCGCTCTTTGGTCATTAACCATAGATAGGCTAACCATGCATAAGACCCCCTAGATCCTTGACTTGATTTCAGTAGTAACTCATGAGGAAGGGCCTAAACCTACTCATTGATGGACTGGTGGCCCTGGATTTGGTACCCCAAAGGTTATCTTGTGCACCCCGTGAACCCTAAAGAGTTACTTCGGCCAACCCTGTGCTTAAATCCAACCGAGTTCACGGTCCTAGTAGCTTCACTGGGCCGCTTTGATGGATTGCGGGTTGTAAACTCACTAGGCTGTGAGAAGTTCAGTGAACTCATAAGAGTTACAGAGACTATCACGTGAGACCCGACTCCACTACTCAAGAGTTTAAAAAACTGGAGGGCTCCACTACTCAAGAGCTTAAACTATGTGTGATCATCTAACTGAATTGAAATCTAGTACTGCCTATCAAAAAAAATCATATAGGAAATCCCATACTGATAATTATAATATGCTAATGTTTTCTTATATATATATATCAATTCTTCATTTAATAGCATGTCAAGATTATCGCGTATGCTTGAAATGATATATGATGTAGAAATTCACGGGAGAATAAAATATCATCATGTCTTCATTCATATATGCTGAGAGTCAAGGGAAATTACATGTTAAAAAAAAACATACACAGGAAGGAATTACATGCTTAAAGTTCCTCTGTAATTCCTAATATTCTCAAATACCTTTGCAAATCCTCCTTTAATTGCATTTGGGCTACAACATGCTTTGACTTCTCTTCAAGAATATTTTTTGCCTGATCAGGAATCCCAACAATCTTGTTTTCTAAGGATGCGATCGTCTCTTCGCTGTCGAGAAGTTCAGATCTCTTAGCTTCAGCAGATTGGATACTGACCCGTATCTTTTCTTCAATTTCCTTCATAGTTGATTCCTTCGCATAATCCTTCAACTCCAGCTGTGAAATCTCTTCTTTTAGGGCAACAATGTGGTTCTGAATAACTGCCCTGTCATCAGAACAAGCTTTTAACTATTCTTGAAGAGTTGATTGCTCCTGAGTAAATTTAGAAATAGCAGAACTAATGAGAGAAGCCTTTACTTTGGAAAGAGTTAGTTGTTTCCCATATTCCAAAATCTCAGGGGCAATGGTGACATTTTTCACTGATGCTAAAGAGATTATCAAATCATAGAATCTGAAAAGAGAATCACATAAGCTGAAAATGTTGATCTTTGCCATCCTAGCAGTACTCTCTAAGATTTTGATGGCGATATCCAAATCCGACCATTACTTAGGATCCTTGAAAATATGAATTACTGCCGACATAAAATTCTTCATTAAGAGCATCTTGTGTGTGGGAATCTTTGCAAAGGACAATAGTTTAGAGGCAGTGGCTACAGATTCAGAAGTCACTACTCCATTACAAGGAGGAGTTCCTGTAATATAAAGAAGAAAAGAACTCAGAATAGTAGTGATAAAACTAGAAGATGTAAAAATCTCGATGAAGTAATCAATATACATGTACCTGCTGCAGAGGTACTACAGATAGGAGGTGGAACTTCCTGAACCATAGAAGGACCAACTCCTGCCATATCAGCAAAAGAAGGCACTCCGGACTCTGTGCTTGAATCTCTAGTTGTTGGGGTTGGCAGATTAGTGGTCTCTACTGAGAAGATAATTTCACAAGCCACCACTTTTGGTGCCACCAAAGGAATCAGAGGAGCTCTTGATGAAATCACTGATGCAGTTGTAGGAGGATTCATTGGAGGAGTATCACCCGTCCTAACATTATCAACATGAGCACCTGAAAAAAGATATGACAATGATAATGAGATAATTATCACAAAATATACATATAAATATATGTGGAACTAAAATTTCCTTACCTGGTGAATATCCATATTCTCCATAATCCAAAGGCTCATTTTCTTCCTCCCCTACTATTGTAGGAGACTTTGCAGGAACATCTATACTTGGAAGAGTCTCGGAATTGGGCGGGGGATGCTCTTTGTCAGCACTTTCTGCAATAACATTCTCTTCGCCATCTATGTCGACTTCTCCTTCGAAATCATCGTCATCATTTTCGCCAGTTTCGTCATCTTCATCATCTTCGTATCCAACAGAAGAAGTACCCTCCGATGAAGAAGCTGAACTCTCATCTTCTAAGTCTTCTTTATTAACTTCTTCAATTATGACTTGTTTCCCTTTACAGGGAGGGGCTTGACTATCTTCGAGTTGAGGTTCTCCTTCAACTGGGATTGAAGGGGATGTAGAGACTGGTCTACTCCCTTCTTGAGGAATGGACGATGATACTTGCAAGCGTGTTTGAGACCTAGTCATGGGAGATGATAGGCTAGGAGGAGTAGGCTGTGAAGGAGGGGCCGGTTCACCTTGAGCCACAACAGTTTCCATCGGAGTAGGAGAAGACGTTCCTTCGACATCATTTGTGACCCGGCCACAGAAGTCACGAGGGGCTTACTCGAATTCTGTCAAGAGTCCGTGAGCAATCCAGCCTTCTAAAGTATTGATGGCTTTCTTTTCATGGATTGGATCTTCTAAAGAAATCTTTCTGAAAATCTCACCATGAAAAGGTGTGCGACTCTTCTCTAGTATGTAACCAATTCCGTCTTCGAGCTTGCTACCTCAGCCTGAGCGGGTGAAGCCAGATGGGTGAATCTACTGGTAAACAATTGTTGACCAAGAATGACTGGTGATCCCACCACTGCATCCAGCTATAAGAAGTATGAACTATGCGGTTGCAACTGGGGATTATGAAGAAAGAATCAACACGACCACCTAACAGCTGTTTCCATACCATGGCCCAATTGATAGGACCTATGCCATAGCAACGCATTCTCTTAGTAACCAATCCACAGTCTTCTGAAACGGCCTGGTCATATCCAAATTGGCGAGCAAAGAGACTGGGATAAGATGGTTCTCGCCAAAACTCCGTTCCTTCTTGCAATGGTAGGCTGCAAGAACGTATAGAGAGGAAGAAAGCCCTTTCTCCTACGGTGAGTGTTGCCTAGTCCACCATGTCAGTATCTTCGATATAGCGATGGAGATGAAATTGAAAGAAATCCACTTGATCATCGTCCTAGATTTTGTTGGCTACCCAATTGTATGACCTTTTTGCCATAGCCTTTTGTTGAAAAAACCAGAGTGGAAGGTGTGCAGGATGAACATATGCCTTCTCCGGCGCTTCAAAAGTCCAAGGAAAGTAGACTCTCAGCCAGCCAGTGATATAATGCCATGGAGTGTATGCTGAGGAAGCTCCGATGGTAGGATTCTTGACATGAGTGGCTACTTCTCTGAGGGCTCTATAAATAGAACACAACACTTGAGGTGTGAGTGAATACTTGTGGCCTTCTGCAAAAGCGCCGGCAATGATAAAGACTGTAGGGCGAATAACATCTGCCCATTTTGGGCTTGGAAGTACTACGATGCTCAGCCAATAGGCTAAGAAGGCTGCAAGCTCCCCGTATAAGTTGTACTCTGCTCTTTCCTTAATGTTGTCGCGAAGCTCCGTTAGCTCTTTAGACCGAGAATTGCGGAATCTGCGGGGAAAGGTAAAAGATCGGTATAAGGAAATGTATAATAAAAAAGGGAATAAAAAAAAAGGGAAGTTGATTCCTAGACTTGAAAATACCTAAGGGCCCTGGAAAAAGAGCAAGCCATTGTAGAGGAGAAAGTTTGTGAATATTTGAAAATTTTGCCATTTCTCTGAAGAGTTCGATGGTAGTTTCAGAGATAGAGGGCTTGCAATCGGGGAAAGAAACAAAAGCAAATTCCTTATTAGATGGGACAAATTTATCGTAGAACTTTCTTGTCAATGGAAGGCCCGCTATCCGATGGAGGTCCCAGAGTGTGATGCTCATTTCACCTACTAGCAAATGGAAGGAGTTGGTGGTGGGAGACCAATAATCGAGGAAGCCCTTTATCACAGTCGGCTCTTTGTAAAAATATTGGGACGTGACTTCTATAGCGTCATCAAGCATACCTGCATGTTTTACAAGATGGCTTCCACCTAGTCTGAATAATAACGTTGTGAAGTTAAAAGACCCCTTGTTCGAAATTCTTCGGGTCCCCAAAGTTGCTTGCTATCTCGGAAGCGTTGCTTGATGGTTTCATAAAAATATGTGGGGAATAAGTTGTGAGGACTGTGAAAAGGGGTAAGAAAAATCATAGGGTGGACTTCACCAATATGTTGCCATGGATTATATGCTAGCAATGTCCCCTCAAGGATGTACGGTTCTCTTGATGACCACGAAGAAGTGTACATTAGCTTCTCTCCATCTATGTAATCCCTTGGCTCGCAATCAAGCATGGATTGGTGGGGATGAAGGTTGATGGAAATCACCGTCATACCTTCCAAGTGAGGATTATCGAATTTCATAATGCCCTCGATTACTCTGATTGATTCCCATGAGTTCCGGAGCTTCTTCTTGTTGTGCTCCTTGATCTTCTCCTTGAACTCCTTGGCCTTTTTTTCAGTGAGTCTTCTTTGAACGAGAAGCAGGAGGAGTGTCTTCTCGAACAGGAGGTCTTTGACTGTCTGTATGGATGTGGGCGGTTGTCTTCAACCATTCGTCCCAATCATATTCTCGACCCTGCTTCGAAGGTCGTTCTATGTCTCCCATCGCAATTGCCCTATGAATATGAGAAGGTAAGGAAGAAATACAATCGGTGAAGTTAAAGGTTGGTAGTACGGGCTCCTTGAAATACGAGCAGTGGTTTTAGTGCATTTTACTGTTGGTTAATCTAAAGAAGGGGAAGGGTGGAAAGAAGATGGATTTGGCAAATCTGGGTGAGAAGGTTGTTCAAATGGTGGGTCTACAGGACGAAAGGTTCACTTGATATGGGCCATGGTGAAAAGAAGTTTCAAAGTCTTGAAGATATTTGAGAAAGGAAAGGTAAAAGCTAAAAATTGTCGAAGCGTTTATTGCACAGACTTGTGTAATCAAAGGCCTTTGCACGGAATGGTGCAACAGCCAATGGTCTTGCGCGAACAGGAAACCTGTTGCACGGGGTTCGCACAAGCGAAGTAGGTTGCGCGGAAGTCTAACAGAGGGATGGAGGTTCGTTGTGAACAGAAGCAAAAGCAGAATGAGTGAAAGATTCGGGGTATTCATAGGATGAGTGGTCGAGTACGGTACGTGGGTCTTAGTTGCGCAAACCCGCACCAACCCTGATAAGGGGGCCAAATTGATCCTTTTCTTTGATTTTATTTTTTGAAAAAATAAAGAAAGGATCAAGGGGGCATCTGTTGAGGCATAAAAATGAGAAGAAAGGAATGAAGTAAAAGAAGATTGAAAAGTAAAAAGAAAATAGAAAAAGAAAAAGAACAAAGTATCTTTAGGGTGGTTTGCACGAGTCCTCGTAAATGATATTAATTGCGCGGGACCGCGCAACCTAAGTACCAGTTGCACGGGTTCGCCCAACTGACCTCTAGGGCTTGTTCTCTATAAAAGATCCGAAGCAATGAAAGGTGGGCCCCATGGCGCCAAAATCGAGGTTTCATACTTATGAAGGCCTGTAAATACCCCCTTTCCCCCTCATTTGAGGGGATCGAAGATTTTAGAAGAGAAGCAAAGTAGTGGAAGAAGATTGAAGGTAGGAGTAAGGAAGACCCGACGGCTTGCACGGACCCACGCAAACCATGTTGATTGCGTGGATCCGCGTAACTAGATTGCCCTACAGTCTGTGCTGTTAAGATGCTAACATGCTGCTGAAATGACCAAGTCTCCAAGATTTCTTTTGTGCAAGCTTCAAGAAAAGAAATTAGTCAAAGAGATCTATGTCATATTCCTCTTGAAGAGATGATCAAATCACGAGTCGAAGTGTTGCCGGATGTGACATCGAACTTGGACATTTGAACTTTGTCAATTTCTACATTCTAAATAATCTATCTTAGAATCAAGAGATGTTTGAGGATGTAAATGAACTCGGTACTAATAAAATATGATGATTGTTCTTAATACTCTTTTTCTGTTATGTTTGATAAGATAATCTCCCAAATAAAATACATTTGTTTCTTGTTCGAAATATGTCTATTAATAGGCCATCACCCTTTGATGGCTCAAACTATGCTTATTGGAAAGCCAAAATGAGGATTTTTTGAAATCCATTGATGAAAGCGTGTGGCAAGCCACGATAACCAAATGGAAACCACATGTGTATGAGGTTCTAGGCAATGATGGAACCAAGTCCATTAAAGAAAGACATTTTTATTTATGGGCCATACCTCAAAAAGTGAAAGTAGTGCTAATGCTAAGGCTTTAAATGCAATTACATGTGCTCTATCACCTGATGAGTTCAAAAGAATCAATTCATGTGATACACATATTCTTGAAATGGCACGCGAAGGAACGACTATTGTCAAAAAGTCTAAAGTTCAAATCCTCACTACTAAGTTTGAGGAAATTCGCATGGAAGAAAATGAGTCTTTCATGTACTTCTATACGAAACTAAATGACATAGTCAATTCTATGTGGGGTCTAGGAGATGGGATCCCAAAAAGCAAAGTCTGTGCTTAAATACTGTGATCTCTTCTTGAGACGTTTAATTCCAAAGTTACTGCCATTCAAGGACTAAGAAATACATATCAAATGAAGGTTGAGGAGTTAGTTGGTTCACTTCAAACCTATGAGTTAAATTTTAAAGCTCCCAAAGGTAAGTCCATAGCCCTCAAATCATCCAAAATTATTTCAAAAGATAGTGATTCTGATTTTGAAAGCTTAGAGGATGATATGGCTTTACTTGCTAAAAAGTTTTATAGGATTTTTAAATGTAAGAAAAGAGTAGATTTTCAAAAATCCTCTAAGAAGAGAAAGGGAAAATCTAAAAATTGGAAATCTCTAAAAGGCAGTCAGTGTTTCAACTGCCATGAATATGGCCATTTGGAAAATAAATGTCCAAAAAGGGACAAGCTAAAAAGAAAAGGCATGTTAGCCACTTGGGATGAATCATCCAGCTCTGAAGTTTCTTCTGAGTCGGATGAATCAGAATAAGAAACTTCAAATGAAGTAAAGGCTCTAATGACTATAGCCAGAGTCACCTCCTTAGATAGTTGCAATTCATCTAATTATGAGAATCTCATGAGTGACCCTGAAAATGAAAATGAAGAAGATCTCCAGGATACCTATAATGCCCTATATAGGGAAAGTTGTAAGATTGCTGTCAAATTAAAGCTTCAAAAAGAAAATTTCTTTAAATTAAAAGAAAACCTTGAAAATTTTGTTTTGAAAAAATCTCATCTTTCTGATTGTTATGAAAAAGCTAAATGTGATTTAAGTTTCAAAACTTATAAACTTGAAAAACTTAGAACAAAAAATGAGAAACTAAAGCATGAAGTTTCTTCCCAATTGAGTTCTAAGGATACTTAGAGGTATGCCCATGGAGACCCTAAGCTTGAAAAATCATTAACCACATCTAGAAAATGTGGTGATAAAACGAGTTTGGGCTATATCAAAGACACACCTCTGAAAAATAAGAATGTATCTCCTACATTTGTTAAAGGAGAATCTTCAAACTCAAAAGGAAAGAGCTTAAAAAATAATAACCAAAACAACTTTAAAAATTCAAAATATTTTAAAGATTTTAAAGTCAATCCAAATAACATCAGCTTTTGAAAACAAAGTTATAACCCCTTAGCTGAAAAGATTGTGGACTTACTCAAAGAGCTTCTCAAATCTAACTTTAATATCAGAGTTGATAAACAGAGAATTTCAATTCTACTAAGACAAGGAAAACCAATAGTTCTCCAAAACCCAGAACTACAATGAAATGAGTTTCAAAAGTTACTTATCTTGTTGCCCACACCACCTTCAAGGCTTTTAGCCATTCAAAGTGGTACCTAGACAGTGGTTGTTCAAGACACATGACCAGTAACAAAGATATGTTCACCAACTATAAAGAAATGACTGATGGCTCAGTCACTTTTGGTGATGGAAGCAACTACAAGATTATTGGCCAAGGTACAAATTTCTAACCTTCCTCCTTTTGAAAATGTCTTATATGTTGAAGGTCTTAAGCACAATCTTTTAAGTATATCTCAAATCTGTGATAACAAACATAGTGTTAAATTTACTAATCAAGGATGCGAGATTTCAAATGAGAAACGTTGTGTGATATTAAATGGTCATAGAACATCTGAAAATTGTTATATCATTAATGAGTCTTGCTTGTCTACATTCTCATGTTACATGGTCCAACTGATGAAACTAAATTATGGCATAAACGCCTTGGACATGTTAACTACCGAAATATCTATAGACTGAGCAAAATTGAACTTGTTAGAGGTCTACCCAAACTAAAGAAAGTAGATAACATATGTGGCACTTGCCAAATTGGCAAACAAACAAGAAGTAGTCACAAGAAGGTGAACTCCTATGCCACATCCAAACCCCTTGAACTTCTCCATATAGATCTTGTTGGACCAACCAGAACGGAAAGTAGAGGTGGTAAGAAGTATTTTTTAGTGATTGTTGATGACTTTACTAGATTTACTTGGGTAGCATTCATGAGGGAAAAATATGAGACTCTCGATAAAGTTAAAAAGATTCTAAAATGAATTCAGATGAAAAAAGAAATAAATGTTATCAAGATCAGAAGTGATCATGAGACAGAATTCAAAAATAGCAAATTTGAGAAGTTTTGTAACAATCATGGCATATCGCATGAGTTTTCAGCTCCTAAAACACCTTAACAAAATGGGGTTATTGAAGGAAAAAATAGAGTGCTACAAGAGATAGCCAATGTTATGCTAAATAGCATGAAGTTACCCAAAAATTTGTGGGCTGAAGCTGTAAATACTGCATGCTATATTATAAACCATGTGTACATTAGAAAATCTAAAGATAAAACATCTTATGAATTGTGGTTTAATAAGAAATCGACTGTCAAATACTTTCGAATTTTTAGAAGTAAGTGCTTCATCTTACGTGACCATGAAAACTTAGAGAAGTTTGAAACCAAAAGTGATGAAGGGATATTCTTAGGCTATACTCTGAATAGTAGAGCATATCGAGTTCTTAACAAGAGAACGGGTGTAATTCAGGAATCTATAAATGTGGTAATTGATCATCACCTGAACACACCCTCTTCTAATTCAGAAGATGATGAAGTCAATATAATTGAAAAACCTAACTCCTCATCTAGTTTAGTCAATAATGAACTAAGAACCGTGAAAGATCATCCTACTGATCTAATACTAGGCAATCCTCTCACTGGTGTACGTACTAGAAAATAATTAGAAAATATTTGCAACTACATTTGCTTTACTTCTCAAGTAGAACCAGCCAAAGTAAAGAAGCACTTACTGATGAAAATTGGATTGTTGCCATACAAGATGAATTAAATCAGTTTGTTAGGAATGATGTTTCGTATTTGGTTCCAAGACCATCTGATAAACACATAATTGGAACCAAATGGATTTTCAAGAACAAATCTGATGAATTAGGAAATATAATCAGAAACAAAGCTAGACTAGTTGTATAAGGGTACACTCAAATAAAAGGAGTTGATTATGATGAAACCTTTGCTCCAGTAGCTCGTCTTGAATCCATCAGATTATTTATATCCATTATCTGCTTTTAAAATTTTAAGATATATCAAATAGATGTTAAAGTGCTTTCTTAAATGGTGATCTATGTTGAACCCTAAACACTCTAATCATGTTCATTATATCAACATGAAGAGGTCTATGTTGAACAACTTAAGGGCTTTGAGGACCCTAAACACTCTAATCATGTTTATCGTTTTAAAAAGGCACTTTACGGTCTGAAACAAGCTCCCAGGGCATGGTATGAGAAGCTGATAAGTTCTTACTCAGTCACAATTTTGTTATGGGAAGCGTTAATAAAACCCTATTTGTTAAAATATATAATGAACACATATTAATTATGCGGATATATGTTGATGATATTATCTATGGTTTTACATGCACTAACCTATCCATTAAGTTTGCAGAGCTTATGAAATCCAAGTTCGAGATGAGTATGGTGGGAGACTTGAACTACTTTCTAAGCTTACAAGTTAAATGGCTAGAAGATGGTATCTTCATTTCTCAAACCAAGTACACTTTAAATCTGGTTAAGAAAGTTAGATTCAAAATTGATAAGAAATTCGATACTCCTATGAGTACGGCTCTTAAGCTCTCAAAGGATGAAACAGGTAAAAGTATAGATGCTCGGTTACATCGTAGTATGATTGGTAGTCTCTTATACTTAACTGCAAGTAGACTAGATATTGCATTTAATGTAGGTATTTGTGTTAGATATCAATCAGATCCAAAGGAATCACATCTTATTACTATCAAACGCATTATTAGATATGTCATAAGTACGGTTAGTTTAGGCATCTGGTATCCATATGATACAAATGTTCAATTAGCTAGATATACAGATGCTGACTAGGAAGGAAACATTGATGATAAAAAATCTACCAGTGGTGGATGTTTTATGTTGGAAATTGTTTAGTTTCCTGGCACAGTAAGAAACAAAGTTCAGAATCATTATCCACAGCTGAGGCTAAATATATTGCAGCTGATAATGCTTGTACCCAGCTTGTTTGGATGAAAAGAAAGCTAAATGATTACGGAATTGTGCAAGATTCTATGATCTTGTATTGCGATAACTCTAGTGCAATTAATATCTCAAAAATCCCATCCAACATTCTCGAACGAAGCATATTAACATTCGTTATCACTACATTCGGGAATTGGTTGAGGATAAAAGCATTTCTTTATAATATATCCAGATAAAACATTGGCTTGCTGACATCTTGACTAAACCTCATGGTAGGAATAGATTTTCCAAATTGAAACTTGATATTGGTATGTGTAATTCAAATTAATTGAATTATGTATGTTTATATGCTTTAATTTTTATTTTTTTTATGAAAATATTTTTAAAAAAAATTAAATAAAATTCATATTTTTTAGTGTATCACGAACGGTCGAACACGTATTCGACCAGTCTAGCCTCGACGGGTCGAGCATGTACTCGACCAATCATGGAGTGGGGGTGGGTGTCTTAAAAAGAGAAAATCACTTTATTTTCTTCATTTCTTCATCTTCCACAACCGTCCCTCTTTCGACTCTTTGAACCTATCTCTCATAGGAGCATTGTAAGTGCTCCATTTTCATTTTCCTTTGTAAATTTGGGTCATCGTATGCTTATTGTGCTACATTTTGAAGTCGATTTGGGTTTTCCATTTCATGTTTGTGGGTTTTGATAAAAAATCTGATTTATTTGAAACCCATCATTCATTTGTTGATTTCCTCTATTGCTTACATTCAATGGACGTTCGTTCTAAGAAGAAAGCAACCCGTGCTTCTTCTTCAAGGGCAACTCCTCTTAGGGTGCGGACCCTACGACCACTCGAGGAAGACTCGGAATATGTGCGGGATCTTTGTAATAAGGAAATCATTGTCCAGCGTATCGTAAATGCTAATCATTTGGCTCCTTTTCATCTTCTTCCCATTGTTAACGCTGTAGATTAGGAAAACATCCTCAATTGGGGCGGATCGGCATACTGCTCTATTGCACAAGGAATGTATGCATCAATTAGTGAAGCATCCCTTGATGATCTATCTTTCTCTATTAGTTTTAGAGAAGGGACATTTAAAGTTGATAAACATCTCATTTTGGGTTTATTAGACATCAATGTTAATGATGACGGTATTCCTATACCAACTCTTGTTGAGAGAATGTCTGAATTCGAGTGTCACAAACTTACCTGCGAATTATGTCATGTGATGCGGAGTGGAGTCCAGGTAATGCTCTCTATGTCAATTAGATGTTGCCCAAATATAGGGTTCTTCACCGCATCTTTATTGCAAATGTGTATCTTAGATTTGGGAATAAGGCAGAGTTGACCTCGTTTATGTGTCGCATTCTCCATTTTGTCGTGTCTGGCATACCCATTTATCTTCCTTGATCTGTTATATTATCATTCAATTCTGTCTCCATCCTGGCCATGGTTACATACCGTTTGCCTATCTGATTACTACATTAGCTCTTCATTGTAATCTAGTCATGCCACTTGTTGAGGCACCGATAGAGGTTCTACCATTCAATAACTCTAATATCAACAAGATGAACCTAAAGTTCTTACCAAGCCAACGTGATGAGGAGGACGTAGAAGTTGAAGAAGAAGACACTCTACCAGCTGACACTCTTATGGACGATTTTTTTGATGAATTGGAAACTTATGATGAGACGGACCCTGATTTTCAGTCGTCTCAGTTTGATGAGCGTCTTCGCTCACTAGAGGAGAAGGTGGGTGAGTTAAAAATGTCTCATGACAATCTAAATGAAAGTCATAAATCTTCGATGAAGTATATGCGTAAATATTTCCATTGCATTACCAATGGACTTCATCAGATTGACCCGTCCATTCCACCTCCTTCTTCCTCAGGTTCTAATTAGTCTTTGAGTTTTTCTATACTAGATCTGTATAACTTTACTTTCTCTATTCACTTGGTTTGTATGGAATTATTCTGGATAACACTCTTTTTTCTTATTACTATCTTTATGACAATCCTTTAATGCTACTCTCGTTATTTTCTCCTAATTATATTTGTGCTTTAATTAGATTTTTATCTTCCTTTGTCAAGTTGTGACAAAAAGGGGGAGAGACTTGTTATTATGGTTATGATGTTTAGCTCATTTGCTTGTTATGCTTATGGTAACATATGCGCAAATGAATTAGATTGTGTGGGCTGTATATTTTAGATATATGTATATTTCTTAATACAGGTACTCTACACAAGTCTAGTCAAAGCCAAAGCTTAGACTAAGGGGGAGTATATATCATGAATGAAAGAGTGTTGTGAATGATTGTGAAGTTCTGTAGTTTGTGTATTACAATCTTCTAAGTTTGTTTTGTCACAAATTTGATAAAGGGGGAGATTGTAAGTGATATGATGTATTAAGCATCCTTTGTTGTCAAATTTCGGTAAGACGAAAAATTTAGAGTGTGACTTGTTCGTATGATGGAAAGTTAACCTTCAAGTGAAGCATGATGAAAAATTCACCTTCAAGATCATCATCATATGAAGATTTGAAGTACAAGACATGAAGATCAAGCTACTAAGATCAGTCTTCTAAAGCGAGTCTACTTCAAGTTCAAGCTTCTAATGCGAATCTACTTCAAGTAGAAGATCTGAAATTACTGAAGATTTGA
Organism: Magnolia changhungtana; assembly: GCA_030180095.1. Taxonomy (NCBI): domain Eukaryota; kingdom Viridiplantae; phylum Streptophyta; class Magnoliopsida; order Magnoliales; family Magnoliaceae; genus Magnolia; species Magnolia changhungtana. The sequence continues at coordinate 2,637,840 of JASAUF010000101.1, read as the reverse complement.
GTTCAATGTCCAATGTTTCAGGTATAAGTGACCCTAGAAAGACCCTATGTTTAGGTCTTTTCTTATGCATATTATCTTCGGGTATTTATACTTTGAATAGTCTAAAATTCGATTAGTCCTAGCCTATGTTCGACTAGTCTAAGATCTGGTTCGACCAGTCCAGGAATTGCTTCAACCAGTCCAAGTTTCAAACTCAAATTTCAAGTTTTTCTGGTAGATTCTCGACCAGTTGAGCACCCTGCTCGACCACTCATGGAGATCTGCTCGATCACTCATGGGGAGCTTGACTCGAAGTCCAGCAACATATTTTTGGCTCCCACGACTAGTTGAGGGCTTTGCTCGACCAGTCGAGCAGGCCACTCAACCAGTCGAAGGTTAGTTTTATCAGATCACACCAAAAATTTTGAAATTTTGTTGAATCTAAGACTAGTCGAAGGAACCATTTTTCAACCTATAAATAGAGGTCTTTTCTCATTTCAAATCATTCAATTAAGCCACGGAAAGCTTCCACTTTAAGAGAAAAGCCCCCGTCATTATCAAGTTATAGTCCAGTAATTTTAGATCTTTTAAATAGCTTATTTGTTTTTGTAATTACTTGATCTCTATTATGGATTTGATTTTCTTTTAAAGGGAGTTTTTATTCTACCCTTTGAGATCCAAGGAATTCAAACAAGTAGCTAAAGGTTTGAGATAATTTAAAATCTATTTAGAACCTAGAATCCTTGATTATATTTGTTGGACTTTGAACATCTACATCAAGCGAAGCGGTTCTACGTGCTACATCAAACAACATCTTCAAGAAGAAGATAAGTACCTTTTATTTGGTTTTTTTTTTTCAATTAGCTAGAAAAACCTCTGTATTATTTTTGACTGAGATCAGAAAATCTCAGCGCGGGGTTTGATTGTGTAAGCCCAATTGAAAACACAACTATATAGGTTTTAAGGTGAACCTGAGAAAACCTTATTTCATAGTGAATGCCAATATCACGTGGGTTATGATTATTAGAAGTGGAGTAGGTGTGGCTGTTTGAGAATAGTTGGTGTACACACCGAACCACTATATCTCTAGGTGGATGATGATGTATGTGATGGATGTGTGCTGAATGTTTGTAATCTCTTCTTTCATGTTCATGTGGTGAATGCTTGTAATAAATAGCTTCCATTATTTGCCTCTTGTTTTAGTTTGCGATCTTGATCCTTACTATGTTTAAGAAATCAGCTTGTCCTACCATAAACATTTATTTTTGGTGTAAGGTTGTCCTTTGAACAAAGGTTTGAATTAATTTCTCAATACTATTATGATTGAGATTTGCGATTGATTCAGTTATTTATTATTTCTGTTCAGCAGTTTTTTTTTATTTTGACATAGTCCTATTTCCCTCCTCCCCCCTATAGGACTGAGAGCTCACCCTTTTCAACCTTTTAAATTTGAAGTTTCCTATCATTCAGGCAAGGCCAACTTAGTGGCAGATGCCTTGAGCTAAAAAAGGGTGCTAGAATTTGCAGCCCCATTGATGGTGGAAGAGTCGAGCATGATGGAGTTCGTACGGGATTTTGATATGAAGTTGACGATGGAAGAAAAGTACAAGGTCATATCCCATGTCCACGCTCAGTCGAACCATACGAGGCGATGAATTGTTAAGAAGAATGAGAGGAAAGGCAGGAGACCGGAGTGAATCCGAACAAATAGTCGGCTCTGATGGAGGCTTACGATTCTGGGGTCGCCTTTGTGTCCCAAACCATCCCGGACTGAAGGACGAAGTGCTGAGTGCCGCCCGCAACTCCAAATTAGCAATGCATCCAGAGGGCACTAAAATGTACTGAGACCTTAAGTGAAATTATTGGTGGGACAATACGAAAAGAGAAATAGCCAACTACGTGTCTCGATGCCTCACCTACCAACAAGTCAAAGCCGAACATCACTGACCACCAGGTCTCTTACAGCCTATGCCAATAGCCGAATGGAAATGGGATTTCATATCTATGGACTTCATTTCTAACTTGCCCAAGTCAAGGAAGGGACACAATTCGGTCTGGGTGATCGTGCATAGATTGACAAAATCGACTCATTTTCTTTCGATCCGAGCTTTTAACTCAACCGATGACCTAGCCAAATTATACATTAAGGAAATAATATGACGTCATGGCGTTCCTTTAAAGATTATGTCGGACCAGGATACTCGATTCACTTCATTGTTCTGGACACAAATATAGGAGGCAATGGGGGTAAAACTGAAGTTCAGCACAACTTTCCACCCACAAACAGACGGGCAAACAGAACGAGTTATTTAGATATTGGAAGATATGCTGCGAGCATATGCACTAGATTTCCTAGACAGTTGGGATGATTGCCTTCCCTATGCCGAGTTTGCCTACAATAATAGCTTCCAATCTAGTATTGGCATGGTGCCTTATGAAGCTTTATATGGGCGCTCATGTCGAGCTCCACATTGTTGGACAGAGATTGGTGAGAAAAGCCTAATAGGGCCTGACTTGGTGCGGACAACCACCGAGAAGATTGAAATTATTAGGCATCATCTCTTAGTGGCCCAAAGTAAGCAAAAGAGCTACGCTAATACAAGACAAAGGGACCTAGAATTCGAAGTAGAGGACCACATGTTCCTAAAGATTTCACTAATGAAAGGAGTCCTACGTTTTGGCAAGAAAGGGAAGCTCACTTCACAGTATTTTGGGCCTTTCCAAATCCTTGACCGCATAAGCCCTATCACGTATCGCTTGGCCTTACCCATGCCTCTTATCGGGGTACACAATGTATTCCATGTCTCCATGTTGAAGAAATACGTCCCTGATCCCACTCACGTCATCTAATGGGAGTACGTGGAGCTTAAGAAAAACACCACTTATATCCTCCAACCCACGTGGATTCGGGACAAGAGAGAGCAAGTACTTCGAAATAAAGTGATCCCACTAGTAAAGGTGTTGTGGACGCATCACGGTGAAGAAGAAACCACTTGGGAGACGGAGGCCGAGATTCGCAAGCACTACCTAAACCTACTCGAGCAGTACAAACAGGTACAAATTTTGAGGACAAATTTTATTTTATAAGCGGGGTAGATTGTAACACCCTACCCAATCAGAACAGTGTCTTGAGGCGTCCACGTGTGTATTGCCGTAGGACCGCACGATTCAATCGTACGTGTGGGGCTCACCACCAATAAATTAAAACGGATTAAGCCGCTAATGCGATAGAGTCTGAATATGTTTGAGTCAAATGCGGGCCATAGAGTCAGTCTGCCCATTTGTACTTGGCGACTGTCTGTACGGGCCGTGCAATGCCCAAGGAGGGGCAGATAAATTTGAAATTATGGGAAGTCATGGGCCTCGCTGGGCTTGTGGTCCATCACAGGCAATGGACTCAAACGACACCTGGAAACAGACAATCTGCATCGTCTAGCAGGCGCTTGTAAAACTCAACTCTCCCAAGTAATAAACTTAAATATGAATTTTTAAAACAATTAGCCTTACCACTTAGGACAACAAATTAGGACACTTTAGCCGTCAAATTTCACCCAAACTTGCACCACAGGTCAAGAATATTTCCTTGCACTAGTCCACCGAATTTGACCCTTGAACGAAGGACGGTAACCGTTAATCGTAAATTGGACCCATGCGATCAATCCCCGCATTCGTTTGCCACCAAACCTTGGATAACCCCTCATTAGACCATGGGGCACCCATCCCATAACTCAAATAGGTCAGGGAACCACCAAGGCAGCCCCGAAGCCATAAGTGGGCCCCAAAAGGTCACTTGAGGAAGTAATTGGCACCCAGGTCCAATTGGACAAAAGTCCAAGCTATAAAAGCCTTCAAACCCCTCTCTCCCTCACTCCCATAACAATTTCTAGTAAAGGGAGAGAGAGAGAGAGAGAGAGAGAGAGAGAGAGAGAGAGAGAGATCAAGGGGAGCTGGGAATTTAAAATTTCCACTCTCCTACCTCTGTCATTCACCGGAAACTGTGGCCCTACCGCCATAGAGGTGAAGTATAGCTTACCAAAGGTAACCATTCTATCTCTCCTTCATTTTCCATAGCTTGGGTTGCTTGCATGTGTCCTAACATATAATTTCTCTAGCACAGGGCCTCGGCATATCAAATTTATGGACCCAGCGCCGCTAAAGCGACTCCAAGGACCTCCAATCTACGATAGGTGCATACCATTACCTCTAGGTGGCTTGTTATCATGCCTAGAGCAAACTCTAGTGATTATGTTTAGAGATTTTGCTTTGCATGTTGCTGTTACAGTATGAAATTGCCAAATTTGAACTTGTGCATGAAATTTTCCTAAATTGGGAAAGGAATTTCGATTTTAACTTCCTTGGTGCATGTATTGGTTGAATTGTTTGGCAATTGCATGTATGTTATCCCCAATTTTGCTGATTTCACAAGTCAAATTCGGCTGCATGTCCCATTTATGTGTAGGTTAGGAAAATTGCTGGTTGTATCATTGATCTGTTGACCATTGTGGAATTCCTGGTTAGGATGTCCCCAAATTTTTACTAAGATAGCAAGATGCAATCGTGCGCATGTCTCTCACATGGGCGAAGTAGGTGAATTAACTACCTGCATTTCACCATATAGGCTCAATTCTTCCTATAGTTGGCTATAGTGCTCATTCCCATTTCATGTCCTCTTGAAACCTAGACCCATGTGCATGTCTAATTAGGAATACCCTGAATTGTAGCAAATCATAACTTGTGTACTAATAGTAAATGCGAATTATTATTATACATGCCTGATTTCCCTCATAACTACATGTAGATCGACTTCTACTTATTTATATTACAATTATACACTGCACCCTCTTCGGATCGGCCAACAATTTGGAACTTTCTTGGGCAACCCTTCTATTAGGCCAGCCCATGGGTAAATTTGGCCCGACTAGTCAAACTACAAGTTATCAGCCGTAGCTGGACTACGCGAGACATCTCTCTCATGCCATATAACCCGCAGTTCATCTCGTGGGGATAAATTGGCCCACTGGTTGGCCATCCTTATACGTTAACTATGTTTGTACACATCTTCTTGAACCCGAGGCACCCTGTGTCCATTTGTGCCCACTGACAAACCATTAGTTGCGGCCCATAAGACTCATGAGCTGGACATGGTGGTATGGGACACTGTGTCCGATCTGTCGGCTTACACTGGAGTGACAAGTCTCCTCGTAGTGACCAGTGACCACTATGTCTCATGAGCTGGGTATGGTGGTATGGGACACTATGCCCTAGCTGTCAGCCTACGCTGGGCTGACGAGCCTCCCCGTAATGAATGCAAGAAAAGACTCTATTTATCTTAAGTACCTTCGTATGATTCTAATGTTGGGAGTGATGAACTCAAACAGGCTAAGGATCATGAGAGCCATACGGCCACGCCTGCCAGAGCTGCGCGATCGGATTAGGGCATTGATCTGTCAGGGTATCTTGGTTTTCCAAAATTGCTGGATGAATGGACATAATTAATCAACTTAGCCAACATTTTACATTACATTGCATTATTTAATTTTGGTGATTCGACAATCAAGGTCGCAGTGAGGGAGTGTTGGTCATTCGCGATCGTTAGATGTTGTTGCTCGAGAGAGTGTTGTGGAGAGGGCATGCATCATATCATTAAGTATTAGCAAGAGTATTTAGGATTCTTTGCATGTATGTCTTTCACTAAATTTATTCCTACGTGTGATAACATGTGTAACTTACTGTTAATGCTACCACTAAGTTAGATACTCACTCCCACTCTGTGACGGTGTTTTAAAACACCAACCAGAACATATCATACATGTAGGGATTATGGAGCTGGATGTGCTTGAGGGTGCCAGCTTAGATAACGAGGAGGAGCTAACATACTACCAGACCTTCAGTGCTTCCTTTTAGTTTATATATAGATGATCGCAGGGTATGGGCCAAGGCCCTAGTCATTTTGGGATATTGTATGGGTGGGACTAGTTCCTTGTCCTTAATTTACTTGTGATTTAGATATGGATATTCTATGTACTTAGCAGCACTTATTACTATTCTATGACTCACTTATGCTTCATGGTTTGCTAAACTCCCCACTTATTGCTAAACAATTCTCTCTCTCTCTCTCTCTCTCTCTCTCTCTCTTTAGAATCAGAATGATAGGATTAGAGATTAAGGAATTAAACAAAAGAAACTATAAAATAATTTATAAATATCGTTCAATAGATTGAAAATAACTGAGACTTCTCTCTCTCTTGCATAAGGATTTTGATAGACTTGCATGCATTTTTGAATTGAGAAAGAACCTCAATTTATAGGCAAAGAAGTTGACAGGCCCAAGCACCAGATTTTGTTCCAATGAATTTTCATATTTGAGAAAGATAAGATTTAACAGATCTTCGACTGGTCGAAGGAGGTCTTCGATTGGTTGAAGGAACCGAAATTCGAACCCAATTAGTTGCTGGACTTCGAGCCGAGGAATGCTTGATTGGTCGAAGAGTAACCTTCGACTGGTTGAGGAGACCACTCGACTGGTCAAAGGTATAACAAAAATTTATGTTTCACTCGGTTTTACTAGAACTGGTAGAGAAAATCTTAGGCTGGTCGAAAATTAAACAAATACAAACATAAAAAACCAATTTTAAATATATTTTGAAAGCACTTAAACCTAAGGTCTTTCTAGGGTTTATAATACCTATATGGACTGAACTTCATTATCTTGAAGTAGATTAGAGACTTGAACTTTTCTAAGGGGCTTGATCTTCTACTAGAACGTTAGTAGAATTGACTTCATGTTGTCTACTTCATATTGTCTTTCGAGCTTGATCTTCAAATTTATCTTGAGCTTGTTTTGAACCTTGATCTTGAATCATACTAGAAGATCACTTGATAAGATGTTTTGACTAAACGAAATTTGACAACTAAGGTGTGAATTGTGCTTTAAACATTATAGCACTTACACAACCTGTCACACCCTAAATCCGAGAACGAACAGCTTCCATAATGCCCCAAATCTGGCACTCGACTTCCATACACCAAGTCCCGAGTTCGGCGCACCACAAGGAAGATTTTTTTTTTTTTACTAACATTTTCTTGGAGTGATTTTTTTTTATTATATAATACCTGAGCATGATGATTCGTGATCACAATACCAAGCAACAGTCTCCATTATAAATCCAGATGGTTACAAGTACAATGCTTTCCAAAAGGTACACAACGTCAATATTGCCAAATCAGAAAATAGATACAATGCATCGAGGAAGCTAAGTCCTCCAAGTTACTCTTGCCCTTAAAAGAAATGGAAAAAGGAAGGCTTAGGCTAAAAGCCCAGTGAGTACACTCGTGTGTGCGTAGTGTACAAGCATGCAGTAACAATCAAAATATCATAGTACACAAACTGAAGCATGGTGACCAGGTAATGCTACATAAAGCCAAGAGGGCAAGATGTAATATAAGAGATGATATACAAAAGTATGTCGAGTGTATGCAGGCATGCAAGTCCTCTAAAAGTCCACATCACAATACAGTTATTATCATTGGGAATCACCAGAGCCTAGTATCTAGAGAAAGTCTGAAACTTGTTGAATAGAGGCCTCGTACACCTGCCTTGTCAGTGGGGGGGCTATAGCCATGCCAATACCCACCCAGCATACCGGTAGCGGACCCATTTTAAGGGCTAGTCAAACCCAACCACATTCGCTCCAACTCTTCAGCTATGACTGGCTAAACCTCTTCTCACCCGATCGCATCGGCGGGAGTCAGGCCTACTATGGTCTTTGACACCAAGTGACCCATAGTATCCGTCTAGTCTTGACAATGAGGCTCGAGGGTATCACTTGAGGTTTAGGGAATTTCACCCAAGGGTCTGGGACCCAATATAAAGAAACTCAAAATTTCAATGTCCACATACACCAACCATGATGCCGCTGTGGTGGTCTCATCAATACAATGGTGTTGCTATGGTGTTTAATTCATCACATAAGGATGTTATGCAAAATGCAATGATAATCCACAAGCACGCTATGCAGTATAATTACACTCAAGCAATGTTATGCATGTAAGCCACATATGAATATGAGGCAACCCTAATACCAATCGGGCTCTTCTTCCAACCACATCTAACCATAATCCACACTCATCGTGCAAATAATTTACTTGTAATATCATTATCAACTTAAATATAAATTACAATGCAGTATCAAGAGAGCTTTAGAGACTTCAACCTAGGGACCAAGCCCGATATATTCGCTTTAGGGACTTCAACCCAGGGACCAAGCTCGATATATTCACTTTAGGGACTTCAACCTAGGGACCAAGCCCCCAGTCTCTCGAACTAGAAAACATCCGTACATACTCCATCATATACAGCCCGCACCAACATCCTCTACCACATGCATATGATCTCCGCATAATCACACCATGCACTCCTCATCCATGATGCATGTACATGCATATGTGCGTGCAGATGCAATATGCACAAATATCGTAAGACCAGTAAAAAATGATCATGGTACCAACATGGCAAAACAATGGTCTGATGTGCACTCTCCTTAATGATCATGGGGCTATGCGAGTGTCCACACCTTCCACATCACAAGCGTGCACCAACCACACAATAGCACAACTAGGATCAATCCATCATTCGATACCAATCGCATGGTCAGAACCGTATACAGTGTCACCACAACGACCTATATATCAAACACATGCAAGGGATATGTATACACAATAACATGTATCAAATCTGTATGTAAAGATCCAAAGCTATTCGGAAGCTAGGCCGTATTACCAACATATTCGTTCACAGTTAAGAGTTAAGTGGTCCACCTCATCAGTTCCATGAGAAGTGGGTGCATAATTGTTGTGTCACCATATGGGCACTTTCAATCACTCAAGGTAATACATACAATGGTGCACTTAGTCCTTACGTTCAATTGGTCACCATCCAAGCATGTGAACATAAGCTAGCATTACCATACACATACAATCATCGCATCCAACCACACACGCATCATCATCACCACAGGTATGACATCACACAATCACGACACATGTGCCATTACCACATGCATAGTTCGATTGCAATCCAACACATTAACATGTTTAACTATCATTCCAAGTGGCTAAGGCCTGGTTCATTGCAATGATTAGTGAGTTGCTACATCCCATCCTTCTTAGCTTGATGAATGGCCCAAGTGATTAACATAATCAATCCATTTGATGGATTAATCATAGTAAATACCACGACACAAATCATGGTCAAATATACATAGCACATGGAGTCTTATGTTCTTAATAAGAGGAAGTAACCTATAGGCCTGATAAGTCTACCGCTAATGGGCCCACAAGGCATCCACTCAAGGTGAGCTTTAAGGCTAATGGACCCACCACTCTAATGACATTATGAACATATTAGTGGAGTCTGTAAATCAAGCCCAATACTATCAACAAGATGAGTCCAACGATCAATCTGACACACATCCTAACTTCACATACCCAAGAGGTTACACTATTAGCATAGTCCATGATTCTAAGTAACTACACAATTCTCATATGCCCACATGGTCTTATGGTTGAGTGGCCACACAAATGTCACTCTACTTGCCATAATAAAGGACTTAAGGTTAGATGGTTACTTTCACTATATCATAGCTCACATAAAGGGGCAACCGCTTTATTAAACTTTCACATGGTCAGGCGGCAAGTACCACAATGTCACATAGTTTAGTATATATATGATTACTATCTTGATCTAGTATCTACATTTCAAATTATCCAAACATAGTTAAACAATCACAATCGTACCCACCATTCATAGCTACACTACGTTACACTAAGTCTTATACTACAACCATCTTACACGTCACATAGCTGATGACTCCTATTAGGTGTCACATGATTTAAGGGCCAAGGGCCACATTTCATCATACCATTCACAGTTTAGAGATCACATCGCATAGAATCCAGGACCTTGATTACATTAGCTTGTGTAACCTAACCCTACATCACAATCTGTCTAATGTACAACTTGGCCATACATGATTCAAGTGGCAGTGTCTATGTCGATAAGCACAAACCCACATTGTTGAATGGCCACCAATGCTACTTGATTTTATGTAGTTGGTTGGCCTTATGTGCATTTCACATTCATATAGTTAGATGACTACATATACTTCACCATTGCCTATGATTAGGTGGCCATATATACATCTAATACCCACGTGATTAATGGACCAAACAGGTATATTACACCCTCACACCACTAGAGTCTACACATTTGTTATAATTGAACATGTTTAAGGGTTTAAACACATGTCACTTGATCCTATTACTTGGGGCCGCACTCCAATCAAAGTGCCAAGTGGTCAAGGGCTGTCCACTCATTGTATAATTATCTAATCTAGGGCAGCAACCCAATACCACACAATTTAGGGCAGATAGCACATCACATGATCATGTGGTGGTAGATCACTCATGCCGCTCAATTTCATGTGGTTTAAGACATCATATACATTACAAATTCATATGGCTTAGAGGTTTCCCGAGCATCACTGAATTTCATGGTTAGGGACCGTAAGTTCACATGTTAGTGGTCACTTAAGCAGCACATAATAATAGGATTTGGGTTATGCATTCATCATAGTTGTATCAATTTCAGGCTGTCCACGTACCACATATTCACATGATTGTACGCCGTCAATATATAGTAATTTCAACAAAGATCCAGACCATTCACATATCCTATTTGCAAATAATCCAATTTTACATAATTAATGGGCCACCAATCCACGCACTTACACATGGATACATACATGTAGGGTGGATTCTGTGCCAACGTGTAGCATGGATAAGATGTATACATCAAGGTAGATCTCACCATCCACTAGACATCGATGGTACATTCTCACAGTAAGGTGGCCTAAGAATTTGGGTGGTCAAATATATAACAGTGGGTCTTATACTGCCCAACCCACCGAGATGGATGGTGTAGTTAAATACATAGGTCCGGTAGGTCAACGGTCTAGTGGGCCCACCACTTAGGTAGGATATCAAATTTACATCATGATGGGCACTAGGAAGGCTTTAACAGTGGGGTGCAACCCACTGCTTGCAACGATGGGGCCCACCAAGATGGACGGATGGTGGATGAAGTGGCATAACACCTACATCAAAGTGGGCCATAGGATTGTTCCAGCCGAAAAAATTCAATCCTCAATGTTTTCTGTAGTGTGTAGTTCACAAGGCTGGGAAAGTGTATAGCTAGGCAGGATAGATATACAGTACATGCAGAAAGTGGGCCCACATCTGTCGGATCAGACGGTCGGCAGGGATAAAACACATACACCACTTGGTTCTCGCCCGCCAGTGTGGGTGTAAACCTCCCATGCACAGTGGGAGCCACAACACGTCTCACATACTTGTGAGATGGAGCCCACCTTAAATAACCCTACTGCCCAGACATGGGTTGTGAAAATCAGAGGGCCTTTCTTGAGGTTTTCAGTCCTCACTAATTCCTTTGTGTAGCCCACTTGAGGTTTTCTTCACTTGAATTTTTTTGGTGCCTTGACATGAAATGAGTTATAATGATGGATGAACGGTGTGGATGTAAGATATATACTATGGTGATGCCATGGTGGGCCCACAACCCATTTGGGCAAAAGAGATGGGGAGGGAGTTAACGTCCTTTACTACTTCATTATATATATATATTTGTTTATTTATTTTGTTTGTTTTTATTTATTTTATTTTTATTTTTATTTTTTTAACAAACAACAAGGTGGGTTCTCATGGCTCTAACGGTGGTGCCACTGTCCCTACTGTTTTCAAAAGTGTGGTCGACATGAGCTTTAAATCAGCCTAGTTTTTTAGTGTGTCCTACCTAAAATGATCAGGGAACATGGATAGACTGCTTGGATCTAACATATACATCATTGTTTGGTCATGGTGGCCCCAAAATTCCTTGGGCAAAAAGAGTGCTTGGGTTGTCCTTCTCTAGACGTAGTGTCCATGGAGGACACCGTTCCATTCAATTTTATTTTCTTGAGTGTGTGAGGGTGTACGTGAGTTTGACCGACCAAGTGGCCATACTTGGACGTTTTGGATTTGTGCCTAGACATCGACCTTGGTCCTAAATAAGCTGGTATTTATGTTTTCTCTTCATCCAGATCCTTGTGACCGTATACCCATGTATGATGGTTAGAAAACATCACGGTTGACCCATGGCTAGTGGGTCCCACAAAAGCTTTAGATCAAGCTAATATTTTGCATTTTTCCTTCACTCACAAGTATGGAACCTTTGTGAACGGATTGGATGGCATACATCATCACAATGGTGCCCACTAACATAGGGTTTCATAGCTACAATACAAGAATGAGAACAAGGAAATAAGGAGGGGTGAGGGGGTCACTACACCAAAATTGTCATTTAGGAACGGTTTTTAACCGTTCCTAAATGCTTCAGGAACAGTTTAAAACCGTTCCTAAATGAGGCGTCGCAGAAAAACTCGAACGGTTCAGAACCGTTTTGGGTACCATTTCCAATTTTAAAGACGGAATTTTAAGAATGGTTTTAAACCGTTCTAGTGCCAACGGTCATATTTGGGAATGAATTTTTTTTTCTTATTTCGGAGCGATTTTAAACCAAATAACCCGCTGTAAAAAATAAAATAAAATAAATAAATAAACAAATATATTTGAAGCCATATTCATTTAAGAATCAAAAGATAGTAAAAACAACTATGATGTCATCTGAACATTTAAGAATTAAAAGATAGTAAAAACAACCATGATGTAATCTGAAACATTATTTATCTGACTTGTAAACCTGACAGGAAAAACTAAAATTTGCAATGGAAGACTTCAAAATAAAAAGACGAAATTCAATGAAAGTCGTTAAGCAGATGAAGAGCTCCACAATGTCAGGGATTAACTTAAACATGTATTTTACATTATAGTGATAAAGTCGACCTTGACTATTCATGCACCAACATTATATGCATTCAAAACCTGTATAAGCATTAAAAGAGTGGACTCAGCTCAAAAACCTAATTTACATTGCAAAAGCTTAAAAAGAAGTGAAGAAAAAAAAAATCCATCCTTAACTTCTGTTAGAGTCATTACTCTAGGGATGAACATAACATTGCTACCATGGAAATCATCTGAGATTTCCAGATGAAATAAAAGCATTAGAGATTTCCTGATGATATAGAAGCATTAGAATTCATGAACAACCATAACCGTATATCTTCAACAAAAATCTGATCAAGGGGCCTTTCCATAAATTAAGATCAATGCTTCTTGAGGAGATAGTTAATTTGTTATTTTGGAGTTCTGTAATCTGAATATGCTACACAGCTCGTACATTAACAAAAAGTTATTGTTGATTATAGAACAATATGGAATTTGCTATGCAAATTCATCAGTGTGACCTGAAGAAGAAAAAAAAGAGAGGAAAGAAATAGATGGAAAAAGTAAAGTTCCATCATTGGAGTTTGAAAATGGTGCTCGCTTATGTTGCCTATGGTTATCCATTCAACTGTACATTTAAAGCCATAAATAATGCAGTATACATTCAACAACCCCAAAAATGTTCATAGTCGTGGGCAGTGAAAAAGAAATCCATTGACTAAGAAATAAGCTATGAATGGCATGTCAATATGTTAAAAAAAAAATAAAAAATTACCGTGGATTATTCACCAACAAACGCTTGTCTCCACAAATTTAATGTATTCAGACAAGAGAAATTTTCAAAGTCACCTACCTAGATCCTCAACATGAATGCTGACAAGAGAAACTCTATTTTGGTTATCTCAATTTATCAAACTAAAATTGAAATCCAATTCCATAGCACATCCAAACATGCCCGAAAGCAGAAGAGGGCAGAATCAACAGATATTATAACACTCAAAATATATAAACAATAGAAAATATCTCACTCTGGGCTATGAATGGAGTGTCCCAGCTTGAAAAACTTGAATCTACACAAACCCAATTCAGAAAAGAATGACTTTGCATAACTGATTCCCTGCAAGAAAGAAAAAGAAACCCAATTAAGATCACCAAGAAACAGTTCCATTTCCAAATGCATTTCCATAAAATCCAAATCAGATGACCCAAAGAAGAGGAGAAAACAAGAAAAGAAAAGGAAAAAATAACTGTTTTTTGGCAATTGATTTCGTGGGAAATAGAATTTAAAAAAAAAAAAAAAAAACATTTCTATTTTCATTTCATTTCAAAAACCCATATGAAATCATACAAATAAGATCACTCCTACATAGTTATATTTCCAAATTTTCATTTTCCTCATTAATATAGGATGTGCAACTGAAATGATGATTTTGAGATGGACGAACGACAAGATAATAAAGAATAGACCATCAAAGACATACACCAAGTGGTATCCTAATGTGAACTTAAGTGACCCCACAAAGGTTTCAATAATGGACCTCACCACTTCCTGTGGTATGCCCCACTTGAGTCTTGGATCTGACTCATTTTTAAGTTCATGTCCAAACATGAACTGGTGAAACCAATGGACACTGCATTTCTCATGGGCATCGTGGTGGGCCCACATAGCTTCTACTTCCAGGAACTTGTAGGTAAGGCGCAAGCAATTCGCGTCCATCAAAGACATACACCAAGTGGACCCCACCACCTAGATGACCCAGCTTATTATGCCAGTCCACACTCATCAAGTAGGTTGCAAGTATATGTCGAACATGGACTGTTGCCAATTTTCAGAAACCAATCGATTATTTCACTCTTCGTAAATGTCTGGACTACCAAATTTTGGCCCAATGATCTACACATTGGATCTCATGTGATGGACGTGTCGAATGTCCTACACATGTGAGGCTAGAAGCATTTGTGGGTCTATCAAACATATGTGATTTGGTTTTTTTATTTTTTTGAAGATCTTACAAACTCAGAAAAATGTCCTAATACAGATACTTGAAGATAAGTGTCGAAAATGCGCTTTCCAGTGCTCTACCATGATTGAGAATCTGGAAATACCGTCTCCGCAAATTTCAGATTTACAGTGCAGTTCCAGTTTTTGAGCCCCAGACTGTAATATCTCAACGATCCTGGTGATAGCCTTGTATATTGGAACAACCCCAAGTCTACTGTATTCGAAAATACAACCTGATCATATCTGAAATATCCAGTGTTGCTGCCTTCACTAAACCTTTCGACATTGCTGACGGCTCACTTCTCTATGTTGGTCACATCATAGGATGTTGGGCCCATAGTTGCATTGTCTGCCTCATATTCAATGTTGGTAGTTATCATTGTAAGCCCACCACACCTGATCGCAAATGAAGAATCTGTAGATCAATGGAACAGTGAGACACTTATCAGTTTGCATTCTCGATGGATTGTTCATGTTCAGTCGTATGACAATCTTTGGATCGTGATCAAATGATGGGACTCATCGCCTCATATGATCACCGTTGATCATTATCTGTAACAATATTTTCAATGAATATGGAAGATCCAAGGCATTTTTGGTTAGTTTCTAATCAATTATGATGATGAAGATAACCATACACATATGCCACATGTACAGTACAGATAATGGGGAGACAATAACTGCAATGCATCTAGGGGCATAGGACCATTGCCCCATTTTATTATTATGTAGAGAGAAAAAAAAAGGATTATCTATTGATAGAAATGGAAAGGATGGCTTACAGATTGGACTGATTGCACGGAAAGCTTTGTTGAAGACAATTCAAGCTTAAAGGCAAACCACTGAAGCACAAGAAAAATGACCATTAAATAATAGCAATTATATGGCAGAACGATAGCCATTGATTACAGAGGATGTCTAGTTCACTTAACTAAGAATCTAAAATTCAACATGGATAAAATTAATATGGGAAAAGGCAGTATTCAAGTAGCCAGTTATATAATCTGGTGGAACACACCCTGAAAATCAAACCAATCCAGTCATCAGGTGTGCACCATTGATCAATTCTCCTAACCATCCTTTCTCTGTACACATGGCCCATCGGATGACCATACATACCTGAAATTTAGGCTTTGGTATATACATGGCAGGCCCACCTGAGGAATGCCCTAGGTCTCTCGAACACACATGGCACATTCTCAGCAGTACCCATCACATTCTCAGTAGTATCCTGACCCGATTTAGATCTTTCGGCTCAAAATTTTTTTTAAAAATCAGGTCATTTCACTCCTCTGGCAGGTGATAATGTGCAAAACCATTGCCCAAGGAGGATAAGTAACTGACTAGACACTGACAATTAGAGTTGTTAGTAAAAAGAAAACCACAAAGGTAATGGCAACATTACCTGCTCTGGTGCACCTTTGCTAACACGATGCATTTTTCCATTCAGAATTTGTCGGATGTCTTTCTATCGGCCTGTTGAGCATAAGAGAAAAAAATCGTGTCAAGCCGAAGCAGACAGTAGAATCCAACCTTCTCAGGCATGAAGGTTGGATTGACCATGGTATATAATAGAATACAGGGAAAAAAAAGAGTAAATGCATACAACAGATGCTAAGGATGAATATTTATTATGTGCATTAATTAATGGACATGATAGGATTTCCCTCACCTAAAATGTCCTCTTATAATGAGAAATGTATGTTTTTGAGGACAAATTCTAAGTTATCTTCACTTCATCCTTTAGGTGTGTCTGCAACAGCTGAGGGCATCTTTCTCATATACCTCTTCTTCTTCCTCTCTCGAGTCATCTCCTCAGGCAACTCTGGACAGAAATTCAGGTTGGATAATCCAATTTTCATTTGGAATAAGAGAACAAAAGATGCCCATAATGTGGAGGAATTTCTAAAGAATTATGGATCACTCATTCTACAAAGATATAGGTATTCTGAATTCAAGAAGATAACCAATTCACTTCAAAGGGTTTGAAATATAGCGTCAAAAAAATTGCCATAACTATCTTTTTTCCTTTTTCTGATGAGTAATCAGAGATTTCTTTTTACCACGACTATCAAAGAGTTTAAACCACACAATTAGTCTTAAAACATGACTACAAAGGCTTTTGTGCGAGAAGGTGTTGGCTAACTACGAATAAATGATCATGCTCTGTGTTTCCACTAGCTTTCATTTCTATTCAACAGAATGCACAAGCAAATTAGCAACAAATGTATTGCTCCATACCAGATAGTTTATTTTCAACAGAATGCACAAGCAAATTAGCGACAAATGTATTGCTCCATACCAGATAGTTTATTTTCAACAGAATGCACAAGAAAATTAGCGACAAATTAATGTATTGCTTCATACCAAATAGGTTATTTCCATACGAAATTTCTGATGAACTATGGCATATTTAAACCCGTTAGTAGGTAAGTAGGTAGGTAGCTAGATGTAAATAGATGGATGGATAGATAGATAGATAGAGAGAGAGAGAGAGAGATTAAATTCTCAGCATTTCTAGTGCCCTTCTGATAACTCCACTTAAGATGTTGCAATAATATAGGCCTTGGCATGTATTAGGAAGCTCAATAAAGTCTACCAGAGGGTTGTCCTCGAAAACAAGAGGGCAACATTCTGATAAACAAAATAAGCATCTCTAAAAAAGAAAAAGAAAAACTAAGTAACTTTGTAGCACCCTGCTATTTAACAATTTGATGGATCGTAGCTATCAGATTCCTGCACAAAAACAGCTGTAGAAAGCAACTACCAAACCACAATAGTGGAAAGAATGAATTATCAGAGTTCTGAGTATAAGAATTGAAGCAGCAAAAATAGATAAAGCGGTGCCATGGCTACTCATGCGAAGTATCAATCCAAATCCTACTCTCCCCAGAGTAGCATGTCCGCACATGATTCTACCTGTTCATCCATTGGACCACATTTAGTTGTGCCAAGGCCCAAGAATTAGGCTAGCGGTATGTCATTACATGGGTAGCATGTGTACATTGAATGTGGACAACATGCCAATTTTTGAACTTTTCATTTCTTTCATACAAGTGTGGCACATGACCTCCAGGCTGGCTTGGTATTTTGGGCCACAGTTGTGCCCACCAGATGAATTGCCTAGATTTCACACACACCAGATTGGCACATGGATTGAGACTGATGGTTACATTAAGAGTAGCAATAACATCTCACAAACTGAATGCTAGAGAACAAACTTGAGAAGTACAGTTATCACCATCCACTTCATCTATGTAAATCAAAGTCCTAGAATCATGAGTAAATCAAGAAACCTCTCTCAATCATCTGATCAAACAGGCACCTTACACAACCATATTTAAGTGGCAAAATATGGGAAGCTGCTTTTTCAAAGGGAAATTGAATCTATTATATGCCTTTAGTATGAATATGGAAAGATAAAAAAGATTATGGACAACATGGACATAATTCTAGTACCTGAACAAGCCCTGCGTTTCTTCTCTATCCAAGATGGACGGATGGTCACATAATGCAAAACCTGAGAGAAAGGGAATGAAAAGCAAATATATATGAAGATCTATTAACAAATATTAGAAGCATATGCCAAATGGCATAAATCTAAAGGAAGATCTATTAACAGATATTAGAAGCAAATATATAAATCGATATGCAGCATGTAAATGGGAGCGATCAAATTCATGTAGGAGAAGATGGATATATATACTCCTAGCCATATCCCAGAGAGAATAGGATTGGACTTCAGGAACCCTCACACAAGTAGTGGCCTGCCAAAGGAAGAGTCAATAGCAGTGGTCTACACTCAACAAAGTAAAACTCACAACAATTAGATAGTCAAACACTTGTCTCATCATCCACATTGTGGCCCACCATATCAACATAATTAAGATAGTTTTATCACCAACTATTTTATTGGAGAAAAGTGCAGGAAGCCATCTAGATAGATCTCCGGACTGTTGATCTGGTGGTGCTTCTGCATATGCATTATGGTAAAAAAATCAGGCCAGATCTGTTCTTCAATTGATCTAATTCATATTTCTTATACATGTGCTAGTGTGGCATATGTTTGATGCAGGGCCATTGATCTGGTGCTGTTTGCACATATGCACGGCCCAAAAATTAGGCTGGACATGTCCTTGGCTGAGTTCATGTATAAGATGATTAAGGGAAAAAAATGTCCAACAGTCCACACCCTTAACGCACATGTTCCCCCAGCTGATGACAGGACTGTTCTGATTTTTGCTCACAACACATGGTGGGGCCCACCAAAAGAATGGGGCATATACAGAGTTGATTCCTGATAACCACCCCTGTGAGCAGTTGTAGCAGTTTTTGCTATCCCAACACCCCTAGTTACAAGAACTATTCTTTCTTAATTGAAGATAATTCAAGTTTGTATAAATCTCCAAAAACATATCTATATGAACATAGTAATGAGAAAGAAAGAGAAATCAAAGTAAATGTCTCATTGAAATCCATGCTCATACCACTGTTTAGGCACATTTTTCAGTTAGAACTGGTTATCTGGATCTCTTCCAATAGAAGTTCGGCTGTGAGTGGCTTCACCAAAATAACTCTGCTGCAGATTCAATTTCACTGTGTCCCTCGCCATCCATCTCACCTAAAACAACAAACCACAAATGCAAAAGAGATATTAATTTCTAGTTTAGAACTTCTCCAAGAACTAAGACATGTCTGAAACCTTGGATTCCATGCCAAACAATGAAAAAGGGAAAAGGTTCAGTGGGAGGCATGGTGTATTAGGGAATCCTCCATGTCCAGAGCCTTGGCAATTTGGAAAGGGATTATTTCTATGAAGTCAACAAAAAAAAAAAAAACATAAAAGATAGAAATACAAGATCATCATTGTCTACTTCTTCTTAGCCTTAACCCAGTTACATGCATGTTGGTCCTGATGGGATTCGTGATGGCCCAGATGATTGTCCTGATAGGATTTGTTAAGGGCCCAACTGGTCCAGATTCACAAGTCACACTCAAGGGCTATTCTTGTAAGCTGTGTGCGCACACCCATGCATATGCTTGGGGAAATCGCATAGAAGCTAATGGTTTCAGCATTTTCCCAATCTAGCTACTCTGGAGACAAACACAACATTTCATAGTTCTAAAGAAAATTTGACTAATTAGGGATTTTTAGCTCTTTTTTTTTTATCTATAACCCACAATTAGGGAATCAACACTACAAATCCCTAATTAGGGATTCAAAACTCAAAAATTCCCAAAACACAAATCATTACACAATGTTACTTTAAGGATTAAAAAATGCCAAAAAAAGTCCAAATTGATATGAATAGATAAGGAGAGAGAGAGAGAGAGAGATACACCTGATATTGCATAATCATCCTTAATGTACTGGACCAAAGAAAAGAAGAAATAAAAGAGGGAGAGAGAGGGAGAGGGAGAGGTAGATCGAGCGAAGAGGGAGAGTGGAGGGTTCGAGAGTGAAGAGGGGGAGAGAGATCAAGCGAGAGAGGGAGAGGCCGAGGGGACGATTCAAGAGTGAAGAGGGGGAGAGAGATCGAGTGGAGAGGGAGAGGCCGAGAGGTAGATCAAGCGAGAGAGGAGAGGTGCGAGAGAGAGAGGGGGAGAGAGAGAGAGAGAGAGAGAGAGAGGCGCAGAGAGAGTCGGCGGTGGGGAGAGGAAAAGGGTCGAATGATATTTTTTGCTTTTATATAGACACGTTGCCAGCACCCGGCTCCCATACAGTTAGAAATCTGAAATGGATTAAAACGTTAAGCTGTTTCAGAACTAAAATATAACTTCATTCCAGAATTGATATTTTGGTGTAGTGGGTGTACTCACCTTGATGATCAAGATAGATGGTTAAGATGTATTGATGGAGTTAATGGCCTACCAAGATCACTCCACCCTCTCTCTCTCTCTCTCTCTCTCTCCCCTTATTGTAGAAAATGGTGAACATGTTAAGGGATGGAGGGATATTTGTAGAGAAATGGATAAAAATGTAGTTAGGTTAGATTAATGTGGTTATGATTAGCTCAGGCAAGGATCATAGTAAGTAATGCATGATTAGGACTTAATGGTGCATTAAAGGGACATGGGATGTTATAATATGACGAGGTCATGCATAGGATATGGTATGGAGAAGAGTTGACTTTTGGGTACACATGAGAGAGGGGTGGTATGGGAGGGTGACATCACACACATGGGTAGAGATTCTCTCACCCATGTGTAGTATGGTGCATGTGTGGGAGCATATGTTGCACACATGTGTGGAATGGAACATATGGTGCCATGCGCACATGATACACCAATGATTCTTCGTGGCATATCTCACTAACGGAGCATCGTACAAACACAGGAGTGGTATCTCCATGACTGCAACAATGAGGCAGTCGATATGAAATGAGTTTTAAGGTCTTTGGGTTCCGGTCAGTCAAGTGTGCACTAGGCACAACTAGTCCAGGTTTGGCTAAGGTTTATGCTCTCCATAGAGCAAGGGTTTATGCCTCCTTGAGGACTTCAAAGGGTGAGAACCACTTAAGACCCAATCCTAGAAAGGAATAATCACAAGTGTCCTCTTTGACTCTAGATACTTACAAATAAGCTGATGAGTCCCATTAAGCTCAATGCCGAAGATCTCCTCCTCCTTGTTGATGAAGAGTCTTCTGCTCCCTTGATATGTAACACAAGATGATGTACCAATACTCGGCTTCGGGTTGGGTCAAGGTGAAGATGGAATCCTACTCTCAAAATATTTTCCTATCAGGAATATAGAGCGATTCTAATCTTATGCATCCAAGGCATCCTAGCTTAATGATTTGCCATTAAGGTAGTAGCTGGAGGATCCTTAAATGTAAAAGTTCATTCCCCAATCCACTCTATTGAATGTCAACGGTGAGGGTGGATTGGAGGATGAACTCCCTTGAGAGAAGAGGATTTTGATATAAGATATAAGTTGAAACACTCAAAAGCTCTCTCTTCTTTCTCTCAAAGCAACAAAAGACAAGTCCTTTATATATAGGCAAAAAGTTCTAATGGATATAAAACGGTCACATTTATGACAGAGTTTGATATCATCGAGCAGGTTCGATATCATCGAGCGTATACTCTCGATACCATCGATGGTCTGCTCGATGACTCGAACTCAATGTCATACACTTTTGAAACTCTTTGCCAATTGGTCGATGAATCGAAACTATTATCAATGTCATCGGATTTCAAACTCCGATTCCATCGATGATAGGATCGATCCATCGACACTTGAAAAATGAGAGACTTGACTTTAAAATATTTTCAGTTTTCATGAATGATCGAGGAACCGTCGAGATCATCGGAATTTGAATGTCGATGATATCGAGATTAGAGTCGATGCATCGATAAATCCAGCGGATTTTTCTTTAAGCTTTCTAGATGATTTATGACTTTGTTCGATGCAATCGACCTGGTGCCGATATCATCGATATATGAATATCGATTCTATCGAAGGGCCCCCAATCATAGTTAAAAACAACCTGAAATCTTTGCTGTAAGAAATGCACACCCTCGATCAATATCATCAATGGACTTCCAATGTTATCGATATTTGATTTCAGATCATATCGGAAGAGCATCGATATATCGAATGAATTTGAGATTTTCATTAAAAAACAGGGGCGCCCGAAATCTGTCTGTCAATCTTATCGAGCCATTCTTCGATGGACTCGATATTTGAATATCGATGATATCGATAGGTGTATCGATACATCGATAATTCGTCCAGATATGTTGTAAAATTGCTGGGCATATTTAGTGCTTATATCAATGATATCGATAGGTGTATCGATACATCGATAAATCTGTCCAGATGAATATTTAGTTGCTCGACATTTTTGGTCCTCATATCGATAATATCGTTAAGGTATCGAGGACATTGACAGAGCAAGTCGATCATATCGAGGGTGCTCCGATAAAATCGACAATGCGAGAAAAACTTAGAGATTTTTGTATTTTGAAAAAAGTTTTCTCACCTTAAAAACCCCATGATTTCTAACTTATTTTTAAGGGTTTTTATCACCTGGTGTTTTGGGTCATGGGATGTGAGGCTTAAGTTTTACCTGTGACGAGCTTGCACACATCCGGTTGAGGCAGACGCTTGAATTGATCGTTCTGTAGACACTCTGACTCAACACTCACGTAACTTGATAAACCAGGGCACTTCAAAAACTAGAGGATGTTCACTAAGATCAGCATCTGAAAAGTAATACACAAATGCATCTACAAAGGCTCTTTGGTTTGGCTAGATTCCAATTCTTAATGCATGTATTTGTTATCTTGTTATTAATGTGTAGGGGCATTTCCTCTTAGGTTCAATTTCCAAAGCACTGGATGGTTGCATTTCCTTCTTTACCCCCATCTTTTATTATTTAAAGTAGAAACTGGGTTTTAAGATTTTGTACTAAAGCTGAATAGAAAATGTATCTTCTAATTTATCTTGTATTCAAATAATATATTGATGGCAATATTAAAATTCTCTGCAGGTTTTGGATGTTTTACTCTCCGAGTACGAAACGTCATCTCATGGGCCAGGAAAATGGCAGAAATTGGCCACTTTTCTACATCAAAGGTTTGTTTCATGATTCCCTAAACCGGTTTGCATCTTAGTTGTTTTTTTATGTAGCCTCAAAAGTTATTATTATTTTTCACGGCTTGGAGGGGCCAATATTCGACCTTATCAAGAAGCAGATAGACCAAACTAGATTAGAGAAGAGTGCCCTAATGTTGAAATGCCATTCGAACGAAAACAAATTGGGATTGCTTAGAAAGCAACTGGAGGCGAATGAGCAGTACAAAGCTGTATTATTTGAGGCGTTATGAGGAAGCTATCAGCGACAAGAAGAAAATAGCGGAAAAAGGTATGTGATTTCTTCATGCTCACTGTGAAGAATCATCTGCAAAGGTATAAATTATTATTATTTTCTCAATAAATTAATGCTCTAAGTTCTTAAGAAATCTATTGCTAGTGCAGCTGATGAACATGCTTTTCTCCTTTCTGGAACCGAATCATCCTCATAGTGCCTTGCTAGCTGGATATTTCAGCAAGGTATTGGGAATTAGTTGGATATCTCCGTCGATGAGAATGCCCTTGAACGCTGCAGGAAATCTGACTCGTTTGCTGATTTCCCAAGCTCGGAATCTGATATCTCTGCAACAACAGACATCAGCTCTTCGTAGATGGGAAGAACTCGGAAAGCGGGCATTGAAGTCCTGTCGAGATTTTTGCAAGATCCATCTATAACTAGGACGCAGTGTAGGGGACCCGATTCGAGCAATCCAACGGTGGAGAATTCACCAAATCTGAGCTACTGGATGTCGAAGAATGCCATAAAAAGGTCAACTTCTCTTACAGCGTATTCGTCTGCGACCACGCAATGGGCCCTGTTGCCAGGCTGGACAACATCACCACCAATGTCGATGGAGATGGGGAAGCCGACACCATCATTTTCGAGCGTTTGTTCGCCGACCTTGCCTTCAAAATCAAAAGGGCGTGACGAATTTGATTAGTCTGGGATTGAAGCTGTTCAAGGGAAAGAAATCTTCTTCTTCTTTTTCTTCTCCATCGTCGTTGTTAATAGCTATGGCGGGTTTTGAGGCCGTTGAGAGCGTTCATCAGCTGCAAATGCTTCATAATCGACTACTTCAATGGAAGTTTGTGAAAGTGCACCTGGAAGTTTGTGAGATGCTTCAATGGAACTTATATCCTATACCTAAACCCCTTTCTCTCAAGGGAGTTCATCCTCTAATCCACCGTCACCATTGATATTCAATAGAGTGGATTGGGGAATGAACTTCCGCTTTCAAGGATCCTTCAGCTACTACCTTAATGTCAAATCATTATGCTGGGATGCCTTAAATGCATAAGATTGGATCTACTCTATCTTCCTAACAGGAAAATCTTTAGAGAGTAGGATTCCATCTTCCCTTTGGCCCAACCCTAAGCCTAGTCTTGGTATATCTTTTGTGTTATGGATCAAGGGAGTAGAAGACTCTTCATCAACAAGGAGGAGGAGATCTTCGGCATTGTACTTAACGAGACTCATTAACTTATCTGTAAGTATCTAGAGTCCAAGAGGACACTTGTGATCATTCCTTTCTAGGATTGGGTCTTAAGTGGTTCTCGCCCTTTGAAGCCCTCGTAGGAGGCCTTCGGCAGGAGTGTACATTGTGGGTGCATAGTGTGGACCCTTGCTCTTGTGTAGGGCATAAACTGTTAGGTCCTTGTGTAGGTTCTTGACCTGTGTGGTCTAAAATCTGAGTGCGTTGTGTGAACCCTTGCTCTATGGAGAGCATAAACATCTGGTTAGGAGTGAACCATTAAAACTCTGGGTTTGAGGTGAACCGCGTAAAACCTCTGTAAAGGTTGAAGGTGAACCTGATTTAAAACCTTAGGTTTGAGGTGAACCCTGGGTAACCTCCTTAGTGAATTCCGGTACACTCAAGGGTTGAGTGCGACAGCCAGGAGTGGAGTAGACAAGTAGTCGAACCACTATAAAAATGACTGCGTTTGAGATGATTATTGTCTTTCATTTATGTGATTTCCTTACATGCCTTTATATCTGATTATCTGAGATCACATCTTATACACACACACAGTCATATCCTTCATAATCTTATCTACAACTTGTTTATCTTACAAGTAGGTTGTGATTGAATCCTCTACAAGGCTTGGAAGCCAGTAGAGTTACATTTAAGTAATCCTGAGAATTACATACATGATAGAATTAGAGTGATATGATTTTGAATAACTCGTAAATCTTTAAAAAGTCCTATTCACCCCCTCTAGGACATATTGGCATATTCCTACTTCAACTCAAGCGGTCTCCATCGTTGTGTCAATTGGTATCAGAGAAGGTCTCTCTTTAAGGGCTTCACCGCCTAGAGAGTGGTCTTGACTGAAGAATGTTCAAAAGAGTTCAAGAGGAGGTGACAGACCAGAATAATTGCCTTGTGATTCACATTGCTCTGAAAGTCGGTAATAGTTCGAAGTGGTATCTTGATAGTGGATGCTCCAGACACATGATTGGTGATCTAACTCACTTTTTTGAGTACTCAAACTTTGATGGAGGATCCGTCACATTTGGTGAAGGTAGCTCAGCTAAAATTGTTGGACAAGGAACAATAGCTGTACCAGGCCTTCCTAAGATTAAACACGTCCTCCATGTAGAAGGTCTAAAACATAATCTCCTGAGTATCTCCCAAATCTGTGATAAAGAACATCTTATCACTTTCTCAAAAGATGTGTGTAAAATTCTAAATCTACAGGAAAATCTCTCATAAAAGGGTTACGCACTAACGATAACTGTTATGTCATTGAAAGTACAAGTGAGAATGTGGTTGCCACAAAATGTAATATGGTTATAAAGTGTGAATCCAAATTGTGGCACCAAAGGCTAGGACATGTCCACTACCGAAATTTAGCAAAACTCAGTTCCAAGAATTTGGTTAGGGGACTTCCCAAGATTAGAAAAGAAGAAAATGTTGTCTGTGGAGAATGTCTAAAAGAAAAACAGATAAAGGTTGGACACAAGAAGACAACCTCCATAGCAACAACAAAACCTTTGGATCTGCTACATATGGATCTAGTTGGACCAACTAAAGTAAAAAGCCATGGTAAGAAAAGATACTTCCTGATGGTAGTAGATGACTACACCAGATTTACTTGGGTCACATTTCTTCGAGAAAAATCAGATGCATTTGAGGAATTTATGATCCTGGCAAAGCGACTCCAAAATGAAAAAGGATACGGGATCAATCGCATCAGAAGTGATCATGGTGGGGAATTTGAAAATGAAATTTTTGAAAAATACTGCAATGAGAAAGGAATTTGTCATGAATTTTCTGCTCTAAAAACCCCATAGCAAAATGGAGTCGTTGAAAGGAAAAATCGTGTATTACAGGAGATGGGGTCAGTTATGTTAAATGGAAAGGATATGGCGAAAAGTTTTTGGGCTGAAGCTATCAATACTACTTATTACATCATAAACAAAGTATATCTTAGAGCAGGTCTGAACAAAACTCCATACGAACTATGGTATAGGAAACTGCCTAGTGTGAAGTATTTTCGAGTCTTTGGTAGTAAATGTTACATCTTAAGAGATAGAGATCACCTAGGGAAATTTGAGTCTAAAAGTGATGAAGGAATCTTCTTGGGATATGCTATGAATAGTTGTGCGTACAGAGTATACAATCTAAGAACTCTCACTATTCAAGATTCAGTCAATGTGGTTATCGATGATCAACTTCATGAAGAAGATGCTCCTGTGAATGAATTAGAAGATGATGTAGATTCATGCATACTGAAAAAACCTAAAAAATGAAACTTTATCACCCAGTGATCCTCAACCATCATCTGACATTCCCATTATAAAAGATCACACTCGAGAACAAATTATTAGAGACCTTAATGTTGGTGTAAAAACTCGATGACAAATAGAAAATATCTATAGTCATTTCTGCTTTACTGCAAAGATTGAGCCCAAGAACATTGTTGAAGCTCTTCAAGACGAACACTGGATAAATGCTATACAAGAAGAACTTCAACAATTTCAAAGAAATGAGGTATGAAAATTGGTTCCCAGACCACTCGATACAAATGTCATTGGAACCAAATGAGTCTTCAAGAATAAATCTAATGAATCAGGAAATGTGATTAGAAACAAAGTAAGGCTTGTAGGTCAAGGATACTCACAGATAGAAGGCATTGATTTTGATAAAACATTTGCTCCTGTAGCATGCCTTGAGTCTATCAGAATTCTTTTGTCCATTGCATGTGCAATAAAATTTAAACTATTTCAAATGGATGTTAAGAGTGCTTTTCTGAATAGGATCTGACTGAAGAAGTCTATGTGGAACAACCCAAGGGATTTTCATATCCTAAGTGCCCTTAATACATATATCGTCTAAATAAAGCCCTTTATGGTCTTAAACAGGCACCACGAGCTTGGTATGAACGATTGATAAAAAAAATTTTGGACCATAAATTCTGCAGAGGGAGTGTTGATAAAACCCTGTTTACCCAAAGAACAAAAGACTCACTGCTCATAGCACAAATTTATGTGGATGATATAGACTTTGGTTTAACATGTGAAGATATCGCATATAAGTTTGCCGATCTCATGAAATCAGAATTCGAAATGAGTATGGTTAGTGAACTAAACTTCTTTCTAGGTTTGCAGGTCAAACAGCTACATGATGTAATCTTTATCTGTCAAACCAAGTATGCGAACGATCTGGTAAAAAGGTTTGGTCTTGAATTTGGTCGTTCTTATCACACTCCCATGAGCACCACACTCAAACTCTCTAAGGATACAAATGGCAAGAGTGTGGATCAACATCTCTACCGAAGTATGATAAGTAGTCTACTATATCTCACAGCTAGTCGTCCAGACATATCTTTTAGTGTTGGGGTATGTGCTCGATATCAAGCAGATCCTAAGGAATCTCATTTAACAGCTGTTAAGAGGATCATCAAATATATAGCAGGAACTTCCTCCTATAGACTATGGTATCCATTTGAAACATCTACCATCAACGTCGGGTACTCTGATGCCGACTGGGCAGGAAATATGGACGATCAAATATCAACAAGCGGAGGATGTTTCTATGTTGGAAACTGTCTGGTCTCCTGGCAGAGCAAGAAATAAAATTCAATATCATTATCCACTGCTGAGGCTGAATACATTGTCGCTAGAAGTTGCTGTGCATAACTCCT
Organism: Magnolia changhungtana; assembly: GCA_030180095.1. Taxonomy (NCBI): domain Eukaryota; kingdom Viridiplantae; phylum Streptophyta; class Magnoliopsida; order Magnoliales; family Magnoliaceae; genus Magnolia; species Magnolia changhungtana. The sequence continues at coordinate 2,609,236 of JASAUF010000101.1, read as the reverse complement.
TTGGATGAAGCAGATGTTGTTGGACTATGGGATTGAACAACCCACGATGAGTCTTTTCTGTGATAACACAAGCGCAATCAATATTTCAAATAATCCTGTTCAACATTCTCGGACTAAGCACATTGATATCCGTCATCATTTTATTCGAGAACTTGTTGAAAATAAGATTATTACATTGGATTATGTTTCTATAGAAAAGCAACTTGTAGATATCATCACCAAACCTCTTGATACAAATAGGTTTAGTGATTTTCAGAAATCCATTAGTGTCTGCACTCACTAAGAACATATCCCAGTAAACGTGTGCTATAATGGTTTTGACATTCTCGATGATATCCGAATAGTGTCAAAACTTAAATGAGCATGGTGAATTTTTGGATAACTGTTAGATTATTGCTGTCTGTGGCAGTATGTGTGTTGGTTAGTTAATTTTTTATTATTATTTGTTTTGTTTGTTATTTGGTCTTTAAATGTACTACTGTATAGAGTTGGATATTGTGGTTGCATTTTGGGTATGGCTGACTAGAATTCTTATCATTAATGCCATATTTTGTTCCCCCTGTTTTATCAAATCTTTGATTTGGAATGCATGTGATTTAATGAATATTTCAAATGCTCTATCTTATCCTACATGCATTCATGACTTCTGCAATTGCTGTCTGTTTTCAAACTGTATTGTTCATTATACATCAATTGTTCTGCTTCTATCTAATTGGTTCTCTCAAGTATTTTAAGCTCCAGTCAATATCACTTGCTATATCTTTGCCAATGACTGACAAAAAGGGGGAGAATAATTAAAAACACCCCGAGTGGAAAATTGTATATCTAATGTATTGCAAGTGTTAGGGGGAGCAGCTGCACCAAGAAAGGGGGAGTTTTGAAGTAAGGGGGAGCAGATACTTCTAGAATGTGTACATGGGTTAGAAAAAATTGTAAAATTGTGTGAATGCATGTACACATAATTTAAGGTGTGTCTAGAAGTGTTCTAGGGTGTTTTGGGTATTTTATCACGTAATTGACAAAGGGGGATATTGAAAGTACACCTGCTAGTGCCCTGGTTTGTCAAGTTACGTGTGTGGTGAGTCAGACTGGTTGCTGAACTCGATAGGAAGATAATTTCAAGCGTCTACCTCAACGGGCTGTGTGGAAGCTCGCAATAGGTAAATCATAGCCTCACATCCCATGTCCCAAAACACCAGGTGATTAAAACCCTTAAAACAAGATAGACATCTTAGGGTTTTATGGTGAGAAAACTTTTTACAAAATAAGAAAATCTCTAAGTTTTTCTCACTCTGTTGATTTTATCGAAGCACCCTCGATATGATTGACCTGCACTGTCGATGTCCTCGATACCTTAACGATATTATCGATAAGAGGACCAAAATGTCCAGCAACCAAATATTCATCTGGACGGATTTATCAATATATCGATACACCTATCAATATTATTGATAAAAGCACTAAATATGTCTAGTAACTCCACAATATATCTGGCGAATTATCAATGTATCGATACACATATCGATATCATCGATATTTAAATCTCGAGACCATCGAGAGTGGCTCGATAAGATCGACAGGCAAATTTTCGGCACCCCTATTTTTTAATGAAAATCTCACATTCCTTCGATATATCGATGACCGTCCGATATGATCTGAAATCAAATATCGATAAGATCGGAGGTCCATCGATGATATCGACAGTGGGCACGCATTTCTTACAGCAGTTATTTCAGGTTATTTTTAACTATGATCAGAGGCCCTTCGATTTAATCGATATTCAAATATCGATGGTATCGACACCAGATCGATTGCATCGAACGAAGACATAATCTGTCCAACAAGATCTAGACAAATCAGCTGGATTTATTGATGCCTTGACTCTAATCTCAATGTCATCGACATTCAAATACCGACGACCTCGACGGTTCCCCCGATCATTCATGAAAACCTGAAATATCTCAAAGTCAAGTCTCTCTCATTCTTCAAGTGTCAATGGATTGAACCTGTCATCGATGGAATCGGAGTTTGAAATCCGATGACATCGACAATAACTTTGATTCATCGACCTATTGTCAAACAGTTTCAAAAGCGTATGACATCGAGTCTAAGTCATCGAGCAGACCATCGATGCTATCGAGAGTATACGCTCGATGATATCGAACCTGCTCGATGATATCGAACTCTATCATAAATGTGACCGTTTTATATCCGTTGGAACTCTTTGCCTATTTATGGAAGACTTGTCTTTTGTTACTGTGAGAGAAAGAAGAGAGAGCTTTTGAGTGTTTCAACTTATATCCTATACCTAAACCCCTTTCTCTCAAGGAAGTTCATCCTCTGATCCACCCTCACCATTGATATTCAATAGAGTGGATTGGGGAATGAACTTCCGCGTTCAAGGATCCTTCAGCTACTACCTTAATGGAAAATCATTATGCTGGGATGCCTTGAATGCATAAGATTGGATCTACTCTATCTTCCTAATAGGAAATATTTAGAGAGTAGGATTCCATCTTCCCTTTTACCCAACCCTAAGCCTAGTCTTGGTATATCTTTTGTGTTGCGGATCAAGGGAGCAGAAGACTCTTCGTCAACAAGGAGGAGGAGATCTTCGGCGTTGTGCTTAATGGGACTCATCAACTTATCTGTAAGTATCTAGAGTCCAAGAGGACACTTGTGATCATTCCTTTCTAGGATTGGGTCTTAAGTGGTTCTCACCCTTTTAAGCCCTCATAGCAGGCCTCCGACAGGAGTGTACATTGTGGGTGTATAGTGTGGACCCTTGCTCTTATGTAGGGCATAAACTGTTAGGTCCTTGTGTAGGTCCTTGACCTGTGTGGTCTAAAATCCGAGTGCGTTGTATGAACCCTTGCTCTATTGAGAGCATAAACATCTGGTTAGGAGTGAACCAATAAAACTCTGAGTTTGAGGTGAACCGCGTAAAACCTTTGTAAAGGTTAAAGGTGAACCTGATTTAAAACCTTAAGTTTGAGGTGAACCCTGGGAAACCTCCTTAGTGAATTCCGGTACACTCAAGGGTTAAGTGTGACAGCCGGGAGTGGAGTAGACAAGTAGACGAACCACTATAAAAATGACTGTGTTTAAGATGATTATTATCTTTTATTTATGTGATTTCCTTACATGCCTTTATATCTAATTATCTGAGATCACATCTTAGACACACACACAGTCATATCCAGTGTTCAAATTGTCGACGAAATGTCAATATTATCGCCGATAATATCGTTGTCGCTAGTCTAGCGATACCGAAACCCCAATTTTTCATTTCTCTCCCTATTATCGGCGAAAAATCGGAGATATTGTCGATACTTTTGGATTATCGCCGAGAATACCGACCGTAGCCACCAACCACGAAGCCAACAACCTATTTTTTCGATAAATAGGTAAAATAAGGAAAAAAAATCAAAAAATCGCTTTAATTTCGCTGTTTTTATAAATACGTGAGAGTGATAGCGTACCTGGTTAATCGAAACTCACAGCTCGGAAGAATGCCTCTTGTCGATCTTCGAACATTGCAAAGAGGTAAGAAAAACCTCAAAATCCCCTTTCCCTTTTCCATTTGAAGCTTGAAATTTCGGCGAAATATCAGCCATTTTGGGAATTTCCTCGCGATTTGGGTATGATATAGGGTTTTGAAACCCTCCCTAAAAAACCCCCTTTCTTCGGCAAGAATCCCTCACGAACGACATTTCAGGGTTTTCTTCCTCATTTTTTATTTTTTTTTTCCTTTATTTCGAGCTCGATATAAGGACGCGGATTGGTTGGTGTACCTTACACCACTGTAAACCTGCTGAATTGACGTCAGCAAGTTAAGTGGGTCTGATCATGAAGTACGTGTTATATCCAGACCGTTAATCCATTTGGCGAGCTCGTATTAAGGCTTTACAAGAAAAATAAGACAAATCTAACTATCAAGTGGACCTGCAAAAAGCAGCGGGAAATTGAACGTCTACCATTGAAACACGTTTTTTGGGTCACAGAAGTTTTGGATCAATATGAAATTTGTTTTTTCTCTTCATTCAGGTCTTTGTGACATTATGAACGGATTGGATGGAAAATAAACGTTACGGTGGTCCCTAGGAAGGTTTCAACGGTGTACATCAATCTTCCTGCTGTTTTGTGTGGTGGGGTCCACTAAAGCTTTAGATCTGCCTCATTCTCTGGGTAATGCCTTAAAATAATATCTCAAAATGAATGGACGTTGTGGATACAACACGTACATCCTAGTAGGGCCCACGGAACTTGGTGACGTGTATCTAGTCTCGCTACTCAACCCGTCAGTATCTAATCCGCGTCCGGTTTTTACGCAGAAAGCATATTACGTACTGAGTTATACGCTCTCATCGTATTGAGTAAACTCTATTAGGCCCACCGTTAATGTATTTGGTCCATCCACGCCGTCCACCCATTTTTTCATATTATTTTATGGGTTGAGACCAAAATTTAAGCATACCCAAAGATCAAGTGGACCATACCATTGGAAACAGTTGGAATAATAACTTCCACCATTGAAACATTTCTTGGGCCCACAGTGATGTTTATTTGTCATCCAACCTGTTCATAAGATCACACAGACATGGATGAGGGGAAAACACAAATACAAGCTTGATCCAAAACTTATGTGGCCCCCAAGAAATTTTCAACGGTAGATGTTCAATTCACATTGTTTCCTATGGTGTGGTCCATTTGAGCATTGGATATGCTTTATCTTTGGGATCAAGCCTTAAAATTATCTTGTAAAATGGATGGATGGGGTGGATAAAATACATAAATCACAATGGGCCCCCACACAGTGATAAGTGTACTGATTAATAGGGTGCGCATGTGTCACTTGTTTGCATCCGTGGATTGATGGGTCGATGTTATGTAGGGCCATCATAATGATAAATATTTTATCAATGTTGTCCATTTATTTTGATAGATAATTTTAAGGCATGAGTCTAAAATGAGATAAGATCTGCATGACTGCATCTCAGGTGAACCACACTAAAGGAAACAGTGGCGATTAAATGCTCACCATTAAAAACTTCATAGGGCCATTGTAATGATTTTTTTTTCCATCCAACCTCTTGATTAGGTTACACAGATCTTGATGAAGCAAAAACACGGTTTAGATTATGTTAAAATTTGCCACATGTACCATTTTCAAATACTAGGTATCAAGTGTCATACACAACCAAAGTATCAAATACCACACTGATTGGATAATTTAATCCATCCTTGATTTGGCATATTTGAGTTCATTTATTTTTACATGTCTTAATTACTGCATGCCAGCTGCATTTATATTATATGAACTCATTTTGGTTACTATTTGAGTTATATTTTACGACAACGCCTGCTTTTTGGCCCCCATTAAATGGAAACTTCTAATTTAATGTATTCTTTTTATAAATTTTTCATTCTTAAATATGTAAATATGTGTATTTAGGCATGTCGTGAAGTTTCACTAAAAAATTCCACCATTTTCTCCATATTTCTCCATTTTTCCCTGTATTTCCGATTATCGGCGATATTATCGGCGATAACGATATTATATCTTTATCTCCGGCCAGCGAAACTTGTAGCGATACCGACAACTCGAACACTGGTCATATCCTTCACAATCTTGTCTACAACTTGTTTATCTTACAAGTATGTTGTGATTGGATCCTCTATAAGGCTTGGAAGCCAGTAGAGTTACATTTGAGTAATCCCGAGAATTGCATACATGATAGAATTAGAGTGATAGGATTTTGAATAACTCGTAAATCTTTAATAAGTCCTATTCACCCCCTCTAAGACATATTGGCATATTCCTACTTCAACTCATGCAGTCTCCACCGCTGTTTCAGTTTGTAAATACAGGAGTTGATGCTATGAATTAGAGCAGGGCTGCCCAATTAAAGGTAGTATAGATGATGATCAAAGTCGCCCATATTGTGAGCCCCACCATTATCATCCACTAAACATATATTAATCAATTTGGGGAGGATTTGTATGGTCCTGATGCATCTGTCTGTACAAATGGGACTCATGGTTTTGCGATCCATGGAAGGATTGTACATCACCATTAGATCAGGTGAGGAGAAGAATACAGGAATGATCTAGCTCAAAAGGCCTGAGATTGGATGGCAAGGATCTTCGGATCCGGGATAGTTTTAGATACGATAAGATCAGCGGTCTGGATCAACAAACCATGACCCACTTGCACGACATAGTTTTATTAAGAAAGTGTTCACATCATATACATTTAGACCCTACAATCCCTCTGAATCAGATGGTTTAACCATGCGGTCAATGAACCTTTGCCCGTGGAGCTTGAGCAATTACCATATTTTAGGGACCATGTAAGCATTTATGATTTGGATGGTCTGGTCGGTGTGATTTTTAGTCCATGGCCCACCTAAGGTTTGGTCCACTGAATGTGTGGATCTAATCCATTTTTGCCATGTCTGTAGTTATCCAAGGGGAGAATGGTGACTAGTCATGGCAATGGGTTTTAACTAATTTATTGCAATTAAATGGGTTGGGTCAGTTGGGCCTGGGCTTAATGAACTTTTGGGGGTTCGGGTCAGGCAATAGGATGGTGATGGGTTGGGTTTGGGCCAGGCCAGGCCGTTTCTAAAATTTCATTCCTAAAATCTGACCGTTGGCACTAAAACGGTTTAAAACCATTCCTAAAATTCCGTCTCTAAAATTTGAAACGGTACCCAAAATGGTTTTGAATTGTTCCTATTTTTTTGTAACACCTCATTTAGGAACAGTTTTAAACCGTTCCTGAAGCATTTAGGAATGGTTTAAAACCATTCCTAAATGACAATTTTGGTGTAGTGACAAACGTTGTCCATCCATTTTTTGGCCTTATTTCAGGGCACGACCCGAAATTTGCTATTGATCCAAATCTTAGTTACACTACATAGTAGACAGTGGTGATTGAAGACCCACTATTAAACACTTCTTGAGGGCTACAAAAGTTTAGGATCAATCTGATATTTGTTTTTCTTCTCTTCATCGACCTGTGCGACCTAATCAATGGCTTGGATGACACCTAAACATTCCAATGGGCCTTAGGAAGTTTTTAATGGTGGGTCTTCAATCACTACCGTTTCCTATGGTGTGGTTCACCTGATATTTGTCTCTGCCTCATTTTTGGGCTCATGCCTTGAAACAAATGGGAAAAATGGATGGACAGTATGGATAAGACACACAGATCATCCTGGGCCCACGAAGCTACGATGTGCTCTGAACACAATCCCACAATCCCAGTAAAAACAAAAAACATCACATTTGACGTGGCCCACCATGATGTGTATTTGAGATCCACTCTGGTCATTAGATAAGTAATCCTGCCTTAGGCACGAGGTCATAAAATCAGGATAACTTTTAATTGAGGTGGGCCACATTAACGGTAACAGTTAAGAGAGATGACCACCCTTAACTTCTTAGGGGCCAAAAAGTTTTGGATCGAGCTGATATTTGTGTGGTCCCTTTGTCCATGTCAACGTGACATAGTCAATAAGTTGGAAGGCAATTAAACATTCAGATGGCCTCGAGAAGTTTTTAATAGTGGTCATTCAATCACCACTCTTTACCATAGGGTGTGTCACATCCCAAACCTGGAAATCGGGCTCACAAAATTCCCGATTACCGAATCCGGTGCTAACAGCCTCCGTAGTACCCCATTCTCGGCTCCCAGTGCCCGTACGCCAAGTTCTGATCCTGGGATCCTACAAGGAGGATTTTCCAACGTACATTTGTCTTATAAGAAGCATAACCACAAGTATACCTAAGTCACAAAGGCAATATCATCATTACATATCCACTAATATAAACGTTTAAATACAATGATGAAAGGGAAATACATATATCAAAAATCAAAGCTCCAGAAGACGCTGTATGCTCCAAGCTCCACTCTACTGCAACCTAACGCCACATTGTAATAACCCAAATAAATCTTGACCATCCAATTTTAACCATTGATCGATGTACCCAATTAGTCTGATATGACCATCGATTTACGAGATCAATTGGTTCAATCTTAACCATTGATTTGTTCATATCCAATCCAACTATTCATTAACAAATAAATTCAACCATATGTTTAATCATCCATCCAACAATACAACCATCAAACCATCCATATGCTAAAATCATCAGAATACTTGTCCATCCATCTAAATTGACCGTCCATATCAACACTAATCCAGGGGTACATCACAAACTCCATCCACCCGATCACACATGAACTCATCCAAACGTACATTTATCCATCCATTTGTCCATCTATGTATACATCAATCTGTCCATCCATTTATGCACCGTTGAGTACATCACAACCACACACATGCACCAAACATATCATGCACATCCATTCATCTATCCATACATCCATCCGTCCATCTATTATACATTGATCCATCTATCCATCTACATCATCCATATACCATCAAACACATCCCAACCACACACATGCACCAAACACATCATGCACACATACCTTTCACACGTGGCATACATACATCAAATACATCACATGCACACATGTGGTACACATATGGCACACGTTTAGTGCATGACATGTGCATTGAATGAAAGCAATGTGGAACACGTGCTTTGAATGGCAAAACTTAAAAACGTTAAGAGATTAAAGGCTTTCTTTCACAGATGCCACATGTGTGATAGGAGCTTATAAAAAGGGAGGCATGAGAGAGATCATGCATCGTGAAATTGTGATACATGAAGTAGTGTGCGTTGTTATGTGAGGTGAGGTGAGGAAGTGAAGAGAGAGAGAGAGAGAGAGAGAGAGAGAGAGAGAGAGAAAAAAGTATTGTTTCACGTTGGAAAAGAGCGAGAGAGAGAAGAGAGAGAAAAAGAAAGAAAGAAAAGAGGAGAGAGAAAAAGTAAGAGAGAGGAAGAAAAGAAAAGAAAAATAAAAAGAAAAGAAAATAATTTTTTAAGAAAAAGGTGAGTTTTCTCTCACTTGATATTTTTTCTTTATTTATGTATTTTTCTTATAATAAATTCCACTTGGTTTCCTTTTATTTTTTATTATTATGCAAATAATTCAATAATTGTGCATTTTTCTCTTATTGATTTATTTATTTGATTCATAGTTTGTTGTGTTTATTTAGCATGAATTTTTTATTTTTTTTTTGTAGTTCTCTTTATTTTAATTAGCAAGCTGTGAATCAACTTTAAATTTAGATTAGTGTTTACCCATGCATTAATAATTCTTTTATTATTATTTTTATTTTTGTAATTTTAAGAAAGTCAGAATTTAGAGCATCTTTTTTAAAAAACTTCAAGTTCAATATACTTTTCCAGACCATCGGATCAGATTTGATGGATTGCATTGCATAAATATATTTTTACGTAGAACTTTAAATCATGTACGAACAGTCTACAATGATTAGAAACAATTTGTCCTTAGAAATATTTTGCTCATGAAATATTAAAATTATATATCATTCGAACAGTTTTTGGAACACCAGAAAATAGGTGGGGCAATCAAGTCCTCTGGATTGAAAATCTCTAAAGCTTAAATAGGTGGAGCGATTAAGATCCTTGGGTTGAAAGTCCCAGAAACCCAACTGGTACCTTTTAGAACCTCCACTATACCCTTTGAGTGGGTGAGCATGTCAGGATTGCAAAAGATTCCCACTGTCATGTTCGGTAGGGTAGTAGTCTGACCAGCTAACGTACGAATGGGTCCCTCGCCAAGTGCCCTTTGGATGGGTGAGCATGTTATACGAGAGGTTCCCATTGCCAAGCTAGGTGTTTTATTAGCATGGGTGTTAGCCAACCGGTGTAAACTGGCCCTAGTGTTAAACAAAGAATAAACCGTACATGTTATTATGGAGTATAGCATATGTTGATTTCATTCATTCATTTTTCTTTAAATTTACATTGAAATATATTGTTTATTAAATCTCCTCAATTGTTGTTTTACCTAAATAGGTATTGTATTTTTTAATACATTTTTATTCATGTTATATGAGGTTATTTTGAAACCTGTGTTGAGATTACTACTAGGCTTCGCAGCTTACCCTGTTTGGATTTTAAAATTTCAAGATCGGGATCTCATGGAGGAGCTTAAAGAGATTTTCTTTTATTTATTTTCATTCCCTTACCGTTTTCTAAATAAGTGTAATGAACATTAAGTATAGTATGATAGCATGACAATGACATGTGTTTGATGGTAATCTTGAATAGTCAGAACATAAACATTTTATTCTTCTTTAAATAAATGTTTGATTTTAAAATTTTTTTATTGTTATATTTTTTGAATAAGATCATTTTGTCAATATATGTGTGGATTATGAAATGTAAAGATACAAAACATAAGTCATGCCTACGGGTACGGAATCAAGGTCGGATACACCCAGGTGCCGGATTTCGGGGCGTGACACACATGCACACATCTATTGTGCATAAGCTTATAGAAAGCTTAGAGGGTTCCCAAAGTGTGTGCACAAGGTAAGTACCAAGTATTCAATATCATGCCATAATTATACAATGTCAAAAATGCTGTTAAGATCATGAATCATACGATATTAGAGTAAGCGAAAATACTGCAAGTCTATAAATCATTCAATATCAGAATATACAATGCGGATCGACTATGCAATGCGGAGACATAGTAAAGCAAATATCATATACCGATGGATGCAATGCAATGTGCAAATCCTGCTAAGTCCGTCTAGGCCATATAAGTATAGAAACATAGTAACCCAAAAATGCCATATGTTGCGGATGTAATGCAATATGCGGTGCGAAAGGAATGACCATGCTGGAGTGTGAAGTTGGGAAGATAGTACGTAGTATCGCAGGCTACGGTGTTCACCATAAGGGACTTCTATCCAAACCAGTCCCATACTTAAATTTGGATAGTCAGACTCAATGTGGTAAACTCTTAATCTCAGGTTAGTCGCGCGCCCCAACCGAAATCCTGGTCATTGCGAAGATGCACAACAATTAGTTGCACACCACCAGCCCTAGTGAATAGTGAATGAATGAATGAGTATGTAACTCCTGCTCAATAAGTCCACATATCAGTACGGTTCCTCTCTGGGATCATCACCGGGATTTATTACACTTTACGCCAGCTTACCGCCCCTATCCGAGCGCACGACTGGGTAAGTGGAAGAGACCTCACTATCCGCCTGCCGATATCAGGCCCGACTCGTCAATAGCAGACCCATTCCTCAAGTTAGTCAAACTCAACCTAGATATTGCTCCCTCACTTAGGCGGGTAAGGTCACACCCCCTCCCAACTGACCACGACACAGTGGGAGATGCGGCCCACTAGTATACGACCTTCATGTGCTCATATATATCCACTCGATCTAGACATTAGGGTATCCTCTAGTACCAAAAGGGTTTAAGAATTTTTACCTAGGGCTATCTATGGCGGTCCGATGCTAGTAATAAATTTTCAGTGTCCCATCTGGCCATCCACGATATGGCTGTGGAGGCTACGGCCTTGATGTTGCTAGGGCGTACAATAATCACAAACACAATGTAAGATTCATAAGTCATACAATCCAGTCATGCATCAATCCTACGCATACCGTATGCTCATGTGAGAAATCTCTGCCTATCAGGGAGCCTCATAACAACATGGCCAATGACATATGCAATGGTCAACCACATCTCATAACAAACATGCAGATGATACGTATGGGCATGTATCATGATGTTATGCTGTCACATATTCATAATCGCATCAATAATCGGCCTCGACAATCAGAATCGGCCTCAATAATTGGAATCGGCCTCGACAATTGGAATCAGCCTCGACAATCAGAATCGGCCTCGATAATCGAAATCAGCATCGACAATTGGAATGGGCCTCGACAATCGGCCTCAACAATCGGAATCGGCCTTGACAATTGGAATCAGCCTCGACAATCACTACCAAAAAAATGAGCAAACGCTACGGACTATGGGAGAATATAGCTACGGATATAAACCGTAGCTCTATTGCTACGAATTTAATCCGTAGCTAAATAATCACATCCGTTAGAAGTTTTATGGGGCCCACCACAATTTTTGTGTTTAATCTAAGCCATCCATCCATTTTTATATTCATTTTAATGTATTAGGTCCAAAAATTAGATAAATTGAAAGCTCAAGTGGACCACACTATAGGAAACAATGGAGATTAAGTGCCTTTTGTTGATTTTTGGTGTGGTCCATGTGAGCCTTATATTTACCTCATTTTTTGGGATAAAGTCCTAAAAAGTTAGTTGAATTTAATGGATGGCATAGATAAATGACATACATTATAGTGGGCCACGTGTAGCCCCTAACATCATCGTTCGTCTCAAGTGGGCGTCCGCGCCCACAAAAAAAATAATCCCGCGTGCATATTTCATTATCGCGCCCACGAAAACAACCCCGTAACCTCTCACTCCTCTCTCCATCTTCTCCCCACTTATCTCTCTCTCTCTCTCTCTCTCTGACCATCCTCAATTCCCTATCTCTCTCCCTGCCCATCCTCATTTGGCCGAGTGGTGGTCCAAGGCCCTCCCTACCCACGCACCACCTTCATTCCTCTCTCAATCACGACCTCCCTTTCTCTCTCTGTGAAGGTCGATTGAAGTAGATTCACAAATGCGAGGCATTTCTCTCTCTCTCTCAATCTCTCTCAATCTCAATGTTGATTTATAAATTTGGGGATTTAGTAATTTGTGGATTTCCAATTCGAATGTGGACCCTCATTTAGGGATTTGGGGATTTTAGGGCTTACAGATTTGAATGTGGATTCTGAATTTGGGTTTTTCTGATTTTATAAATTGGGGATTTGGGGATTTTAGGATTTTAAAAATCTGAGAATTTTTAGAATTAGGGATTTCACCTTCCATATTTGAAAGAACGATTTTGGGCTCAAGTTGTGCAGTTTGGATTCACTCAAAGATTTTTCATGCATGTGTTTTATGCAAGAATGTTGGTGTTGCTGTTTGGCATCCTTTGTATCCGGTCAAGGGCCTCAATGGGGAATTTGGCTTTTTTTTTTTTCACTTACTCGTTGTTGGGATGTGTGGAATCCTCTGTTGAATTCCATAGAACTCGAGATTTCCAATGTTTGAATGCCCCGAGTTCCATGGATTATTCCCAACCTGACCTTACTCAACCTGTATGTGCTCAACCCAAACACAACCTGAATTCAAATCAGATTGGTGTTTTCTAAACCGAACCAACTCAAGGACATTAACAGCCTTAACCAAACTGACCCAAACTCGTGTTGGCCTAAACCCAAGTTGTAGTCCTAATTGGGCATACCCAGTTCTCTAATTACAAACAGAGAGTCTGAATTTCTTCTTTCCTAATTATGTTAGCCAGATAGAGAGGACCATAACAGATAAATACGAGAATCTCTACAACTTCTCCCAAAAAATAAAAGAATAAGAAAGAAAGAAAGAAAAAATAGAAAAGCAAATAGATTCAACTATATTACCATAGAGATTAAATATTAAAGTATATTGGTTTTCCTCTATTGTCAATGAAAGACTGGAAGTGCTACTCATTAGACTCCTATAGCCGAATGTCCCAGCAACGATATCAGACGAGTATGAATTTCAAATGCCACTTCCATCCTTTTGGTAGTGTTTTAATGTTTACTCAATATAAATATTATCTGCAGCCTTTGAATCATTTTAAAGAAAGCTAAGGACCAACCAATAAATTTATTTTTTTTTTAAATGATGCTTCATTGCATGGGGTAGCAAAACACTTTGTGGAGAATCAGATGGACTGGATATATATTGAGAGATCATGACTAAATTGATCATATGGGTACCTCCGAATGTCATGTAAACGCTAAAAACAGAAGTTTGCAGCTGTGTTCTATATATTAATACTTACAATATAGCCATCATGAGTATATTGTATAACATCCCATTTGATTGTGATATTTCCAATTGGATCAAGTGAGTCATAGGCTTCTGCAAAGAGTGAATTAAAATAAAAACATAATTTATGGATCTTGTGGACCATCACTTAAAGCTGAGCTGTTTGTTACTTGTTCACATTATGGCATTTTTTTCCCTTATGTTTGTGCATTGGTTAGTGTTGTACTTATGATGTAATATCATTTATTTTTTCTGCAGCATGTCCAATTCTGAGGAAGATACCTCATGGACTATTGAGAGAGAATATCAGAGGTAGCTGGACACACATGGAAGAATTACCTTCGCCAACTGCAACTTCATCCTCTTAGAACTAAGGTTCAACTGCAATTGACTATCTTCGTTTTTGATTTTTTTGATTTTCTTTTTTTTACTTACCCCTTTTTATTTTCATTTTAGGAGGAGGAAGAAGGGCTTTAGAATGAGATCATTAACTATGAGAGTTTTAATTGTAGTTCCCTGCTATTAGTTGTCCCATTTGTTAACCAAATTAAATAAGAAATATGTGATGCAGGTAGAGACGGAAGTTTCAAGGATGGAGGAGCTGAAGGCAAGCAAGATGAAAGAGCTTGTATATAAAATAACATGCAAGGAAGATGTGATGTTGAACGGTCTTTTTTTTTTTATCCTTTGAGTTGGTAATTTCCTCTCATAGGTTGCTCCTATCTATTATGTGCCTTTTAATTTATAACATGTAAATTTTTATTTCTTTTATGTTCAGCCTTCTATTGTCTTTGTTTTTACATTGTCATTCTAGATTTCTACTTTATCAACCTCCATTTTCCATACATGTTTATAGATGCGAGGAATGTCTTTGATACCTTAAATAGCATATTGCATTTTATTTAGGGAGCCATTGTTTACACCTACTCTGATTAATAAATATAACATTATTTTCTACTTTTGCTTATACATACTACAAAGGACAGGTGTATGTAGCAGTTAGAGAATGTGCTAATTAATAACAATTTTCTTTATTTTATTTCATTGTTCTATTCTCATGAATTTTGAGGTGATTAGTTGTAATGATTTTATTACCCTAATTCTTTGTGACAAGTTTGGACAGCTCCAAGCTGTTGATCTTGAAAGCGTTGAACCTACACTTCGAGCTGGTGATTAACACCCTTTTCATGCACGAGGAATAATAAGATCCTTGACCCAAGGAATATGCAAACATACTAAGGTTTTCAATTTGTACCAGTGGGACCCATGGTTTAATTATTTGGACAATTGCTCTGCTCAGCCCCACCATGAAGGCCCAAATTGTAAGATCTTAGCCACCAGTTTTTGCATTTTCTGATCTGAATGTGGACCATTGTTTGTATTTCTCTTCTTGGTCGTCCATTTTTAGGCCAGAAATTGAAAGTTTAGGATTGTCTTGTTGGGGAATTTTGGGACATTTTCTTTCCAGTGGGGCCCAACACAAATGGTCTGGATCAATAATCCATAGGACCCACTTGTACATGCTGAAAATGTGAGTTTATTGTAAATTCTGTAATTTGAGACTGAGAACACAAGGATAATGTGCATTTCCTCAAAATCATAAGGTCTTTTAAGTAGAGTGCTCAATATAATGTGATTTGATGAATTCCTTTTTCTCAAAGTGTTAACAAGGTTTTAAATATTGTTATTGCACATAGATGAATTCCTTTTCGTTTCTTTGAATTTGGGTCTCCAATGCATCCCTTTTTCTAAAAGTGTTTACATAGATGACCTGACCTTTTGTTTTGCAAATGTATAGAAAGAAATGAAAGAGCTAACTCAACAGTGGGATTGTGCTCAATCTCATCTCAAGGGCTCGTCTCTTTTCTCTACATTTTTCAGGTAATTTAGTGCCTTTTTCTAGAACTATATCTTTCATTTCTTGTGAAATTGGTTCTTATCAGTGTATGAGAGACACCATTATTATAATTTCTATCAGGTCATGTACTACAATGGTAAGGGATACCATTATTATAAATTTTATTGTGATGTTCCTTTATTATCCAGCATTCATTGCACTAAGAACCTCATCATCATGAGCAGCAACAAATCCACATAATCACAACACCTAATCCCTTCCATCTCCGCACAAAGGTTAAAACACTAAACCTTTCCTATTCCTTCTAATTCTAGTAACAGACTCGTACAAGTGAGTCATTGGTATTTGCCTTTATTTTCAATTAGATTAGGGAGCTTGTTTAAGGGCCTATCTAGGCTTTTGAATTGTACCCTTCAGTCGGATTAAATGGCTGATATATATAGAATGCCTGTTTTTTAATTGCAGGATCCTTGTTCCATGGGGTTTTTTTTTTAATTCATGTAAATGGTTCCATGGGTATTCATCTAGGTACTTGAAAATTGTGTAATCAGAAGATGAGAACTTGCTTAAGATGTTGAACTATTATTGAAGTAATTTATGCTTTGTTCTTGATTGAAATTTGTTTTTGTTCTTGATTGAATGATAATTGTTCATGTATTTTCTTTCTTAACAATTTCCTTGGTGGTCACCTGTTAAAAGGTCTGAGGTTTTGTCTATTTAAGATATTTTTGGTGCATGGCCCGTTCACAATGGAGAAAGGATATGATGATGATGGTGGTGGTGTTATGATGATGAACATATAGCTGAGAAAGGGCTTGATGAAGTTGATCTCTCTCTCTCTCTCTCTCTCTCTCTCTCTCTCTCTCTCTCTTTCTCTCAGTTTTTCTTTTTGCCTTCTATTATAATATTCTTACAGCACACCTATTCAGTGGACCCATCGTGATTGTCATTTTCATTGTGTCATATTTTTCATATTAAGTAGACTAGCTTTTGTTGTATCTGCAGATTGTATCAAAAGATCTGTCTGAGCCAGCGCTCTCCCATAAGGATCTCGACGAGGATGCGACATGTCATTTTAAGAAAGCTGTCAAATTTTATGAAAATCTTACCAAACAGCTAGTTGGCCAGGGATATGTTTTGGACCTTTTTGCTTCGGTACTTGATCAGATTTGGATTGGTCTACTTCAATTTTCTTTTAATCATTACTTTACTCTCTGATAGCTTACAGTTCTCATAAACACTTGCAAAAACAGTTTTTGCTTTATCGAAGTCATTTGTGCAACAAAATCTTAGTCCCTCGTAAGTTTCTTATTAGATCAAGAGTGGAGAAGCTTTTGTTTAGTTGTATTACATCCTTTGCCCAACCTGAATTTGGTTATAGGTTGTGAATGTGATGTTAAAAATTCTGCCATACACAAAGACATCTTTCTTTGTATAATTTCCCAAAAAGTCGACAAACTAGGTGTTGAAAAAAAGAAAAAGAGAGAAAAAAAAGGACAAAACTGGTCCTTGAGGTGTAGCCTTTGGTCTGTTTTGTTGGAACTGCAGTCGTGCACAGGATGTTTTAGGGGTACCTTGCACTAAGGTGCACACTTAGGCATGCACTTTGCTTTTAAAATAATTAGTCCTAGATATTTTTACCCTTTTTCTCATGTTATTTGGAATGTATTTAACTGGTAGAAATGTGTCTGCATTTTCTTTAAGTTTTGATTTGTAATTCAACTAGAATCATCATGTGCATTCTATCTGCAATAATTCCAGGTTGGGGTTGCAGAGATGAAGGTTGTTGTTGATAGGACAGGTGGCCTTGTTGTGCTGGCTGAAAGTTTTGGCCATTCTATGCTTAGAGACTCTTTCATGTGCATATTTGAGGGTGGGGAACAATCTCTTGGCCTTTCATTTAAGTGAGTTTCTCTGTGGTTTAGGGTCCACCTGATGAGTGGTCTGGCCATCAAAACTTTGAGGAAGACCTGATGAATGACTTGGATCTTGCACTTGTGCTGTCTTGACATATGTAGTGACATGTGGAGAGATTGGGCTTATGTGTGTGTAGTTGGAAAATCTGTATGAAATACGAGTATCTCATAGGCACATTGTAGTAGAATGCCCATTCTAATTGAACATATGCATATGATACATTTTCTGACTATTTTGCTTGTCAAGCTCACAGCACCATGTATATGTTTTAGTTAGAAATGTCCTCTTGGCATGATCTTGGTGGTGATGTGCTTTCATTCTCTCAATATCTAATGCTATTCCGTGTACCCAATCTCATGGAAAATTCAATACTATTTATTGTCTCATTTATGGTAACATGTACAATTCAATTTCGGTGGCTCTGTGTTTAATAATTTCTATGGCGCTTTTTGTGTTTGCCTATAGGTATAATTTAATAATCATGTGCTTTTGGGTTTCTTTCAAAATTCTCAAATTTGTGGAGATCCCCATCTCAACAATAATTGTTTTAGCAGTTCCCCTGCTAATACTAAGTGAGATCTTACTGTGAACTAGCGATTAGGAATTCTTGTAAGGTTGTAACTTGTACTTAGCCTTGTGCTGTTTTATTTCATGTTTCTTCATGAAAAATGGTGAAATTATGAACCATATTTGATCATGAGTGAGCTAAACATTATTTCAGCATGTAACTAATTGGATGATGAAGTTCTCATTCAACTAGCTTGTAATTAGCAACATGTCATGTGTGAATGATGTCCAACCTATCCACACCATCCATCTGTTTTTCCAGCTCATTCTAGGTCGTCATGGTCTCAAAAAGAAGATCCAAATCTCAAGTGGACGACATAGTAGGGATTGAATCCCAACATTGATAACGTCTTGGGGTCGCAAAAGTTTTAAATCAAGTTGATATTTGTGTTATGAATTTTTCAGGACAGAACTGTGCCATTTCAGTGGTGCTAAGATATGCCCAGGAAAAGGTATCAAATTTGTGCGACCTGATTCCCAGGTAAACATCCTAAATGACTGAATTTGAAACTGAGTTTTTCTTGTTTTAATCCTGAACTCCCTTTATTCTTCTTTCTCACAGGTGTTCCTCTTCTCCAACTTAAAATGCAAGTGCTACTTCCATAACCGGTTGAAGCCTTCCAAGCTTACCTGGATGGCTATGTACAGGAAGCAACACAAGAAGGTAATTTTACTTGGCAGAATTTTAAGTTTAGGATCCCAATGCAAAGCACATTTACTAATTCTTCCACAAGCCTCAGTGATCACAACAGTAGGCTACCATTCTAATCTCTAACAATTCTATTGGCACCTCAAGTCACCGACGCTTTTTTTTCTCTACCCATGAGTCGACCCACATGGTTGTATGGTTGGATGACCTACATTGAAACTTGATGCTGCAGGACATGCCTCAACAATTGAAAGTGAGGCTTCTAGAAGAGGTGGGAGAGCACGATGCAAAACGGATTGTCTGTAAGCACGATATTTTCATGCCTTAGATTGTGTCATGAGTTTCTTGGGTTTGAAACTATTGATATATGGTTTTTTTATTTGATTTCTTTATCGATATATGTGTGGATGTGATCTTTTATATTTTATTCTTAAGTTTATGACTTCCTGGCTATTTATATGATGTTTTTGTTTATATGAATGAATATTCCTTTAACACTGTTTATTGATTTTATAATTTGTGTTAGAAACTAGGAAGTATTCCTTGTGGTTATTTCATTTGATTATGCTAGCTTAAATTTGATATGAATGCCAATGAGTTAATTTCAGTTCGTTAATAAGTGCTCCAAATGTACTCTTAGTGCTCCAAAGTTTTTGTTTTGACTATCCATTTTCCTGAAAGGACTGAAGTTTTGATGTTACAATTGTTTTACAAGGGGAATACTCGCAACCATATTTGAAACACCGCATTTGGACCACCCTATTTCTACACTTCTTTCAGAATCTACAATGGCTTTCAATTGCATTCTTTCTGGTGATCATGATGAAAATTACAAAGGCCCGCTCATGCTTACTCTGAAGGCAGGGTACGTATACCATCAGAGCCTTTTATCATATCACTTTCCTTTTACCCTCCTTTGTTGTTTGAAATTTATGACGGTTCTATTAGGTAGACTATTGCAAAAGCACGTCATAGAGGAAAGTTTAGACCAAATATATTAAGTTTAAGAGAACCATTGAGAAAATTAACATCTTCCCTTGATGCTAGTGGATATTAACAATAGTAAAATGCCACTTTCAACTACCCATGTGACATTACTGTTCAAATTCAGCCTCTACATTTAAAAAGGAAGTAAGATTAGACATACCCATCTTCTAAACTAGAAAATTTTCCTCAGTTCCTAAGATTTGAGGCTCTCTTGAATATAAATTGTTGTTGATGGGTTCTTTCTTGCTATCAGTTTTGTTGGTCTGTAAGGAAAACCTTGGAAGCATACAATGGAAGGTAAAGAAAACCCTCGAGTTCCCTTATTTGAATCATGAAAAGGTATTTGTGCTCTTTTCATTGAGTGGGTAATTGATTACTCAAGCATGACGGTTATGCGCATTCTTTCAGGTGGATGTTGCATGTGGGATGATTGGAGCTGCATATTTCAAATTCAAGCATCTGGTACATCTCTTGTTAAGAATACACATGATTGGAGTGGCCTGGCCATTTGGATAGGCCGTATTTATGTATTTGCTCGAAATTGATGGAGCAGACTCGGATGTCCGTTGGAGCTATCCGGATTAGCGGGGGTCCCTGGAAGGTGAGAATCGTTGTTATGAACATGATGAAGCTGTCCATTTCCTATGGACGACATTGGAGGGGCCTAACCATTAGGACAGGCCGTGTTTATGTATTTGCTCAAAATTTATGGAGAAGACCCGGATGTGCGTCGGAGCTATTCGGATGAGCGGGGGTCCCTGGAAGGTGGGAACTGCTGTTATGACCATGATGAAGTCATCCATTTCCTTTGGATGGCATTGGAGGGGCCTGACCATTTGGACAGGCCGTGTTTATGTATTTGCTCGAAATTAATAGAGCAGACCCGGATGTGCGTCGGATCTATCTGGATGAGCAGGGGTCCCTGGAAGGTGGGAACCGCTGTTATGACCATGATGAAGTTATCCATTTCCTATGGACGGCATTGGAGGGGCCTGGCTATTTGGACAAGCCGTGTTTATATCCGTATTTGCAGGGACCACACCCTTAACCTAAACTCGAGCCCATTCTGAAATCCTAAATCCTATAACCTAAACCAAAACCAAAACCTATAACCTAAACCCAAACCCATTCTCAAATCTCAAAACATATAACCTAAACCAAAACCTATAACCTAAACCAAAACTAAAACCTGAACCCATTCTCAAAGCCCAAAACCTATAACCAAAACCAAAACCTATAACCTAAACCCGAACCCATTATCAAATCTCAAAACCTATAACTTAAACTAATCCTATAACCTAAACTCAAATCCCTAAACCTTATCCTATAACCAAACCTAAACCTATACTTATAACCTAAAACTATTCTCAAATCCCAAAACCTATAACCTAAACCTAACCTTTCCCTAAACCTATAACCTAAAGTCAATTCCCTAAACCTAAACCAAAACCTATAACCTAAACTCAAATCCCTAAACCTTAACCTATAACATAACCTAAACCTATACTTATAACCTAAAACTATTACCAAATCCCAAAACCTATAACCTAAACCTAACCTTTCCCTAAACCTATAACCTAAATTCAATTCCTAAAGCTAAACCTACACCTAATCCTAATCTCAACTCCCTAACCTAAACCTAAACCTAAACTTGAAAACCTAAATTTAAACCTAATCCCGAACACGAACCCGATTTCCTAAACCTAAACCATAACCCATTCTCAAATCCAAAACCTATAACCTAAATCTAAACCAAAACCAAAACTTATAACCTAAACTCCGAAACTATTCTCAAATCCCAAAACTATAACCTAAACTAAAACCAAAACCTATAACCTAAACTTGAACCCATTCTCAAATCCCAAAACCTATAACCTAAACCTAAACCTATAACCTAAACCAAACTCATTCTCAAATCCAAAACCTATAACCTAAACCTAAACCTTAACATAAACCTATAACCTAGACCGAAACCAAAACCTACAACCTAAACCGAAAACAAAACATATAACCTAAACCCGAACCCATTCTCAAATCCCAAAACCTAAACCTAAACCTAAAACCTAAACCTAAACCTATAACCTAAACTCAAATCCTAAACCTAAACCTAAACCTAATCTTGTAACCTAAACCGAAATCCCTAAACCTTAACCTATAACCTAACCTAAACCTATTCTTATAACCTAAAACTATTCTCAAATCCCAAAACCTATAACCTAAACCTAACCTTTCCTAAACCTATAACCTAAATTCAATTCCTTAAACCTATAACCTAAACTCAATTCCCTAAACCTAAACCTAAACCTATAACCTAAACTCAAATCCTAAACCTTAACCTATACTAATAACCTAAACCTATACATATAAACTAAAACTATTCCCAAAACCCAAAACCTATAACATAAACCTAACCTTTCCCTAAACCTATAATGTAAACTCAATTCCCTAAAGCTAAACCTACACCTAATCCTAATCTCAACTCCTAACCTAAACCTAAACCTAAACTTGATAACCCAAACTTAAACCCAATCCCGAACACAACCCGATTTTCTAAACCTAAACCATAACCCATTCTCAAATCCAAAACCTATAACTTAAATCTAAACCAAAACTAAACCTATAACCTAAACCCGAACCCATTCTCAAATCCCAAAACCTATAACCTAAACCTATAACCTATAACCTAAAAACCTATAACCAAAACCAAAACCTATAACCAAACCCGAACTCATTCTCAAATCCCAAAACCTATAACCTAAACCTAAACCTTAACATAAACTTATAACCTATAACCTAAATCAAAACCTATAACCTAAACTAAAACCAAAACCAAAACCTATAACCTAAACCCAAATCCATTATCAAATCCCAAAACCTATAACCTAAAACGAAACCAAAACCTATAACCTAAACCAAAACCAAAACCTATAACCTAAACCCGAACCCATTATCAAATCCCAAAGCCTATAACCTAAACCGAAACCAAAACCTATAACCTAAACCCGAACCCATTCTCAAATCCCAAAACCCAAACCTAAACCTAAACCTAAACCTAAACCTAAACCTAAAACCTAAACCTAAACCTATAACCTAAATTCAAATCCCTAAACCTAAACCTAATCTCAGAATTAAACTCAAATCCTAAACCTTAACCTATAACCTAACCTAAAACTATTCTCAAATCCCAAAGCCCATAACCTAAACCTATAACCTAAACTTAATTCCTAAACAGCTTAACCTATAACCTAACCTAATCCTATACTTATAATCTAAAACTATTCCCAAATCTCAAAACCTATAACCTAAACCTAACCTTTCCCAAAACGTATAATGTAAACTCAATTCCTAAAGCTAAACCTACACCTAATCCTAATCTCAACTCCCTAACCTAAACCCAAACCTAAACTTGAAAACCCAAACATAAACCCAATCCCGAACTCGAACCCGATTTCCTAAACCTAAACTATAACCCACTCTCAAATCCAAAACCTATAACCTAAATCTAAACCAAAACCAAAACCTATAACCTAAACCCGAACCCATTCTCAAATCCTAAAACCTATAACCTAAACCTAAACCAAAACCTATAACCTAAACTCGAACCCATTCTCAAATCCCAAAACATATAACCTAAACCTATAACCTATAACTAAAACTAAAACCTATAACCTAAATCAAAACCAAAACCTATAACCTAAACCCGAACTCATTCTCAAATCCCAATACCTATAACCTAAACCTAAACCTTAACATAAACCTATAACCTATAACCTAAATCAAAATCTATAACCTAAACCAAAACCAAAACCTTTAACCTAAACCCGAACCCATTCTCAAATCCAAAAACCTATAACTTATAACAAAACCAAAACCTATAACCTAAACCCAACCCCATTTTCAAATCCCAAAACCTATAACCTAAACCTAAACCCTAACCTAATCCTATAACCTAAACTCAAATCCCTAAATGTTAACATATAACCTAACCTAAACCTATACTTATAACCTAAAACTATTCCCGAATCCCAAAACCTATAACCTAAACTCAATTCCCAAAACCTAAACCTACACCTAATCCTAATCTCAACTCCCTAACCTAAACCTAAACCTAAACTTGAAAACCCAAACTTAAACCCAATCCCAAACTGAACCCGATTTCCTAAACCTAAACCATAACTCATTCTCAATTCCCTAACGCTACAACCTATAACCTAAACCTAAACCTATAACCTTTCCTAAACCTTTAACCTAAACCTAAACTTAAAACCTAAATGTATTCTCAAATCCTTGAACCCAAACCTACACGTAATCCTAATCTCAACTCATTCACCTAAACCTAAACTTGAAAACCCAAACCTAAACCCGATCCCCAACCCAAACCCGATTTCCTAAACCTAAACCTTAGCCTATAATCAAGTTCCCAAAAGCTATAACCTATAGCCTATAACCTAAACCTAAACCAAAACCTATAACCTAAACCTTAACCTATAACCTAAACTTAATTATAACCTATAGCCTAACCTTAACATAAACCTATAACCTAAACCTAAACCAAAACCTATAATCATATGGAGAGACCATTTCTTTTGTGTCAATTTCATTCCTCTTTGAGTTTTTTTTTATTTTTTATTTTTTTTTTAAATTCATTAAGAAAAAAGAAGTGGTTATACATGATGCACTTCTTTCACTTTGTCTTTCTTTTTTCCAATGAGCATTCTAATTTATGAATGACATGACTGTTTGTAAGATGATGGAATATATGAAGCTATTGAAATTGCAGGGTGAAGTCGAGCACATTTCTCTAATGAAGCCAAAGATTTGTATTTTTAGCGTTATTGTAATTGTAATTGTAATTGTAATTGTAATTGATTGAATGAATTGGATTGTAATTATAATTGATTGAATGAAGGATTGTAATTGTAATTGATTGAATGAAGAATTGTAATTGTAATTGATTGAATGAAGGATTGTAATTGATTGTAATTGAATGAATAAATTATTGTAATTGAAAGAATGAATGGTTGTACAGGTGGTAATTGAATGAACAAATGATTATATATAATTTTTTAATGTACAAAATAGCTACGGATATTGACCGTAGCCACTAATCTGACAGGTGTAGCTTTTTCAATTTTGGCATATTGCTATGGACTTTTAGCTACAAATAATATCTGTAGCTATTTCGCTACAGCTATAATTGTTACGGATTATATCTGTTGCTACTATAATCCATAGCTATGGATTAATTCCGTAAGCATAGGTTCCAAACCTATTGTTACGGCACCTACGACTACGATCGTGCCACGACCTAGCTACGGACTAAAATCGTAGCCATAGGTCTACGGCTACGGATTTTATCTGTAGCCTTTGCCCTTTTTTGTAGTGAATCGAAATCGGCCTCAACAATCAGAATAGCCTTGACAATCGGCCTTGACAATCAGAATCGACCTCGATAATCGGAATTGGCCTCGACAATCAGAATCAGCCTCGACAATCAGCCTAATAAGGGCCTAAGGGAAGGTCACAATGTGAACATTTAACCATCATCGCCTATCAATGTGGACATTTAACCATCATTGCTCCCAAGGAGTGGCCCACATAAACATCATTACATACATTATAGTGAAATCACACATTACATCGATCTGCACATTCATCACATTGGGCCTCACTTATGGACCTCATGTACATCACAATGAGCCGTAATACATGGGCCCCATACATCTCATTGGGCCTTAGTTAATGGGCCAGAAAATACATCTTATTGGGCCTTAGTTAATGGGCCAGAGATACATCACAATGGGCCTCATCATATAGGCTGAAAATACATCACAATGGGCCACTCATACGGGCCTAATATACATCGCCATGGGCCATAAGTACATCACATCGAGCCTCATCAAATGGGCCATGAACACACCACATGGGCCTCGCCAAATAGGCCATGAATACACAACAATGGGCCTCGCCAAATAGGCCATGAATACACAACAATGGGCCTAATATATATATATATATATATATATATATATATATATGTATGTATGTATATCACAATAGGCCACAACCATGGGCCACTCATACATCACATTGGGTCGGAAATATATCACAATGGGCCTCATCACATGGGCTGAGTATACGTCACTTTGGGCCTCAAACATGGGCCTCATGTACATTACAGTGGGTCGCATCAATGGGCCACATCAATGGGCCTCATATACATAACGGGTGGGCCCCATCTCATGCCAGCAGGTGGGCATCATGGATACATAACACATACAAAACCGTGGGCCACTTGCTGAACGTTCAGTCCACCAACGTGGGGGCCACATGAATGTATGGTGGATAACATATATATTGCAGTGGGTCCCACTATAATGTGGGTGAGGGCTTGAATTACATCTAAAATCATTTCAATAGTGGCAAGTGCAACATGTGTATCACTATACACTATCATTCTATTGGGCACATGGCTCACTAATGATAATTAGCACCGCCTAAACATGGTCCATGTAAATCAGCACTGTCTAAACATTGGACTGTGTGGATGAAATAAATATATCAAGGCGGTCCCATGCTGGAAAAACATATGGATGGCTTGTATAACAAACACATCAGATGTGGGTCCCACTGTTTGGATTGTCCATCAAAATGGACAGACGACGTGGATTTGAAGCCCATATATCATGGTGGTCCCATGTCTAGTGGCTGGGATAAAACACATATCACATGATGGGTACCCACCGTCCAGACCTACCGGATGGTGCAGGTAAGACCCATACATCATGGCTGGACTCACAACAGCACCAGAGATGGATGGCTGGTGCAAAACACATACCTGATTAGACCCTCAGAACTTACTGACGTCAGCTAGCAGCTTTGAGCTGCATGGGACCCACCATCCAGGGTCTAGACGGTGTGGATCTAACACATCATCAGGTGGACCCCACATGCTAGAGGCAGCACGGATGGCGTGGTTACATATACATCAGGGCCCCACAGGACCTGCTGACGACAATACCACAGCTAAAATGTTGCATGGAAGGAACACTAGCCAATCTATCTCCGTCCACCATCCACAGATGGATGGTGGATATAAAATACTTATATCAACGTGGGTGGGGTCCACGTCCTTAGATGGACTGGATGGTCAGGATCAGACGCATACATCAGGTGGGTCCCACCGTCCTTTACTGGATGGTGTGGACACCACATGCATCACGTGTGGGTCCCATGTGGGGCCACCACATAATATATATATATATATATAAGATTATTATAATAATAATTATTATTATTATTTAAAGCATATAGCGTCTAGGCCTTGGATGAGCGGCCTGGATGCAGGATACATAGAGGTGGGTCCCACAGTCAATGGACAATGTGGATAAGGCCCTTACGGGGTTCACCAATTGGATGAATGGTCCAGATATAATACGTGCGTCGAGGGGTCCACAGAGTTGCTGAAGTCAAACAGCAGCTAAGGCTACACCGTCCCAAACAGGTTCAGCACTATCCAGATGATCTAGACAGTGTGGATGAAACTAATACATCATAGTGGGGGCACCACAACACCTTCTCATGGTGTCCAGCACCATCCAAAGCATTAGACGGTGTGGATGGAAGACATGCATCACAGTTGGGTCCACGGAAGGGTGGGTCACCCCACACTAAATCAAGGTAGGCCCCACGTCCCATGCATGGACGGGGTGGATCTAGAATACATACATTAGCGTGTGGTCCATGTGGCTATATGGCGTGGATCAAGTGGGCCACTCCCATCACAAGAGAGAGAGAGAGAGAGAGAAAAAGAGAGAGAGATCGGTGGAGATGGGAGGAGCTCCGCCACTATGAGCTCCTCTATAATATAATGCATACATGATGATGGGTCCCACTATATGTGGGCCCTTAAATCATCAAAATCACATAAATCAAATCATAAAATACACCCACCTCAAGATCTCTTCTTCATTCCTCCACCAACAGGTTATAGAGCTCCAAGGAAATAAGATTCAACGGTTGAGATTAATTTTGGATGGTGGAGATGGGAGGTAGGAAGTGGGCCACACAAACTCTATACGTGGAGCTTATATGATTGCTCTCATGGGGTTGCTTGAAAATGTTGAGAGAGAACGAGAGAGAGAGAGAGAGAGAAGATGGGAGAGAAGTGATGGGAGAGAGGGATGGTGAGTGATGGATGGGTGTACTTGACATGTAAGAGAGAGTTGACTTTGGGGATGGTGTTGTAATTGGGGATGGGTGTTGTACTTGACATTTGATTGATGGATTGATGTGATGTGTTGTAAAGATTCCCTTGGCATTTGCAACACGCGGTGTTTTCCTCAAACTGAATGGGGACCCACATCTTCTAACCCTGGTATTGCCACGGTGCACAAGACATGGCATCGGAACCGCGGCGACGGCGCAGTCATAAGGTAAAAGTTTCGAGTCGAGCTGATTCTGATATATGGGACAAGACTCAGGATCACGTACAAACTCGATAACAGATCACGGGTCACCAAAATTCAACCGGGAGGACCGCGGAGGCCTACAGAATGGTATGGGCTAGGATACGGGTCTTACAGGGTGGCCCACATGAGATTTAGATTTTCTTCAATTTTGAGATCATGCCTTAAAATGAGCTCTCAAAACAGATGGACAGCGTGGATACAAGGCATATCTATCACAGTAGCCCCATAGTCAGGCATACCCGAAAGTAGTGTCTCTAGTGCCACAGGGAAGGGCCCTAGAGGGATTTTTTCTAAATCTCTTTCTCCTTTCAAAGTAGCACCTAAGAATGCGATTTGCTGGAAAAGCTGTCCACTAGAAGCTAGGTGGGGTCCATCATAACATATATGTTAGATACATGTCGTTCATTCATTTACTTCAGATCATCTTATGACATGAGCCCAAAAATGAGGTTGATTCAAAGCTTAAATGGACCACACCACATAAAACAGTAGGGATTGAATGAGCATCCCAGCAATGCCAACAACAACAAGGCTATTGGAGTAATCTGCACCATCTTCAGCAGTTTTGCGGGAGACGGAGACTTGAACCGAGCACACAAAGCTCATGCTCGAAGCATCAGTAACAGTAGCTCGGAACATTAGATCCACCTCACATCCCGACCTCCGAAAGAGCAAAAGATGGTCCCTGGAGAACTAACCTTCACCAAGGAAGACACCCGAGGTATCCACCACTCCCAGGACGATGTATTAGTGGTGGCCATGACCATAGCTAACCTGCAAAGTGTTTTAGATTTTGGTGGACACTGGCAGCTCGGCCAACATCCTCTTCGTCGACCCCTTCGATAAAATGGGAGTCGGAAGGTCCCAACTCCCACCCATCAAAACTCCTCTGATCAAATTTGTAGGGGACAGATTCACCTTCGAGGGATCTATACTGCTCTTGGTCACTGCGGGAGAGGGACAAAATCAAACGACGACGATGATCGACTTCGTTGTGGTCGACTGCCCTTCCATCTACAATGTTAGCCTCGGGTGGCCGTCTCTCAATACCCTGCGAGCAGTAATATCGACATACCATCTTACAATGAAGTTCCCAACCGAGCACCTTGTCGGACAGATCAGCAGGAAGCTTGTTAGTGCTAATCCACAGCTTTAAGAACATAGCATCACACAATGGCCATGTAACACCCCGTACTTTCCAGTACTCGGGTGCAACCATGTAGAGTAATTTAATAAAAATATATATAAATAATGCAACCTAAATATATGTATTATGAAACGTATGTACTTTGTAGAGATTTAAAATTTCATGCTAAAATGATATGAACATATTTAATGTATATAAATATTACAAAAATAATATTATAATAAATAAACATAACAAATAACAATTTCACGACATAAGATCAAATTTTAAATAATAATGTAGCATTGAATATTTATATATATACGTATTCATTCAAAAGTCATCAGATAATTTAATGGAATTGTATATTATTTTAATTAAATATGATACTTTATGATCTTCAATTCATTTTTTACATTATGAATTATTTATATTAATGGAAGTGTGAACAGCAGCATGAAGTTAATAGCATGTAAACATTAGCATGATAATATTAGAAATTTATTTATATATGTGTGTGAGATTCTAAATATATTATAATTATAGGTAACATACAAGTATAACAAAAACATTATATTAATAACAGTATCTATTAGTAATATATGGCGAAAGCCTTACAAATGGACCATTACAATCTTTTAACCGTTGACGTACAATTTCGGGACAGTCCGACCGCCTGATCGTCGAGAATCCACAAATAGAGCGAAATTCAGGATATGGGCCCCACCTAGGTATTAGACATGCTTGATCCTTAATCAAGGACCCTTCTTAGAACTTCTAGAATGGATTTGACGGAGTAGATTTATCACAGACATCACGGTGGACCCCATGTGGTGGGGTGCGTGTACACAGTGGTGCACACCCGCTCGTGCACCGTGACAAGCCCGAACGGTCACCGGTCGACCGCGTTTACTAAAAACGGAGAGATTCCTCTCTCTCTCTCTCTCTCTCTCTCTCTCTCTCTTTTCTTTAGCCGACGGACAGCGTCCGTTTCCGTCTGATCGTGGCCCACCTACAGCCTCCATCTCGACCATCCAAACCGTCCATCTGACAGTAGACAAATGCACAACAAAAACCCCCGAGTCTCACTTGATTCTGCATGTGTACATGGACACAATTCGAGGTGCAAATAGGTCCCGAAAACTCAACTGTTTCCAAAAATGGAAACCTATCTTCCTTTCCAGCTCAGCGATCCGCGTGAGGTGATCTCTCTCAATCCCAGCCTTTCATTCTGGAAAGATCACGACCGTCCGATTTACTTAGGGCGCTCCTTGCAAAACCAGGGATGGTTTTGGTTCCCACCCACTGTTTGAGAACCGGTTTCCACCAGATTTAATCTGGGACGTTCGTTGACGATCCAACGGCCTAGGAAGGGTTAGGAGATGCATAAAAGGGCGCAAGGATCGAGAGATAGGGCACTCCTCCATTTTCGCAACCGCAGCCAAGTAACTAGCCATTTTCTTCTCCATTTGAACCCACCTACCTGACGTCGTTAGAGCTCCACTCTCACTGTCCCCTAAGCTCCATTACACCCCTAGAAACCCTCCCACGTTGTCGGATTAAAGAAAGAAGAAGAGGGGGAGAATCTGCCATTAACGGCACCTTTCTTCCCCGCCGTTGCCACGTCTTCAACTGAGTCGCAGTTCGGGTCGGATCTTACTGGATGTCCAGCTATTCCAATTGGACCTTCAAAGTGAAAATAGAAAAGAAATGGAAGGAGAAACAGAAGGAGAGAATAGAATAGAGAGAAAGAGAGAGGGGTGCGGTGCGGGCGGTTTGTCTTCTTTGCCAGCACCCGTCCGAGTCGGGTCAAGTCACTTGGATCGAGTCGGGAGGTTTTTCCTCGTCCGAGAGGAAGAAGAAGAAAGTGGAGAGAAGGTAGAGAGAAGAAAGGAAGAAGAAAAAAATGGGAGAAAAGGGAGAGGAAAACGGGAGAGGGAGAAGGGCGGCGTGGGGGCATTGCTTCACTGAACCGAGTTGACTCGGGCCTCGACCGAGCCCGATTGAGTCGAACTAGGCGTGGGCCTGGTCTGTTTGGGTTTCCAGCAAGAAAGAGTGAAGAGGGAAGGAGGAAAGAAAAGGGAGGAAGAAGAGAAAGAGAAGAAGGAGGTTCGGGTTGGTGGCTGAGTCGACTCGGCTGGAACCGAGTCCAGCTGAGTCGAGTTATGTTTGGCATGGTCCAGACTTTTGCTGGATTTCTAGCATGTGGAGAAAAAGAGGAGAGACAGGAGAAATGAGAAAGGGGGAGTGGGAGGAGAGATAGTGAAGGAGAGAGAGTGAGGCGCATGGGTGTACTTGGGTCGAGCCAACTCGACTCGAACCGAGTCGACAGGGCGAAAATCTTCATTTCCTTTCACCAATCAGGTCCGTCATTAGTAACCTTGCTATTAATATTATTTCTAGTTGTTGTAACGGTTAACATTATTTTGATGATATTGGCTAGAAATTATAATGAATATTGCGATGTATTAATTAGTGTTATACTAACTATTATCATCGATTATAACTCTATTATTAATTATCATCATCATTAGAGTTACCATAATTATTGCAATTATCAAATATGGTTACCCATTAGTAGGTTAGTTTCGCTAAGTACCGATAAAAACCACAACCTTAGTTATTAGAATTTTTAGATAGTATCATTGGTAGGAGTATACTAATTACTACCATTATAATGACTATCATTGTCATGATTAGCTAATATTAATTCCATCATCAATATTAATAATTATGTTATGGTTATAAACTAAGATGACAATTAATTTTACATAAGTTGGCGTTCAAATCCAATAATCTAAGCTTAGAACCGAACTTTAGGGTAAAACCCTAATTCCACATTAAAACCCAAAAAGATGACCCTAGGCTATGATCTTCAACCCTAGGTAGTGTGTTGATCAACCTGGATCTAATTATACAAGTTCGTAATTTGTGATAGGATACCATTCTAAGGGCGCAAGCGTTTAGCGACATTAGAAGGCGATTCCAAGTATAAGGTGATGTTTCTTCCCCTTGAGCTTTCCATCTTCTCATTAGCTTAAGTTATAGTTTTTATTTAAATTCATAAATGATAATCACATGTGTTAGCTGGTGGAAATTGAATTGCTGTGTTGCCTGCTTAATGTTCATCCTGTATATTTGTTCATGCTTGTGGATTATCTGTGCATTGCTTATGGACTTTAAACTGGTACATTAGTGGGAGATTCCCACATATGAATGTACACCCATACTTGGGGATGTAACTTGACTAGTGGTGATCGTAATGGACCTTTGACTTGGTGGTTGTTGGGTGGTGATCTAGATGGATCATTGATGTGGGCCTACCATCCAGGGTTGTTGTACCCAACGATTTTTAAGGATGGTTTTCATCGTATGGTTTTGATATTCGCCCTACGTGATTTTATTTGATATTTTTCCTATATGGGTTTGATGTTTTATACTGTGCAACCATGCGATGGTAAGCCCCATATACTGTAATATGATTGGCCACTAGTTAATGGGTTTCCATTAAACATCCTAAGATGGTAGTCTCATGAGCCAGGGATGGTAGTCATGGGATACTATGCCCGAGCTGTCGGCCTACGCTGGGCCATGTGCTCCCCGTAGTGACCTTTGAGCTTATTTAAATTGGCTGGTCGTAAATGGACTAATAATGACTTGGCTAATCATGCATACATGGCACGTTCCGACTGGTTGATATTTTCCAGGTTCGATGATTCCGACTGGTTGATATTTCCCAGGTTCGATGATTGCATGGGTGACGGCCCACTGTCCGCACGGATGAGCATCCCCGGGGCGATGATTGCATTCACGCATCCATGCATTTAAAAAGACTGCATTTACTCTGTTTTGGTTGCCTGGATGTTTTATAACTATGCTTACCTAATGCGGCGGTGTGTAATCTTGAGGGGAATTCACACTGAGTTGGCCACTCATCCATCAAATATACAACTGTACAGGTAGTACAGGTGGCTTAGGTGATACACATGTTCAAACTTGATGAGGAGCAGGGTACTATCACCAAGGATGCATGGCCATATTTTTCCTGGAGGAGCTGTGTAACCTAGCGGCTTATATTTATATGTTTTCTGTTATTCTTCATGTATTAAATTTTTGTAAATCTTGTACCTGTTAATTTCAGAGACATTGGTTTGTATAAGTCATTATGGGCAGCTTCTTGTATAATTGAATGATAATGAAATTTTCCGTTATGTCACTTTGTCCACACTACGCTCATTGCTTACTCTGATAAAAGAAAGAAAAATATATATATATATATCTGACCATCCTTTAAGGTTAACACTCGAGTTTTTGGGACACGGGTCATATACTCGGGTCCTGAAGATTCGGGGCGTTACAGGCCATCACTTCCCTTGATCCTTGGAAAGAGTCAGTCGAGAAAGGGTATCCAGTGGAAGACCTCGTAGCCATCCCCCTTAGTGATTCCAACCCGACCCTCACTATATAGGTCGGCTCATCATTATCTTTGAATTTACAGAATAAGGTCATGGACCTCCTTCGACGTCATGACAACGTATGTGCCTGGTCCCACTATGACATGCCCGACATCAGCCCAGAAGTGATGGTCCATTAGCTTAACGTCGATCTCGACCACTGACCAGTGAGATAGAAGTGACGAGCATTCGAACCAGAACATTATGCAATCATTGGAGGGGAAGTTAACGAGCTCCTGGAAGCCAGATTTATTGAGGAGATCTATTATCCTGACTAGATTGCTAACGTCGTCTTAGTGAAAAAGTCTAATGGGAAGTGTCCGGTCTATGTTGATAACACTGACCTGAACAAAGCCTACCTCAAAGACAATTTTCCCCTTCCACGGATCGACTAGTGGATCAACAATACGGTTAGGCATGAGCTTCTAAGCTTCATGGATGCTTAATTAGGCTATTAGAAGAACGCCATACATCCCTACGATAAGCAGAAGATGACCTTCGTCATCGATAAGGGGTTCTACTGTTATAAGGTCATTCCCTTTGGGCTGAAGAATGCTAGGGCAACGTACTATCGGCTAGTTGTTAAATGCGAAATATTGCATATTTTCCCCTGTTTATATCTTGGTTTTATAAAAATGATAATGCTTAATTGCTATATTTTATGCATGTTTATCTTGCGAGGTGAATCTGCGAGCTTAAAATGAAAAGAATGTTAAAATCATGGATTTAATGTTCAAGAATCACCAAGCCAAGAGAGAGGTATTAGAAGACTAAGATTAAAGACTTTAAGGGCCTAAGATTCAAGAAAACCAAGTGAAGGAAGGAAGTCGAATGTGCAAAGTGTAGAAATTCAGAAAAACTGAACTTCATTGTTGATGATATCGAACACCCTTTGATGGCATCGAAAAAAGTGTTCGATGACATCGAGAATTACATGAAAATAAAGTTCAGTTGCTGGACTAATTGGACACTTTTCTCGATGACATCGAAGACCCCCCTCGATAACATCGAAACCTATTCGATGGCATCGAGAATTCTGAAGATTTTGGAGTAACTCAATGGAACATTCTGGACACTTTTTTTTATTAATCAAAGGCACATTCGATGACATCGAAGATCTATTTAATGAAATTGAAGATCGGTTGATGACAACAATCTCTTATGCAGTGCGAAAGGGTGCGACTTCCGATTTCAATTTAAATTGGGAATCCATGTTCGATGACATCGAAGGTTGTTCAATGTCATCAAAACTGTAATGCACGGTGTGTAAATTTAAGGTGGTTAACAAACTTTTCCGAGGCGGTGAGAAAGTTTGAGTTGCAAAACTTTTCTTACGCTACTCTAAATCATCTTTAAGGGTTTGAAAAGGGAGAGAAGGCCTAGGTGGAGCACCGTCAACGTTCTTCTACTTCGATTTCTTCACGGTTCTAGTAGATCTTTTTGTTTTTCTTCTAAGATGTTAGTCTTCTCAGGTTAATCTCTTATGTAAGACTAAGGGATGAAACTATAGTTTATTTTGATATTTATTTTTCTTTTATTCAAGTGTATGTTGAACTTCCATTAAGCTTTAGTTTTAATAAATGTATATTTTTAGTTTTCTATGATTTATTTTGATTGAAATTACAATAGATGCTGTGAAAGCTTTTGATATTATCTTATTAGCTATGGAATTGTGTGATCTGTAAATTCTCGTTATTCACCACGTCTCTTAGGCATGGTGGATGATTGAATTCCCTGCAATCATTACAATTAGACAGATATTTGAGAACTAAATTAATGAAAAGTTCAGATTCTATTTTAACTACTCTATCATCTGATTAGATAGGATAGGACTTCGATTCCAATCGAGTTATCATTGAATCAAGTAAACTGAATATTGAGATGATTATAGGTGGATTCCTGGATCCCTAGTCTTTTTATCTTTATTATTTCAAAACCTTATTTTAAATCACTGGAATAAAAACCCAGACCAACCTAGTTAGACTTAAATTAGTTCTAGACCATGTTCCCCATTCCCTATGGATTTGACCTTTGTCTCATCGAGTTATTACCACATCGCGACCCTGCACTTGGGGTTGTGAACACTGGTCAACCTTGAGCAAGTGACCCTTCAGCGTTGGCTCGAGAAAATTTCTTGGCTTTCTGGTTAGCCAAATAGGGATCGAGCCAAACCCCGACAAGCTCTGAGCTCTGCTGGATATGAGCTCGCTGAGGATGACGAAAGAAGTTCATTGCCTCACTGACAAGATTGCTACTATGATGCCGCATCACTATGTGGTCACATGTGGGCGGGCACACGTGGGTGGAAGCTGATGTGGGCAGGGCCTAAAGGGCCTGGGCGAGCTACCAGTGGTTGACAGGCTACTGTGCTGGCAGGTTACTGTACCCACAGTGAAGGCGAAACCTTGTCCCACATCGAAAGAGTTGTCCGGAGCTGTAGTGGTTATATATTGGGTTCCTCCCTTAACAGACATGACGCGTTTTAAAGCCATGAGCTTCGGCAAAGAGGACAATATCATGTGCTGTGGGGGTGGACCTTAAAAATGGTATCAGAGCCGAGGACGGCTTTGCCCTTAGTGGGGGATATTGTGACGCCCCGTCACCATGTGGTCACATGTGGGCAGGCACACATGGGCAAACGCTGATGTGGGTGGGGCCTAAAGGGCCTAGGCGATCTACCAGTGGTTGGCATGCTACTGTGCTCGCAGTCTACTGTACCCACAATGAAGGTGGAACCTTGTCCCACATCAAAAGAGTTATCTAGAGTTGTGGTGGTTATATATTGGGTTCCTCCCTTAACAGACATGACGCATTTTAAAGCCCCTGAGCTTCAGTAAAGCAAACAATATCATGTATTGTGGGGGTGGACCTTACAGCTACCGTTAATCGCTTCATGTTCTAAGCCATTGACAAGTGTCTCCCTTTCTTTAAACAGTTGAAGGGAAAGCAAAAGATAAAATAGACCAAGAACTGTGAACTAGCCTTCCAATAGCTCAAACAATACATGGGATCACCTCCATTACTTTCCAAGCCTGAGCAAGGAGAGCCACTACTGCTATACTTGGCGGTCTCAGCCACAACATTCAGCTTGACCCTTATCCGAGAGGAAGGGGGAAGTAACTCCTAATATACTACATCAGCAAAGCCTTAGTCCCGGTAGAGACCAGGTACCCAGACATTGAGTAGCTCGCCCTAGCTCTAGTCGTCTCATCTTGTTACCTTTGACCTTACTTCCAAGCCCATACAATCATAGTCCTGACCAATCAACCTCTTCGTCAAGTGCTCCAGAAGCCCGAGATATCGGGATGACTCAAAAAATAGGCAATCAACTCAGCGAATTCGGCATCAAATATCAGCCCTGGACCACCATTAAAGGTCAGGCTATGGCCGACTTCATTGTCGAGTTCACCTACGACTAAAGCTTGAAAGCTAGTCCGAACATCAAATCCGACCAACCGACCAAAGTTGGTCAGGTGGCCGAACCTAACCCATCAACCTGGACACTGCATGTCGACGGTTCATCCAATTCTAAAGGCAGCGGGGCCGGGGAAGTCCTTGAGGCTCCTGACCAAACCTGCACACAATATGCCTTAAGATTTGGATTTCATACGCTAAATAACATGGCTGAATATGAATCACTACTAGCTCGGTTCAGGTTGGCAGTAACCATGGGGACCCAGATCTTAAAAGTCCACAGTGATTCACAATTCATTGTCAACCAGGTCGCCAGAGAGTACCAAGTCAAGGAAGAAATAATGATCGCTTATCTTCAGATGACTTGTGAACTCAGCGGCAAGTTCCAAAAATGTGAAGTCACCCTGGTCCCCAGAGCAGAGAATTCCAAAGCCGACACACTGGCAAACTTGGCCATAACAACTGAGGACGATATCCCAAAATCAGTCCCCATCGAGTTCCTACTTATCCCGAGCATCGATGAATCCGACCCAGAAGTTTCCTGCCTCGTCAGCTTGGCCCCAAGTTGGATGGATCCAATCGTCGAATACCTTTGCGATGGTACGTTACCTGAGAATAAGCTTGAAGCACACAAAGTTCGGGTCATGTCAGCTCAGTATACCATGGTAGGGGACATCCTCTACAAAAAGGGTTTTCCTTGCCCTACTTACAGTGTCTTCGACCTGAGGAGGCTGACTACATTATAAAGGAAATACATGAATGGATTTGCGATAACCACTCTACCAGTCATGCCCTTTCCTATAAGGTCATCCGACAAGGATACTTTTGGCCAACCATCTGGAAAGATTCCAAACAATACACCCAGAGATGCGATGAATGTCAGAAAATCACGATAATACCTCATCAACCACCTGAGCAGCTAACCCCTATGACCGGGCTATGGCCGTTTGCCCAATGGGGGATAGACATCATCGGTCCCCTGCTGACCGGTAAAGGTCAGATTAAGTTCGCAGTCATTGCGGTCGACTGCTTCACCAAATGGGCCGAGTCCAAACCATTGGCCAAGATCACCGATCAGAAAATTACTGACTTCGTCTAGAAAAACATCATATGTCAGTATAGAATCTCACACACAATCGTCTCAAACAATGGGAAGCAGTTCGACAATGATCGGTTCTAAGGCATGTGTAGGAACCTCGGAATTTAAAACGCTAATTCATCATCGCGACACTCTCAAGCTAATGGCCAAATGGAGGCAATCAACAAGATCTTCAAAAACTACTTTCGAACCAAACTCGAGAAAGCTAAGGGGGCATGGGCCGAAGAGCTCCCCTATGTCCTCTGGGCATATTGGACCACTACCCAGATGGCCACAGGAGAAACCTCTTTTTCCCTAGCCTTCGAAGCGGAAGTCATTGCCCAAGTCGAGGTAGGGCTCCCTACTACAAGGATTTGGTCCTACGATGAAAATCGAAACACCGAGTAGATGGCTCTGGACCTCGACATGCTCGAAGAGAGAAGGGGGTGGGCTCAACTCAATGTTACGACCCAATAACAGTAGGTCACCCGATTCTATAATTCCCGAGTAAGGGAGAGGAGGTTCCGAGATGGAGATTTGGTCCTCTACAACCAAGGAGCCTGGTTCAAGGACTTTGGGGTCGAACTGGGAAGGACCCTACAAAATAATAGGC
Source organism: Magnolia changhungtana (assembly GCA_030180095.1). Lineage (NCBI taxonomy): Eukaryota > Viridiplantae > Streptophyta > Magnoliopsida > Magnoliales > Magnoliaceae > Magnolia > Magnolia changhungtana. Next base: position 2,570,243 of record JASAUF010000101.1, on the reverse strand, counting down.
ACTACCTGACCTGGGACCTATTAACTTGAGGACATGGAAGGACGACCTCTCCCGCATCCATGGAACGTCAAACATCTAAAGATCTACTATTAGTGAAGACCAACCAGATCTCAGGTCGGAATTTGCATGTCTACTGCTCAAAATCTACAATAATAGACCTACTAGGTCGGAACTACATGTTTTGCTTAAAACTTGCAATAAAAATCCCAGGGCTAGAAAATTTCAAATTTTATTTGATTGTCTACGATGTTCGGTCTACATAGTCTACTGAAGGCTTCCCTTGAGTGCAAGGGAAAACAGCCATCTCACCAATCATCCGACCCTTCAGGAAAAGGTTGGACCATTAATTGATTCTACTATACGATCTACTGAGGACTTCTCTTAGTAGAAGGGAAAAACTATCCTCACCAGTCGTCTGAACTTTAGAGAGGAGGTCGGACCATTAATTAATTCTACTACACGATCTACCAAGGACTTCTCTTAGTGTAAGGGAAAAACTGTCCTCACCAGTTGTTCGACCCTTAAAGAAGACGTCCGACCACTAGTTAGTAATGCCACTTGGATTGTGTGATCTACAATGAGAATCTCTTAATGCAAGGGAAAACATTCCTCCTAAGAAAACTGCTCTACCTTCTACGAAGGGGTCATTATAGCTAATCCATTTGTTTTACAAAGGAAAATTTTACTTAATAAAAGGGAGAGCTCAAGAGATCGCTCTAACACTCCTACTCGACTAATATGTTCGGCCTACCACTCCGACCAACAAACGTCAAACCGACCTACCAAATTTACTTAGAACTTCATACATGACAATTGCTACAAAAAGCTCTCTTTTCATTAGTATAAAAGATATTACATATATAAGAGTAATACAAAAAGAGACTAGAGGGGTTTGCTTAAACTTCTGCTGAGTTCGGCTGTTTGGCTTTAGCTGGGGTCGAGGAATCTGCTCCCAAAGACATCAGGTCCTCAGCAGGGCTGTCTTCCAAACCACTGAGGCCAAGCTCGGGATATAACCCCCTAACATCCTTGAAGCACTTCTCATACCCAAGGTTGTAGAGTAGGTCCTTCTCCTCTGCCCATTCCTTGGAGGCTTTGAACTCCTCCACCGCTGTTGCCTGAGCTGTCAAGATAAATGCCTCAGCTTTCGTAAGTTTTGCTCTAAAATTGACCCTTACCTCAGCCAGCTTAACCTTCCATTGGGCAGCCTTCTCCTGGGCCTCCTTCAGAAGCAAACGTATTGCTTTCAGCTTGGCCTTCGTCTGAGCCTTTTTCTTTCAAGTTTCTTCCTTCGCCTGTGCCTCCTTCTTTCAAGTCTCTTCCACCTGAGCCTCCATCTGGATCTTTAGAGCTGTGAGCTCCTCCCTAGACTCTTTCAAAGCAGATCAGAGCTGCTTGGTCACAACAATCTTCCCTATAAGATTCTCCTCTGCCTCCTCACACTCCTTCGCAATGCGTATCATGACGTGATTAACAGATGAGAGAATAGGGGCGAACTGAAAAAGAGACTCATGTCAATTTAAGAATAAAAGGTAACTACTACGAAATAAGGGAAATGTCCTACCTTGTAGAAGAGTGCAATCATCTAGCCCATAAAAGCGACCAGGTGTGTCTCCATCTCCTTAGTGAACTCGGCATCAGGGACATGCTGACCTATTCACGGAAGGAACCCCTCTGTCCTAACGAATGAAAATTGGAGAACCCCTTGGACCTTGCCCTCTTGGCGACCAGTTGAACTGCCTGCCTGAGCTCGGGCTGTGGGGGGTTGAGCCTCAGAGATTGGCTCCGGCCCGAACCTCATAGGGTTGGGCTTCGACATCAGGGGCCGCCTCCTTTACTGAGGCGACCTCAACCACTTCTGAGACCACTGGTGGCTCTAAAGTGACAGTGACAGGAGTGATGATAGGGTCTGCAGCTAAGCTCGACTGACCTACCGTGGATGAAGGGACTATCGCCCTCCTCTTTGGGGGTGGTTTCTGTTTCTTCTGAGCTAGTAAGGCCTCAGAAGGAGCACATCATTTAAAGCGAATCTGGTCGACCATCACTACACAACAAAAGTGAACGATCAGCAATAGATAAATAGAATGATTTTTTACTAAGTTAACCTGGGTATACTTGACATAGACGGAGCAAGACCAGATTGGTAGAGTAGCTCAGGCGTAATCAACTACTTCCAAGACCTTGCTTAAGCATCCACCGATATGGCCTCGACAATCCGGTTATGCTTCGACTCGCTCACCTCAAAAGGATACTTGGGTAGAACTGCCAAAGAGCACTATAGTCAGAAACAAGACAATAAAAATATAAGCTAAAAGAAATGACAGTTCGGATATACCCGACTTGGATGAGCAAAATGGGTCGAAACTTGAGGTCGTAGCCTGAAAGTCGTTGGAGCCTCCCAGTCTCCTGACACCCAGAGCCATTTACTCTTCCAGTTCTTATTTGAGGTCGGGACATTTGTAATAATGGCCTTACCTGTCTTCGCCCAGGATGAAAAGTAATACCAACCCTTATGGTGGGGGTTGGCCTTCACTTGGTACAGGTGGGGGAATCTGGGCCCGATATTAGTAGGCAAATAGTGAGGTCTCTTCCACTTACCCAGTTATGCGCCCGGATAGGGGCGACAAGCTGGCATAGAGTGTAATAGACCCCAGTGATGATCCCATAGATGTACAGTACTGAGCAGGAGTTACATACTCAGCATTTTACTCATTCATTCATTCATTTACTATCCACTCGGGCTGTGGTGCACAACTAATTGTTATATACCTTCACAATGGCCAGGATTTCAGTGGGGGGCGCGACTAACCTGAGATCAGGAGTCTACCACATTGAGTCTGACTATCCGATTTCAAGTATGGGACTGGTTTGGATAGAAGTCCCCTGTGATGGACCTCATAGCCTGCGATACTACGTACTATCATCCTGACTTTACACTCTAGCTTGGTCATTTCATTCATACCGCATATTGCATTATATCCACGGCATATGGCATTTTGGGTTGCTATATTTCTACATTGCATAGCCTGGATAAGGCTGATGGTATTTATGAACTTACTTGCATATTTTCGCATTGCTCTGATATGCATACTTCGCACTTACCTAGTGCATACACTTACACCATCCTCTAAGCTTTTTATAAGCTTATGCATGATAGTTGTATGCAGGTGGCGTTAGGTCGCAATAGCGTTGAGCTTGGAGCATGCAGCTGTCTTCTGGAGCTTTATTTTTCAACATATGTATTTCCCTTTTCAGCACTGTATTCAACTATTTATATTAGTGGATATGTGATGATGATGTTGCCTTTGCGATTTGGGTAAACTTGTGGTTATGCTTCTTACGAGATAAATGTACATTGAAAAATCCTCCTTGTAGGATCCCAGGATCGGAATCTGGCATATGGGCACTGTGAGTCGAGAATGGGGTACTACGGAGGAGTCGGCACCGGATTCGACGATCGAGAATTCTGTGAACTTAGTTTTCAAATTTGGGGCGTGACAACTACACATTGAACCATGTGTAAATGCTAGTGCTCAAGTTCCTATTATTTTAGGCCGCCCATTCCTAACAACTTCAAATGCAATCATCAATTGTAAGAATGGAATGATGAAGTTGTCTTTTGGTAACATGACCTTAGAGCTCAATATTTTCAATCTATCTAAGCAGCCCATAGACAATAATGAGATCCATGAGCTGAATTTTATGGATTACTTGATAGAGGAAGAGGAATTGGAACCTAGCCTATCTAAGGAATTGATTAAAGTCTTTGAGGACTTGAAAAATTCTAATTTAGAAAAAGTGCTTGTTGAAATTTGTGATGATAATGAGAGCACTACCACCCAGGACATTAGTATATGCCGATGGACACCGCGCACTCAAATCCTATCTATCGAGGACTTGCGACCTCTGCCATCACCAACCAATGCTCCAAAGCTTGATCTTAAACCACTACCAAATGAGCTTAAGTATGTATACTTGGGTGAAAATGAAACTTATCCTGTGGTGATCTCTTCATTTTAAAACAAGGATCAAGAGATTAAATTATTGAATGTTCTAAGGGACTATAAAAGAGCCTTGGGTTGGACCATTTTTGACATTAAGGGTATAAGCCCTTCCATATGCACCCATCGGATTCACCTCGATGAGGATGCCAAACTAATTAGACAACCTCAAAGGCGTCTCAATCCAAACATGATAGAAGTTGTAAAAAATGAGGTGATCAAATTGTTAGATGTGGGAATCATCAACCCAATATCTGATAGTCTTTGGGTAAGTCCAACCCAAGTAGTTCCAAAGAAATCCAGAATAACTATTGTGCAAAAATCTAATAATGAACTCATACCAACACGTGTCACCATAGGTTGGCGTGTTTGCATTAACTATAGGAAATTGAATAATACCATTCATTGATCAAGTTTTAGAAAAGGTAGCAGGTCACTCCTTTTATAGCTTCCTTAATGGATATTCCGGATATAACCAAATAGAGATAGGCCTGAAAGACCAAGAGAAAACTACGTTCACTTGTCCATTTGACATGTTTGCTTTTAAACGGATGCAATTTGGATTATGCAACACCAAGCAACTTTCTAACGGTATATGTTAAGTATTTTTTCAAATATGGTTGGGAATTTTTTTGAGGTTTTCATGGATGACTTCTCTGTATTTGGGAGTAGTTTTGAGGAATGTCTTAACAATTTATCTCTTATCTTGTTTAGGAGTGAAGAGAAGCACCTTGTCTTAAATTAGGAGAAGTGTCATTTCATGGTTCAAAAGGAAATTGTTTTGGGCCATGTTATCTCAAAAAATGGAATTGAGGTAGATCGCTCAAAACTGGACATTATTGCTAATTACCTATTTCCCGAACTGTTAGAGATATTAGATCACTTCTAGGACATGACGGTTTCTATAGAAGATTCATCAAGGACTTTAGTGCCATTATTAGACCCTTGACTAATCTTCTTTAAAAGGATGTCCCATTTAAATGGACAGATGAGTGTGCAAGTGCCTTTAATAAAATTAAATCAACCCTTACAACTACACCCATCATGCGTCCACCAGATTGGACACTTCCTTTTGAACTAATGTGTGATGCAAGTGATTATGCCATAGGGGCTGTTTTGGGCCAAAGGAAAGATAAACGGTCCTATTTTATTCACTATGCGAGTAGAACTTTAAACTTGGCCCAAGTGAACTACTCAACAACTGAAAAGGAGTTACTTGTAGTAGTTTTTGCTTTGGATAAGTTTAGGTCCTACTTGCTAGGATCTAAAATGGTCATTTTCATGGACTACTCGGTTTTGAAATATTTGTTATCTAAGAAGGATGCAAAACTGAAACTTTTGAGATGGATTCTCCTACTCCAGGAATTTGATGTAGAGATAAAAGATAAGAAAGGAGTAGAGAACGTAGTAGCCGATCATCTTTCCAAATTATTGTTAGATGATTCCACTAAAGAGATGCATATCCAAGACACTTTCCCTGATAAACAATTATTTGCGATCTCCAAATTGCCTTAGTATGCGGATATAGTGAAATATCTTATGACAGGAAAAATGTCATATCATTGGAAGTCACAAGATAGGAATCGTTTTAAAACCGAGGTTAGGAACTTCTTCTGGGATGACCCGTATTTATATAAATATGGGACTAATCAAATTTTTAAATATTATGTCCTAGAGAATGAAGTTCAGAGTGTTATTCCTTTTACCACATGGAAGCATGTGGTGGCTATTTTTTTGCTAAGAAAACCATTGCAAAAATCCTTCCGTGTAGGTTTTACTAGGCCACCATGTTTAAAGACACCCACGCTTTTTGTGTTGCTTGTGATAGATGTTAAAGATTGGGAAGTGTGTCCCGGCGTAACATGATGCCTTTATCCCATATTTTACCATTGAATATTTTTTATTGTTGGAGTATTAATTTTATGGGCCCATTTCCATCTTCTTTTGGATTTCTTTATATATTGGTTGGTGTGGACTATGTTTCCAAGTGGATTGAGGAAGTTCCAAGTAGGATCAATGACAGCAAAGTGGTCATACGATTCTTCAAGGACAATATTTTTTCTAGATTTGGAACTCCAAAGGTCATCATTAGTGATGGCGGGTCTCACTTTTATAATAGGACATTTGAAGCTTTGATGAAGAAATATGGCATTAAGCATAAAGTGAGCACCCCATACCACCCACAAACGAGTGAGCAAGCTAAGATTTCTAATCGAGAAATCAAATATATTTTGGAGAAAACTATAAGGTCAAATAGGAAGGATTGGTCCCTCAGACTATTCGACGCTTTATGGGCTTATAGGACTGCTTATAAAACCCCAATTAGAATGTACCCATATAGATTAGTGTATGGGAAGGCTTACCACTTACCTGTGGAATTGGAACATAGAGCATACTGGGCAATAAAGAAGTTAAACTTTGACATGGACCAAGCAAGTAGACAAAGGAAATTAGAATTGAATGAATTAGAGAAGCTGATGAGAGACTCCTATGAAAACTTTGAAATCTATAAAGAGAGGACCAAAGTTTTCCATGACAAAAACATCCTGAAGAAGAATTTTGAACCTCATGAAAAGATCCTATTGTACAATTCTCATCTCCAGTTCTTTCCAGAAAAGTTAAGATGGACATGTCCCTTCATTGTAAAGAATGTTTATACTCATGGGGCTGTTGAAATTGAGAATCCATGTAATGGCAATATGTACAAGGTTAATAGTTAAAGATTGAAGCCTTATATGGAAAACTTTTATTTGGGAGAGGAGTCTGTCCCTCTTCATGAGACAGAATATTCGGATTGATGCTCTTAGTCTGACAGAGCATTTGTGTAGGATTTGTATAATATTCATTTTTTTAGTGTTACCTTGCAGATGAGTTATTCATGGTAGGTACTATCCATCGTTTATTTTATTTTTGTTGTTCTCATATTTTCTACATTACATGTATCATTACATTGGGGACAAAGTAGATTTTAGGTTGGGGTGTGGATAGTCATCCATGTGAGTTTATATTTTAAGAATAGTAGAGTCTACTTTTGAAATTTTTTTGGTTTATGGGAAATTTTTTTTTAAATTTCAAAATAAAATTTTTTATACAAGAATGTGAACATGATATTATGCGAATTCCAAAGGCAAAGTTAATACTTAGTCTAGGTTGATAGTAATCAAAATTCTGATAACTGAAAATTATAGACTTGATGTCACACCCCAAACCCAGAAATTGGATTCATAGGAATTTCGATCACCGAATCTGGTGCCGACAGCCTCTGTAGTACCCCATTCTTGGCTCCCAGTGCCCATATACTGGGTTCCAATCCTGGAATCCTACAATGAGGATTTTCAATATGAATTTGTCTCATAAGAAGCATAACCAGCAGTATACCCAAATCATAAGAACAACATCATCACCACATATCCACTAATATAATCATTTGTGTACAATACTAAAAATGAAATACATGCATATAATAAAATCTCTAGAAACTCTGCCACACGCTCCTGCCCTAGCTTAACTATGTCCTATCGTCACTTGCACGCATCTATCATGCATAATAAGCTTATAGAAAGCTTAGAGGGTGGCATAAGTGTGTGCACAAGATAAGTGTCAAGTATTCAACACAATGCCTTAATCATACAATATCGGAATTACTGGCATGAATCATAGGATATTAGAGTAAGTGAAAATACTGAAAGTCCATAAAAATATCATCAACCTCATCCAGGATATACGATAAAAAGATATAGCGAGCCAATGTCATATATTGCGAAAGTAATGTAAATTAGCTATGTAATGCAGAAACATAATGAACCAGATATCAGATATCGAGGATGCAATACAATATGCAATTCGAAAGAGCTATTAATACCATCAGCCTTATCTAAGTCATATAAATGCAGAAATATAGTAACCCAAAATGTTAAATGCTACGGATGCAATGCAATATGCGGTGCGAATGAAATGACCAAGCTGGAGTGAAGTCGGGATGATAATACGTAGTATCGCATGCTATGGGGTCCATCACAAGGGACTTCTATCCAAACTAGTCCCATACCTAAATTTGGATAGACAGACTCAATGTAGTAGACTCCTGATCTCAGGTTAGTCGTGCACTCAACCGAAATCCTGGTCATGCGAAGGTACACAACAATTAATTGCGCACCACCAGCCCAAGTGGATAATGAATGAAATGAATGCATGAGTATGCAACTCCTACTCAATAAGTTGACATATCAGTACGGTTCCTCTTTGGAAAATCACCAGGGTCTATTACACTCCAAACCAGATTGTCGCCCCATCGCACACAACAAGGTGAGTAAAAGAGACCTCATTATCTGCCTGCCAATATCGGACCCGGTTCGTTGATAGCAGACCCATTCCTCTAACTAGTCAGACTCAGCCTAGCATCGACCCCTCCTCTCGGGCAATTAAGGCCGTACCCCCTTCCAACTGACCACGGCATAGTGGGAGACGCGGCCTAACGATATACAACCCTCATGTACTCATGCATCCACTCAGTCTAGACGACTTTCACCCATGGATATCTATAGCACCCCATGTAGAACAAATTTTCGGTGTCCCATCTAGCCATCCACAAAATACATGTGGAGGCTATGACCCTGATGTCGCTAGGGCATATGGTGGTCATATCACACAAATGTGAGATGCATGAGTCACACAATCCAATCATGCATCAATCTTGCCCATACCGTGCACTCATGTGGGGTAACTCCGCCTATCAGGGAGCCCCATGAACAACCTGCCCTATAGCATATGCAATGGTCAATCACATCTCATAACAAACATGCAAATGATGCGTATGAGCATGTATCATGATGTTATGCTATCACATACTCATAATTGGTATCAATAACCAGCCTCAATAATTGGCATCAATATTTGGCCTCGACAATGTAGACATTCAACCAACATTGCCCCCAAGGGGTGGCCCACATAGAGCCTAACATATAGTGGACCCATTGCCCTACAAAGGGCCTGATATACAACACCATGGGCCTCACTCAAGAGCTTAATACACATCACAATAGGCTTCAAATACGGGCCACATATACATCACATAGGTCTCGACAATCGGCCTTAGCAATCGAAATCGGCCTCGACAATCGAAATCAGCCTCAACAATCAAATCGACACTTGGAATCGGCCTTGATACTCTGCCTCGACAATCCGAGTCGGCATATACAATCAGCCTCGACAAATTAAAATCGGCCTCGACAAATCGAAATTGGCCTCGATAATCGAAATCATCCTATATAATCGGCCTCGACAATCGGAATCGACCTATACAATCGACCTCGACAATCGGAATCGGCCTCGATACTCAGCCTTGACAATCGGAATCAGTATAACCAATTGGCCTTGATAAATCAGAATTGACCTATACAATCGACCTTAACAATTAGAATCGGCCTCGATACTCGGCCTTGACAATCGGAATCAGCCTATACAATCAGCCTCGAAAATCGAAATCGGCTTCCATACTCAGCCTCGATAATCAGAATCGGCCTCTCGAAATCAGAATAGGCCTCGACAATCAGAATCGGCCTATGCAATCATCCTCGACAAATCGGACTCGACCTATACAATCGGCCTCAAGAAATTAGAATCGTCCTATACAATCAGCCTCAACAATTGGAATCGGCTTATATAATCGGCCTTAGCAATTCAGAATCGGCCTCGATACTCGGCACCTATAATCAGCATTGATAATCAGCACTGATAATCAGAGTCGATAATCGGCATATATAATCAGCATCACCCTTGATAATCGGCACCAATGATCTGCATTGTCAATCGGTACCGACAATCAGCACATAAATAAGGTGGGGTCCATAGATGAACAGTCGATCAACCATAATATAAAGATCGGCCCTTGACTGTAGTTATATCAAATCTGATAGCATGGAGCCATCCATCTATGGTGAATGGGGCCCACTTATTTGGATTAACCCGTAAGGGAATGAGGAGAATGGACCTGACAAGGCCTAAGGGAAGGTCACAATATGGACATTCAACCATCATTGCCCATCAATATGGACATTTAACCAACATTTCTCCTAAGGAGTAGCCTACATAGGGCCAAACATATAGTGGGCCCATGGCCTCACGTACAATCACGATGGGCCTCATTAACGTCACATAGGCCTCGTCATATGGGCCAACATACATCACATCAGACCTCGAATACACAACGGGTGGGCCTTGCACCTAGGCCTCAAATATATCATATGGGCCTCGAATACATTATAATGGGCTTCGCCCATGGGCCTCAATACATCACAATGGGCCTCACCCATGGGCCTCAAATACATCACAATGGGCCTGGCCCATGGGCCTCAAATACATCATAACAGGCCGCATTATTTGGGCCGCACCAACGGGCTTCATATATATCAAATAGGTCGTACCGATGAGCCTCACGTATATCAAATCGGGCCCACCCTTATGTACTTTTGAGATCCGACCAATTCATAAGTTAACATAGCGATAGATGAGGTTAAAACCAAATATCAGCTTGAGTGAGAACCACTGTGGCCCTTAGAAGTTTGAACGGTGGATGTCATTGTGCCCCACTATTATTACAAATGGTGGGGTCCACTTATTCTTTGGATCTGACTCACTCATTTATTCCATGCCATAAAATGATCGTACAAATGGTTGGACAGTTTGGATCTAACACGCATCATGGTGGGTCCCATAGATAGACGACGTGGATGGAACAGGTGGGACCCACGGAACTTGCTGTTGACGTTAAGAGAGAGAGAGAGAGAGAGAGAGAGAGAGAGAGATAGCTACATAGCTGCTGTATGAGTAGCATTGCTGCCCCTTTCCTTTTTTTTTAAAGCAGAGGTGGGTTCCACATAGGGCTCACCCATTTATATATATATTATATTATATATATATATACATATATATATATATGTAATATAATATAATATATAATATATACATGATAAGTATGTGTAGCTTTTGCTGCTTTAAAGAGGCAAAGGTGGGTCCCACGTAGGGCCCACCCTCATGTATATATAATATTATAGTTAATATTTAAGAACGTCCAAGCCCTAGATGACCTGGACAGACGTCACATCAAGTTGTAGCCCCACACGTGGGGTGGGTCCCACCGTCCTTGGACGGTGGACACAATCACATGTATGATGGTTTAGCCCACCCCATTGGATAGACGATGTGGATGGGTCTCATGGACCCTGATGAGGCAGATGCTACTGCACATTGTAGCTCTTAAAAAAAAAAGGTGGGTCACACGTGATGGGCTACCCCCTCATACCATAATATAATATATTTTATTATTTTATTTTTCTTCTCTTCTTTGTTTTCTTTTTCTCTGCAAGCTAGTACACCCACTATCTGCTCACACTTCACCGTTAGCCACCCCACTGTTAGTTAACACTTCACTGTTAGCCATGTCCCACCATTAGTACACCCTCCACTGGTAGACGGTGTGGATAAGTACCACATCAAGGTGGGTCCCACATGGCCCACCTGTTTTGGATTGGTCTAATATTTTTGTTTTCTCATCATCCAAGCCCGCTAGATGACTTGGATAAAACAGATGGACGGCGTCGATAAAATACATAAATCATGGTAGGCCACACTGATTAGGGTGGATGGACAGGGTGGATTAGGATAAATATATCAAGGAGGGCCCCACCCACACGTGTGGGGTGGGCCACATCCTAGATGGGCGGTTGGGATGAAATATAAACATCATGGTGTGTCCCACATGTAAGGGTGTGTAAAAGAGAGAGTTGACTTTGGGGTTACTCTTGTACTTGACATGAGGTGATCGATGTGCACTTGATTGATGGGACATATTGTAGAGATTCTTTTGGGATTGTAAATGTGCGGCATTTTCTAGAACTAAATGCAGGCCCACATCTCCTGGCCAGGGTATCGCCTCGGTGTGCGAGATGTAGCATCGGAACCACGGGGACGGCGCGATCGCTAGGTGTAAACACTAGAAATCGGTGCCCACGCTGATTTGTATAATATGTGTTAGCGTTGGGAGTGATCAGACTGATTTGTGGATGTTGGAGTTGCCACTAGCCAATTAATATCAAAGTCCCGCAGTCGGCTAGATTTCGCGGAATATGTAAGGTTGGAGAAATCCGAAGACTCTCCTACTTTAGATTGACTCCTGGTCTGCGATCTGAGATTCTGGGTAAGGGACCTCAGTTACAAAGAGGGAAGGGGTTAGGCACCCTCTCTGCCCATACAAATGTACGGTCTCTACTTAGTGTGGTAAAAAAAATTCAAGGGATGATGGATACTATGGTCGAGATGGGACTAGGCACACACGTGAATTTCTGATGTAGTAAGATCCGAGATTTTGACAAGCCATAGAGCATACGTCTACTAGCGTGTCTAGAAAGCAGATGTGATGATGCTTATATAAAAAGGTAAGAAAAAATAGACTAGATCTCTAGGAATTTCTGATGTGACAGGATCCGATGTACTGCAAGTCACAGAGCATACATTCACTAGAGTTCTAGAGAAGCAGAGGGGTTGAGAAGGGAATAGATGTCATGTTGAATGCTTGTACGAATGGATCTTTGGCTTGATCTTGAGTAGACTAAGATATGGATTGAACTATGATCAATCCGGGCTAGGCTTGAGGGGTTAAGAAGGTCGGGATGCAGCTAAAGGGGAGTTAAAAAATATGAACTTGGAGGCTTAAGAGCACCTCCTCACCCTCACTCTCTCTCTCTCTCTCCAATTACTTTATGGTTATTTTTGGCTCTAGCAGGGGTAAAAGATGAGGTGGCAAGTTATGGATGTTTAAGGAGAGGGGAGTGCTACGTGGCGCTCTCTCATTAGCTCTTGGTGTTGGTAAAATGGTAAATAGTGAAGGTTGGAGGAGTAATTTCTTGAGAAAGTTGACTTTTAGACATTGGGATAGCTATCCATATGCGGGCCGCGAGTGGCGGCACACCGAGTACCGTCGGCGGTAGTCGGACTACCGCCCGGGCCCCGTTTGGGTCGGGCTCATGCGTGCGGGCTTTATTTGCCATGTTGGTTCGCCTGGTGGTCTTCTTTTGGGGTTTACGGCTTAAATGGGTGGGCTTAGGTTTGGGTAAAGGGATCCTAGTTAGGCTGTAGGGTAAAGATAGGGTTGTATGTGGATTGGATAGTTTAGATCAAGGTTTCGAGCCTCAGTCTGGGAGTTGGAGGTTTTTGGGTTGGGGTTAGGTTTATGTTAGGATTAGGGTTTGGTTCAAGATATGATCATGGTTCTTGGACTATCTTAGCCTTCTTAAGATGTTAGCCTGGGTGGGGTGTCTACAGATGCCCCTCTTTGACCGACGTTGTCAGCAATCGAAGGTTAAAGCGAGTGGACACCCCACCCTTCTGATAAAAAAAGGGTAGTGATTCAAATCTGTTGTCTGTCATTGTATCATTGTTAGTCGACTGTTTGGAGAAAGACGACTTGCACATGTCACGAGGGTTGAAGAAAATATTGTGATCATCCCTGCACATTGGTGCAGCATTACGGGTCACCAATCACAACCCTTTCACGTCAGATTATTAATAGCATTGGAGGGTAAGTCTAAAAGTAGGGCCTCTGCGCGTTACTGTGGCTTTACGAGGATTCCCGTACTGTTTGGTCTGTCGTTCCTTTGCTTCATAATCACCCTAGGAGTATTTGATCCATTTAATCGCAAAATGGTTAGCTGTCCTACACCTTAGTGCGACCTTACGGGGAACTCACTATGCCGACTTAGACTCGATCAAGGTTTACGAACATCCTGAACTAGGTATGTGCAGCTAATCCTTTGCCATGCAGTCTGTTGTTCTGTACTTTGGTTACAATGGATTGTTATCACTTCGAGTTTGATTAATCTTTTTAGAGATAGATCTAATCATTTTTACTAGCATACATACGACTGCCTAGATATAGAAATCAAGCCAATCGTACATATATCATGTACGGATTCGATCATCTTTCGAAAAAACTGGAAGAGATTGAATCTTATTTAGCTATTTGCACTGACCGCAACTAGAGAATATGGAAGATTCCTCAGTATACTGCGTGCCGCGTGCGTTTTTAAAAATTCTTTGTTTGAAAATCTATTCCCTTTAGAGTGAGACTCCTTGGGGATCTTATTTGAAAATATTTTTGGATTTTTGAAAAATATCTGTTCAATCTCGCAGGTGGGCATCGTCGTTTGGTTTTTATTTGTGGCAAAGTCAGATGGCCTCCGCTAATAACTTAATGGGGCTAGTGATTTTTTTAGATTTTACATTATATATATATTATATTTTTTTGGAAGAGTCATCCTTTATAGAATTAGACTCCCTGGGGATCTTTGTTCATTTTCTCTTTTATTATTATTATTATTAATTTTATTTTTTATTTTTTATATTTTTACACATTTTCCAGTAATTTGGAGAGGAGTATTCTTGAGATTCTTAATTTATCACGAGATCTTGAATTTCTCACGATATTTTGAAATGAAAAAGAGAATCTTTACTTTTTTATATTATTTTTTATTTTTATCCAATGGTCCAAAGGAAGGACCAGTTAATGCAGCTTGCCATGGGGGGACAACACACTGTCCCATGTAGCAAACAGTCGGCGACGGCAGTCGGACTACTGCTGGCGGTAGTCCGACTACCTCTGGTCCGTCAGACAGACCACTGGTTCGTTGGGTGCACTGGTCCGAATGGTGGCCTCCTCCCCCTTATTTGAAAGCGGCTCATGGATGTCCAGGGACTCCATTGTGGTCCCTGGAAGGTTTTTGGAGGAGTTTTTCTTGATTTTTAGCTCATTTTCCTCGTCTTCCCCCATTTTTAGGTGATTTGATCATTCATTTGAGAAGCTTGGCCTAGATTTTGCTGGATCACCATTTTTCATTGTTTGGAGGAGCTTTTGATGGGTTTGGAGCTTCTCTTGGATTTTTGGGAGGGCCACAATCAAGACCATTGATCTGTCTTGACTTGATCTTAACCGTTGGACCTTGCTGGATTTTGCATTTTGAGCCAAGTTATTGTTTGGAATTTTTTTTTTAAGTTTCTTTTTATGGAGTGGGGTGTGATAAGAAAGGGGCCCCACCTTATTATTTGAAATTTTGTTTGTTTGTTGCTCTTTTCTTCCTTTTTAAAATTTTTTTTTGGTTTATTTATTTTTTATGGATGATCTGGACAGTTGGATGGATGATCTGGGGCCCACCTGAGCATTTGGTTGGTGTGGACTTTATTGGTTGGCCACTTTGTGGATGATGGACGGATGGGATTTTCCAAGTGGGCTCCATATCATGATCTTGATATGTCCAGATGCATTTATTTGAAGATGGACTTGAGTTGTGGTGTGGATAAAGATTTTTGAAAATGGGCCTTGGCAATGGATCTGGGCTTTTGAATATGGTCTTGTTGAAATATGCCTTAGAAATGGGCTTTATGAAGTGGGCCTGGAAATGGGCTTTTGGAAATAGGCTTGGTGTAATGGGCTTTTTGAAATGGGCTTGGAAATGGGCTTTTAGAAACAGGCTTGGTGTAATGGGCTTTTTGAAACGGGCTTGGTGAAATGGACCTTGAAAATGGGCCTTGGAATGGGCCTTGGAAAGTGGGCCTAGGCCTCAGAATGGTCTTTTGAAATGGGCCTGGACATGGGCGGTGCGTTTGTGATCCTTAGAGGGCGTGGGGTTAGGACACACTAGCCTGTTGGTTCCATGACCCTCAGCCACTGTTTTTTGAGGTCTCAAACTGTACTCCATTCATGCACCTTTTTCGAGTTCATCTGAGCAAGACGAACATGTCCTTCCTATCTGCTTTAGCTGAGCGATGGCACCCTGAGACTCATACTTTCCAGCTGCCTTTTGGAGAGTGGGGCATCACTCCTTATGACGTATATATGCAGTTGGGTCTTCGATATGATGGGGGATCTGTCCCTTTTGAGGATGAACTCCCGGTACCTTCCGAGGATGATTGGATGGAACTATTAGGGATGATGCCAGATGTCACAAATTTCTCTGGTCATCGATTCAAGCTGTTGTGTCTAGCATCGAATTTTTCCCGACGCATCCCTGAGACTGAAGCCACAGCTGTGGTGAAGGCTCGCACCCTGATTTTGTACACCATGGGAGCGATGATCTTCTGTCATAGGAACGAACTGGTGAGCTCCTGTCTGTTGTCGCTCGTGGCAGATATCACCTTTCTCACCCCATACAACTGGAATGCGGCCCTCCTGGCCCATTTGTATGAAGGGTTGGACAAGGTCAACCGTTGTATCAGCTGATCTTTGATTAGTTTTTATCCAGTCATTGAGGCACTTTCTCAGTGCCCTTTTTACACTATTGTTTTTTCTGGGGATATCCTGGTGTGCCCTTTTCTGATCGTGGTTTTGCACAAGTTTGCTTTTTTGATCATTTTCCCCATCTAACGCCCACCTTGATCGATCATTCGCCTCCCTTTACTCGCATGATACTGTGGTACAAGGATAACCACAGCCGTACACGCCTTTTTTCTGATCTCGCCTGGAGGTCGAATATCGATGCCCTTGTCCCTGATGATGTGAGTGATTTGTCTTGCCCCTGTGTTGTTTTCTGCTTATCTTTCAGCCCTT
This sequence comes from Magnolia changhungtana, assembly GCA_030180095.1. Lineage (NCBI taxonomy): Eukaryota > Viridiplantae > Streptophyta > Magnoliopsida > Magnoliales > Magnoliaceae > Magnolia > Magnolia changhungtana. The sequence goes on along the minus strand of JASAUF010000101.1, from coordinate 2,553,647 downwards.
AACTTTTCTCCTTTTTACAGTTCCATACCAGGCCATATCTCCAATTGAACGCGGTGCTTATTCCTGGAGCTCAGGAGGCTTTTCAAGTCTCATGGCGATGTCGCATTCTGGAGGATCCTCGCGTGACAAAATAGTACACTGGGGAAAGGCTCTTTTGGCAGTTGATTGGTAGCCCTTTGGTCCCACTTAGTCCGCCGTCCAGACCATCTGATTGGAGGTCCATGCCTGAGAGGGAGTTAACTGCTGCCCTGGAGGGTTTTGATGCGAGTGCCTTTATTGACCCGGACAGAGAGTACAACTCCTAGTGCGAGCAGTATGGTATTGGTCCGATTTTGCAGTCTGGCTATGCCCCTAGTGGCGGTGCACGTTTTGCTGGAGGAGGGATCTTAGGGCCTCACTTTCGTCGTAAGGATACAGATACCTATCTTCCTGATGATGATTAGCCTCATTGTATCGTTCGATCATGTATCATTAGCTGTGTAACCACCCTGTTTGTATGAAATCTCAATTGTTTCTTATTGCTTTATCGAATTATTGACCATTTTTGTAATCCTTTTTTATCATTTGGATGTGCATTCTTCGATCCGTGCCCTTTGTAGTGGACCCTGCCCCAAATTTCACTCGAAAGTTGGCCCAGGCGATAGTCCGACTACCGTCGGCGGTAGTCGGACTACCGCCACTCACTTTTTTCCTTCCCGTTCTGCACTGTCAGCGTTGCAGCGATGTAAAAACGTTAGATCTGATGACGGTTCTTAGAGTACCGTGGGCGGTAATTGGAATATCGCCTCCGTTCATCTTTTCTTCCAGCGAGTACCCTCTTCTCTGTTCATTCCTTCTGCCTCCCTTTTTGGTCATTCCTGTCCTTTCCGATCATTCCCTTTGTCCCATCTTCCCTCACTCTCTCCATTGTCCTTTTCTTCTTTTGTCTTCTTCCTTTCCTTTTTGTAGTTGTTTTGGGTGACCATGATGAGGGGATTGATGGCTTTATTAATGGTGGGGAGGTAGGTGGGCCCATAAATGATGGAGAAGACCCATTTATGGATGGATTAATGGAGGTTGGTGGAGGAATAATGGGCCATTCGGAAGAGGTAAATGTTATTTATGGCATGGATCCCTCTGATTCCTCTTCCATTAATGGTGGTCATGAGGGTGGATTGATTGGATTGGATGGGTTTGATGGCCGCCAGGGTTTGTAGATGTTACTATGATGAGGGTGGATGGTTTAGAGGGTGAGGATGGTATGATGATGACGGCGGATGGCTTGATTGATGGAGGGATGGTTATGGATGGTGTGAATAATAGTATGGTGATGATGGAAGGTGTGGATGTGATGGATCAGGCTTGGATGGGTGGCGGGTTCCATCTTAGTGGTTTGGATGGTTTGGATCTGACGGGTGATGGATTTCTTGTAGATGACTCCAGGGTCGGATCTTTAGTGTGGATTTTGGGGCAGTGATGGGACAGTCAGCTTCTGTCGGGCTCCAGGGTACAGATCCTATTAGCTACTGGGATGCACTAGGCGTTGCAACTCCAGGGGCTTGTTCATTTCAGACTGCTCCTGATGTAGCGATCATTGGTGGCTCGGGCCCGCCTGTTACATCTTTTCAGGACACTTTGCGAGACGCAATGGGCGAGGCTGGCTTCTTCCATCATCATGAGATAGACCTGTTAGACGAGGGGATGCCTATTTTTGACGACTCGCTTGTGGATCTGGGGTTTCAGATTGTAGAGGGAGTGCCTGTTCGCACCTGCTGTTTACAGCTATGCAGCACATGTTCTGAGAAGTTGCATATCTGGATCGAGAGCCTGACCGAGTCTAAGATTTTTGAGCTAGGCTCCTTGGGCTTCCGGGAGGTTCTTCACTTTCATTGAGTTCGCCTAGACTCGCGACTATTGGGTGCGGCTTTATATGATTGGGTTCCAGCGCTGAACCTATTTTCCTTCAATGATCTAGAGCTGGGTCCATCGTTGGAGGAGTTTGCGTGCTTGTCTGGTCTCCCTCTCAACCGTGAGCCTTATGTTCCCTCTTCTGAGCCAGTTTGTCCTACTGATCTGATCTCCTGGTTCGGATTTCTTACAACCCTTCCTACTTCAGAGGGTGGGGTCGGTGAGCTTTTGCTAGAGGTTTTGTATGATGTGTTCCACTGCCCGTGGAGGTCCTGGGTTCGATCGCCAGCTTCAGTGTTTGAATGTAGTGATATTCCGTGTTCTAGCCGAGCTGCTCTTCTCAGGATAGCGACAGTCATCACTAGTGGTTTTGCTGGACGTATTCCGTCGTGTTCTGCATTGCAGGAGCATTACTTCCTTGGTGCTGGCAGAACTCTTTTTAGGGTTGACTGAATGCTCACTAAGACGCACCCGTATTCTCTGGGGTTGTTGCTCATTCCTTCAGGTATTCTCTACTCTTTTCTTCTCTTTTGTTTGGTGTTGGCATTTGTTTGCCATTTGAATTATGCCTCTTTTACAAGTTTGGTTATGGGAGCACCTGTATATGACTCCTTTGCTTTTGTGGCCCAATTCCCGCCATGGTGATGTGTTACACTTGTTACCTGATGTCCTTCCCCTTGGTGCAGAGGCCACCGAGTCACTATATCGCCGTATGCTTTCTCAGTTGCGAGGGTGAGAGATTAGCTGGGAGGCTCGTTGGCTTCAGCGCTCGCCTTTGATTTATAGTGCGACTCGCACTCCCTTGCTGTTGCTAGGTCTTCGAGGGTACTATTCCTACCATCCTGTGCGCTTTCTCTAACAGTTTGGTTTCTGGAAGGATGTTCCGGAGTTCATCTTTTATGGATTTAGGCATGCCCCCCTTCCTTCTGATTTGACTGCTTTGTATAGGCAAGCCTAGATTTTCTGGCAAGGATCTTTGGATGTGACGATGCTGGAGATCGAGTCTTGGGCCCCTCCTATGGCGACAATACCGTATCAGCGATGGGTGGCAAAGCAGTCGCTTTATCGTTAGGTTCCGGGCTAGCACTTGGCGGATGAGGCTGCTGATCAAGACATGGTGGGTGATGCTGCTTCATCCTCTTCATGTGTCGTTGATTCATTCGTGGCATTTGAGAAGCGACCCTTCACTGATCCGTCTTTCTTGTTGGCTACACATGGTCATCTAATCAGCGAGATCGCTGTCCATCGTCATGCATGTGAGGATACGGCTCATCAACTGACGGTGGGGCGACAGTATGATGAGGATATGCTTGCAGCACATCGCCTGGATAGGGATGAGATCTTTTTCCTGCGCATGGAGATAGAGAGGCTTAGACAGAGATTATCGATGTATGAGAGATAGGAGCTCACCTGTGCTCCTTGGTTTTTTATTAACTGCTTATACTGTATGTATGAAGGAAAATTGTGCTTTTTTTTGTGTTAAGGAAAGAAAGCAGTGTACTTGAAAAAGACTTAAAAGGAAGAAGAAAATTTTTATTTTGTGCCAAATTTGCCAATATTCGCTTGTGTTTGAATTTATGTTTTGGATGATTGGGATCAGAATCTTGGGCTTAGCCAACGTTGTGCGCAGTAGTTTAGATTGTGTACTTAGGGTCTCGGTTCCCTAAGAAGGTGCCTGGGATCGCATTCCATGGATTTGAGCAGAGTTTGATGGAGCACTGATCCGAAGTTGATCTTTCCTTGTATCTCTTGCGGTGCTTGCTGCCTCAGCTTCTTCTGTATTTGCACTTTTGTAATGTCCCAAAAAAATCCATACAAAGACCCGAGTACCACCTCAGGCAGAAATCACTCAGGACCAAATCCTTTAAAAATTAGATGAAATTAACAAGCGTTAAACTAGATTAGCTGAGAAATTCACTTGAACCACTTTAAATATGAACTGCAAGACTCAAAACTTGCAGAATCATTGATGCTACAGTATCCTATAATCTAAGATCAATCTCATTACCCAGTTGCTCTCGGGAGCATCACGAAACTCCATATCAGACCTGGATCGTACATCGAAAGTCCGATTACCGTGAAACTAAACAATTATGACCGCCTTGCTGGGCTTGATAACCATCTCGAAAATCAAGTCCTGACTATGTCCAGAAATGCACAACTTAAGCTCGGAGTGAAGTGTGTGAGAAACGTGAATATTTTTTAAAATAAAATCCAAACTTAAGTAAACTAAGACGTGTCGCTTGCGGGCCAAATATAAGGATTCAGACCATCAGAGGGCCAAATATAAGGATTCAGACCATCAAAATCTGACCCAAATACACCCTCGGATCAGGAGAAATTTTCCATACATGACAGTGCGCTTGTGGTCCTGATCGAGTACCGGTGACCGTTGAACTGAAATTGGTCCGCCACGGTCGATCTGTAAATCCGATCGGACCGAAAACTTAACTTGACCTAGATCCAATGCCAAGGAGCTTAAGTCTAACCGCACGCAGAAGGGGGGCCTCCAGCAGTGCTCTGTTGAGTCGAAATAGATGTGTTTTTACTATAACCTAAGTATACCATGGCCCTGGGGCTATTTCATTCAATTCTGGGCCTATATAAGGGTTTAAACCCTCTCTCTCTCATTCCATAGGAATTTGGAAATCCTAGGAGAGAGAAGAGAGCAAAGAGAGAAGGAGAGAGAGAAAGTGAGAGAGAGTGGGAGAGAGTTCCTGGGATTCGATCCCATCACTCCACGGGCTTAGCTACCCCGTCTGCATCGCTATTCCAGCGATTCTGACTCCGTTCGTAGGTAAGAAAACCTAACCCTAATCTGTTTTAGGGTTTCCAATAGTGTAAGTGATGAAATAGATCACCTATTTCATGTTACAGATGACCGTTGTGCCGTAGACAAAGGCTTAGTGTCTAAACTGAGTTCGTTATGAGTCTACCGGCGAAAGGTGCGGACTATGAACATATAGGTTATGGTTTTCAAGGCTTTCAACATCGGTTAATGATTTATGACTGACGTGGGTGCCATTTCACATGTAAAATGAGATGTCTGTTTTGTTTTTCAGTTATATATGAACTATCTTGAATATAGGGTAATCTATGTGTTCGTTGAAATAATCATATAAGAATGGAATTTGGATTTGTGTTTGCCATGATTAATTGTAGTGTTTATGTGATAGTTGTACATGCGACAACTCCTTATGAAAAGAGTTGCCCTAATATGGCCTAAAGTTGAGTTGTACCCTGTAGGTTGAAATGTGTAGTCTAAGTATTTATGGAAATTATTGAATGAGTATGGAACTTGAATTCCTGCTTGCTATGATAACCCGTCGTGGGTATATACGGGTTGCATTCGTGACAACTCCTTAGTGAAAGGATTTGCCCTAATACACGTTGTAATCGGCATACGTCATGTATGTTAATATGTGTAGTCTAAGTGTTTGTAAAAATGTTTGTATAAGTAAGCCTTGGTAAATTGTACTTTAAGTGGGTGTTGAGATAGGATTCTCAACTGCTTTAACGATGTGTATGATTTCCTCCATGAAATTTGTTTTATATTAATTGTTTTACTTGTAGATTCATGTTTATGTTGTACTTCAGAAAATGCTCAAATACTCATAGGATCTGAATCACTTGTTCATTACTGCTTTGATTATCTCATATGATTACTTATTGTAATTGAATGTGGTTGGGGCTATTATATAGTCCGGGCAATCGGTAACAGGCCTTGATTAGGTGGCTGAGGTCATTTCGCCACATAAGACACGTTCGATGAATCTGAGTCGTACGATGGTCGTCGACAGTGGTACCTTATTGGCTATTTCAACGTACACTCGTACTAGTCGAACTGGTCAAGCAACCCGATTGGCTCGATGTATGTTCACCATGTATGGACGCTACTGCTTGAATCAAAGGTACCAAACTCACCAGTGAAAAGCCCGTTTAACCTTGGTACCTAGATCTGCTAAGACTCATGAGCCGGACATAGTGGTATAAGACACCGTGGTCGAGCTGTTGGCCTACGCTGGGGCGACGAGACTCCTCGTAGTGTCCAGTGAGTAATCCAAACTCGTGAGCTAAATACGGTGGTATGGGACACTGTATTCGAGCTGTTGGCCTACACTGATCAAGTGATGAGCCCTTTGTAGTGACCTCGAGTATGAAATAGGCTTACCCCGGTGCAGCCTGACTGTAGTCCCAGTCGAGTTGGCGACGAGCCTTCGAAAATAGACTGCTAGTTGGTAGGGCGTTGGTGGTAGTGACCTAACCTTGCCTATCGTATGAGATTTACTAAGACTGATGACCCTAGAATGGATCATTGTTTGGGAAATGATATAAGGGAGGTACCTTAGTTTCCCAATCCTGCTGTATGAAAATGACTAATAAGAACTTGGAAATCATGTGCATGCACCGCATTACAGGTGCGTTTGGCGTAGCAGGTCAAGCACTGAGGAAGGGTTTCATGCTGCGATCATGAGATGAAGTCACTGAGGGAGAGTAGGCGAGGGTATGCATCATTATTCATACCATTCTTGCATTAATCAGAGTATTCAGGGATGTTTGATTGTATTGCTTTATCATTACTGTTTGACTGAATTGATAACATGTTAACCTTTGCTTTATGGTTCCACTGAGTTGATCACTCACTCCCACGTTACGGGATGGTATTGTACACACCAACCAGACCCTGTCTTAGTTGCAGGTGGAGGCGATGCCTACAAGGCAGAGCCGGACTATGAGGATGACGAGGAGGAATTCTCGTTTATGCAGTTTTCAGGCGGGTTCATGTGAGTCGTGGCCTGATCGACGGGGACTTTTGGAATGTTAACTAGATGCCCTTACACTTGTTATTTTGTCTTTTGAATCATACATGTATATTCATTTTTAATCCATTTTGGAAAGTATACATGTACATATTTAACCTGGTAGCATGTTCACACTCTGGAGACTTACAACATTTTATATACTTTATATAATTATCACAGTTCTTCCGCTTGCATAATTTAACTGTCTTTGGAGTATGATATACTGTTTTGGTGTAATCCCACTCATGTTTAATGCACTAACACGGACAACATTTAATCATCACTATCTATGTTGCATAAGTGATGCGTTGGAACTCGGGAGTGGAGCTTATGCTCGACCCCCGATTTTCAGGGCGTTACAATTTTTATTATATATATATATTTCTTTCCATTTTTGCCCGTAGTGCCTTTTCAGGTTTTCACTACATCTGGCTCTTTACATCATTTTTGCCCATTGCGTCTTTTCAGATTTTTACTACGTCTCAGGTTTTTGCTCTTACCTGCCCCTTGGTAGTTGTGCTATTTTTACCCTTAGTGCCTTTTCAGGTTTTCACCAAGTTCGCTACATGCCCGTTGTTTTTACTCAAGGTGCCCTTTCGGGTTTTCACCTCGCCTTTTTTGCTTAGACATATCTTTTTCCTTTTTTTTTTTTTTTTAAATGCCGGGAGTGATGGAGAGACTTCCTTCATAGTAGGCTAACTGGTTACTTTCCTGTCCTTATCTTTTGATCATAATCATAAGCTGTTTTCGATCGGATGATTTTGGGAAGTATTTGGGGATAACTTTATTTTATTCTCCCTCTTGTTTTCCTTTTGAGTTCTCTTTTTTTTTTTGTTTCTTTTTGTTTTTTCTTTCATCCTTTTCTCTTTTTTTGGAATAAATGATGGGTATTTCTGATGGGAGAGATAGTATCTCTGATGGGAGAGATGGCAGATATATATATTTTTATTTTAGTACTGGGTACAGCTTTGCGATTGTGATCATTGACAAGGTTAGGTACAATTACTCGTGATAGATTTTCACGTTATTAGCGTTAATGAGCTCGGGAAGATCTTCTCCTCTCAGATTGGTGAGCTAAAGAGCACCTCCTGGGAGTACTTCTCGAATGATTAGTGGTCCATCCCACGAGGGTTTGAATTTTCCTCTAGGATCTGGTAAGTGAGGCAGTAGGATGCATTTCATGACCATGTCACCGACTTTGAAGCTTCTCTTCCGGACCCTCTTATTGTAGGCCCGAGCGATCCTTCTTTGATAACATTGGGAGTGGCTTAGTGCCCACATGCGCTTTTCATCTGCCAGATGCAATTGATCGTATCTTGCTTGCTGCCACTCGCCTTCCTCGACTTCACTTTCTAGCATTATCCGCAGCGATGGAATTTTGATTTCTACTAGTAGTACTGCTTCCATTCCGTATATGAGTTCATATGGAGTTGTGCCTGTAGTGGATTGTACAGATGTCTAATAGACCCAAAATGCATAAGGGAGCATCTCCAACCTGTCTCGATATGTTTTCACCATCTTCTCGAGTATGCGGATAATAGTTTTGTTTACGGCTTCGACCCCACCATTCATTTGAGGACGGTAGGGGCTTGATCGATGGCGCAAAACCTTGAACTTGTCGAGAAAATCGCCCGTCCTTTTATTGACGAACAGAGTTCCATTATCAGTGATGATGGCCTAAGGGATCCCATAACGGCTAATGATGTTGTTCTTCATAAACTTGACCACATGAGATATGGCGATGGTGGTATATGACGCTGCCTCTATCCACTTGGTGAAGTAATCTACCTCCACCAGGATATATTCATGCCCATTTGAAGCTTTGGGACTGATCTTGCCAATGATGTCCAGCCCCCATACAGAGAAAGGCCATGGTGCTATCAGGTTGTATAGTTCGGAGGCGGGTGCATGGATCTGGTTCGTGTGTTCTTGACATTTGAAGCATCTCCTGACGTGTTTACAGCGGTCTGTCTCCATCGTGAGCCAATAGTAGCCAAGTCATAGGATCTTCTTTGCCATCATATGTTCATTAATGTGTGGGCTGCATAGTCCTTCGTGGATTTCTGACATGATCTATGTTGCTTCTGTCTCATCCACACAGTGGAGAAGGACTTGGTTGAAGGATCACTTATAGAGGATACCCTCAGTGATCATGAACTGTGCTGCTAGCCGTTGGATAGTACGATGATCAGCTGGTGTTGTTCCTTCCGTGTACTTCTGATGTTCGAGATATTCTTTGATGTCTGTGTACCATGGTTGATCATTCGAGGGAGTTTCAACTTCGTCGATTTGTAGGCAGAATGTGGGCTCTTCCTGGAGTTTAATGGTGAGTTCCCATTCAACAACTCCTTTTGGAATCTCTAACATCAAGGAGAGGGTAGCCAGAGCATCCGCGAACTGGTTCCTAGCTCGGGGCATACAGGAGAATATGATCTCTTCAAATTCCTCGGTTAGATTCTCCAGGTAAGCATGGTACGGGATTAGCTTTTCATTCTTGGTCTTCCAGTCACCATTTATCTGATTGATGATGAGTTGCGAGTTCCCAAAGACTTGTAACTTTTTCACGTTGAGGATTATGGCTTCTCTTAGACCGACGATACATGCTTCATATTCAGCTACGTTGTTAGTACATTAGAATGCTAGTCACTTGGATATGGGAATTGGGACATCATCGGGAGAGTAGAGTATGGCGCCTACTCCACTTCCTTTCGAATTTGCGGCTCCGTCGAAGAAGAGTGTCCACTCTCTTATCTTTCTTTCTTCTTCTTCCTCGATCAGGAGGATATCTTCGTTAGGGAAGAAGGTCTTCAGTGGTTGATAATCAGGCAGAGAGTGCACTGCTAAGTGATCAGCTAGTGCTTGCCCCTTGATTACTTTCTGAGTAACATATGTGATGTCAAACTCTAAAAGCAGTAGCTACCATTTTGCAATCCTACCTGTTAGCACTGGTTTCTCGAACAAGTACTTCAACGGGTCCTGTGAGCGACCAGTAGGATTGAGTGAGCAATCATGTATGTCGTACCGGTTTTGTTGCCCAAACCAGGGCGAGACATGTCTTCTCTAAGCTGGAGTATTTGGCTTCATAGCTTGTGAATCGTCGACTTAGGTAGTAGATCAGTTGCTCCTTTCTTCCTGTGTCATCGTGTTGGCCGACGACGCATCCGATTGCTTCTGCTGCGACAGAGACATATAGCAATAATGGTCTACCTGGAGTAGATGGTATGAGTACTAGAGAATTTAGTAGGTACTTTTTTATTTTTTTGAAGGCTACCTAACAATCGTCATTCCATTCCTTTGGAGAGTTCTTTCGTAGCAGCTTGAATATGGGCTCACAGACCGGGATGAGCTGTGTGATGAATCGGTTGATATATTGGATTCGCCCGAGGAAGCCCCGAATTTCTTTTTCAGTCTTGGGCGGTGGCATTTCGATGATTGCCTTAGTCTTGGTCTCGTCTACCTGGATGCTATCTTCGCTGACGATGAAGCCTAACAATTTGCCTCCGGTTGCACCAAAGACACATTTTCGAGGGTTGAGGTGGAGTTTGAACTTTTCTAACCTATCGAAGAGCTTCTTGACGACTTCGAAATGTCCTTCGATTGTGCAAGACTTGATGATCATGTCGTCCACGAAGACTTCCATTTCTTTGTTTATCATGTCATGGAACAATGCAGTCATTGCTCGCTGATATGTAGCTCTTGCATTCTTCAGCCCGAAGGGCATAACCTGATAGCAAAAAGTTCCCCATGGTGTGATGAAGGAAGGTTTCTCTCGATCTTCGATGGCCATCTTGATCTAATTGTAGCCTGAGAAGCCGTCCATGAAGGAGAAGATCTTATGTCCAGCAGTATTATCTGCCAGTGTGTCGATATGAGTCAAAGGGAAATCGTCTTTGGGACTTGCCTTGTTGAGGTATCTAAAGTCGATGCACATTCTGACTTTACCATCCTTCTTTGGAATTGGTACGATATTTGTGAGCCATTGCAGGTAGTTGGAGACTAGCAGGAATCCTGCGTTGTATTGCTTGATGACTTCATCACGGACTTTCAGGGCCCATTCTGGCTTCATTCTTCGCAACTTTTGCTTGACAGACTTCATGTTTGGCTTTGTAGGTAGATGGTGTACCACCAAGTCTTCATCAAGCTCCGGCATGTCCTCATAAGAGAAAGCAAAGTTGGACAACCTCGGTGTCAGAAATTCCATCATCCTATGCTTATGTTTTCGAAGAGTGATCTTCCGATGCGCACCTCTCTAGGGAGTTCTGCTGACCTTAAGTTCACAATTTCGAAATTGTCTGCTACAACGTTGGCCTTTGTTTCAAATTTTTCGAGAGAATCCTCGAATTCGAGAGTGTATCATCATTTCCTTCATCTAGGGCTTCATCCAAACCAATGAGCTCAAAGTCCAACTCTAGATCGAAGTTATATGAGTCGACCTCAAACTCACGCGCTGCATATGAAGTGTTTGGCATGGTGATTTTGAAAAGTTTTTCTATTGTTTTTGTATTTTGAGAATTTTCTGATGTTTTGTGGTTTTGAGGAATATTTGAATTTTTTGTGCTTTTTGGAATATGTGATGTTTTTGTGTTTTTAAAGTTTTCGAATTTTTTTGTGTCACCAAGAGGTCCCGAACAGGATGGTGTTACGAACCATGATTGATCCTGTCCTAGTTCGGGGTGCCAACTATTATTTACATTGGCCTTTTTTTTTTGGACCGGCATCCATGCATGGCCTACCATCTGATTCGATCATCAGGGGGATAGCTGACCATCGTGGTTCTTTCCCCCTTTCGATCCTACTATTCCATCATGTTTGTTCCTATGGGTCATCTGTCCTGATGACCATAATATCTGCTGGGTTGGGCTCAGAGTCAGAATTTAAGTCAATCTCTTCATCGAGCAATTGGAGCTCTTCTAGCTCTTCAGGTTCATTTTGTGACGGAATTTTAACGTCCGTCTAATCGAGGGCAGGCCACTTCCCCTTGTCAATCCAATGGATGGGCTGCTTTTGCCCCTTGTGACGCTGATCTGGTGACGAGGATATATCCTCTTGCCTGCAGGTGGAGATAGGTGTCTCCCCGTTTTTGCATGTGTCTCCTTCAAGGGGCACTCCTAGTTTTGGGTCCTTTGTGGGTGGATCCTTTTCCACGCCTCTAGCCTCATGTGGTGGGTCTGAGGGTTCTGCCCCTGGCATCAGATGTGCTTTTGATGTCCTAAGGATCCTATCCCACCTTATCGGTGGCCAGACGGACCCCTGATTGGAATGTTCTGAGAGTTTGAGTCACTGGAGGTAGTCCTCAAGGGAAATCATCGTTTCTTCACAGACCGTCCCGGCCTTGATAAACTTGATGGGTGTGCATTTAATCGATTGACCCTTTCTTAGCCTGTCAGCTTGATCTTTCGGTGTCGATTAATATCCCAGTCCCCGCCTCTGCACATTAGCACGTGTTGGTTTTACCACCATACCTTTTTCGTAAAACTCAATACGATAGTTCAAGATTAGTCGCTCAGCAGGGGGAATGACATATTCAGCAGCGAGAGGTCGTGGATTGGTGATCGCATTCACATTTTCGAATTTAAAGTTGTGATAAATATGTCACCCTCGACATGCTAAATATTAATCACACGGGATGTCAGTTTCTAGGATATTAACTGTCACTGGTAAGATGGTCTTTGGTTCGGCCAATACCGTAATGATTTGATTTCCCGAAGGGAATTTAACCCTTTAGTGGAGGGTAGACAGGATGGCTCCAACAGCATGGAGCCACGGCCGCCCCAACAGAAGGTTAAATGAGGCGGGAATGTCAATAACCTGAAATGTGATAAGGGTCATGTCTGGTCTAATTTGCAATTTAAGGTCAACTTCTGCCTCAACCTGTCTCTGAGAGTTATCGAAGGCTCTAACACTCATGGTACTGGGTTTGAAAGAAGATGGCTCTATCCCTAACCGTTCGGCAGTCCTTAAAGGGCAAACGTTAAGGCTCAATGAGCACAAGTGGGACCTTAAAATTCTTGTGATGGGCAATTATGTTCAATGAACGCCCATGATTGCGACCTTCAGGTGGTAATTCCTCATCTGAGAAAGTGATTGCTCGTGGTGTGAGGAGTTATCCAATCATACTTGCCACCATTTCGGGAGGTACGTCAGGAGAGATATGTGCATCATTCAGTGTTTTTGCAAAGATCTCCCGATGCGATCTCGATGTGCATAAGAGTTCCCATATGAAAATTTGTGCGGGGATGGTTTTGAGTTGGGCTGTTATATCATAAGTAGCATATGTTTTGCAAGCGGTTCCCGTCAAAGCTCCCTGGGTTTCTTTTGGGTTTTGGTTATCTCTCCTGAAACACCTCCCATTATTACCCACTTTAGCGCATTCTGGGTAATGTCATAGGACCGCCTTTAGATTGTAGGAAGGAATCGCTCTTCCTTCTAGGTATATCAGTGGTTCTTGAGGCTGAGAAATTATGGTTGGAACTGTTTGTGCCGAACTTGATGATTTCGCTTGAGGTGCTTCCGACTCTTGATCAGGTTTGGCCATGAAATTTTCTTTCCTCTTTTGAGGTGTGGGAAGGGTCCTCTAGGCATGTGCCAGTTGGTGAGGCATTAGAAAACTTGGTGTTTGAACCGGGGGTGCCCCTTGTAAGGTTAGTGGGACTAGATTAGGAAGGCCTATCGGGAGGATGATGGGTTCAGAATTCGACCTTTTTAGATGTACCGAGGTGGAGCTGAATTGCCATTTGGAGAGCGAGATGCTGAAGATGTGACCTGTTAGGTGCAACTTCTAGGAATACGAGAGGTTGTGCTATTGGTGCTGCTTCAAGGAATACCAGTGGCCCAAGTGATGGCGCATGTTGGTATCCCCATGTCCAATTTGTTGTGCCGGACATGATTGCTTGTATGGAATGATGTGGAGAGGAGTGTATGGGTTGCCCTCCTTCGATATGGTTGATGGTAGAGGTGCTGGATGCGCTGGGTCCTGCTTGATGTGATGGCAGGGGATTTTGGAGAATGTTGGCCTGAGTTGTATTATTGGCTTGTAGGGTGATCGCAATTTTCTAGCTTTCGATTAAGTCTTGGACCGCATGTTTCAAAGCGAAGCAGCGGTCTGTTAGATGGCCAGGAGCCTGGTGATATGCGCAATACTGATTTTCATTATAACCAAGGGGTAAGGGATTAGGTGGAAGTCATGGTTGGAGTAGTGTCAAGAGTTGCTTTTGCATTAGCATTGTCAAAACCTGATTGTATGTTTGTGCTAAAGGGGTGAACTTCCTTCGTAACATTGTCTGCTTGTATGGACCTTATGCATTCCCCCTAGGTTGTTGTGATTGTTGTTGAGATGGTTATGCCTGATATCCCTGTTGGGTTTGCTGTAGTTGGTACTGCCTATTTGTCTATGGTTGATATTATCTGTCTTGTTGTGGCTCCAGTTATGGAGCATACTGATTGCCTCGAGTGTTAGCGACGATATTATTAACCTCTGTAGTGCGTTGTGCGGGAGTAATGCTATTTCCATTTCCGTATCCAACGGGTTTCCCCTCGCCTTTGTTTCTTCTGATTGTGGGGGTCTGATGTGACCATGGGGAAATGGTTCTGGCTCTGATCCCTACTTCCACTTGTTCTCCAGCTCAGATGAGTTGGGAGAAATTGACATAGGGGTATGAAATTAGATATCCTGAAATGTTGGGATTGGTTGAGTGTACGATCATGGATATCTGTTCCTCATCATTGATGGGGTTTCTCATTCGGGCTGCCATGGCCCGCCATCGTCCTACGTATGCTGACAATGATTCATCACTTTTTTGTCTCAATGCAACCAGGTCAGATCTTCTTGGAGCCATGTTCAGATTGTATGAAAACTTGTTAATGAATGCCTGAGAGAGCTTTTTCCAGGTTCTAATTTAGTGACTATCTAGTGAAGTGTACCAATCCAGAGCATCACCCTTAACAGATTTCTGGAAGAGCCGTATCAAGGCTCTATCATTCCCTACTATCGCATTGAGTTCCCCATAAAATGCCTTTAGGTGTGTTATGGGGCACCCACTACCATCGTACCTTTTTCATTTTGATACCTTGAAGTTTGGAGGTACTCGAGCATTTGGGAAAGGATAAAGATCTCTGAACTTGGTGGATGGGTGGTCTACTCCTTTCTGTCTCTGGAGCTGATTTTGTACCATTTGCAACTGCTCTCGCAATTCCTCAATTTCTGACTTACCTTGCTGCGGATATCTTGCCCCTTGCTTAGGGCTTATGCCGCTTCCTTTTCGTATGGATCGAGAATGGGGGGTTGCTGGAAAGATGGTGGGCTCCCAGTGGTGGAAGGTAGCTAGAATTGAACATCGCTCCCTTTTAGGGGAGGATGTGATGTTTGGAAATGGCTCCTACCTAGGGTATCTGTCAATTCCGGAATGTTGCTCCCATCACGAGAGTGAATTGGACTCGAAACTGGCCCCCTTTATGGGTATCCACCAGTTCTTGTCTATAGTTCTCGTTAGGGGGAACTTATGTTATAACCAGATTGTTGTGATGTACTGAGTAGAGATGTGTGGGAGGGTTGCTCCTGGTTGCTGGCTGTTGTTGATCTTATGCTGATTCTTTTGGGAGAGGGAGTAAGGGATTTGCTGGGGGGATGAGGAAAAAGGGAAAAGGAGTTTGAGGGAGTGAACTGTTCTGTACACTAGTCAGGGTTACCTGTGTATTTGGTGTGGCATGTGGCACTAAGTGAAGCAACAATTCTTGCATTGCTCGGAAACGCTGAGCCATCTCTTGCATGGTGGTGTTGACTTGTGGGTCTACCGGAGTTACTAGTAGCGGTGCAAGTGTAGGTGCGGGTGCGGACGCTAGTGTTTCGGGTGCTGGTTGAGCTGTCGGCTCTTCCTCATGGGTAGCTTGAGAGGTCATGGCTGCATGAGATTGATTGGTCATGGTTCGAATCTATGCCCAAGAGAATGCAAGCCAAAGATTTTTTCATTTTTTTAGTTTTTGTGAATGCAATGATAAATGTCTCTTGAGATTGGGATACCACACGTTTTCGAATCGGGTCACAGCTAGTGTGCTCTAGCAAACCTCCCCAGTGGAGTCGTCAATCTGTAGACACTGGAAATCGGTGCCCACGCTGATTTGTATGATATGTTTTAGCGTTGGGAGTGATCAGACTGATTTTTGGATGTTGGAGTCGCCACTAGCCAATTAATATCAAAGTCCTGCAGTTTGCTAGATTTTGTGGAATATGTAAGGTCTCTCCTACTTTAGATTGACTCCTGGTCTGTGATCCGAGATTCTGTATAAGGGACCTCGGTTACAAAAAGGGAAGGGGTTAGACACCCTCTCTGCTCGTATAAATGTACGGTCTCTACTTAATGTGGTAAAACAATCTCAAGGGATGATGGATGTTGTGGTCGAGATGGGACTAGGCACACACGCGGATTTCTAATGTAGTAAGATCCGAGATTTTGGCAAGCCTAGAGCATACGTCCAACGGCGTGTCTAGAAAGCGAATGTGATGATGCTTATGTAAAAAAGTAAGAAAAATAGACTAGATCTCTAGGAATTTCTGATGTAACCGGATCTGATGTACGTCAAGTCACAAAGTATATGTTCACTAAAGTTCTAGAGAAGTAGGGGGGTTGACAAGGGAATAGATATCATGGTAAATGCATGTATAAATGGATCTTTGGCTTGATCTTGAGTAGACTAAGAGATGGATTGAACCATGATCAATCTGGGCTAGCCTTGTGAGGTTAAGAAGGTCGGGATGAGGCTAAAGGGGAGCTAAAAAATATGAACTTGGATGCTTAGGAGCACCTCCTCACCCTCACTCACTCACTCTCTCTCTCTCTCTCTCTCTCTCTCTCTCTCTTGGATGAGAAGGTGTGTTGGAATGAGAAGAGGAGAAGGCTATTTATAGCCTTCTCCAATGGCTTTATGGTAATTTTTGGCTCTAGGAGGGGTAAAAGATGAAGTGGCAAGTTATGGTTGGTTAAGGAGAGGAGAGTGCCACGTGGTGCTCTCTCATTGGCTCTTGGTGTTGGTAAAATGGTAAATAGTGAAGGTTGGAGGGGTAGTTTCTTGAGAAAGTTGACTTTTGGACATTGGGACAGCTGTCCACACGCGAGTCTCGAGTGGTGGCACACCGAGTACCTCCGGCAGTAGTCAAACTACTGCCCTGGGCCCCGTTTGGGTCGGGCTCGTGCGTGCGGGCTTTATTTGCCATGTTGGTTCGCCTGGTGGTCTTCTTTTGGGGTTTACGGCTCAGATGGGTGGGCTTAGGTTTGGGTAGAGGGATCCTAGTTAGGCTATAGGGTAAAGATGGGGTTGTATGTGGATTGGATGGTCTAAATTAAGGTTTCGAGCCTCAGTCTAGGAGTTGGAGGTTTTTGGGTTGGGGTTAAGTTTAGGATGGGATTAGGGTTTGGTTCAAGATATGATCATGGTTCTTGGACTGTCTTAGCCTTCTCAAGATGTTAGCCTGAGTGAGGTGTCTACACTAGGGTACAATTCTCGGGTTGAGTCGACTCAGGTTTGCAGGACTTGGCTTAGGATCGCGCGCAAACGTCGAATATAAGTCGAGGGTTGCCAGAATTCGAGCGGGAAGATCGTGGAAGCCTATGAAACGGTATAGTCTTAAATACAGGTCTTACACTTGAGTTCGATTATCTAATCACTAGTTTAGAGCGAGTTGTAATTTGATGTACTGAATTCACAATACACCCTAGCTAACTAAGTGATAAATATGATATGTGATCTAGAATAACAAATTTTGATTCAAACAACGTTGAATGAACTAATACCATTGACATATGCTTAAAACACAGAATATTAAAGAAAAAAAGTGATGAAAAAAAGAAAATTTTATTAAAGAGCATGAATGTAATGACTATAACAATCGTGTCAGTAATTCGGAGTAAGAATACCTAAGTATCCAGGGCTGTTACCATTACAATTATGATACCTTACGTTATGAAGCATACTCGGTGGGAATCTCCATTTAAGGGTGGTCTATAGTAATGAGGATATGATGATAAAAGAAGAAATGACATGAAGGAAATGAGATAACTAGAGTTTCATATTCTTGAGATGATTGAAAAGAGTTAGGATAAGGAACATGCATATTTCTCAAAGTTAGACTAGTGTCACCGAGCATTTAAGTATATTAGATCATAACAATTTTAAATTTTGATTAGGTCTCTGAACTTAAGGATGTAATGGATTAGGAAATCGAGATTCTAACTAACTTCAGACTTAGGACAAGTGTTGCTTTGTTTTAAAATTCATATGATGAATGGAGGCATAATTGTATGAACTTATGAGTTTTGAACTACTTTCCGTATTTTCAATATTTGTGGGTAACATTTCTTGAAACCCTCACAAGACTATAACTCGTCCCTAGGGGAAACCTAGGGGTTTAAAGGTTTGTTGCATATGTTAAATGCAATTGAGATTACCTACGAAAGTGGTGTAGTTAGAATTTTTATTTTCAATTTAATTTTGTTTCTATAATTAGTTTTTATATTTATTTTTATTTAAAATTTTTCTTTGCTTATTTTGCTCGGGACTAGCAAAATGTTGGTTGGGGGGTGTGTTAAGACTCAAATATTGCATATTTTTTCCCATTTATATCTTGGTTTTATGAACATGATAATGTTTAATGGTATATTTTATACATGTTTATGTTGCAAGGTGATGAGTTTAAGAGCTAAGATTGAAAAGAATGTTAAAAGCATGGATTTGATGCTCAAGAATCACCAAGGCAAAGAATGAAGCTTTGGAAACCAAGATTAAATATTTCAAGACCCCAAGATCCAAGAAAACCAAGTGGAGAAGGAAGGAAATTGGAAGAACAAAATGCTTAAATTCACTTCAATATCTGTCGCATCAACCATTGTTCAATGACATCGAGGACATTGTTCGATGACATCGAAGACATCGAACACAGGTCGATGACATCGAATTTTCACAGGAAAATAAAGTTGGTTGTTGGACATAATTGGATGTAATTCTCGATGAATAGAAGTCATGTTCAAAGACTCGAAGAAGATGTTCAATGACATTGAAGTTAGTTCGATGACATTGAATTTAATGAATAAATTGAAACAACTCGTTGGACTATTTTGGACACATTCTTGATGGATTGAAGACCCTTCGATTGCATCGAAGGGCTTCTTAATGACATCGAAGGAAGGTTCAATGACACAAAGACTTACGCAGTGTAAAAGGAGAATGCGCAACTTCCGAATCCAAACCCCTTCAACGACATCGAAGGCTGTTCGATAACATCGAATCGGTTACACAATGTCTATGCGGATTGCGTAAATAGAGTCAGTTTTGCGAATCTATCCAAGCTAAGCTATAAATAGAGGTTTCTTAAAGACATTTAGGAGATATCTAGGGTTTTTAGAGAGAATATTGAGGGTTTTTTTTTGGAGAGCTCTAAAGTTTTATAGTTTTAAAAATTATTTTTCTTTACAAGTTTTTAGATCTTTATTAATTTTTTTCTTACTTTCTTGTTTCCTTCTATTTACCATTTAGTTATGTTTTTCTAGTTTCCTCTACCCCAAGCTAGAAGGGAAGCACCTAGGTTTAATGATTCTTTAAGTTATGATGATTAATTCTATTTTTTTTTTTTATGATGAGATGAGTAGTGTACGCATGTTATCAATTATCTAGGTTTAGGTTTTTGATCTATCATGTGAGATACATATGGTGGATGCAAGCTTAACCTGGATCAATTAGATTCTTAGATGGGAGATATTCTCAACCTGCTACACTATTTGATTCATTATCTCATGGATATTGAATGCTTAAAATCACTGGCGCTTGAGAATATATGTTAATGGTGCTAATCCATGATTCTCTAATCTTTTATATTATTTACTAAAAATATTTGAACTATTTTATTTTCCGATTAGGCCAACCATAATGCCCGGATCTTAATTGTGTTATCAAAAGTCATCATGATTTATGGATTATTAACCTATATGTGGAACTTTGAAGCTTGGGTGTTGTTTTTAATTTAATTGAATTCCATTTAAAAGTCATACCTTCAAAACTTTCAAAAACATTGCATCCATTTAATTTCCATTACTTAGTTAATTTTGCATTGGATTATTTTCATTCTCCTAAACCATCTCTCTATGGGATCGACCCTATATTCACATGATACTACTTATGAACCTCTGCACTTAGAGGTAAACAAACAATTGTAAGAGATAAGATTTATCTAAAATTCAGCTTGCCAAACATCACAATTCGATTGACTGAATTCCTGTAAAATTCAAGAGTTTGCATTGCTAGAATTTGACCCGAACTCACTTGGGGTAGCCAAATTTCAAGTTTAGGCTAGCCGAACTAAAACTTAGACTAGCTAAATTTTCAACAAAATTTGTTATTTTGCCCAAACTTGAAGTTAGGCTGACAGAAATCCAAAGTAAAACATTATTAAAAAAAAAACCCAAAATCAATGAATTTTTTAAAGTACATAACCTAAGGTCTTTTTAGGGTTATACCGCCTGTGTTTTAGCAAATACATTGGACAACTTGTCTTGAACTTTGACTCGATCTTGTCTTGAAATCAGGCATCGACTACTTGAGAAGATATGTCAATCTTGAGTTGATCATAAGTCGATCTTGAGCAGATCTTGAGGCATGTAGAGTAGTTGTAATTTCATACTTGAGATCTGACTTGAAGTACTTTTGTCTTATGACACCTTTCTCTTACGAAATTTGACGATCCATGTGTGCAAAACATACAAGCACTTACACCACTCCTACCGCATTATCTAGCATTAATGATGAGCAAGCTCAACACCCTATGCATAAGATAGTCTGACTTCATCAATATCGACTTACTTTCTGAGCCCGCTGCTTGAGCTCGGAAGTAGGGGGCTACTGTTATGGGTAAAAATGGACCGACCAAGGAAATAAGGTTGTCACGAGGTCGGCTAGCGCCAAACCCAACCAAGGAGCTCTTTAACGACAAAAAAGTAGTAATTCACTATTGAAAAACGTGCCCACTCCTTAAGATTGATCATCAGGAGATGAGGTATCTCCACTTCCATCTGACACCGAGTTCTTCCATGGTCTCATATATTTCCGAGTTGTCGCTTAGGTCATTTCTTGGTAAGAACTCCCAAAGCATGGCTCAATGCAAAGCAAGGCTCCGAGCTACTGTGCTCGGGAAGCCCCAAGTTCGTTTGCATTCTACTAAAGAAAGGAGCTTGGCCTCAGTGCTCGGACATGACTCCCAAGGGCAGGTCGGCAGGTCGATAATATGCCAAATGCCAAGGAAAAACTGGACAAAGTCTCATTAGAGAATCCAGGTTGGCAAACTACCCTTCGGAACGACTATCTAAATCACCTTGGACTCTCGACCTTGGCTCCTTATAACATGTTTATACTGGTTCAAACTATCTAGGTCTTACCGAAGAGATCTACCTAAGATCTCAACCTAAGATCTTGGGAGACGACTGCAACACGCATCTACTCGAGATCTCAACCGAAGATCTCAGTATTTCCTGAGATCCTTGGGATACGATTCCATCTACGACATGCCCCTACTAAATAGGGAGATTGCCTTCTACGCCACTGCCTTCTTTTAGTTATAAATAGGAGCATCTCTAATGGTGAAAGATACGCGTAATCTTACGCATAAACCACTCCCAAATACCCTATGTTCTAATAGACCTAGCTTGCATGTCTGACTTTAGCATTGGAGGGTCCCCTGCAGTAGCCAGGGTCTCCATCTGTCTTCTCTCATAGGTATCAAGTGGTTTAAGGAGGACGTCCAAATTTCTGCATCAACATCCTCCATGGTAAATCTCACGGTTCAAAACAATGATGACAATGGGTTGGGCTAGGGTAGGACTAGCCTGTATTTATCATTCCTTGAGATATACTTAAGTCGAAGTTAAAGGCCCATGGGCTACGCATGGACTCCAATTTTGAGGCCTGAAGCTCATATGCCTTAGGACGTAAATTCTTTGAAAGGTCTTTTACAACAAAACTAATTCCATTTTGATAACTCATTAAAAAGAAGTTTATGTAGAGGAGGTCACAAACACTTTCATGGCCAAGATGGATTGAAAAAGGCCCAGTCGGCAACATTTGTAATTCATATTGTCAGAACATAAAGCGGATGTATCTAGCAAACCGGAATGAGCTATAAGACGTACCATATATGAATTTAAGGTAGGACGAGCTACTTTAGCCACCCATGCCGGCCTAGACGATCCTTAGACATAAAAGGCACTTTGAATTGTACAAGTCAGTCATTCCTGGAGTTGTTTGGAGCAGTGCAAGATGAGGGCAAGGTCACGGACAAGTGAACGTCCATGCCTGCATCGGAAAGAATCAAGCAGTACCTGACGGGGGTCTGAAGCTTTCACATCTGTTCTGTTTTCGGTTTCGAGCTTTTCTCGTTGATCGATCTCGATCACTATTCGCGAAGGTTCAGTAAGGTCTCTCGTTCCGTTCTCCCTGCCAGTGAAAAGGAACGGCAACATGGAATCCTTACCGGACGTAGCAAGCAAAGGAGCTACCGGAGCTTTTGACAACTATCGCACACGCCGAATTTGCAAAATACCATTAGATCGATGGTGAAAGGTGAAATTCCTGTTTTAATTTCATTTTTACTATGTATAGTAAGTTTTAGTTTGAGTATAACTCTTCATCCGTTGGGCTTTAGGATTTGCGCTCAAGAAGAAAAGTGCTTAGAATAATTAGGAGAGTAGCATGGTTGAGCCAAATATGACACTTAACATTTTTGGCTGAAAACCATGAGGTCTAGTGGAAATCTAGATGGTAAATAAATACCAAGTTTACTATTATAGTAAGTCAAACTTCTCCCTAGGGTTCGTAGCCTTATGTAAAGAGTTATAAACTCATTTTTCATCATCAATAAAAGAATTTCGAATATTTTAAAATTATTTCTATTTTCCTTTCCACGTGCATCTGAAGTTTCTCGTAAGAAGTTCCATAGATTCGGAACGGTTATTCCCCCGAGGAAGACAGTGCTCCACCTCACATCCTTCCCTGCGTCAGAAGCCAATTAGTTTTCGGTTTGTCTGGTGACATCGAAACCAACAAACCAATGCTGATTTCGAAATGGGCCACTAAACCAGGGCTTTGAGTTAAAAAATAAAAATTAATAAATAAAATAATAATAAAAAAATAAGTGGGGGTCTCATCAACCCTTGTTTTGACGGTGCATTCAAACAGGCCCTTATCTAATACTGTTGGGATGGGCCGGCCTTGGACATAGACGGTGACCAAGTGGGCCAGACTGGGCCTGCAGTGAGCATCAATCCGGCCGATGTACCAAGTAGAAGCACAAAAACACTACATGAAGAAGAATCCTATTCTCATTTTTTATTTTATTTTAATTTAAAGAAAAGAATACATTTTTTTTTTCTTTGGCATTTTACATTCAGCAAGAATCTTCAAAAACAGCTCGACGGCACAACTAATCCACTGGTCGAACCCTTTATATTTTGACAAAAGGATGCTGCAGGCTGATCATGGTATGTGAGCTTTATATCTTGCAATCTGATCCCTTGGCATGGAGAGCTTGAGCTGCAATCGAATTTCATGGCAACCTGGGATGTTGACGTTCCCTTTATGTTCTTATATGTCACTTGACTGATTTTCACGCCCGACTCCTGCAATATATATATATATTTCAAAAAAAAAATCACCAACATGTACGTTCACAGATAATTCAGAGTGGAATTGAAGATGATTATAACTGTCTAAAGATTTTGCATGATTTTTTTTACGCATCCTCTCTCTCCATCATCTATATATGAATACAATATAAGAAGCCTTGCTTTTCTAGTGTGAAGAATACTGAAAGGCTGAATTTGGAACTCCAATCAAACGGAATTGTAATAATTTGATTCAATGAAGATTATAAGATTATATTACCAAATTGCAGCCAACATCATTCTGAAGCCAACAAAAAACACATTGGTTGTGATTACCGTTTAGATTGTCCATACATCAGCATTTTTCATAAGTTTTGGTATATAATATATTTATTAAGTTTTTAAAAATAAAATATTTTGTTTTAAAATTTACTTTTCTTGAAAAACTCAACCCACGGATTTTATTAATCTTACCTGGCCAGGACAACCGTCGTTGTTGTTAGGGCAGTAATTTTGGTCGATGATGATTGGATTTGCAACGTTGATCATTGTGGCGTGCTCAAAGACCACTCCTTTAACAAAACCATAACTGGGCCTGGCCCAAGATTTTATCCTAAGACCATTAAGAGTTCCGTTAAAGACGACTGTCTTTACACTCACGTTCTGCACACCATCTTCTTTAAGCCCCTTCCCAAGGCTCCCGATACTGATTCGAATAACATACACACACCAAGTTATTATATATACAGCTACACGTGCAAGAACATGCAACACGTGCGTAAGCAACACCTACAAAATGGACAATGGGCTAACATGTATGGTCTCTCACCTTATTCCGTGGCCAGGCCCACATGCGACACGTTGGATCCACAGGTTCCGCGTGCCTGGGCCAATCGAGATGCAGTCATCTCCCGTCTTTATGCCTGTGCTCAAGATACGCACATTTGTTGAATCTTGGACGTGTATGCCGTCAGTGTTAGGGCTGTCATCAGGGGCATAGATCCTTACTCCATCCAGAGTTACGTTGTTGCACGTGTGGATGACAATGTGGTAGAGCTGACTGTTGATTGAAGTGATGCCGCTGACTGACATATCTTTAGAACTGAAGAAGGCAAGTGACTGCAGGAAGGCAGGCAGGCAAGCAAGCATCCACATGTGTGAGACAAAACAAATTTGAAAACGAAAAATATATAGAAACATGTTGTCGATCGTATTAGTTAAAGGTGTCAAATGGGCCATATCAGCCCAAACCCCCCATCCATCCCTCTTGTTTGTCAAGCTTGAAATTTAGCCTCCAGACCCATCCTATGGACGGGATCGTGGTCCATGACCTCAAGAAGTGGAGTTAGTTGGAAGAGTTTTCAACCTCCAGGCCCAACAGGAAAGTGCAGCTTATTGACATATCCTAAAATTCTCCAAGGATGTATATATATATATATATATATACACACACACACACACACACACACACACACACACACACACACACACACACCGTTGTGCCAGCAGGACAGACGTGGCCCGCAGCCTTGCAAGCCCACAAGTCCAATCCTTGCCCATCAAGGTACCCGCCGTTGCCGTTGATTGACACACCCTGGACTCCCGAGAACGTGATCCAATTATCAACAATGCCCATTTCTTGGTAATTTGGAGCGACCAAGATCCCATCCACCCGAATCGTAATACTAGTATTATTGCATGGGCCCTGGAAGATCACCGGCCTGAGTTGATACCTCTTGCGAGGGACATAAATCGTCGTGGGTTCACTCGAATGGCAAGCTGCGGTCCATGCTTTCAGGAACGATTGGCTTGCGTCGGTCTTCCCATCGCCAATGGCACCATAGTCCGTGACACTGAGATCACCGTTTACTGAGATGAAAAGGGAGGGTAAGAGGAGAGAGAGAACGTAATTCATGTGTCTTGCCATTGTACAGGGAAGGATTTGAAGGTTGATTGGAGGAGTTATAGACGGTGGGCCTTTTTATATGGTTTGTAGCCGTTTAGGTGGCTCACACATGAAGAAAGACGCGCCAATGTCTATCTGAGAGGTTCAAAGTACAGCCGTTAACGTGAGATAGCAAGTGTCGCTTTGGCGGGGTATTCTTCAAATTTAAGAAACGCGCCATTCTACCCTCGCACGCGACCTGCCTCTTTGCATAGTTTGTGAGGGTTTTAGATTTGTACAAATGTGGGCCACTGTTCGTGATGCTTAGCTGATGTAGAGCGGGTTGCGCACAATTACATGGCAAAGAGGGATCAGAAAAGGCCCGGTCGGTGACAGAAGTGATCTGGACCATCAGACCTTCAATCAGGCATATCTCGCAATCCGGGATGAGTTAGCCGACGTAAAATATATGATTTTGGAGTAGAACGATCTACTTTAGCCAACCAACCCCGCTATGCTGGGTTGCGACGCTCGGAATTGCGAGAAACCCCTGATTCGATGGTCGTTTCCCTGTTTCAATTTCGTTTTTACTATAAATAGTAAGTTTTAGTTTGACTATAACTCTTCATCCGTCGGGCTTTAGGAGTTGCACCCAACGTGAAAAGAGCTTAGAATAATTAAGGGAACGGTTTGGTGAAGCCAAATAGGACACTTACTATTTTTGGCCAAAAACCTTGTGCACTAGTAGACATCACGACCGTCTATAAATAGTAAGTTTACTATTTATAATAAGTCGCGAATTCTAGGAGTTTTAGTTGTAGTTTGATTATGATTTCTTTCCCGTTGCTTAGTACCCTTATTTAAGGGGTTGTGAACTCGTTTTTATGTAGTCATTAATCTATTTCAAATTTATTAGAATTTATTTCTATTTTCTCATGGATTCTAGAAAGTCTCTGTGAGGAGTCCAGAGAAGTTCCGTGGATTTGGAATAGTTATCCTCTTGAGGAAGACGGTGCTCGACCTCATGTCCTCCCTTGCGTCAGTTTGGTATCAGAGCGAGGTTTCTCCTCGGATCGATGACTTCTAACGACGGGTCGGGCAACAATCCCATAGGCGGTGCCCCAGGGAATTTGTCTTTAATGGTGGCAACTTTCCAAGCAGCGCAGCAAGAGAATCGGCAAGCCATGCAAGGGCTGCAGGCTTCCATAAACCGCATAGCGAATCTCTTAGCAGAAACCCTAGGGCAACTCCATTTTCCTGATGGTAATCCTCCACCACCAATTGCTGAGACTCGTAATCGGCCTGATCGCAGGATAATACCGGCAGTGCATCCAAGAGTCATGCCTGAGGACGGGGGCTCCTGTAAAGAGGAGATCGACGACATAATCTTTCAACACCCCAGACTAGGTGGTGATCGAGTAGATCGAGAATTCAAGATACGGGTTGATATTCCTAACTTTAATGGCCAACTACACATTGATGATTTCCTCGATTGGCTTTCTGAAGTTGAGTGATTTTTTGACTATATGGACATCCCTGAAGTAAAGAAGGTCAAGCTGGTGGCCTACAAGTTGAAAGGAGGAGCGTCAGCTTGGTGGGAACAACTGCAACTCGCATGAACCAGGCAGATGAAAGCACCAAATCGCACATGGCAGCGGATAAAGCAACTACTACGTGCCCGATTCCTCCCTAGCGATTACGATCAGGTATTATTCCAACAATACTAAAATTGTCGACAGGATAGTCGGTCGGTGAGAGAGTACGCAGAAGAATTTTACTGCCTGGCGGCGCGTAATGATTTGGTCGAGACTGAATCACAGCAAGTCGCCCGATTCAACGGTGGATTGCGTATAATGATTCAGGATCGGGTGTAGATGCAATCCATTTGGACGATGAATGATGCGATCAAGTTGGCTACTCGGGCAGAAGCGCAACTTGAACGTCCTAACATACGGACCAATCCTACTGCACGGATTACTTCGGCAGGTCTACCTCAGAGAGCTCCACAGCCTAAGGGAAAGGAGCCCGTAGGAGCACGCACTCAACCTCCTACGTCTGAGAACCGAGATTAGGGAAGCGGGCAAGCTAGACCCCAAGGGGCGTCTCCACTGCTGCTAGTCCAAGTAGAATTCTGAACCCTTATGCTCGGGCAAGGCCCGACAGCTGCTATCGTTGTGGCCAGCCCGGCCACCTGTCAAATACTTGTCCCCAGCGAAAAGTGGCAAACCTCACCATTAATGATGGTAGTGCTGATAACGCTTATGAAGATCCAGATATTGAAGAACAGGAGATCACAGCGAGTCGCCCGTCATGAGGCGGCTATTATATGTGACAAGAAAAGAAGTGCATCCACAGCGGCATAACATCTTCCGCACTAGGTGTATGGTGAATCGAAAGGTTTGTGACGTGATCATTGACAGTGGAAACAGCGAGAACATCGTCTCCAAGGGCATGGTGAAAAAATTGCAATTGAAAATAGAGCGTTATCCCTCTCCATATACAATCGGTTGGATCAAGAAGGTCAGCGAAACAAAGGTAACTGAACGGTGCACCATATCTTTTTCAATTGGCAAACATTATAAGGATGAAGTAGTATGCGATGTGGTTGATGTGAAAGCATGTCACATACTACTCGGTCGACCCTGACAATCTGACCGTGACGCCACTCATAAAGGGCGAGATAACATATATATCTTCATTAAGGACGACCGGAAGACCATATTGGCCCCTATGGATCTAGAAGGACCACCTGAAACTTCTAAAGTGGAGGGTCATTTTCTCTTAACCATTCGGGACTTCGTGGAAGAATCTAAAGAAACATGATAGACTTATGCACTAATTGTGAAAGGGGAAGAACTCGAGCCTACCATTATCCCTGAAAGACCAAGGCACTTATTACATGAATTCCAAGAAATCTAGCCCGAGGACTTTCCCGATGAGTTACCCCCTATGCAAGATATCCAACACCATATCGACTTTGTCCCTAGGTCCAGTTTACCTAATCGTCCTCATTATCGAATGAGCCTGAATGAGTGCGAGATTCTGCAGGGATAAGTGGAGGAATTGATCTGTAAGGGTCTTATTCGAGAAAGCATGAGCCCATGTGCTGTACCAGCTCTGCTAACTCCAAAGAAAGATGGGAGTTGGCGCATGTGTGTCGACAGCCGGGCCATCAACAAGATCACCATAAAATACAGGTTTCCTATACCACGGTTGGATGATATGTTGGATATGCTAGAGGGTGCAAAAATATTCTCTAAATTGGACTTAAGGAGCGGCTACCATCAGATTCGAATACGGCCGGGTGACGAGTGGAAAACAGCCTTTAAGACCAAGGAAGGATTGTACGAATGGATGGTCATGCCTTTCGGTCTTTCTAATGCGCCTAGCACATTCATGAGGTTGATGAACCAAGTTCTGAAACCTTTCATTGGGCGGTTCGTTGTGGTTTGTTTTGATGATATTTTGATATACAATCAAGACAAAACCACCCATATGGAGCACCTCAAGAAGGTCCTTCAAGTGCTCACTGAAAATAAACTGTACCTCAATTTAAAAAAGTGCAGCTTCATGACTGATAGCCTATTGTTTCTGAGTTTTGTGGTTACATCCACGGGCATTCGAGTGGATGAGAAAAATGTGAAGATAATCAGAGAATGGCCGGTTCCCAAAAATATTCACGAAGTGCGAAGTTTCCATGGACTAGCGACATTCTATTGTTGTTCGTGAAAAATTTCAGTACCATTGTGTCACCGATCACATATTGCATGAAGAAATGGCAGTTTCAGTGGACTGATGAAGCCGACAGAAGCTTTGTCAAAATCAAGTGCAGATTACCCACAACCCCGGTTCTTATACTTCCCAACTTCGACAAACTGTTTGAAGTCGAATGTGATGCCTCATATGTTGGGATTAGGGGAGTTTTGTCTCAAGAAGGTAGGTCGGTAGCCTTCTACAGTGTGAAACTTAGTGATGCACGCGAGAAGTGGTCTACATATGAGATCAAGTTGTACGTGGTGGTCCAGGCACGGCGACACTGGCGACATTATTTGATTCAAAGGGAATTCATACTTTACACGGACCATCAAGCCCTCAAATTTATTAATAGTCAAGCCAACATTAACCTTGTGCATGGTAGATGGATCTCATTTTTTCAGGAATTCACATTCGTGCTAAACATAAGTCAGGGCAACAGAACAAAGTAGCCGATGCGCTGAGCGCCGTGCAACTTTGTTAGTCACTATGAGCAATGAAGTTGTCGGGTTCAATCGCCTTAAAGACATATATGCCGACGACCACGACTTCAAGGACGCATGGATTATATGTCAGGAAGGTCACCCCGGTGACTTACATATACAAGACGGGTTCATTTTTAAGGAAAATCAATTACGTATCCCAAAGAGTTCGCTAAGGGAACAAATAATCCAAGGGCTACATGGAGGTGGCCTCAATGGACACCTTGGGCGAGACAAGACGCAAACTCTTGTGGAAGAACGGTATTACTGGCCGCAAGTGGTACGTGATGTGGGAAAGGCAGTCCAACGCTGTTATATTTGTTAGACTTCCAAGGGGCAATCTCATAATACGGGCCTCTACACCCCGTTACCCGTGCCTGACGACTCTTGGGAGGATTTATCTATGGACTTTGTGCTTGGTCTCCCATGGACATAACGCGGCATGGATTCGGTGTTCGTGATAGTAGATCGTTTTTCCAAGATGATGCACTTTATTCCATGCAAGAAGACTCTTGATGCAACACACGTGGCGAATCTATTCTTCAAAGAAATTGTGCGGCTACATGGGGTTCCCAAGACTATTACTTCCGATCATGACACGAAGTTCATAAGCCACTTTTGGTGGACTTTATGGACTCGATTCGATACACGCCTTCAGTTCAGCAGCGCGTACCACCCACTGACTGACAGTCAAACTGAGGTTGTGAATCGCACGTTGGAAA
Organism: Magnolia changhungtana; assembly: GCA_030180095.1. Lineage (NCBI taxonomy): Eukaryota > Viridiplantae > Streptophyta > Magnoliopsida > Magnoliales > Magnoliaceae > Magnolia > Magnolia changhungtana. Next base: position 2,523,482 of record JASAUF010000101.1, on the reverse strand, counting down.
ACCTCCTTCGATGTATTTCAGGAGAAAAACCGAAGCAGTGGGATTTGGCCTTGTCTCAAGCGGAGTTTACATTCAACACATGGTGAACCGCTCGACAGGGAAATCCCCGTTCCAGGTTATTTACGGACGAGTACCTCGCCATACACTAGACTTGGTCCCTTTATCCAAGCTCCCAAGCATGAGCATTACAGCAGAATATATGGCAGACAAAATCATGGGCATTCATGTGGAGGTACAGAATAAGCTACATGCCTCGAACGAAAAGTACAAGGAGCAAACGGACAAGCATCGGCAACAGAAAGTGTTCGAGGTAGGCGACCAAGTAATGGTCCATCTGTAACGCCCTGAAAATTGGGGGTCGAGTGTAACTCAACTCCCGAGTTCCAACGCATCACTTATGCAACATATTTAATGATGTTTGAATGTTGTCTGTGTTAGAGGAATAAACATGAATGAGATTATACCAAAATAGTAATTCATACTCCAGATCAATTGTATAAAAGCAAGCGGAAGACTGAACTGTATATATATGTATGTAAAGAAACAAAATAAACGTTTCATTCTCTAGAGTATGAATCCATCTAAGTCTCCATATACATGTCTGTTTATAATCAAAATGTCAAAAATAAACTAGGTACAATCCCTGTAAAAATCCGTCGGTCCTGGCAACCTAGTCGAAGCCGCCAGAGAACTGCATATACGAGAACTCCTCCTGGTCCTCGTCATAATCAGGCTCCGCCTCCAAAGTCGTCGGCTCGCCTAAACCTGAGACAGAGTCTGGTTGGTGTGCGCAACACCGTCCCGTAACGTGGGAGTGAGTAGCTAACTCAGTGGAACAATAAGGCATAAGTTATCATATTATCAATACAGTCAAGCAGTAATGATAAAGCAGTAAATCAAACACTCCTAGTTACTCTGATTAATGCAAGTATGAATGCAGGTATGATGGATGCCCTCACCGACATACTCCCTCATGCGACACCATCTCATGTTCGCGGCATGCTTACATCCCACAGTGCTCCACATCTTTCAGGCACATGCGATGCATGATGAGCATGATTACCGAGTTTTTAATTAATCCATTTCAAACAGCAGGATTGGGAAACTAAGGTACCTCCCTTGTATCATTCCCAAACATGATCCATTCTAGGGTCGTCAGTCCTAGTTAATATCAGACGATGGTGTGTTTTCTAGGTCACTGCAGAGGTTGCCAGGGCTGTTACGCACAAAGGTTGCACCACTCCCCCATCACCCCTTAAATGATTCATCACTATACAGAAACAGGCCTAGTTCATACTCTATATATCACGGCGAACCGTAAGGTGCACTGCGACTTTAGAATATGCTCGCGGTCACTACAAAGGGCTGCCAGGGCTGTTACGCACAAAGGTTGCACCACTCCCCCATCACCTTATCAATGTAGGCCGACAGCGCGAATATAGTGTCCCATACCACCATAATCGGCTCACGAGTTAAGTTGCTCACTGGTCACTACGGGTAGACACGTAGCCCCACCGTAGGCCGACAGCTCGACCACGGTGTCCCATACCACCATGCCCGGCTCATGAGTCTTAGCAGATCGAGGTACCATGGTTAACGGGATTTTCACTGGTAAGTTTGGTACCCTAGGTTCAAACATTAGCGACCAAACATGGTGAACATACATAAGACACACGGGTTACTTGACGTGTTCGGCTGGCTCGAGCGCACAACAAGTTGGGCGATATGAAGCGCAGAAGCACCTCATGTGGCCAACCACTATCGCCAACCGAAGTACGACACGGGTTCGCCAACACATCGTGTGTGGCGAAACGAATCTCAACCACAATTCCAAGTCTAATACCGGATGCCTGGACTATGGACATAGTCCCAAGCTCAATCAATTCCTAACCACAACATGTGAAGTACAGTATGATAAACAAGGTAATTCAGGAACGCTAGCAATCATGTTATAAAGCATGTCATAAAGCATGTTAATAAACAAGTTACAAAGCATGTTCAAAAGCATGTTGTAAAGCACTATACAAATAGGGATACAAATACATATATTTCATAGGTGAGTGGTTAGAGTAAATAACCACATGAAGGGTATTATATGTGGCTCTAAGGTAGTTGAGAATCCCATCTCAGCACTTATCTAAGGTTCTAACACTTAAGCACTTACATTCACAAACAATTTTTACAAACACTTGGAATGCACTTTTTCAACATACATGACGTATGTTAGAGGAAAGTGCACTAGGGCTATCCCTTTACCAAACTAGTGTTTTATATGTATACATCATATTCATACAACAAATAATCATGACAATTACATCAGCAAATTTTATACATATAGGGTATTTTCTAGGATACCCAATTTTCAACATACATAGTGTTTACAAGGAAACTTGTAATACGGCGATTCTTTTCGCCAAGCAATTAATTTATACACACATAATATATTTATACAACAATTAATCATAACAAACACATCACTAAAATATACACGTATATGGTACTTCTTACAAAACCGTATTTCTACATACATGGTGTATATTAGTAAACATGTATTTAGGCGAACCCTTTCGCCAAATGAGTATTTTATCCATACGTCATATATCCATACGACAGTTAAACATGTCAAACACATTTCCATAAAAAATATGTATACGGTATTTTATACGAATACCTAGAGTATGTGAAATTCCAAATTCTACAATTCTAATCGAAACAGAAAACGGAAAGCACTTGGTACATGTACAATTGCATGCAGATCATGAATCTACCATTATCTGACATTGAAAGCATTGAAAACCGCAACCTATACACCTAAAGTCCTCACCTTTGCCCTTGGAATCTCAACAGATTTGTAAGGTTTGGTGAGCTTCCGTATTCGGGAGTTTTCTTGCCTAAAGAGCGGAATCGGTTAGCCTTTTCACAACCTATACCCTATCTACTTCAAATCAGACCTAGGGTTAGGGTTTCTCACCTTCAAACGGAGTGGATACCGCCTGGAAAGAGGCGGTGTAGGCCGTGCGATAATCGAAAGCAGCAGGAGGAAGTTCTCCCACAAATCCCAAGCTCTTCTCTCTCTTTTCTCTCTCTCTCTCTAGGATTTTATCCCAAATTCGTATGGCTATGAGAGGGGCTGTTCTAAGCCTCTTTTATAGCCAAAAACCTCCCCAAAATAGACTCAGGTTCAAGGGTTATTGCTAATATAGGTATTTCGTCACTTTTTCAGCTCAAAAGAGAGGTTCTGGTGGCCCTCCTTGAGCCAAACATCAGACTTAAGCTCACCACACATGGATTTACGTGGGATTACGTTTTCGACTCGATCGGATTCCTAGATCGCACGTGGCGGACCACTTTCAGTTCAACGGTCAGTGGGCCACGATCCGAAATTCCAAGAACATGTAAATGTTCCTGAAATTTTTCTTAATCCGAGGGTGTAATTTAGTCTGATTCTGATGGTCTGATTGCTTAATACTGATGCGCAAGCGAATGGTGCCAGATCAATATTCCAGATATTTATTTTGTAAAGGGAATAGTTTTTTTCACACTCCCTCGCTCCATATCCAAACGAATGGTCGTGGGACATCGGTTGGACCTGATTTTTGAGATGATAGTCAAGCCCAGCGAGGCGGTCCTAAGTCCTTAACTTTGCGTTAATCGAATTTCCGATGTGCGGTCTAGACCTAATACAAAGTTTCAAGTCACTCCCGAGAATAGCCGGGTAATGAGTTTGATCCTAATCTTTAGGGTAACCTAGCGTCAATGATTCTACAAGTTTTGGGTCTTGCAGATCGTATTTAAAGCGATCCCAACGGATTTCATGGCTAATCGAGTTTTGCGCTTAGTTAACTTTGTTAAATTTCTAAAGGATTTAATCCTAATTGATTTCTGGTCGAGATGTTACTCGAGCCAAAGTACGAAAATTCACAGGTCGTTACACCATCCGCGCAAAGAAAGATTTTCAACCGGAACGTACAACAAGTTGAGGAATAAAAAGATTGGACCGGTACCAATCATCCAAAAGATCAGTGACAACGCTTATGTTGTTGATCTTCCAGATGATATGGCGATCTCACGGACTTTCAATGTCGCGGACCTGACCGAGTATCATGAACTAGCGCATAATGATAACTCGAGGATGAGTTCTTTTGAAGTGGAGGAGACTGATGTAGAGTGGGTCGTGGACAATTACATGGCAAAGATGGATCAGAAAAGGCCCGGTTGGTGACAGAAGTGATCTGGACCATCAGACCTTCAATCAGGCGTATCTCATAATCCGGGATGAGTTAGCCGACGTAAAATATATGATTTTGGGGTAGAACGAGCTACTTTAGCCAACCAACCCTACTATGTAGGGTTGCGATGCTCAGGATTGTGAGAAACCCCTGATTCGACGGTCGTTTCCCTATTTCAATTCGTTTTTATTATAAATAGTAAGTTTTAGTTTGACTATAACTCTTCATCCGTCGAGCTTTAGGAGTTGCGCCCAACGTGAAAAGAGCTTAGAATAATTAGGGGAACGGTTTGGTGAAGCTAAATAGGACACTTACTATTTTTGGCCGAAAACCTTGTGCACTAGTAGACATCACGACTATCTATAAATAGTAGGTTTACTATTTATAGTAAGTCGCGAATTCTAGGAGTTTTAGTTGTAGTTTGATTATGATTTCTTTCCCATTTCTTAGTACCCTTATTTAAGGGGTTGTGAACTCGTTTTTATGCAGTCATTAATCTATTTCGAATTTATTAGAATTTATTTCTATTTTCTGCTCTATTTTCTCGTGGATTCGAGAAAGTCTCTGTGAGGAGTCTAGAGAAGTTCCATGGATTTGGAATAGTTATCCTCTTGAGGAAGACGGTGCTCGACCTCACGTCCTCCCTTGCGTCATTAGTGGGTCCAATGATCGGAGGCGGGAAGTGATCTAAACCGTTGGAACCTTTTTTTAAAAAACGTAACCGGAATGAGTTATTCTACGTACCGAATTTGATTTTAAGGTTGGAGAAGCTACTTTAGCCGCCCACACCGAATTTTCAAGATACGGTCGGATCTGCGGGTCAAAATTTTATTTTATTTCCTTTTTTTTACTATTTATAATAAATTTTAGTTTAATTATAACTTTTGATCCACTGAGCTTCAGGAGCTATGTCCAACACGAAAAGTGCTTAGAAAATTTAGAAGAATAACATGGTTAAGCCAAATAGAACACTTACTATTTTTTTTTTTACAGAAAACCAAAAGGTCTAGTGGAAATCATGACCGTCTATAAATAATAAGTGATGATTTTAGGGAGTTTGAGTTGTAGTTTGATTCTGAAACTTCTTACTATGGTTCATATCACTATATAAGGGATTGTAAATTCATTTTTATTATTATTAATATTATTTTATTTATTATCATTCAATTTTTTTCACATTTTATTAGAATTTATTTTTATTTTCTATTTCTCCTCGTGGATTCGAGGAATCTATCTGAGGTGTCCAGAGAAGCTTCATGGATTTAGAGTAATTATCCCCCAAGGAAGACAGTGCTTGACCTCATCTTGCCCATCCCTACATTAGTTGGTATCAGAGAGAGGACTTCGATCGGACCAATAGTAAATAACGAAAGTATGGACCAAAATTCCATGGACGGTGGGTGATCTAGGGATGCATTATCTTTTGAGAAGAATAGAAGCTTTCCACCTGGAGAGTCAGTTGATCATGCAAGAGCCGAAGGCAACCATCGACCATCTTACAGATACGCTAATTCTACAACGAGCCCAAGACAATGCCCAACCACCCGTGGTTGCTATACGGTATAACCCCGATTTCCATAGAGCACTACCAGTCACTACAAAAACAAATGACCAAACCTGACGGCTATGGGGTAGTTTCCTCGATAGCTTTTATCCGTCGGAATCGTCGGCGGCTAGAAACCATCGGCGTATCACTATAACCCTGTCGGCAAAAGTAACAAGGTCTAATGGTGGACATTCAATCATTAATTCGATTTATATATGGCTTAGTTTTGTGATTAAGCCTTAAAATGAACTTAATTTAGAAATGGATGGACAGCATGGATAAAACACATACATTATGGTGGAGCCCACAGAGCACGGACCAGTAGCCAACCTCAATATCCAAAATGGAAGCAGATTAGCTGGTGTACCACACCATCAACCTAGATGGTGTGGGTATGTGTCCTTCCAAGACGAGTGATGTCGCTTCTCATCTCCTAGTTTTACGAATGGTTTAAAGGAGATTAAAGTTACATGGGCCTCGAAATGATGTATTTATCATATCTACACCGTTCATCCATTTGGCTGAGATCATTTTAGATCTTCAATCTAAAAATGAGTAATTTCCAAGGCTCAAACGGGGACAATGATTCTCACCGTTAAAATATTTGTAGGGCCCACCATAATGTTTACTTTCCATCCAATCCATTCATAAGGTCACACGGGCCTAGATGAAGATTTTAAAAAAAAAACAAATATCATATTGATCCAAATTTTTATGACCCCAAAAAAGTTTCAATGGCGGGTGTTCAATCCTCCAATGCTTTTTACAGTCTAGTCCACTTGATTTTCAGAGCTATCTTATTTTTCAGCTCAAGCCTTAAGACGAGCTCACCAAGTGGACAAACGGTTTGGATATAACTCATACCTTATGATGGGACGCACAGAACTTGGTGATGTCAACACACCAGCTTGGTTGTGGGTGTGTGGTACACCAACCAATCCGCTTCCAGCCAAAATCGGGTAACAACGGAAGCCAAAACCGGGTAACAGCGGATGCATTGGAAACCTAGGTGGGTCCCACTATGATGTTTGTGAGAAATCCACCCCGTCCATCATTTTTGTGAGATCATTTTAGGACTTGAGACCAAAAGTGAGAAGAATCCAAGACTTAAGTTGGCCGCACCAAAAGAAAAGGTGGGTTGGGAAATTCTTACTGTTTTAACCTCCCTGGGGTCAACAGTGATATTTACATGCCATCCATACAATTCATAACGTCATTCCTACTGGGATGAACTGAAAACACAAATATTAGCCTGATTCAAAACTTCTGTGGCCCCACCGATATTTCAACTGTGGACATTCAATCCTCACTTTTTTGGCCCACTTAAGTATTGGATCTGGCTCATTTTTTTATTATATCCTAAAATGAGCTGACAAAATGGATGAATGGAGTGGATTTCTCAAAAACATCACATGCCTGCATACATACAGTTGAAAGCACAACAACGACAGTTTTTGGCACACTCGGTGGGACCCTATTTATAATTTTTCAGCATAATATTGCAAATTATGAATAGAAGTAGTACTCAAATTGTTGGGATCAATCCATCTGCACCAACCACACCACCTCCAATCGAGGATGTGTCGGTTCAAGCGGCCCCTAAAGCATTGAATCTGAACAATAGTCCAACGGTCGGTACTAGGAAATAGGAAGGAGCATCGACCTCTTGAACTGTTCCTCCAAAAAAGATATCAATCGTACTTAGAGATGTAGAGTATTCAGCATGTACATGAGTATGGAAGAACTTAAGTCGAGCAATTTCGTATTTAAACGAAGAACACTAACAGATATATGACCAGCCAGACTAAGGCTATTTATTGATTAATGGGTATGATGGTCGAGCAAATGCCATTAGTGATGTAATATAATTCCAAAGGAGGTTCTATCAGCAATGCAACTTAATTGTCATCTATGTCGCCTCCACAAAGGAATCCACCACCGGTCCCAGTTCTGGAGATGCAAAATGTTCTACCACCTATATAACTTAGATGACCGGAGAGAGAGGCTAGGAATTTCAAACCTGAAAATCAAAATCAAGGATTACCAGGAGGATTTAATCCTTAGCAATTTCCCAGGAATCCTTTGTTCCAAGAACAATTGAACCGATTCATCCTTAATCCACCACTAATCACACTACGCCAAAACAACAAAAAAAGGACGGTCCAAAACCGTCTCAAATGACCAAAAAGGACGGTCATGGACTGTCGCATTGGCAGTCAAATTTTGATGTCCTATTACTTAAAGGACAGTTGAAAACCGTCATTCTTATTGACGAAAAAAAGACGGTCATGGACCGTCCTAAAAAAGGACGGTCATGGACCGTCCTTAAAATAGACTGTCATAGACCGTCTCTTATGAGCCCAAAAAGGACGGCCATGGACTGTCCTTTAAAAGGACTGTCATGGACCGTCCTTAAAAAAGACTGTCATGAACCGTCTCTTATGGCCCTTTAAAGGATGGTGATAAACCGTCATTTAAACGGACGGTCATGGACCGTCCTTTAAAAGGACTGTCATGGACCATCTCGTATGAGCCTTCAAAGGACGGTCATAGACTGTCCTTTAAAAGGACTGCTATGGGCCATCTCTTACGACCCTTAAAGGACTTTTCAAATTTGACCTATTACAGTCTTCTTCCTGATATACACCTGTTATACATTCACATTCACATCACCTGTCTCACATTCACATTCACATCCATTCACATTCACATTCACATCCATTCATCACATTCACATTCACATCCATCTAAACCAAAACTACGTAAATCCATCCAAACACACAATCTTCCTGATATACACCTGTTATACAATATATTTCATCACATTCACATTCACATCCATCTAAACCAAAACTACGTAAATCCATCCAAACACAATCTTCCTGATCTACACCTGTTATACAATATATTTCATCACATTCACATTCACATCCATCTAAACCCAAACTACGTAAATCCATCCAAACACAATCTTATCCACATTACATTCATCCACGCATAATACATATAAGTTTAACTTCATAAGTAAAAAAACAATCTTATCCACATTTCATCACATTCACATCCATCTAAACCCAAACTACGTAAATCCATCCAAACATAAACTACATCCATCCAAACACAAATAATCTTATTCACATTGCATTCATCCACGTATAATACATATAAATAAGTTTAGGTTTAGGTTAGGTTATAAGCTATAGGTTTAGGGAATTGAGAATAGGTTAATGTTTAGGTTTAGGAAATTGGGTTCGGGTTCGGGTTTAGGTTTGGGTTTTCAAGTTTAGGTTTAGGTTTAGGTTAGGGAGTTGAGATTAGGATTAGGTGCAGGTGTAGGTTTAGGGATTTGAGAATAGGTTAAGGTTTAGGTTTAAGAATTCAGGATTGGGTTTAGGTTTGGGTTTTCAAGTTAAGGTTTAGGTTAGGGAGTTTAGATTAGGATTAGGTTTAGGTTTAGAGATTTGAGAATAGGTTAAGGTTTAGGTTTAGGAAATCGGGTTCGGGTTCGGATCGGGTTTAGGTTTGGGTTTTCAAGTTTAGGTTTAGGTTTAGGTTAGGGAGTTGAGATTAGGATTAGGTGTAGGTGTAGGTTTAGGGATTTGAGAATATATTTAGGTTATAGGTTATAGGATCGGGTTTAGGTTTAGGTTAAGGTTAAGGTTTAGGTTTAGGTTATAAGCTATAAGTTTAGGGAATTGAGAATAGGTTAAGGTTTAGGTTTAGGAAATTGGGTTCGGGTTCGGGATCGGATATAGGTTTGGGTTTTCAAGTTTAGGTTTAAGTTTAGGTTAGGGAGTTGAGATTAGGATTAGGTGTAGGTCTAGGTCTAGGTTTAGGGATTTGAAAATAGGTTAAGGTTTAAGTTTAAGAATTCGGGTTCGGGTTCGGGATTGGGTTTAGGTTTTGGTTTTCAAGTTTAGGTTTAGCTTTAGGTTAGGGTGTTTAGATTAGGATTAGGTGTAGGTTTAGGTTTAGGGATTTGAGAATAGGTTAAGGTTTAGGTTTAAGAAATCGGGTTCGGGTTCGGGATAGGGTTTTAGGTTTGGGTTTTCAAGTTTAGGTTTAGGTTTAGGTTAGGGAGTTGAGATTAGGATTAGGTGTAGGTTTAGGTTTAGAGATTTGAGAATACATTTAGGTTTTAGGTCATAGGTTTTGGTTTAGGTTAAGGTTATAGGTTTAGGTTAAGCTTATAGGTTTAGGTTTAAGGTTTAGGTTTAGGTTATAAGCTATAGGTTTAGGGAATTGAGAATAGGTTAAGGTTTAGGTTTAGGGAATCAGGTTCGGGTTCGGGATCGGGTTTAGGTTTGGGTTTTCAAGTTTAGGTTTAGGTTTAGGTTTAGGAAATCGGGTTCGGGTTCAGGATCGGGTTTAGGTTTGGGTTTTCAAGTTTAGGTTTAGGTTTAGGTTAAAAAGTTTAGATTAGGATTAGGTGTAGGTTCGGGTTTAGTGAATTGAGAATAGGTTAAGGTTTAGGTTTAGGAAATCGGGTTCGGGTTCGGGATCGAGTTTAGGTTTGGATTTTCAAGTTTAGGTTTAGGTTTAGGTTAGGGAGTTGAGATTAGATTAGGTGTAGGTGTGGGTTTAGGAATTTGAGAATAGGTTAAGGTATAGGTTTGGGTTTAGGTTAAGGTTTAGGTTATAAGCTATAGGTTTAGGGAATTGAGAATAGGTTAAGGTTTAGGTTTAGGGAATCGGGTTCGGGTTCGGATCGGGTTTAGGTTTGGGTTTTCAAGTTTAGGTTTAGGTTTAGGTTTAGAAATCGGGTTCGGGTTCGGGATCGGGTTTAGGTTTGGGTTTTCAAGTTTAGGTTTAGGTTTAGGTTAAAAAGTTTAGATTAGGATTAGGTGTAGGTTCGGGTTTAGGGAATTGAGAATAGGTTAAGGTTTAGGTTTAGGAAATCGGGTTCGGGTTCGGGATCGTTTAGGTTTGGATTTTCAAGTTTAGGTTTAGGTTTAGGTTAGGGAGTTGAGATTAGATTAGGTGTAGGTGTGGGTTTAGGAATTTGAGAATAGGTTAAGGTATAGGTTTGGGTTTAGGTTAAGGTTTAGGTTATAAGCTATAGGTTTAGGTTTAGGAAATCGTGTTCGGGTTCGGGATCGGGTTTAGGTTTGGGTTTTCAAGTTTAGGTTAGGGAGTTGAGATTAGGATTAGGTGTAGGTGTAGGTTTAGGGATTTGAGAATACATTTCGGTTTTAGGTCATAGGTTTTGGTTTAGGTTAAGGTTATAGGTATAGGTTTAGGTTAAGATTTAGGTTTAGGTTATAAGCTATAGGTTTAGGGAATTGAGAATAGGTTAAGGTATAGGTTTAGGAAATCGGGTTCGGGTCCGGGATTGCGTTTAGGTTTGGGTTTTCAACTTTAGGTTTAGGTTTAGGTTAGGGAGTTGAGATTAAGATTAGGTGTAGGTTTAGGTTTAGGGATTTGAGAGTACATTTAGGTATTAGGTCATAGGATTTGGTTTAGGTTAAGGTTATAGGTTTAGGTTAAGGTATAGGTTATAAGCTATAGGTTTAGGGTATAGGTTTAGGAAATCGGGTTCGGGTTCGGGATCGGGTTTAGGTTTGGGTTTTCAAGTTTAGGTTTAGGTTTAGGTTAGGGAGTTGAGATTAGGATTAGGTGTAGGTTTAGGTTTAGAGATTTGAGAATACATTTAGGTTTTCATAGGATTTGGTTTAGGTTAAGGTTATAGGTTTAGGTTAAGGTTTAGGTTTAGATTTAGGTTAAGGTTTAGGTTTAGGTTATAAGCTATAGGTTTAGGGAATTGAGAATAGGTTAAGGTTTAGGTTTAGGAAATCGGGTTCGAGTTCGGGATCGGGTTTAGGTTTGGGTTTTCAAGTTTAGGTTTAGTTTTAGGTTAGGGAGTTGAGATTAGGATTAGGTGTAGGTTTAGATTTAGGGATTTGAGAATACATTTAGGTTTTAGGTCATAGGTTTAGGTTTTAGGCTTAGGTTTAGGTTATAGGTTTAGGTTTAGGTTTAAGATAGGTTATAGGTTATGGTTTAAGAAATTGAGAATAGGTTAAGGTTTAGGTTTAGGAAATCGGGTTCGGGTTCAAGATAGGGTTTAGGTATGGGTTTTCAAGTTTAGGTTTAGGTTTGCGTTAGGGAGTTGAGATTAGGATTAGGTGTAGGTTTAGGTTTAGAGATTTGAGAATACATTTAGGTTATAGGTCATAGGTTTTGGTTTAGGTTAAGGTTATAGGTTTAGGTTTAGGTTAAGGTTTAGGTTATAAGCTATAGGTTTAGGGAATTGAGAATATGTTAAGGTATAGGTTTAGGAAATCGGGTTCTAGTTCGGGATCGCGTTTAGGTTTGGGTTTTCAAGTTTAGGTTTAGGTTTGGGTTAGGGAGTTGAGATTAGGATTAGGTGTAGGTTTAGGTTTAGGGATTTGAGAATACAATTAGGTATTAGGTCATAGGATTTGGTTTAGGTTAAGATTATAGGTTTAGGTTAAGGTTTAGGTTTAGGTTTAGGTTTAGGTTAAGGTTTAGGTTATAAGCTATAGGTTTGGGGAATTAAGAATAAGTTAAGGTATAGGTTTAGGAAATCGGGTTCGGGTTCGGTATCGGGTTTAGGTTTAGGTTTAGGTTAGGGAGTTGAGATTAGGATTAGGTGTAGGTTTAGGTTTAGAGATTTGAGAATACATTTAGGTTTTAGGTCATAGGATTTGGTTTAGGTTAAGGTTATAGGTTTAGGTTAAGGTTTAGGTTTAGATTTAGGTTAAGGTTTAGGTTTAGATTATAAGCTATAGGTTTAGGTTATAAGCTATAGGTTTAGGGAATTGAGAGTAGGTTAAGGTTTAGGTTTAGGAAATCGGGTTCAGGTTCGGGATCAGGTTTAGGTTTGGGTTTTCAAGTTTAGGTTTAGGTTAGGGAGTTGAGATTAGGATTAGGTGTAGGTTTAGGTTTAGGGATTTGAGAATACATTTAGGTTTTAGGTCATAAGTTTAGGTTTTAGGCTTAGGTTTAGGTTATAGGTTTAGGTTTAGGTTATAAGTGTAGGTTATAGGTTTAGGTTTAGGTTTAGGAAATCGGGTTCGGGTTCACGTAGGGATTTAGGTTTGGGTTTTCAAGTTAGGTTTAGGTTTAAGTTAGGGAGTTGAGATTAGGATTAGGTGTAGGTTTAGGTTTAGGGATTTGAAAATAGGTTAAGGTTTAGGTTTAGGAATTCGGGTTCGGGTTCGGGATTGGGTTTAGGTTTAGGGTTTAGGTTAAGGAGTTTAGATTAGGATTAGGTGTAGGTTTAGTTTAGGGATTTGAGAATAGGTTAAGGTTTAGGCCTAGGAAATCGGGTTCGGGATCGGGTTTTAGGTTTGAGTTTTCAAGTTTAGGTTTAGGTTTAGGTTAGGGAGTTGAGATTAGGATTAGGTGTAGGTTTAGGTTTAGGGATTTGAGAATACATTTAGGTTTTAGGTCTTAGGTTTAGGTTTTAGGATTAGGTTTAGGTTATTGGTTTGGGTTATAGGTTTAAGTTTAGGTTAGGTTATAAGTTAAGGTTTAGGTTTAGGAAATCGGGTTCGGGTTCGGGATCGGGTTTAGGTTTGAGTTTTCAAGTTTAGGTTTAGGTTTAGGTTAGGGAGTTGAGATTACGATTAGGTGTAGGTTTAGGTTTAGGGATTTGAGAATACATTTAGGTTTTAGGTTTACGTTTAGGTTTTAGGTTTAGGTTTAGGTTTAGGTTTAGGTTTAGGTTATAAGCTATAGGTTTAGGGAATTGAGAATAGGTTAAGGTATAAGTTTAGGAAATCGGGTTCGGGTTCGGGATCGCGTTTAGGTTTGGGTTTTTAAGTTTAGGTTTAGGTTTAGGTTAGGGAGTTGAGATTAGAATTAGGTGTAGGTTTAGGTTTAGGGATTTGAGTTTAGGTTATAGGTTTAGGATTAGGTTATAGGTTTATCTTTTGGTTTAAGTTATAGGCTTAGGTTATAGGTTATAGGTTATATGTTTTGGTTAAGGTTTAGGAATCGTGTTCGGGTTCGGGTTCGGGTTTAGGTTATAGGTTTTGTGATTTGAGAATAGTTTTAGGTTTTAAGTTTAGGTATAGCCTAAGTTATAGGTTATAGGTTATATGTTTAGGTTAAGGTTTAGGAATTCGGGTTCGGGTTCGGGTTCGGGTTCGGGTTTAGGTTATAGGTTTTGGGATTTGAGAATAGTTTTAGGTTATAAGTATAGGTTTAGGTTAGGTTATAGGTTAAGGTTTAAGGATTTGAGAATAGTTTTAGGTTTAAGTAAGGTTTTAGGTTTAGGTATAGGCTTAAGTTATAGGTTATAGGTTATATGTTTAGGTTAAGGTTTAGGAATTCGGGTTCGGGTTTGGGTTCGGGTTTAGGTTATAGGTTTTGGTTTTAGTTTTGGTTTAGGTTATAGGTTTTGGTTTAGGTTAAGGTTTAGGTTTAGGTTATACGTTATGGGATTTGAGAATGGGTTCGGGTTTAGGTTATAGGTTTTGGTTTTGGTTATAGGTTTTGGTTTTAGTTATAGGTTATAGGTTTAGGGTTAGGTTACAAGTTTTGGGATTTGAGAATAGGTTTAGGTTAAGGTCATAAGTTTAGGTTTAGGAAATCGGGATCGGGTTCGGGTTCGGGTTTAGTTTTGGATTTTCAAGTTTAGGTTTACGTTTAGCTTAGGGAGTTGAGATTAGGATTAAGTGTAGGTTTAAGTTTAGGGATTTGAGAATACGTTAAGGTTTAGGTATAGGAAATTGGGTTCGGGTTTGAGATCGGGTTTACGTTTGGGTTTTAAGTTTAGGCTAAGTGTTTAGGAATTCAGATTCGGGATCGGGTTTAGGTTTGGGTTTTCAAGTTTATGTCTAGGTTTAGGTTAGGGAGTTGAGATTAGGATTAGGTGTAGGTTTAAGTTTAGGGATTTGAGAATACGTTAAGGTTTAGGTATAGGAAATCAGGTTCGGGTTCGAGATCGGGTTTACGTTTGGGTTTTAGGTTTAGGCTAAGGGTTTAGGGATTCAGATTTAGGTTCAGGATCGAGTTTGGATTTAGGTTTAGGTTTTACGTTTAGGTTAAGGTTATAGGTTTAGGTTTAGGTTATAAGTGTAGGTTATAGGTTACGATTTAGGGAATTGAGAATAGGTTAAGGTTTAGGTTTAGGAAATCGGGTTCGGGTTTGGGTTTGTGTATGGATTTAGGTTTCGGTTTTCAAGTTTAGGTTTAGGTTAAGGAGTAGATTAGGATTAGGTGTAGGTTTAGGTTTAGGGATTCTCTAGTATTATCTACTATTGAACCTAGTATTATCTACTATATACTAGTAACATACAACCAATATTGGGGCACCATACCATAAGCTACAAGAATTTCATGTCCCCCTAAACAAGGTATCCTCCATTGATAACATATATATATGGTATCCTCCATTGATAACATATATATATATATTAAGTTTTTTTATTTTCATTTACATTCCCAAATACATTCATCATCCATCCAAGAAAATTGAAATGAGTACTGTCAATCTATCTTATCTTACCGACCGCCTTATGTTTCTTTTCACCTTTGTAGCTCTCATATTTGTTGTCTTGCTAGTTCACCATCAGTAGTCTCCCTAACCAAATCTTTTTGCAGTCCCTCCATTTGAAGCAGTGGCTGAAGTTACAAGAAGTAGGACTGATTAGTCTTTCCATGTTTTGAAAAAAATCAAATTCTTTATTTTTTGCTGCAAGTCTACTTATAATTATCATTTTCAGGGCCATTACCTACCAAGGCCCCACAATGATGTTTTTTGTCATCCGTTTGCTACTTCATCAACCCATTCCAAAAACTGCAAGATGAAGTTCAGGAATAAAAACAAATTCTGATAGTTATGGTATGCGTCATGTGCCATTTAGGAATGGTATGCAACATTAAAGAGCTTCATCATCTCTGAAAAAATATTTTTATTTTCCTTTGATAAGTATGAATAGAAAATTCTGATAGTAACAAGAAAAGGAGAAAGAAATTTTGAAGTTAGATGCAAGATCGAAGTAAATAATGTTCTGTTTCAGAAAGATAATATTTTCGAGAAAGCACAAGTTCACCAACAAGAGGAGAAATAAATCAACTCATGAACTGACAAACCTTGCAGTTATGGAATCCTGAGTTGCATTCGTGAATCCATCCATTGCTAAGTTCAAAAAACATAAGCCATAACCAAAAGGAGCATTTGGATGATATAAGGTGGGATACATATATATGTATCAGAAAATGAACAGTCATGTTGGATGTAGATATACTGTAATCAGAATGCTCTCTAACCAAAAAAGTAAGAGTTGCTAATAGCTTAACAACCAAAATCCCTTACTTCCCAATCAAGCTACAACCATTTAATCTTAAAAGCCATATGGCTTTGAAGAATATGAAGGAATAAATCCATAGCCGTTCTCCCCAACCTTCATTTAAAGAAAAAACAAAAGGAGATGAGTTACCTAAGCAGGGAAAGATGTTGCATTTTTTAATGCATGAACCTTCATTTAAAGCAAAAAAAAAAAAGGATATAAGTAACTGAGGGAAGACACTGCATTTTGAATGCATGAAATGATTCAGCCCAAACCCAACTTTGATTCAAAGACATACAACTAATGCAGCAGTTTTTAATGTTGGATACTAAGACTCAAGCCAAGATTTAGCCTTTCAGTTCTAAAGTTTGACCAGATTGAGTTGATAAAAACTTTCCTATAATCAAAGGAAGACATGGCCCCAAGCTGATGTTCCAATTGCTGCATGGCAGCAAGGTTCTGCCTGATCCTTGCATCAAGTCTACAAATCTGCAGGAATTTCGGTTTACTACAACTGAATATCAGAAAAATGAAATGAAGAATGTAGAGAAAGTTTATACTATTGAATACATGTGCATGCTTTTGAATGCCAGGTGAGTAGAAAATTAAAGAAGACTCTGCAGTAAGACATACCTTGCATAGTGCTCTATATTCCTTTTAAAGGCACTTCACACAAGCCCTCTCGGCCATTGGTGAACAGATTAATAGCTTATACTATTAGTTGGATAGTCTATATGGTTTCTTTGATGTGTTAGCTGCTACACATAGAGAGAGCATGCAGTTCAGAAACATAAAAAAACTGGATAGTTAAGCCCCAGAGTTATAGAACTCTTTGATACTGAATGAGTAAAAAGAAAGAATATGATGTGTTCTCGTTGTGAGGAAAACTAAGTGGAAAGGCATTGGCACAAAGTTTAAATGCATGTTATCAGTTATCACAATAATACAAATCATTGTTGAAAGGGAAAACAGTATCATTATAGTTTCAGATAATTTTCATCTTTGCTAATACATATGCATCTTGATACATGTGGAACCTAGAGGAAATACTGAAATTTCTTGCAAATAAGATGGACCGAAATCAAAAGACATGTTTAATATTGAACTTTGATGCCCGTAAAACAAAAGTGGGCCAAAACAATCAAGAATAACTTGAATTTCATTACATCTATTGACCCCATATTATAATTTTAAATGCTTTAACTGCAAGAAAACCAGATGGACAGTTAAATCAATTCAATTCTACCTTAGGTTCATTTCATTTGCAACCCTATAAAATGGCCAGATTCTTGAATCATCAATGTCCAATGCTACCTTAGGTTCATTTCTATGCAAATCAACATGAAAAATCAAACATGTTATGACCATGTTACTCCATTTGGGAATAGTAAAATAACATATGATCCCACTATTATGTCAAGCAACATACTAGCATATTACTCCAATACGATTAGGTCCTGCTTGAATACCACTATTAAGAACTCACTCCTACAATAGGACCTAAAAGGTCATAAATGCATTGTTTCAATTGAAACAAAGATTGCAGACTCGTAAATAACAAGATTTGCTTCTTTTTTCTTTCTTTTTTTTTTCCCTTCCTACATCCACAATCAGTACAAGAAGGAAAGAAGGGGAAATAACTTTAAACATTTTTTGTTTTACAATTATCATAGGCATGTCTCTGTCCTACCTGCTTGCAATGCACTTAAAACTGGTCACACACACACACACACACACACACACACACACACACACACACACATGGCAGCCACTTGGCAGCTACAATGTATATCGAATTCAATCAAACAAAAAGGCAAGAAGAGAAGAAAAGGATGAATGACTCACCGGGAAGTCCAACTATTTAGGAAGCACTACAAAGTTTGCTCTTACTGCCACGAGTTCATAATATGAGTAGAGCTTCGCTTAAGGAAAAGTAAATAAATGACCTTTACCGACGATGTATGCTAGATGCAAATAAAACCCACCGGCAACATCCATCTTTCTTGTAGTAATTTAAACATGAGAAACGAACTTGTGAAATTCAAAGTGTTATAGATTCAAGTATAATTTTTCATGTTTAGTTATGCAAAGTAGCTTGAACCATTCACTTCGCTGTGATGGTTTTAACAATTATAAAACAAAATTTAGACAGATTAATTTGCATTAGTTATATGTTAACCGTGGAATTTCTAATCAATATATAAGTGCCTACTGATCATGCTTTACATTCTGCAAGACTATTGAAGTTCTTCCCTTCATTGTCTTATGAAAGAGATGATTGAGGTTTGTCTTTGGCCACCTAATACACGTCTTGGTTAGTCGACACAGTCAATCTGGTGGACCCATGAAGACCCTTAGTTATAAAACGCCTACCACTGCATGATGCTAACCTTATCGTCAATGGACTTTAGTGGAAGGCCAATGGATGGAAGATGCTCAAGCTTTTATTTCATAGAAGGGATGGACGCTTTTATATGTTCCATTGGCCACCTTACACATGGCTTACTAAATTGATGCAATCAAATTGATGCGGCCATCCATGAAAGCCCTTAGCTGCATGATGGATCCCATTGGTTGATGTTAACTTTATGTTTAATGGACTTTGATGAAGTCAGACATGTTGGGTTGTTATAAATATACCAATGATTCTATGGGCCAGCCAAAACTTAAGTGGGCCACACCACAGGGAATAGCAGGATGGGATGCATACAATTGAAATTTTCTTGAAACCCACCAAAGGGTTGTATAAAGCAGATATTTAGTTTTTCCCTCCATTCATGAACTCAATTTTTTCATGTAGCTCACCTTGAAATTGAGTTAGCCAGTAGCATCTGCAATAGCAGAGTGCGAGATCAATTAGGACTGCAGATCGCAGTCCTAAGTGGAGATGGCCTGGGAGGTTAGATGGTCCCGATCCCTTTAATTTTAGCTAATACTTAGTGTGTGGAAATACTTCAATAAATCATTTAAAGGAAAGATGTGTACCTAATTCTCTAAGCACTGACAGAAAAGAAAAAGAAGTCACCGAGCATTTTCACCAAGCATCAAAGTATAAAATCCATACCAATATGTAACATCCCGAAAATCGGGGGTCGAGCATAAACTCAACTCCCGAGTTCCAGAACATCACTTATGCAACAAAATGAATGATGATTGAATGTTGACTGTATTTGTGCATTGAACATGAGTGAGATTAAGCCAAAACAACATATCATACTCCAGAGACAATTAAATTGCAAGCGAAAGACTGTGATAGATAAATAACATATAAAAACTGTGGTGAGTCTCCAGAGTGTGATAAAGTTACCAGGTTAAATAATTACAGTACGATTCTAAAATATACCTAATGTGAGGAAGTGTAATGTCTTCTATCCCAAGTACCATAGCCCCGTCAATACAATACCAAGTCTTCATAGACCTGCCAGAGAGATACAGATAGGAGAACTCCTCATCATCATCATAGAAGTAGTCTGACTCTGCTTCATAAGCATCGCCATCACCTGAAGCTCAACAAATATGGTTGGTGTGTATAACACCGTCCCGTAACATGGGAGTGAGTGATCAACTTAGTGGAACAGTAAAGCATAGGTTAACATGTTATCAATTCAGTCAAGCAGTAATGATAAAGCAGTAAAATCAAACACTCCTAACTACTCTTATTAATGCAAGTATGAATGCTGGCATGATGTATGCCCTCACCACACCCTCCCTCGTGTGACACCATCTCACGTTCGCGGCATGCTTTCATCCCTCACTGCTCCACATCTTCTAGGCACATGCAATGCATGATGAGCATAATTACCGAGTATTTATTAGTCTATTTCAAACAGCAGGATTGGGAAACTAAGGTACCTCCCTTGTATCATTCCCAAACATGATCCATTCTAGGGTCGTCAGTCCTAGTCAATCTCAGACGATGGTGTGTTTTTCTAGGTCACTGCAAAGGCTGTCAGGGCTGTTACGCACAAAGGTTACACCACTCCCCCATCACCTCTTAAACGATTCATCACTATACAGAAACAGGCCTAGTTCATACTCTATATACCACAGTAAACTCTAAGGCTCACCGCAATTTTAGAGTATGCTCGAGGTCACTACGAAGGGCTGCCAGGGCTGTTGCTCGCATTCGTTGCACCACTCCCCCATCACCTTATCAATGTAGGCCGACAGCACGAATATAGTGTCCCATACCACCATAATCGGCTCACGAGTCTGGTTGCTCACTGGTCACTACGGAGAGGCACGTGGCCCCAGCGTAGGCCGACAGCTCGACCACGGTGTCCTATACCACCATGCCCGGCTCATGAGTCTTAGCAGATCGAGGTACCATGGTTAAAAGGGATTTCACTGGTAAGTTTGGTACCCTAGGTTCAAGCAGTAGCGACCAAACATGGTGAACATACATTAGACAAATCGGGTTACTTGACGAGCTCGACTAGCTTGAGCGCACAACAAGTTAAACGACATGAAGCGCATAAGCACTTCGCGTGGCCTAACCACTGTCGCCAACCGAAGTACGACTCGGGTTCGTCAGACACATCCTACATGGCAAAAGAATCTCAGCCACGAATTAAATCCAATTACCGATTGCCTGGACTATAATCATACCCCCAAACGCAATCAATTCTTATTCAAAGTACGAAAAGTAAAGCATAATAAACAAAGTAATTTAAGGAAGGTAATAAGCATATCATAAAACATGTTATAAAGCATATTATAAAGCATGTTATAAAGCACTATATAAACAAGAATACAAACGCATATTTCATAAGTTAGCGGTTAAAGTAAACAACCACATGGAGGAAATCATACATGCCTCTAAGGTAGTTGAGAATCCCATCTCAACACCTACCTAAGGCATCAACATCCAAACACTTACTCACACAAGCATTTTCACAAACACTTAACACACACTATTTCAACATACTTAGTGTATGTTAGCAAACATGTATAAGGGCGAGTCCTTTCGCCAAGTAAATATTTTACGCATATATAGTATATTTATACAACAAATAATCATGGCAAACACATCTCTAAAATATACATGTATATGGTATTTCTACAATACAGTATTTCAACATACATAGTGTATATTAGTAAAGCATGTATTTGGGCGAATCCTTTCGCCAAATAAGTATTTTATCCTTATACCATATATTCATATAACAAAGAATCTTGTCAAACACATTCCCAAAATTTATACGTATACGGTATTTTCTACAATACAATATTTCTACATACATAGTGTATATTAGTGAAACATGTATTTGGGCGAATTCTTTCGCCAAATAAGTATTTTATCCATATATCATATATTCATACAACAATTAATTATGTCAAATACATTTCCAAAATTTATATGTATACGGTATTTTTTACGAATACCTAGAATATGTAAAATTCCATAATCTACATCTTTAATCGAAACAGGAAACTGAAAGCACTTTGTACATGTGCAATTGCATGCAGATCATGAATCTATCATTATCTGACATTGAAAGCGTTGAAAACCATAACCTATACACCTAAAGTCCGCACCTTTTGTCGTAGAATTGTAACGGAGACGATAGGTTTGCTAAGCTTCCGTATTCGGCAGTTTGGCAACCTAGAGAACGAAATAGGTTAGCTATTTCATAACCTACAACCTATACAGCCCCAAAACAGATTAGGGTTAGAGTTTCTTACCCAGAAACGGAGCTGGAATCGTTGGGAAAGCGATGAGAATGGAGCGGTTGAGCTTGGATACGGCTGGGAAGAATCTCCCACTTCTCTCTCACTTTGTCTCTCTTTTCCTAGGGTTTTTCTCAAATTCAGATGGCTGAAATGAGAGAGGGTTTAAGGTCCTTATATAGGCTAAAAACTCACCGAAATAGACTTATGGACAAGGTATACTTAGGTTATAACCAAAGCGACTCTGTTTTAGCTCAACGGAGCACTTCTGGCGGGCCTCCTTGAGCCAAAGGTCGGACTTAAGCTCACTAACACTGGATCTACGTTTAGTTAAGTTTTCATTTCAGTCGGATTTCTAGATCACGCATGGCGAACCATTTTCAGTTCGACAGTCAGTGGGTCTCGATCGGAGATTTCGAGTACCTGTAAATGTGTATGAAATTTTTTCTGATCCGAGGGTGTAATTTGGTCAGATTCTGACGGTCTGGTTGCTTAATACTGATCCGCAAGCGACGAGTCTCAGATTACTATTCAAGATATTTATTTTGTAAAGAAACTAGTGTTCTCACACTCTCTCGCTCCGGACTCAAATGAACAGCCGTGGGACACTATCTGGATTTGATTTCTGAGATGGTTGTCAAGCCCAGCGAGGCGGTCCTAAGTCCTTAACCTCGTATTATTCGGACTCCCAATGTGCGGTCCAGATCTGATACGGAGTTTCGAGATGCTCCGAGAGCAGCCGGGTAATGAGATTGACCCTAGATTTTAGGGTAACCTAGCGTCAATGATTCTACAAGTTCTGGGTCTTGCAGATCGTATTTAAAGCGATTCAAATGGATTTCATAGCTAATCTAGTTTAGCACTTAGTTACTTTGTCTCATTTATAAAGGATTTAATCCTAAGTGATTTCTAGTCGAGGTGGTACTCAGGCCTTTGTAGCTTGTATATAAGGTGATCCCAATTATAATACTTAACTAGTTTAAGATAGTGTCTATGGTGAAAGTACTTAGGAAAATTGAAAGAACAAGGTGGTAAAGGGTGGAATTTGTGAAGAAAATGGTTTGAAAAGGAATTTGAGGCTTTAATTGAGTGTTTGAGAAGTTAAACCGGTGTTAGGATTGACCCATCGCCTAAGGATGTCTAATTCCAGGTTGGGAAAAATTTGTGCTATTATAATCTATCCCCCTTAAAACAAAATTTCGTCCCCGAAATTGGGTAAGGGTAATAAGGAAAGATTTAATTATTTCTTTTGCCTAAGTTTTATTGATTTCAAGTTTCTACACGTGGTAGGTTCATTTTAGTCTATCCCCCTTAAAATTTTATTTTCACCCTCAAGGCTCAAGAGCTATATCCTGATCCGTATGTTGGAACAAGGTGTAATTTATAGCCTATCCTTGGCATGAAATGGAAAATACATTGGTCTGCCTTTCATCGACGATGTGTACTATGGCATTGATACCTATGGTCATAGAAAGCTAAAGATGATGGGTATTGTGGTTGATTTCAGGGGCAGGTGTGAGTTTGAGGCAAGATGCCTAATTTTACCAAGGAGTTTTGTCACGGTCCAGACTTATCCTACTTAATCATGTCTAACTTAACAGACAGGTTATCTTTCTATGTTCATATGCACAAAATGTATGCCGACATGGCATGTAATTTGGGACCTAATTTCTAACTATTCGTTGCCCAATTGGGTAATTCCTTGGGCCTAAAAGACAAAGTCGCTATCTGTTATATACTCCTAATACTTTTAAAAGACGAAGTTATAAACTTTTGGTTGCAAGTGGTTCGGCCAACACGGAAGAAAGTTGCGTAGTGGGTCTGAGCCGGATACATAGATTTCTGCCTCATAAGGACATAAAATGTATCGTATCAGTTTTTAATCCTAGTTGATCCCGACATTCTGCTTGATCAGAGCATAGAGTTTATTGGTCACAACCAGGATTGAGAATTCGATTCAAACCGCGAATACCTCGCTTATATGTAGTTTCTCTGTTCCATGTTTCCGATTGTACTAAGTCCTTGAGAGGGCGATTCTAAGGGGTATATAGATTTGACCTATCATTAAATCCAAGGGATATAGAAGTTTCCTCTAGGTATAATCCAAAGTCTATTCGTATACACTAGCTGATTTCAGATCATTTCTAATATAAGAAATTATTCATCGTGTAGGGTCAAACGTTGTCTAAGTGGAATTGAGTTGTCTGTACTTGACGCTCGAGCATTTCACATATGCTCACACCAGCTAAGAGGGTCCTAGGGTTCACATTATTAACTTGTTGGATTTCCTATACGGTCAGGTCTGTTGAAATCTAGGAGCATCGCTCTAGGTCCAAAATTCCAAGGGTCTATTTGGCCAGTGGTCATAAGTCGTACTAAATGGGACTGCATTACTAACCTTACCTCAGGATTAGGAATGACATGTTTGGTAGGAGGGTGGGTGGGGATTAAAAGTAATGATATAGGCTTTGGAAAATGAGCCTTGTGTTGAAAAAGGGTGAGATGGGATTTCCAAATCCCAGGATAATGAATTTCTAAGTGTTATTTGAAAGGAAATCTCAGAATTTACTTTTAATTACGTACATTCTAAACATGGTGTCGGAAAACATGGGATATATTCAATCTAGGGGTCGTACCTTACACATACATTTATTGTTACTCCTACATTTCTATCCACCAAAACTCACTTAATGTAGCTGGCCGAACAGCCCTAAATATTCTAACATTCGGACGTTGTGAAGAAGACGGTGGAAATGGAGAGAAAAGTTGTATTCAACTCGAATAAGGCCATGGGAAGTGAAGGAAAAGGGGAGAGAGGGTTGGAGTCTCTAACTCTCATGGATTTAAGCCTCAACAGAGGTTGTACAGGCCCAAGAGATAGGGTTTGTAGAAGGGAAAGGGAAGAAAATGGATGGGTTAGAGAGCTTACAGGATTTGAGCTTCAAACGGGGGGGTGTAGGAGCTCCAATGAGAGAAAACGGAAAGGGTAGGGAGAAAGGGACTGTTGTGGATGATGGAAATGAATAGGTTGTGTTCTAAATCAGCAGGGAGAACGATTGGAAGGGCAGTTTTGAAGAGAAACAGCAATTTTGAAGAGAGAAAACGGCTTGGAGGGGAGGTTTGTGAAGGAGGTAAGGTTTCGGGAGAGGGAGAAAGGACAGAAGCCACATCAGGGGGGTCCCACAACCCCCAAAGAGGATCAGCCCGAGCCGCGGGCCCGGCCCAGCAAAGAAACCGGCGAGGCCTCACCGACCGGGCGAGGGCCTCGCCGACCAACTTCATGATTTTCAAAGGGGGGCCCCATGGGCGTGTTTCGCAGGTCCCCTAGGCTCCAAAAAACCCTAGGTCCCACCCTGGATCCCTCTGGAAATGCTCCGTTTGGCCCCCCGACTCCATTTCGCTCAATTTCGGGTAGTTTCGGGACAATCGGACATATCTTACAATCCGAAATGAGTTATCTGACGTAAAATATATGAATTTGGGGTAGAACGAGCTAATGAAGCCAACCAACCCTACTATGCTAGGTTGTGCAGCCCAGAATTGCGAAAAAACCCTCTGATTGATGGTCGTTTCCCTGTTTCAATTTCGTTTTACTAAAAATAGTAGTTTTAGTTTAATTTCTCTTCATCCGTTGGGCTTTAGGAGTTATGCCCATTGTGAAAAGAGCTTAGAATAATTAGGATAATGGTTTGGTGAAGTCAAATAGGACACTTACTATTTTTTTGGCTGAAAATCCTACGCACTAGTAGACATCACAACCTTACAGTAGGTCGCGAATTCTACGAGTCTTAGTTATAGTTTGTTTCTGATTTCTTTCCCATTACTTGGTATTCCTACTTAAAGGGTTGTGAACTCATTTTCAGTCATTCATTAATCAATTTCGAATGTATTAGAATTTATTTCTATCTTCTGCTTTCTTCCTCATGGATTCAAGAAGTCTCTGTGAGGAGTCCAGAGAAGCTCCGAGGATTCGGAATAGTTAACATCATCACTCTTATTATCGATTTTCAACAGTTGGGGTGAGGTGGATTGTAATCTAGAATTATCTATAGACGGCCTAGGAATATTTTAAGGTCGACCCGTGCGACCATGGTTGAATACAGACTCGATTTCGGTGTTCGTTTTCAGTGAACTAGCCGTTGGACGGAACAGGGATGCCTAAGACTGTTTCTACATTCTGTAGCTCCCTCCTAAGTCAGAGTGCGTCAGTGTGTGTCGTGTGACCATAACCCAGGTCCGGTTTAATCCAAATCATGCTCTGATATCATCTGTAATATCCTGAAAATTGGGGGTCGAGCATAAACTCAACTCCTGAGTTCCAGAACATCACTTATGCAACAAAATGAATGATAATTGAATGTTAACTGTATTTGTGCATTGAACATGAGTGAGATTAAGCCAAAACAGCATATCATACTCCAGAGACAATTAAATTGCAAGCAAAAGACTGTGATAGGTAAATAACATATAAAAACTGTGGTGAGTCTCCAGAGTGTGATAAAGTTACCATGTTAAATAATTACAGTACGATTCTAAAATATACCTAATGTGAGGAACTGTAATGTCTTCTATCCCAAGTACCATAGCCCCGTCAATACAATACCAGGTCTTCATAGACCTGCCAGAGAGATACGGATAGGAGAACTCCTCCTCATCATCATAGAAGTAGTCCGACTCTGCTTCATAAGCATCGCCATCACCTGAAGCTCAACAAATCCGGTTGGTGTGTATAACACCGTCCCGTAACATGGGAGTGAGTGATCAACTAAGTGGAACAGTGAAGCATAGGTTAACATGTTATCAATTCAGTCAAGCAGTAATGATAAAACAATAAAATCAAACACTCCTAACTACTCTTATTAATGCAAGTATGAATGCTGGCATGATGTATGCCCTCACCACACCCTCCCTCGTGCGACACCATCTCACGTTCGGGGCATGCTTTCATCCCTCAGTGTTCCACATCTTCCAGGCACATGCAATGCATGATGAGCATGATTACCAAGTATTTATTAGTCCATTTTAAACAGCAGGATTGGGAAAATAAGGTACCTCCCTTGTATCATTCCCAAACATGATCCATTCTAGGGTCGTCAGTCCTAGTTAATCTCAGACGATGGTGTGTTTTTCTAGGTCACTGCAAAGTTGTCGCTGTGGTCATTACGCATAAAGGTTACACCACTCCCCCATCAACTCTTAAACGATTCATCACTATACAGAAACAGGCCTAGTTCATACTTTATATACCGCGGCAAACTCTAAGGCTCACCGCGATTTCAGAGTATGCTCGAGGTCACTACAAAGGGCTGTCAGGGCTGTTGCTCACATTCATTGCACCACTCCTGCATCACCTTATCAATGTAGGTCGACAACACGAATATAGTGTCCCATACCACCATAATCGGCTCACGAGTCTGGTTGCTCACTGGTCACTACGGGGAGGCACGTGGCCCCAGCGTAGGCCGACAGCTCGACCACGGTGTCCCATACCACCATGCCCGGCTCATGAGTCTTAGCGGATCGAGGTACCATGGTTAAAAGGAATTTCACTGGTAAGTTTGGTACCCTAGGTTCAAGCAGTAGCGACCAAACATGGTGAACATACATTAGACAAATCAGGTTACTTGACGAGCTCGACTAGCTCGAGCCCACAACAAGTTGAACGACATGAAGTGCATAAGCACTTCGCGTGGCCTAACCACTGCCGCCAACTGAAGTACGACTCGGGTTCGTCAGACACATCCTACGTGGCAAAAGAATCTCAGCCACGAATTCAATCCCATTACCGATTTCCTGGACTATAATCATAGCCCCAAACGCAATCAATCCTTATTCAAAGTATGAAAAGTAAAGCATAATAAATAAAGTAATTTAAGTAAGGTAATAAGCATATCATAAAACATGTTATAAAGCATATTATAAAGCATGTTATAAAGCACTATATAAACAAGAATATAAACACATATATTTCATAAGTTAGCGGTTAAAGTAAATAACCACATGGTGGAAATCATACATGTCTCTAAGGTAGTTGAGAATCCCATCTCAACACCTACCTAAGGCATCAACATCCAAACACTTACACAAGCATTTTCACAAACACTTAACATACACTATTTCAACAAACTTAGTGTATGTTAGCAAACTAAGGGTGAGTCCTTTCGCCAAGCAAATATTTTACGCATATATAGTATATTTATATAACAAATAATCATGGCAAACACATCTCTAAAATGTACATGTATACGGTACTTTCTACAATATAGTATTTCAACATACATAGTGTATATTAGTAAAGCATGTATTTGGGCGAATCTTTTCGCCAAATAAGTATTTTATCCTTATACCATATATTCATACAACAAATAATCATGTCAAACACATTCTCAAAATTTATACGTATATAGTATTTTCTACAATACAGTATTTCTACATACATAGTGTATATTAGTGAAACATGTATTTGGGCGAATCCTTTCGCCAAATAAGTATTTTATCCATATATCATATATTCATACAACAATTAATCATGTCAAATACATTTCCAAAATTTATACCTATACGGTATTTTCTATGAATACCTAGAATATGTAAAATTCCATAATCTATATCTTTAATCGAAACAGAAAACAGAAAGCACTTTGTACATGTTCAATTGCATGCAGATCATGAATCTATCATTATCTGACATTGAAAGCATTGAAAACCATAACCTATACACCTAAAGTCCACACCTTTGGTCGTAGAATCGTAACGGAGATGATATGTTTGCTAAGCTTCCGTATTCGGCAGTTTGGCAACCTAGAGAATGAAATAGGTTAGCTATTTCATAACATACAACCTATACAACCCCAAAACAGATTAGGGTTAGGGTTTCTTACCTAGAAACGGAGCTGGAATCGCCAGAAAAATGATGAGAATGGAGCGGTTGTGCTTGGATACGGCAGGGAAGAACGGCAGGGAAGAATCTCCCACTTCTCTCTCACTTTCTCTCTCTTTTCCTAGGGTTTTTCTCAAATTCGGATGGCTGAAATGAGAGAGGGTTTAAGGTCCTTATATAGCCTAAAAACTCACCGAAATAGACTCATGGACACGGTATACTTAGGTTATAACCAAAGCGACTCTGTTTCAACTCAACAGAGCACTTCTGGCGGGCCTCCTTGAGCCAAAGGTCGGACTTAAGCTCACTAACACTGGATCTACATTTAGTTAAATTTTCATTTCAGTCAGATTTTCAGATCACGCGTGGCGGACCAGTTTCAGTTCGACGGTCAGTGGGTCTCGATCGGAGATTCCGAGTACATGTAAATGTGTATGAAATTTTTCTTGATCCGAGGGTGTAATTTAGTCAAATTCTGACGGTCTGGTTGCTTAATACTGATCCACAAGCGTCGAGTCTTAGATTACTATTCAAGATATTTATTTTGTAAAGAAACTAGTGTTCTGACACTCACTCCGGATCAAATGAACAGCCGTGGGACACTATCTGGATTTGATTTTTGAGATGGTTATCAAGCCCAGCGAGGCGGTCCTAAGTCCTTAACCTCGTATTATTCGGACTCCCGATGTGCGGTCCAGATCTAATACGGAGTTTCAAGATGCTCCCGAGAGCAGCTGGGTAATGAGATTGATCCTAGATTTTAGGGTAACCTAGCGTTAATGATTCTACAAGTTTTGGGTCTTGCAGATCGTATTTAAAGCGATTCAAATGGATTTCGTAGCTAATCTAGTTTAGCACTTAGTTACTTTGTCTCATTTCTAAAGGATTTAATCCTAAGTGGTTTTTGGTCGAGGTGGTACTCAGGCCTTTGTAGTTTATATATAAGGTGATCCCAGTTATAATACTTAACTAGTTTAAGATAGTGTCTAGGGTGAAAGTACTTAGAAAAATTGAAAGAACAAGGTGGTAAAGGGTGGAATTTGTGAAGAAAATGGTTTGAAAAGGAATTTAAGGCTTTAATTAAGTGTTTAAGAAGTTAAACTGGTGTTAGGATTGACCCATCACCTAAGGACGTCTAATTCCAGGTTGAGAAAAATTCGGGCTGTTACACAATACCAACTACAATACTAAAACAAAAATAATTCCCACCAACACGCTTTTCAAGTTCTACAAACCCATTCTCACAGATCCTGGACACTCAGACCTGGTGGAAGAGATTGTTTCAACTTATCAGCCTTCCCCAAATCAAACACACAAAGCGTGTAGAGGCATTTGGAGCACCGGACCTTAAACTTCACGATATCCTTGCTCTTCTTGATCTTAACTGATCAAGCATCTTTCCTTCTCGCAGTGTGAAGGAAATCCTTGATCTCGTGAATCTGCTTCGGCATTTCTCAAGGATTCGGAGGAGCTCCTCTGCAATTCCTCCACCAAAAAATAAATAATTTTCAGCAAAAAACATCATTTTCAGGGCCATTACCTAAAATGGGGTGGCAAAACAGAGATGACATGGATATACAACACATACATCAAGGTGGACCGCATGAAACAGTGGAGATAGAAATGCCCACCTAAATCCCCAAATCCCCAAATCCCCAAATCCGTAAATCCCCAAATCCCTAAATTTCCAAATCCCTAAATCCTTAAATCCACAAATCCACAAATCCACAAATCCCCAAATCCCTAAATCCCTAAATCCCTAAATCCCCAAATCGTTTCAATCGGTATTGAGATTGACAGAGATTGAGAGAGAGAGAGAGAATACCTGTTTGAGTTGGAGCCCTGATCACGATCCACCGAGAGAGACAGAGAGAGAGGATGCGCGAGAGAGAGAGCACCGAGAGACAGAGAGAGACAGAGAGACAGAGAGAGAGGGACCGAGAGAGAGAGAGAGAGAGAGAGAGAGAGAGAGAGAGAGGGGTGCGCGAGAGTGAGAGACAGGGAGGTAGAGAGTGAGGTTGAGAGAGAGGGAGAGAGGGTTTGGGTTTTGGGAGGGGCGGACGAGCGCACGAGAGCGATTTTTGGGTGGTTTTTGGGGTTGTGGGAGATGGGCCCACGGGAGGTAGTTTTGGGGTAGAACAGATTGGCTACTCCCGCTGACACCAGCTCCATGGCTGGTGTTCGGAGGGCTGTGGGCCCCACCATGATGTATGTGTTTCATCCGATCCGTTCATCCATTTTTTAATATAATTTTAAGACTTAGTTTTAAAAATAAGAGGGATATAAATCTTAGGTGGACCACACCACAGGAAAACAATAGTGATTGGATATCCACCATTTAAATCCTCCTAAGGCCCACTGTATTGTTTATCTGACATCCAATCTTTGATTAGGTCATAAAGGCCCAGATGAAGGGAAAAAACAAAGATCAGCTTGATCCAATACTTTTATGGCTCCCAAAAAGTTTTTAATGGTCGACATTCATTCAACACTTTTTCCTGTAATGTGGTCCACTTGAGATTGGGATATAACTCATTTTTTTTCTAATATCATAAAATGATCTATAAAAATAGATGGACGGCATGGATGAAACACATACATCATGGTGGGGCCTACAGACCACCGAACACAAAAGTTGAGAGGTGTTACCCTCCATTAAAACATTCATAATTATTTTTTGAGCCCACAGAGATGTGGTTCACAAATCTAGCCCATCCATTATGTGTGTGCCACTTGGATGAGGGGTCATACCAAGTTTCAGATGCATCCAAATTTCAGGTGTGCCACTTGGATGAGGGGCCCACAGTAATGTTTGCCATCCAACATGTTCATAGTATCAAAAAGATATGAATGAAGGGAAAATACAAACATCAGCTTAATCCAAAACTTCTATTAAATGCACAGTGTTGATGTTCGACACACATCATGATGGGCCCTACAAAACTACATTAATTCTTAGAGTTTCAGGGTGTCAATAAGTTGGGTCACAATTTGACTAGAATATTTGACCCATTTTACATGTCTGGTCCACTCACTTTATTTTACTGATCGTTATCCTCAATTTGACTAGTTACTAACCTCGATCATGTTACATATGAAAAAGATATTGGGCAAACAAGATTGATCAACAATTTGAGTGAATTTTGATTTAAACATCTGAAGTTATTCACTCTTCAATCTAGACTGATCAGATTGTCTAAAAATAGTTAAAGGTTATTCATAATATCAAAAATATATGAATGAATAGAAAACACAAACATCAGCTTGATCCAAAACTTTTATGGCCTCCAAGAAATTTTAAATGGCAGAGGTTCAATCACACTATTTCCTATGGTGTGGTCCACTTGAGCTTTGGATATGCTTCCTTTTTGTTCTTTAGACCTCAAATCATCTATTAACATGGATGAATACAGTGGATAAAATAAATAAATAACAGTGGACTCCACAGAGTTTACTCTGGTAAGGATAACGAGTAACTCACCTAAATGTAGTAGAGAAGGGTTTCCTTAAAACATTCATAATCATATATTGGGTCTGCCTAAATGTGATTTACATATCCAACCCACTCATTATGTATGTCCCACTTGGATGAGGGGTCAGACCAAGTTTCAACCGCATCAATGTCTGTATTAACTTATAAACAGGTTGGATCTCAAATAAACATCGCGGCGGACCCTAAGAAGGTTTTAATAGTGGGTGTCACTATCCCACTCTTTTCTATGGTGTGCCACTTGAACTTTGGATCTGCCCCGTCAGTCAGATGCGCTATTCCATGGTAGGCCACGAGCTTAAAAATAAAGTCAATCCATGACTTGGGTGGGCCACACATAGTTTTAGATGCTATAGCCCACCTGAGTTTCGTATATGACTGATTTTTTGACTTAAAGAGGACACATCAAATGCATGGTGTTGATGTTGTACACACATCATGGTGGGACGCACACAGATTAACCTCATGGAAAGTTCCCATGAGGTGACCTTATAGTACCATTTCACTATTTTAGGTAACTCCTTCATGGGTGTTACTCTAACCGTGTAGGGCCCACCTTGATATATTTTATGTATATCGACATCGTCCATATATTTTTTCATCATATTTTAGGATGTGATTTCAAATCATAAGAACTAAATAATCTTAGGTGGGCCATACCAATCAAAACAATATGATGAATAACCATTAAAAGCCTTTTGAAGGCCACAAAAGTTTTGGATCAATTTGATCTTTGTAGTTTACCTTCATCTAGATCTTCTTTACATTATCAACAAGTTGGATTGCAGATAAACGTTACTAAAATCTTACGATGGGCTCTTTATAATTTTTAATGGCGTGGTACTATACTATCATTCTTTCCAGTAGTGTGATCCACTTAAGATTTAAATCCACACAATATTTTATACCCGGCCCAAAATTGGGTTGGAGAAACGTATGGGCGGCAAGGATATACAATACATCATCAAAATCTAACTTTTGTTATCTAAGTACTTTCCAATTTTTCTTGTCAGAATACAAAATCTAATTTTCTTTTTTAAAAATATATTTTTTTACAATTTGACAATTTTTCACAATTTTGTTTAATTTTTAAATTTTTATTTTTCAAATTATCATTTTTTAAAATCGAAATCTCACTTTTATTATCTAACTTTTCAATTTTTCTTGACAAAATACAAAATCTAGTTTTCTTTTTTAAAAAATATATTTTTTTTACAATTTGTCAATTTTTTCACAATTTTTTTTTTTAATTTTTTAAATTTTCTTTTTCAAAATATCATTTTTTTAAATCTCACTTTTGTTATCTAACTTTTCAATTTTTCTTGTCAAAATACAAAATCTAGTTTTCTTTTTTAAAAGATATATTTTTTTACAATTTGTCAATTTTTTCACAATTTTTTTAATTTCTTAAAATTTCTTTTTTAAAATATCATTTTTTAAATCTCACTTTTGTTATCTATAACTTTTCAAATTTTCTTGTCAAAATACAAAATCTAGTTTTCTTTTTCAAAAAAATATATTTTTTTTCAATTTGTCAAAATTTTCACAATTTTGTTTAATTTTTAAAATTTTCTTTTTCAAAATATCATTTTTTTATCGAAATCTTGTAATATAACTTTTTAATTTTTCTTGTCAAAATACAAAATCTAATTTTCTTTTTAAAAAAATATATATTTTTACAATTTGTCAAAATTTTTCACAATTTTGTTTAATTTTTTATATTTTTTTCAAAATATTATTTTTTTAATCAAAATAGATGGACGACATGGATTAAACACATACATCATGGTGGGGCCCATATAGCACCAACCACAAGCCATTGGATGGTGTCAGGGGGAGTAGCTAATTTGTTCCCCTTATTTGTGGTGTGGTTCATTTAATTAATCTTTGGATATGAATCATTTTTTAGATAGTTCTCTAAAATGATCTCAAAAAATGGATGAACAGTGTGGGTTAATCTCGAATTTTCATTATTTTAGGACTTGTGGGGCTCACAATTGTGTATGTTAATTATCCACTCCGTCCATTAATTTTAACGGCTCATTTTTAGGGTTGATGCAAAAAATGAGTTAAATCGAAATTGTAGGTGGACCACACCACATACTAATGTTATAAATTTATTTTTCATTATTTCTTATGGTATGGTCCACTTAGACTTTTAATATTTTATACTTTTTGAGCTCATGCACTGAAATAATATTTCAAAATTTATGGACGGCTTAGATAAAACAAATATATTGAAATGGGCCCCATGGAGCCCCTTAAGCATCATCAGTCTCTAATAAGATTCTATGGGGAGGTACGTTTTAGAGCTTAAAAATAAAGTCGATCCATGACTTGAGTGGGCCACACCACATACTATAGTTGAGAGGGTTACCCTCCCATTAAAACATTCATAATCATTTATTGGGCCCACCTAGATGTGCTTCATAGATCCAGCCCATTCATTATGTGTGTCCCACTTGGATGAGGAGTTATACCAAGTTTCATACACATCCAAAACTCATGTGGGCCCCACCAAATGGTTTTATATGTTTTAGG
Source organism: Magnolia changhungtana (assembly GCA_030180095.1). Lineage (NCBI taxonomy): Eukaryota > Viridiplantae > Streptophyta > Magnoliopsida > Magnoliales > Magnoliaceae > Magnolia > Magnolia changhungtana. The sequence goes on along the minus strand of JASAUF010000101.1, from coordinate 2,488,864 downwards.
GATGTCTTCACATAGTTTTAGATGCTATGGCCCACCAAAGTTTCGTATACGACTGATTTTTGGACTTAAAGGGGACACATCAAATGCATGGTGTTGATGTTCTACACACATCATGGTGGGGCGCACACAAATTAACCTTATGGGAAGTTCTCATGAGGTGACCTTAAAGTACCATTTCACTATTTAGGTAACTCCTTCATGGGTGTTACTCTAACCATGTAGGTCCCACCTTAATATATTTTATGTATATCGACACTGTCCATATATTTTTTCATCATATTTTAGGATGCGATTTCAAATCATAAGAACTCAATAATCTCAAGTGGGCCATACCAATCAAAACAATGATGAATAACTATTAAAAACCTTTTGAAGGCCACAAAAGTTTTGGATCAATTTGATCTTTGTAGTTTACCTTCATCTAGATCTTCTTTACATTATCAATAGGTTGGATTGCAAATAAACATTACTAAAACCTTACGATGGGCTCTTTATAATTTTTAATTGTGAGCTACTATATTATCATTCTTTCCAGTGGTATGGTCCACTTAAGATTTAAATCTACATAATTTTTTATACCGCTTCCAAAAATGGGTTGAGAAACATAGAAGTGCAAGGATGTACAACACATCATCAAAATCTCACTTTTGTTATCTAACTTTTCAATTTTTCTTGTCAAAATACAAAATCTAGCTTTCTTTTTTAAAATATATATTTTTTTACAATTTGTCAATTTTTTCGCAAATTTGTTTCATTTTTAAAATTTTCTTTTTGAAAATATCATTTTTAAAATCTCACTTTTGTTATATAACTTTTCAATTTTTCTTGTCAAAATACAAAATCTAGTTTTCTTTTTTTAAAAAAATATATTTTTTTACAATTGATCAATTTTTTTACAATTTTGTTTAATTTTTTAAATTTTCTTTTTCAAAATATCATTTTTTTATCGAAATCTTGTTATATAACTTTTTAATTTTTCTTGTCAAAATACAAAATCTAGTTTTCTTTTTTAAAAAATATATTTTTTTTTTACAATTTATCAATTTTTTCACAATTTTGTTTAATTTTATAAATTTTCTTTTTCAAAATATCATTTTTTTATCGAAATCTTCTTCTTTTTTTTTTTTTTTCAAAATTATCAACATTATTCAAAGTTCTTAATTTTTTTTTTCAAAATCTAGATTCTTATAAAATTACATTTTTTTTTTTCAAAATCTAAATTTTTTTCTTAAACATTGTTAATTATTTTTCTAAGCTTTTAAACTTTTTTTTTTTTCGAAATTCATAAATTTTTTTGTTCTTAATTTTTCACCTAAGCATTAGAGACGGTCTTGCAGACGGTCTTTGACAGTCTTAAATGACCACTATAAGACAGCTAAGGACCGTCTCTAATAGAGACGGTCTTTGACAGTCTGAAATGGAGACAGCTGAGGACCGTCTCTAATACAGACTATTTTTTACCGTCTCACAGTACATGAAAAGACGGCCAATGACCGTCTCTAATTGAGATGGTCCTTGACAGTCTCAGATTGCCAGTAAGAGATGGCCAATGACCGTCTCTAATACGGACGGTCTTTGACCATCTCAAATGGCTGCATATAAGACGGTTAGAGACCGTCTCTTATTCCAAACGGTCAATGGCGGTCTTTTATCCTCAGTTAACAACGGTTTTTTACCGTCTTAAATGATTTATGGATGTTCAAATTTTTAAGACAATATTAAGGACGGTCAAGGGCCATCTAAAAGTTTAGAGACGATTTACGACCGTCTCTAAAGCGTCTTTAAACCAAGCAATTTTAGAGATAGTCCAGAACCGTCTCTAAATCCGTCATTTTTTTCCATTTTTCACAGTGTCATCGAACCTTAATGAGTCGATCGAGACCAAATTATGCAAATTGCCCAATAGGTTGTTGGTTAAGTACTCGGCTGCAATACTATCTCGGTGTGTCACAAATCATATCCCAAATGGATAAACCGGCAACATTTATTGTCCAGAAACTATCGACCAGACTTTCCCTTATTTTCAGGCGATCCTAGTTAGTTGAATATTAAATATGTTGTCAATTCACTATGCAGTGCAGAGAGTTGGTAAATAATGACTATCATAAATTACAAATATTCGATGATTCGTTAATGGCAACGGCCTTTACATGGTATTCAAACTTATTACAGGATTCGGTGCACGTTTGGCAAGAAATGGAGGAGAAATTTTATGCTCAGTTTTTCTCTAAGAATGGAGAAATAACCATGTCCGATCTTACCCATTTTCGGTAATTGCTAGGAGAGACTTGTGGCAGTTATATTGCTCAGTTCAAAAGGGTAAAGAGTTGATGTGAGATTGTCATGACCGAGGTTGAATTTATGTACATAGCACAAGATGGGCTTAAATATAAACTTCGTAAGAAGTTCATCGAGACAGAGTTCATGGACTTATATGATTTGACTAGGAAAGTCTCTAAGTACGAGGAGCTATTACAAGAAGGTGCCCAACAGAAAAACTCATCAATAGGGACTTACTATAATGCCCCGAATTTTCATGGCCCGAGTTTATACTCATGCTCCAGAAAACTGGGTGTTAATAATAAAATGAATTGCATACCTTAAAAATTGCACCTTACCTTTTTTTCCCGTTTAGATCACATCCAGATACATTCATAAAGGTAACCTTCATGAGAATAAAATCGATCATATCGATTGTTTCATTAGAGTAAAAGAATTCAGTAAATAATCAAATGCCCTCTCAAAGGGAGCTTATTACATTGATCGAGTTCATAACGGAAGTATAAAATTAATTCATAAAACTATCTTCTTATTCTTTCAGTATATCTTCCATGGGTTTCAAATTTCTTCTTATTTTGTACGTCACCTGCATCATCTGCATGGTTAGAGAGGGTCAACGCCCTACTCATAGTGACGGTTATCCTTTATGATTAACAATAATTCAAGAGATTCATAAAAGTAAGGTAAGGGTTATGATATGTCACATACTCCATCACTACGAGAGATATCAGTATGCGCAAACAATCTACATGAATGTATGCCTAGCAAAGTGTGTGCGGCTCATCATATGTAGTGATCATTTTCACAATGTGGAAAATAGTTCATAGTATCGAACTCAACCTGCATTCTCACACTACGGATATTCGCCTGTTCGTCTAACATTAACGTGGATTTATGTAAGCATCTCTAGGCAATACAACAATGCGATTGGGAATTTTACGTAACACGATGTGTTCATGGAGCAACTATTCGCGACATCCAATCCCACGCATGAGATTTACTTACATCAATTGTGCACCACACCAACCAACCCACAGAATTACGTGCTGACCAAGAGGGCCGCTACCCATAACGTATTATGTCCACGACAAATATTAAGTCACTAGTTGTGATACCTTTAACACATCACTTACAGTGATAGGGAATGTAAACCGAATCATGATTCCCAAAAGGGTAAATAAGTGTTGATGGTAAATTAAACAATCGCAGAGATGGAATCTTAGTAACATGAAAACATGGTATATAAAAGGCAAGACAAAGCATATCAACTCAAACTACTATAAGCTTAAAGGAATAAAACCCTCACCTTTAATTGTCTATCTGCCGACCAACAAGGTTAGATGTTCAGGCGAGCACTTTAGGATTTAAATCTTGCCCTAATTCACAAGGCTCGAATGTTTAAAATTAAACTTTGATTCATAATACTGTTAGATTCAGTTTAGTTTGGTGAGTTTTAAAGGAAAGCTAAATTAAAATCTGGTTTTATATGTTCCAACTTAGAATATATATATATATATATATATATATATATATATATATATATATATATATATGAGTTCTAGAAGTGTTATTCCACGGAGTCGACTCAGTTCGTCTTGGTGGAATTCTCCACCTCTATTGTTGGAGAAGATAATATTCAAAAGTGAAGGAAAAGGAAGATAAAGAGAAAAGAGGGTTATGAGTCGAACCAGGCCTCCATGGTAGCTCGGCGCGCAACTAGTCTGACCTCCACGTTTTCTTGTTTTCTCTCTCTTTCTTGCTTTCCTTTCTCTTCTTTTCTTTCTCATTCTCTTTCTCTTTCTTTTCTCTCTTTTCTTTCTCTTCTTCTTCTTGATGGTCGGCAACTGGTCTGGATGGACCAGATTCTTGTCCAAACCACCCTCTCTCTTTTCTTTCTTTCTTTCTTGTTTCTTCCATTCTTCTCTCGTGAGATTTCCTCTCTCATTTTTTCTTCTCTTTCTCTGCTCTCTTCTTTCCCTCACGGACAGACGAAGGGTCCCTTTTATAGGAATGAGGGCTCCAGGTCGGCCATGAATTCCTTGCACCGACTCATCTTACGCAACCTGTTTGTGCACCCAGGGAAATAGAGGCGTTCTTTGCGCACTTCCTGTTTTCCTACGTAAGTAAAATAGCGCAGTTGTTGTCCAAGCCTGGCGACGCAATTTGTTCCTCTCCTTCTGCAAAACTGGTCAGATCTAGACGGTATTGGGTCATCCGTAGATGGACCTTCAGATGGAAGGTTGTGATCGCCTTCTTGAGTGCAGGATCGAGCAAACGGTGGCCCTGCAAAGATGCTCAATGCGGCTACCTGCGTACAAGTCGGGGAGTACGAATACTTTCGCAATCTTTCCTCCCTCTTTAACCTATGTGGGTGCGGTCGGAAACTCTCCTTCCCAATTTGGATGGTTCCGATCAGCCCAAGTAGGCCCCTTTCGTGTTTCTTACGCAGAGAGTTTGAAATCGAATTGGTTTCTCAGGTGCTGTTTATGGGAGAGTGCGGACAAGCATCTGCTCGTTTCCTTGGGTAGAATTTGGAATGAAATGGTCTAAGGTCTAGTCGAAATTGTCCCATGAGTATAATGGACGGTTCAGTTCATCCCCGACGATCGTGATAGTGGACTGCAACTCCTTCAAACAGACGTTGTCTATTCACGTTGCGGATGACAAAATTTCTTGCAACCGCTGTCGTAGGCACGTGTGCATGCATGGGTGCACAGGGCCAACTAGGTTCTGTTCGGATTCAACTTAGTAGTAGACTGGACTGTGAGGCCCGTATCCTAAACCATACCGTTCCATAGGCTCCCTCGGTCCTCTCGGTCGATTCCGGTGACCCTCGACCTGTATCCGACGTTTGTGCGCGATCCTAAGCCGAGTCCTGCATACCAAAGTCGGCTCGACCCAAGACTTATACCCTAGCGACCGCGCCGTCGCCGCTGTTCTGACGCTGAGGCGATACCTGGGCCAGGAGATATGGGCCCGTGTTCAGTTCGAGGAAAAACACCGCATAAGAGAATCTCTACCAAATGTCAAATTAATCCCATCAACCAATCAAAGTATAACCCATCACTCCATCCCATCCCTAAGTACATAAGCCATTCCCCATGTCAACTCTCTCTTACATAACCCATACCACCCATCATCCATCACCCATCACTCCTCTTTCTCTCTCTCTCTTCACTCCATTCTCCCAAGAAAACCCACCATGAGAGATGTCCAAGCTATCTCCAAGAGAGGAGAGCTTGGTGTGGCCCATCTCCCTATCTCCCATCTCCACCATTCAATCACCATCATCCTCCATCAAAGTGGTAGCCGAGGAGCTTAGCTTGCCATTGATCTAAGAAGAAGTAAGAAAGGTGCGTGATCTTTGGGTTTCTACCATTGATTTCATGATTTGAGGGCCCACTCATGATGGGATCCATTTGATGTATGTATTATAAGCAAGGAGGGGCCCATAGTGCCGGGGTCCCTCCCTTTACGGGTCTCTCTCTCTCTCTCTCTCTCTCTTTGATGTGTGGCCCACCTTGATGAATTGAGTAGATCCACACAGTCTGATCATGCAGCCCACCTTACTTCTGGACGTTTTTGGGCAGACCCTGGGTGAAGTAAAAACACAAATATTAGCTGAGGTACCTTACACCAGTCATATAGCTGCTATATTTGCGTCAGTAGGCTGTGTGGGTCCCACCGGCTGTATAGTTGTTGCCATGATGTCAGCAGGTGGGTCTGATCATGAGGCAGGTGTTATGCCTACACCGTTCATCCATAAGGCCACCCTGCACGTGCTACACGTGCAGGACATGGGCCTACCCTGATGTATGTTCCTTACATCTCCACCGTCCAGACCTTGGACAGTGGAGGGACCATTTGATGTGTGTGCTCTACCCATGACTGTTTAGTGGCAGTGGGGCCCACATGCCTGCCATGTGCATGAAATCCAGACTGTCCATCTTCTGTGGGTCCCAAGCAGCATGCAGCTGCTGCTGCAACGACGTCAGCAGCCCCTGGGCCCTAATCATAAAGTATGTATTATATCCAACACCATCCCATCCGTTTTGTAGGTACATGGGACCCACCCACACGTGTGGGGTGGGGCCCACCTTAGGTACGTTGCATTCACACTGTCCAGTAATGGACGGTGCTGCATAGAGCCCACCATGATGCAATATCCAGGCCGTTCAGGGCATGGATGTTACTGTCCTTTTAAAGTGTAAATATATTATTATTATTATATATAATATATATGTATTATATACATGGTGGGTCCCATGTGGGACCCATGTTGTTGTGTGTATATATATATATATATATAGTATACATATGTGGTGGGCCCCATGTGGGACCCACGGTGAGGTACTTTCATCTGCACCGTCCCTCTGGATGGTGCTTGTGAAACCGACCTTGATGTAAATATATTATTATTATTATTATTATTATATAGAATATATATGTATTATTCTATATCCAAGCCGTCCATCTGTATTGCCATGTGGGTCACACCGTGATGTATTTGTGTCATCCATACCATCCAGATGTGCTAGATGGTGCTAGACTATTTGGACGGTACTGCCAGGACCCACCGTGATATATGTCTTCTTCCAAGTTGTCCATCTGTATTGCCATGTGGGCCACACCATGATGTATGTTTTGTAATCCACACCGTCTAGATTGTGTTGGACGGTGATGGACAATGTTTGGACAGTGCCGATTTACATGGACAATGTTTGAACAGTGCTGATAATCATTAGTGGGCTAGTGCCCCATGGAATGATAGTGTACAGTGATACACCTGTCACACCCGCATTTATTGAAATGATTTTTGGTGTGGTCCAAGCCCACTTGAGGCCTATGTGATAGGGCCTACTTGCCTTGTATTTAAGACATGATGGGGCCCACCTGCTTGAATTTGAGGCCCATGGGAAAGGCCCATTGTGATGTATTCGTGGCTTATAGGCGAGGCCCATTGTAATATGTATTGGGCCCATGACACGTGGCCCATTTGATGTATTCGAGGCCCAGATATATAGCCCATTTGATGCATATAAGACCCATGTGTAGGGCCCACATGTTATGTATTTAAGGCCCATTAGTAGGGCCCACCTTTGGTGTATATAAGTCCCATTGATGCAGCCCACTTATTGTATTTCAGGCCCATGGGTTGCGGCCCATTATGATTTATTGAGGCCTATGGGTCATGGCCCATTGTGATGTATTTCCAACCCATTTAGTGAGGCCCATTGTGATATATTCCTGCTCGTATGATGAGGCCCATTAAGATGTATTTCTGACCCATGCGATGCGGCCTATATCGATGTGCATTAGGCCCATGTGATGCAACCCACTTGATGTATGAGACCCTTGTGTGAGGCCATGGGCCCACTATATGTTTGGCTCTACGTGGGCCACTCATTGGAAGTAATATTGGTTAAATGTCCACATTGATGGGCAATGATGGTTAGATGTCCTCATTATGACCTTCCCTTAAGCCATTTGTTAAGCTAATTATCGAGGCCAATTGTATAGGCCAATTCTGATTGTCGAGGCCGAGTATCGAGGCCTATTCTGATTATCGAGGCTGACTGTATAGGCCGATTCTGATTGTCAAGACTGAGTATTGAGGCTGATTCCGATTGTACAGGCCGATTCTGATTGTCGAGGCCGAGTATTGAGGCCGATTTCAATTGTCAAGGCCGATTGTATAGGCCGATTCCGATTGTCAAGGCCGAGTATCAAGGCCGATTCCGATTGTCGAGGCTAATTGTATAGGCCAATTTTGATTCTTGAGGCAGAGTATCAAGGCCGATTCTGATTGTCGAGGCCAATTGTATAGGCCGATTTCGATTGTCAAGGTCGAGTATCGAGGCTGATTCCGATCGTCGAGGCCAAGTATTAAGGCTAATTCTGATTGTCGAGGCTGAGTATTGAGGCCGATTTTGATTGTCAAGGCCGATTGTATAGGCCGATTCCGATTGTCAAGGCCGAGTATCAAGGCCAATTCCGATTGTTGAGGCCGATTGTATAAGCCGATTCTGATTATCGAGGCCGATTGTATAGGTCGATTCCAATTTGTCGAGGCCAATTTTATAGGCCGAATTCAATTGTCGAGGCTGGGTATCGAGGCCGATTTCGATTGTCATGGCCGTTTGTATAAGCCGATTCCGATTGTCGAGGCCAATTTCGATTGTCGAGGCCGATTCTGATTGTCGAGGCTGATTGTCGAGACCTATATGATGTATATGTGATCAATAGTTGAGGCCCATTGTGATGTGTATTCAGCCTGTGTGATGTAATATAAGGCCCGTATTTATGACCCCATGTGATGTATATGCAGCCCGTAATTGAGGCTCATTGTGATGTGTATTCATCCCGTGTTTAAGGCAATGTGATGAATATGAGGATCTATGTGATGAGGACCATTGTGATGCATTTGAGGGTCAGGCGATGGAGTCCATTGTGATGTATATTAGGCCCATCGTGATGCATATTAAGCTCTTAAGTGAGGCTCATGGTGTTGTATATTAGGTCCTTATGTGAGGCCATGTGTCCACTATATGTTAAGCTCTATATGGGCCATTTCTTGGGGGCAATGTTGGTTAAATGTCCACATTGTCGAGGCCGATTGTTGATGCCAGTTATTGATACCGACTATGAGTATGTGACAGCATAACATCATGATACATGCCCACACGTATCATGTGTATGTTTGTTATGAGATGTGGTTGACCATTACATATGTCATTGGGCAAGTTATTATGAGACTCCCTGATAGACAGAGGTTTATCTCACATGAGCGCACGGTATACGCAGGATTGATGCATGACTGTATTGTATGACTCATGCATCTTGCATTGTATATTGTGATTACTGTATGCCCTAGCGACATCAGAGTCATAGCCTCTACAAGCATATCGTAGATGGCCAAATGGGACATCGAAAATATGTTATTAGCATCGGGCTGCCATAGATGCCCTGGGTGAAAATTCCTAAACCCTCTTGGTACCAGAGGATGCCCTGACGTCGAGACTGAGTGGATGTATATGAGCGCATGAGGGCCGTATACCAGTAGGCCACATCTCCCAATATGTTGTGGTCGGTTGGGAGGGGGTATGGCCTTACCCGCCTGAGGGAATAGGCATAGTTAGGCTGAGTTTAACTGGCTCGTGAATGGGTCCGCTATCGATGTGCCAGGTAGATATTGGTCGACTACTGGTCAGGCGGATAGTGAGGTCTTTTTCATTTACCCAGTTGTGCACTTATGGATCGGCAAGCTGGTGTAGAGTGTACTAAACCCTAGTGATGATCGCAGAGATGAATAGTACTGATATGTGAACTTATTGAGCAGGAGTTATATACTCATTCATTCACTATCCACTCAGGTTAGTGGTGCGCAACTATTTGTTATGTGTACCTTCGCAATGGCCACAATTTCGGTTAGGGTGCACAACTAACCTTAGGTTAAGAGTTTACCACATTGAGTCTAATTATCTAAATTTAGGCATGAGACTGGTTTAGATAGAAGTCCCTTGTGTTAGATCCCGTAGCCTGTGATACTACGTACCATCACCTGACTTCACACTCCTGCATGGTCATTCGCACCGCATATTGTATTGTATCCTCAGTATCTAATACTTGATTCTTTATGACTCCTCACTTACATAGCTGATCTGTATTGTATACCCCAATATCATATGACTCATGAACTTGACAGTATTTTTGCTTACTCTGATATCGTATGATTCATGATCTTGCCAATATTCTGATATTGTATGATTATGTCATTATATTTGTGTGCTTGGCACTTATCTTGCGCACACACTTTCACCACCCTCTAAGCTTTCTATAAGCTTATGCACGATAGATGCGTGCAGGTGACGTTGGTCGCAACGGCGTTGAGCTTGGAGCGTGCAGCTGTCTTCCGGAGCTTTGATTTATTTTTTATATATGTATTTTTTCCTTTCAGCATTGTATTCAACTAATTATATTAGTGGATATGTGATGATGATGTTGTCTTTGTGATTTGGGTATACATGTGTTGTGCTTCTTATGGGATAAATGTATGTTGGAAAATCCTCCTTGTAGGATCCCAGGATCGGAATCTGGCGTTGGGCACTAGGAGCCAAAAATGAGGTACTATGGAGGCTGTCTGTACCGGATTCGGCGATTGGGAATTTTGTAAGCCCGGTTTTCGAGTTTAGGGCGTGACATGGACAGTTTGGATTTTCTAAAGGGCTGCTGATGGTGGGCCACAACAGTTGCAAATGGATGGTTCCATTTAAATATTGTTGGCGGGAGAATATCTGTTTTTTTTTTTATTCCATTGAGTCAAGGAGTCTTTAACCAACTCTGAGATATGGTGCAGTGTGGGTGTGTTCCTGATGTGCACATGCGATCTAAGTGTGGGGTCTGTTGTGCTGTTTCTAAGAAATCTAAACCGTCCATTCATTTTTCCATCTAATTTAAGGGTTGGGCCCAAAATTAAAGCATATCCAATGATCAGGTGGATCACCCTACATATAATGGTGGGCATTATGATTTCCACCGTTGAAACCTTTTTAGGCCCTACAGTGATGTTTATTTGTCATTCAACTTGTTCATAAGATCATACAGACATATATGAAGGAAAATTTTCTACTACGGCTACCCATGACCTTTCTTCACTCGATGGACACCAAAATCAACAGTTGAGGGGCTGATCTGTCGATTGGATCACTTTTACAATGATCTAAGGGTTGAAATTTAACGTGCATAGTTAATCTATGATAATTAGGCCTGGTATACGATTTCACATTAAACGGATCGTGGAAACCATGTGATCTAGTATTCAGGAGTCTAGGTTAGTGGCATTTTTATAATTATTGCTGATCTAAGATTTTTGTGAAATCTAATGGTTCTACGTGGTTATATGCATCTTTTTAAACAATTCTAACAAATGAACTTACATCTAAATCATTACGGATAGAAAATTATTTGGTAATTCATTTACGGGAAGGTTCGTATGTCAAATCACATGATGGGTGGCCCTGTCTTAAATTCAACGGTCAAATGGCTTTAATCTAGGCATGGAGATTATTTCTCACGGTTAGATCGGTGTTTGAGAATGTGTATAAGGTTAAGATAGTTAGATTGGTATCATATACATGTACATATTACGTTAACTTCTTGGTAACAGTCGAGAACTTTTAATACTCGGGTATTGAAATGTTCGGGCTATTACACTTACTATCATGACTCAAAATATGAAGTCGCGATTGTCGAGGTGGTGGCTAAGAAACCACTCGTATGTTCGGCATTGGTCAAATCGAAATCGACCATATAGACCGCACAAAAATCTCAAAAGGTTTACGCTTTTGTTGACATCACAAGAGCTGATGAAATATTTGAAATGTTGTTAGCCAGAAAGTGTAAGTGATTATATGTTTAACACATATATGGTTGTCAAATTTCGTGAGACAAAAGTAATACCAGACAAATTGCAAGTATGATTAGATCACAACTACTCAACATGTCAGATGATCGGCTCAAGATCGACTTATCATCTTAAGAAGACATCTCTTGGTTTCCAGACAAGTTGAACTCTGTATTTGCTAAACAACAGGTGATTAACACTAGAAAAACCATAAGTTAGGTACTTTCAAAAATCCATTCATTTTGGGTTATTTATAGTGTATTTTCTCTGGAGTTTGGCCAACCTAACTTCTGGTTTGGCCAGCCTAACCTCCTCGGCTAACTTAACTTCAAGTTCGGGGTAAAAATCAAAATCGTTTAAAAATTTGGCTAGCCTAACTTAAAATTCAACCAGCCCAAGTGAAGTTTGGGTCAAATTCCAGCAATGTAAACTTTTAAAATTTACGAGAATTCGGCCAACTAAATTTCACCTCAGGTTAGCCGAATTTTGGATAAATCTTATCCCACGCAATCCGATAATCGTTGGAACGAATTCGATGGAATCCGGCCAGCCAAACCTATTCTTAGGCAAGCAAAATTTCCAATCTTGTTGGTTATAAATAGAGGCCTTCTTTCATTCTAAACTACAACAAAAAATCAATATAAACCTTCAGCAAGTGAGAGAGAAGCTCATGTCCTCGGCAAGCTAATTGTGTGGTATTTATAAATTCTTTTAAAGCTTATTCAATTCCCTTTCTCAAGATTATTTCAATCTTATTTTAAAGAGTAGTCTATACTCCTATTGAGATTGAAGAGAATTGAATTAGTAGCATTTGGGTTTTTCATTTCTAAAATACTTTAGAATCATATACTCTTTTTGTTGAGCAAATACTACCTTCTCTACATTCAATAAAGAAGATCTTTGCCACAAGCTTCTACTACATCTTCAAATCTAAGTTTAAATATAAGTATTTTACTTTATTTCATTTTAGGTTGTTATGAGATAGCTTGTGAAAATCTTAGTGGGTTAATTTGTGATAGCCCGTGAAAATCACAAAGTGAATTTTTGTTTGTGATAACCCCATTAAAATCACAAAAGGAGTTTTATTGTGGTAAGCCCGTGAAAATCACATGAAATTGTATAAGGTTGTTAAGGTGAAACTATGAAAACCTTGTTATAATGAAAGCCAAAATTATGAGAGTAGTAATTTTAGGAGCGGAGTAGATGTGGTTTTTAAAACACCTAACCACTATAACTCCTTGTGCCTTGTGGGGAATGCATTATTTTTTTTAGTGGTGAATGTTATTTATTTCATTCTTGTGGTGAATGTTGTAATTATTTTATCTTCTATTACTAGTTTAAAAGATTGATTTTAAAGACATTCGTGAAATAATGTTGTCATGCCTAATATTTTAGGTGAAGGTTCTCCTATGAATTATTTAGAATCAAGGTTTCAATACTTAGGCGATTGAGATTTATATTCTTTATATATTCTGCTTATATTTTGATTATTTGACATTGTCCTATTTATCCCCCTCTAAGACATTGATAGCTCACCTTTTAAGAAAGTTTATTAAGATTCCTCTGAATCATAAAATACCTTTGGTCAACAAATTACAAAAGATCAATTATTGCAAGTAGCACAAAAATCAGTCTCACTCAACTAATAAATGTATTGTATTCAAGAACGTTGTTTAAGATAACATCGACCGCAGATTGCTGAAGTTCCTGGAAAAGACGAGGAAGCTATGTTGATCGGCATGGATCCATTCATGCCTAACCTTGAAGTCAATATGATTATAGAGAATCTAAGAAAGCCTAATCGGCCACAGCCGAAAGTTGATCTTGGTCCAACCAACCAAGAAGACATGCCACAATGACCAATGCAGAAGTGACATTAGTTTTCTCATTGGAATGTCACTTGACCGAACACAATTTGGCAGGATAGGCAAGGTTCACAACTATGCGACCGATGTGCCATAAGGACTATTTCAAGGTGAGAAGATCCTCCCATATTAAGGTTGAATGGTGTTGCGTAACTCCTAGATAATACAAGAGGGACAGTCAATATCGGCCACAATGGATGACTCGCTGGCACCAACGAGTTGGGGTACCTAGCCAAAGGATGGTCAAACCCCCAACAACCCGAGGAGTATGGAAGTAGGTTATACATCCGAAATTTTCGGCAGCACTAGAGGCATTGACTCAAACTCAAAAATGCCAATGGCAGAGGCATTAAGCAGTTATGAGAAGAGAATCAAAGGAAGTTGCAGATCTGCCTTGGCCAAATGTAGTCCAATCACGGCCATTTTGGAGAATTCATGTATCCAAAGAATCGATGGCTATAAATATGGTATGGGAAGTCATGTCACCCGTGTTACGTGATGAGGATTCCTGTGTTCTTGGATGGACCGATCAATCAAACATTCCAAAGGAGGAAGATGGTTGCGGTAATCTATCAAATTATCTTAGCGACGAATGCTTCCCATGATTTGAATGGGTGGTGAATGAGTTAGCTAAGATCACTAAAACATTGCAAGTTATCTCACTAGTGAGTGCCTTGGCTAGCCTTATGGCCGACGAAAGCATTAAGTCGAACGAAGGACTCGATATGAATGTGGATTCAGAAACACTAGGGGGGCAATGTCTTGTGTTTGGGATATTGTCACCTGTCTTGTTTCATTGCAATGTGGTATTCAGATTGCCTTCCAGTTTCCAAGCCAAACCAGCCCAGCCAAATAAAACGACAGGCGACATGGAGGAATTTAGTCCCCCCTGTGATGATATAACATGCCTCCATTCCATTTTAGGAGATGACCGAAAATAAACCTGAGAGAGATGAAACATTGCATGTAAACAAAGTCACAGTAGAGTCTGAAAGAGTGGTCGTAGAAAGACCCACTCACGGCATGATGCAACATCTCAAGCAGCTTTATATATTTGTTCATCTCAAAGGATGCCCAATCACTAGAATCTTAGTCGATAATGGAGCTGTCGTCAACTTTTACCTCTGAGGATGATGTCAAAACTAGGAAAGACAGTGGCCAATTTGATCCCTTCGGAGGTTACCATCGGTAATTTTGTTGGTCATGTTACAAACACTGTAAGTTGACTCGACTATTTGCACCAAAACAGTATTGGCTCCATTTTTATGGTTGATACTTCGTCCAGCTATAATGCCCTACTAAACAAAGACTAGATTCATTCCTTCGCATGTATCCCGTCATCCTTACATCAATTCATAATCTTCTGGAATCTAAATAAAGTTGAACTAGTTTTACCCAATAATAAACCCTTTTTGGCTACTTCAAATGCTAATGAAGTCTATTATTATGGGGAAGAAGTTAGACCAATTTGGTTCACTAGGAGAAATAAGTTTGACCAACCAACTGAAATATCCATTAAGAAGAATCCAGATAGTATTGTGAAAGCCATTACAGAAGTAATTCGGCCAAGAGATACCCCATCGAGGGACATTATTCCTTATCGATCAGTTCCACATTGTAACATTGAGGAAATCCCATGATCGGTACATCAAGGGATAAGCAACATCAAGTTGATCTCATGCCTAGAATAAGAAGACTTGGCCGATATGGATGTCTCAACTGAAGAAGAGGACATCAAGTTTAAAGAAGCTCCTGATAAGTTGGAGGATTCTCGATCGTAAGTTCAAGATCCTTTAATAGATGTCAATTTAGGGACAACGCAAGATTCGTAGCTCACATTCATCGATGATTTACTCACACCTCAAGAAAGAGCACAACTGGATAATTTACTTAAAGAGTTTGTAAATTACTTTGCATGAATTCCATGAGATGTCAGGACTTAATTGGGGTTTAGTTGAGCACAGGCTACCTATAAAAGAAGGGAATCGGCTACATAAGCAATCGCCCAGGCGAACAACAGTGAAAGTAACATATAAAATAAAAGAAGAAATCGAATGGCTTCTAAAGGCTAGTTTCATTATGCCCATCAAATATGTCGAATGGATTTCCAATGTTGTCCCATTTATTTTTTTAAAAGTGGTAAATTACATGTTTGCATTATTTCCAAAACCTGAATCTAGCCACACCAAAAGATGAGTACCCAATACCAGTGGCCAATCAGCTAATCAATAGGGCTACTGGACATAAGATCGTGTCCTTCATGGATGACCATTCTGGGTATAACCATATTTATATCACGATAGATGATATGCTGAAGACAACATTTAGGTATTCAGGT